>OY856413.1:440372378-441017378 GCA_963693085.1 Alisma plantago-aquatica
CTAGTGAAGGGCATTACTTGAGTCGGTAATCACAGTGCATTGAGAAAGATTTCTAAGTTTGGCGCAGCGGAGACCATCCAAGATGGCTCTTAGCTCCCCGTGCATCGGATCGGATCCTTGATACTTAGTAGCCCACCTCGATATCCACTGTCCCAAGGTATTCCACAGAACGACGCTCGTAGCCTTGGTGGTGTGCTTTCAATCTACTGCAGTATCCACCTGAATGATAGCAGACCGGTTACTCCCTTCCAAGGAGGAGGAGAGCGGCGAGATCAGTGAACGTTTCTGATGAGACGAGCTGCAGAAAGCCGCCTTTGCACTGGCGACACTCGCCCTGGAGTTTAACGCGAGGATTGCCGACGGCGCTCGTTTGCCTTCAAATACTGTTTGATTTCGGGCTCTCCAGAGCCACCAGCATGTTGTGGCAAATAGGACCTTCCAATCTTCCATCTGAAAGGAATTGGTGAGGTTATATTCCATCCACTCCGCTGTAGATTGCTGCTGAAAAAAGGATGTGGCTGCGATAGGAAGTACTTGTTGCCAGGTTTGTAGTGCATCCGGGCAGTCCCTTAGAGCATGGAGCACCGTTTCCTCCTGGTGTTGACATATTGGAAAGAGAGAATCCTCCGTCATCCTCCGTCGAAGCCGCATGGAATTCGTGAGGAGCCGGTTATGAAATATGAGCCACCCGGTTGTTTTCATGCACTGCTGAATGGGGAGTTTCCACAAAATAGATAGACATTTAGAATGTTTCGGGCTATGCACGTCCACCATGCCGCTATATGCCGAGTAGGTCGTGAACTCTCCATCATAAGAAAGTAACCAAACCCTACCATCTTCACCAAGATCCAGCCTGGGCGTGGGCATGCTGACGATGTCCGTTACAGAGTCTGTGGTGAACCAGGATTGGAGGAAATCCATGTCCCAGTTCTTGTCATCTAGGACCAGGCTGGAGACCTGAAGGTCTTTTAGATCCTCAGGTATTTTTAACCCTGGTAGCAGCTTTGGGGTTAATCCTTCGCCAACCCAAGCGTCTTCCCACGCGTTTGTGTGCAGCCCGGAGAGAGGGGTCATCCTTGAGTGCGCCCAAATAAAAGGGAACGCCGAAGTAATACTCCTCCAAGTATGCGAGTTGGAGGAACGACTGGTGCGAGTGTTGGGGTATTTGGCTCGCATTAGGCTCACCCATGGGACCTCCCTTTTCCAGACAAAATCCCAGGCTAGCTTCATAATAAGTGCTGAGTTGAGGAGACTGGCTCTCTTGATGCCCAATCCCCCTTGTGAACGCGGTGTGCTGGTTTGTTTCCAAGCAACCAGATTGGTGCCCTTACTTGTAGAGGAACCAGTCTAGAGAAAATTCCGTGTCAGCTGCTCTATGCGATCGGTGACCGAGAAAGGAAGCTGGACCATCTGCATTGTGTAGCAAGGTAGCGAGAGCAAGACAGAGTTAGCCAAAGTAACTCGTCCTGCCAGAGATAAATATCTGTTCTGCCAATTCGACACCTGATGATGGAGCTTATCAACTAGATGTTGGAAATGAGCTTTACTCTTGCGCTTGTGGATGATTGGAATACCAAGGTGGCGACCCAGGTCATCAGTTTCTTGGATTCCCAGCTTACGACTCACCTTTGCTCGTACAGCCCTGGGGGTATTGTGAGAGAAGAAGACTGAGGACTTTTCATGAGATAAGAACTGCCCTGAAGCTCTAGCCATCTATTGATTGTTCTTGCTTGACGAACCAATGCTTCTCTGAATAAGATGATATCATTTGCGAAGCTAACGTGCGAGAAATGAATTTTCTATTTAGATAGTATCATCGGGTTCCAGGATCCCTTTGAGATTTCAGAATTGATGAGTTGGCTGAATCTGTCTAAGGACAGAACAAAAATATAAGGCGAGAGAGGATCCCCTTGCTTGACTCCACAGGAGGGTTTGAAGGAGCCGATCACCTCCCCATTCCATAGAACCGAGGTATTGCCCGATCTGATGAGATTCATGATCACATTGACGATGTTTCTAGGAATCGATGTTTTACACAGAGTGTCTTCAATAAAGGGCCAACTGAGTTTGTCGAAAGCTTTCATCAAGTCTAGCTTGATTGCCATGGTGTGCTTCTTGGCATGAGTCCGTTCCATGGAATGAACGATCTCTTGAACAAGAACAATGTTGTCGCCTATTCTCCTACCAGGTATGAAACTTGATTGGAAAGGAGAAACCCAATCATTCATATATGGCTTAATTCTGGAAGCAATCACTTTTGATATGAGCTTAGTGCAGACATTGTTAAGTAAAATTGGCCTTAGATGTGAGCACGTCTCCGGCGCATTCACCTTGGGGATAAAAACCAGGGTGGAATCCGCGTGTCCCTGAACTAGAGAAGGATTAGTGAAGATTCCGGTAATAAAGTCGCAAACCTGATTTTGGAGAAGCGTCCAGTTTAGTTGTAATAAGAAAGTATCTACTCCGTCAGGTCCAGGTGCTTTGAAAGGCGCCATGGCTCGAAGGTTGGCCCAAATCTCATCCGGTGCGGGCAGCCGTCCGAGATGATGTATTTCTTCGACGTTCAGAGCGGGAAAATCGCCAATGAAGCGTCTGCTCGCATGTAGGCGCGGTGTAGGATTGGGGTCCTGGTAGACATTTAAGAAGAAGGAGGTGACAAGGTTCTTCAGCTGATTCGCATCCTCCACCCATCGACCGTTCTCCTTTAGCCTCACGATTTTGTTAGCATGTCTTCTAGCTTTGACCATTGAATGGAAATATCCAGTATTGGCGTCCCCCGATTCGATCCACTCACAGTGGGCCTTTTGCCGCCACTCGAGCTCCTCTTGCCTCAGAATATGATCAAGTTCAACTTGTAACTCAACTGTATCCCGCGCTAGAGCGTTGTCGAAGTTGAGAGCCAACTGCAACTGATTCCATTTGATTTTGTTACTCAGCTGTTCCTTGCTTCTATGGTGATTTTGTCTTTCCTGTTGGTCCCACTTTACTGCCTTAGAAAGAAAATCAGAGCTAGCCTGGTTGAAGGGAATGCCAGTGTTCCACTGTGTTGAGAGGAAGTGCTTGAAGCTGGCCGTTTCCTCCCACCGTGCAGAGGTTCGTAGGATGTGGGTATGTCTCCGTTTAGTAACAGATTCTGAGATGAGGAGAGGAGTGTGGTCAGAATTGGTCCTTTCGAGCACCTGGACCGGGTCGAGGTTTGGTCTTTCTAACTAGTGTTCATTACCCATAGCACGATCAAGACGCTCGTGCAACAGCCCTCGTCTGAAGGTAGTGCGTGCCCCATTGTAACCAAGGTCGTGTAGCTTGCAGTGTGTCATGGCGTCGATGAAGTCTCTATTGTTAGCTTTGTCGAAGCTATGGCTGCCGAATTTCTCGGATTGGTACATAACCGCGTTAAAATCACCTACTACGATCCACAGGCAGGTGATGGAGGAGGACAGACCCTTAAGGTGGTGCCAGAGGAAGCGTCTGCTATTCCTGGTTGTGCCCCCATAGACGAAGGTACAAAGGAACTGTTGATCTAATTGGCAATGAATGAATTGTTTATGGGAGGCCAGGATCTCAAGATTGACTCCTGCCTTCCATAAGACCCAAATACCACCTGCAAACCCTACATCCTCAACTCTGTGAGATTGAGGGAAGCCAAGCTGCTTGATAATGGAGGTCGCTCGGGTGCCACTACACCGTGTTTCATATAACCCGATGACCGAGACCTTATATTTCCTGACAATCTCCTTAATTGAGTTCTGGGTGTCTTCGTCACAAACACCCTGAATACTCCAGCTGACAATGTTCATTTATTAACTTCTTCTAGGGTTGAGGAACCCATGGCCTGCGCTTCCTTCTCGAAGTCCTGAGTCAGGGACGTCTTGCCCCATTTTCTGGTAGAGGCTCTCCCTGGGTCCCCAGCTTGGGGAACTTTGCGATTCCAAAGATGGATTCCATGTGAGCCCTTGGCTGGGCTTCTGTATTTGGTGTAGGTTAGGTTGGGAGGTTCGTAGGCTCCGACGTTAAATGTAACATTGAGGTTGGGTTGCTGCTGCTCGTCCCTGCCAGTAATAACTTCATCTCCGGAGGGTGTGGCTATGGTGTGACTGGCCTCTTTCCGCGTAGTCGTGGTGGTTTTTCTGGTTGGGCCTGAAGACGGTCTCTCCTGTGTTTGCGGTGCTTCCGGTGATGTGTCCTCAGACGGTTTAGCCGCCTTGTTCTGCTTCTTCCGCAGGTTCCAGTCAATCCCGACGACGCGCTCTGCAACTCGATCAGCATCCAGAATTTCCACCGTATCTTCGTCTTCCTCAACTGGTAATATTTGACACATGTGTAAATGAGTATAATTATTTGCCAAAATGTCCTCTTTTCGTGCACGTACTATACCAATATACCACCTAATTCCTCACAGCAGCAACTATTGCGTCCAGAAGCCAGTGGCGTAGCTAGAAAAATCATTCAAGGGGAGCACCACTTAATTTAAGGACATGCGCGTGATAATTTGGTAGGGCACCGAAGCACATTTTGCTTCTACTTAACTCAATTTCATATAGAGATGTATACAATTTTCAGAATGAAGGTAGGGTACGTGCCCACCCACTGGTGTATGTGGCTACGCCACTGCCAAAGCCCTGCTTGTTGGCTACCTCCCAGTATTTTTTACGACAACAGCAAATTGTCTTCGTGCTACTAGCACTTTGATCAACCTGTTGATGTGCGGCCGGCAGCTTCCGGGAAGAAGACAAAGATGGTCGTCGCTACGTTCTTGTACATTGACTCCATTGCTCATGCTACTAGAACGGTAGGCGCTATTGCTATTACAGGGGTGCCTTTTGGGGCTGTGTTTGTGTGTTGGTGGCCGTTCTTCCCAGGCTTTGTATCATTTACTCAGTAATATCTTACAGTCACTTGATTTCAGTTTTTCGTGCATTCTTCCGATCTTGAATTCTGTATGGCGGTGAACAGCAGTAGAGCATGAGGGAAGGCCTTGGTGCCTTCTTATTATTGATTGCAATAAAAGTGGAAGTTTATATCACGGCTCTCATTCTGGACGGATTCAGGCGATTTATTTCTAAACAAAAAAGAGCATCGGACTTGAAAACCTCTTCACAGAAGAGAACTTCAAGTCACCGGTGACGATGCGTTGTCTCCAGTTCCACTTAACAAGTACTCATCGTGGACACATTTCGTCCATCCGTATGTGTTTAGTTCTTACGGCGGAGGGACAGACAGTCACTAAATTACAACCTTCATTACTTGCTCGAATCTCAGATGCATTAGATACTTGTGACTGGACACATGGAACAACTCCTAATGTTTGGTCGCCACTTCCATGCATGTGGCAAGGTGGGCCGACGGCACTTCTTTTGATGTTAAAGAGCATCCATGCGACAACACCGTCTCCTGATGCTGGTAAAACATTAAATCAGACAGAATTTCATTACTATGTCCATGCCTAGTAAGTGCCTCAATAAAATTATCTAAATTTACACCTCGATGCGGATTTTAAGGGAGCGGAACTGTTGACCGAAGAAGACACCATCCAAACAGTACATAAGAGTTTCTTGTTATAACTGCAGCACTGTGATTAAATAAATCGTTGATGTTGATGTTGATGTTGATGTTGGGGTGCGGAAGCAGGAGAATGAGGCATGGGTTCTAGCCGTAATTTTGTCCCTAATTCACACACTATTTATAACTGCATAACCAACTGCTAGACATTTCAGTTTTTATTCGTGTATATATATATTTTTACGGGTTACGGTATTTCTTTCTCAAGTTCTCTTTATATGGAAAATGTGCTAGCTAGTGTACCACATGGTTGATGTCGTCCCACAGTCACCCAGTTGTCAGTATGCTTCATGACTGACATCTACGAATCCGTCTTCCTGGCCTCCCATCTGTACATCAACCAGGGGTGCTAGAGCAATGTCACATGGTGATTTCAAAATTATGTATACTTTCCACCTATCTTACTTGATAAAAATTCTGGGCAAAGATCATCATGCGTTTCCTCTATATTTTTACAGCTAATGATAGCTACGAGAAAATGCAGAAGTCGATGGCACTGGTCTAAACACCATACTTCTAGCTATTCCTATAGCGTCGGTGATAGCTAGTACAACCTACACATTTCGTGGATGCAACTATGAGCATGAGTTGAATTCTGATTTTTCTTCTAAATTAAATACAAATTAGATTCATTAATAACAAATTCACACACATCGCACGTGTTGTCTTTCAATTATCTTTGAGATATATGACTTTTCTCCTTGCAAAATGTTTACTAAGTCCCTTCAATTTTTCCTTGTGAATGTTGTCAGATTTCATATATATAAACTAAGGAAGGTTTTCTTACTTTTCTAATATTCTAAACAATTTCAACTAACAAGAGAAAGTTGTATGGCATACTATCTATTAGAGAACAAATCCTTAGTAGGAAATATTATGCAGTGTCACTATTTATGATGAAAGTAATTTTTAATGAATATAAATTTATTCTCATGACTTCTTCACAAACTTAAATTTTTATAAACAAGTTAATTGCAATCACATTTTCATATATACTAGATAAATGAAATTTAAAACATGCATTCAAACTATTGTCATTCTAAAATAGGTTGAATGTATGCCACACCAATACTTTAGAACATCATTATCGTTTGGTAAACTTATATTTTCTGACATTTGTATTTTTTTATTTGTTTTAAATTCACATACACTCCGCTTCCTTCTCATTACCAGATTTAGTTTCTCCGAAAAAATTTATGATAAACATCCTATCGTTCTTCCTTCTTTTCGTACTTTCGTCTCACCATCATCTCATTGACTACCAATGCTTTTTATTCTATTTCCAAAAACTAATTGATAAACAAACATGGAGAGAAGATCAAACCACTACTCTTTTAACTCCTTACTCATATAATGTTATTTCTATCGTTAATGCTACAACATATCATGCAAGTGCAGGTCAATAATTACTCTCTCTTTAACTTTCTCACTATGTTTCTTCTTTCCTCTTTTCACCGTTTTTCTTGACTATTATCAATATTTTCCTCTCATTCTCCCAAAAAGTGATCAGTCCCCGTCGTTACCTTTCCACCCCACTCTTTCTTTACAACTTCCATGACCTTCGATTATTCTCTCGTTTCCCCCATTTTAAACTAATCGTCCATCAACCTTCTCCCCTCCATGATCTTCTATTCTCTCACCCATTTATATACCAAGTAAGAATTTTTTTCCCAATTTATATATCAAGCATGTAACATTTTGAAGTCATTCTAAAGAATTTTCTTAAACTTGGATAAAGTAAAAAGAAAAAAATTGTCTGACAATATATCACATTCCTAATCTTTGCACCAAAGATTTAATATTCTTTAAATCACCTATCTAAAATGCATAATCATTTCAGAACTACTATGACTCTAATTTTAGTCGAAGTTAAAGTGAAAATTTACTTATTGATAGTAAAAACTACAACATATGCCCTCTTTGTTCTAAGTGATGAGTTAGATTTCTTAAAACCACCATTGGACAAAGATAATCTGGAGGTTAAAGACAATGTAATGTTGCCAATAAATATTTACAAAAGGTAACTGTCTCATATTTCATATGTTCTTTTAGGACATGGAGTCTTAGGTTTGTATAACTTCTCAAACTTTGATTTGTCTTACTTTACATTTAGTCAAGGAATCCTTGGGATTGAATTGTACTATTGATGATGATGATGGTAGGATGTCAATTGGCGATGGTGTGATTTTTGGCTGGTAGTTGATTTTGTTCTTACGTCCTCTCTCACTCTGGTTCTTTTGGTATTTTTTTGTTACATACAACTATATCCTTGTATCAACAATGTACATTGTTAAATTTGAGATTTTGGACTTTCGTTCCATATTAACAAGAAAGATTAATTCCTAGCTTTGTTACCAATTTATATACTAAAAATGTAAGGTTGTGAAGTCATTCAAACAATTTTATTAATTATGGATTAACCAGAAATCAAAATATCATGTCACAATATATACCTTGACCCTTTTGACTATATTCATCCTTGTACCAAGTAATATGCTTCAAATCATCTATTCAAACTATATAACTATTCAAGAAATAATATTATTCTCATTTTTGGTCGATGTCAAAGTGAAAATTTACTTCTTTATGATAGACAATGCAACATATGTCCTCCTAGATCTACCGATGAATTTACATAATTATTTGCACTGAGAACTTATGATATGAAACATCCTAAATTAAATAGTAGAATAATTACAATCAAACATGAAAAGCAATAAAATTCATATTAAAACAAAATTAAGACATTGTTTTATTTTACTTACTATTAATTTTATTTTATGTATTTCAATTCAACGGGTATCATTTTTCTAAGAAATAGTCCACCCATTTTGTTTAATCATGAGCTAATTACACCTCAGTACTAGAGGGGAGAAGTGCAAGTATACTACTTAAAAAATTGTCTCAGCTTGATAATTTCATTCAAAATGAATGTGCATTTTCAATATTTTCTAATGAATCATATAATACACAGGTACATTAACTGAATACAAAAAAGATTTTATATTTACATATCTATCTCATATAAATTACATAAATTAATCGAACATGTGCATGTGCACATGTTTGTTAACTAATATATATATATATATATATATATATATATATATATATATATATATATATAATACCTGTGCAAATAGCTACCTGTCCCCTATTTCAGTTACTTTTTTAGAGTTTCTTACTTTTGACATGTAGAGGGTTACTTTACCTTGCAAACTATTATTTTTCTTGCATAGATAGTTACATTTGCAACAACTACAATAAATATATAAGTTATATATATATATATATATATATATATATATATATATATATATATATATATATATATATATATATATATATATATATATATATATGTTGTGTATTCTGTCCAAATTTACCTTTTTAGTCATATAGTTACTTTTTTTATCATAGTTACTTCTTTATCCAACGAGTAACTTTTCTGACCATATAGTTACTTTTTGGGATGACGAGTAACGAAATCCAGGCTACCCGTGCAGGTATTGAATGAACATATATATATATATATATATATATATATATATATATATATATATATATATATATATATATATATATATATATATATATATATGGCTAAAAGAATTGTGTACCTGAGTACATGTAGCTTACCTGTACCCATATTCATTTATGATGATTGTGAAATTCTATTCAACAATCTAATCTTATGGATGTGATGCATACTCCTTAGATTGGATGTATATCAAAAATCACAGCTATACGATATTCACACATCATCTTATGAAAGAATATGTGTGTTTAGTAATCAACTGTAAGTTAAAAAAACCACAAAAGTCATTGGATGTTAAATTGGTATATCTCATTATCCATATCAGATACAGTGATGATATTTTAAAAATGTCTAATATAATATATATATATATATATAGTTATATATAGTTATATATATATAGTTGGATATGTACATTAATCATTTTAATGTTTACATGGTATGTGAAAAAATAACTCCGCCGATGTTTTCATACATTTTGTGCAAATGTAGTCGGTCCCAAACCTAGGTAAAGGAGGAGGGTTGGTGGTAGGTTGACAACCAGCCATAAAAATTGTCATTCTTTCTATGACATGGATCCTTATAAAAATTTTGTTCGAGTATCCCTACCCAGTGACGCGCTGCATCGGCACCTGGATGAAGTGATAAATATGCAAGGGGTTTCAATATAATGATGCCTAATTGTGTTGAAGGACAAACAAGGGTCTCCACATCTTGGACGAGTGTGGGTAAAGAAGCTAGTCCCAGTGCATCATCTCCCAGATGTAATGAAAAATGTGCAAGGGTTTCTAAATTTTGGTCGGGTGTGGGTAAAAAATCTAGTCTCGCATCATCATTGCCCAGATGTAGTGAAATGTGCAAGGGTAACATTTTCGACGAAGGTAGGTAAAGAAGCAAGTTCAACAAAAAAGGATCAGAGTTGGATCTTTGAATATTGGGTTTTTGACACGGAAACTATTGGAGATAGTGGATACCATGATGAGAATAAAAGTCAATATAATATAGCTTGATTGCAGGAAGCCAAATGGATAGAGGAACATTGTATAGAGATCGGAGACACAGGATACAAAATATGGTATATAGGTATTGATAAACATAGAAATGGAGTAGGTATTATTGTTGATAAGATGTTGAAGGATGAGGTTGTCAAGATTACAAGGATGGGTGATAGAATCATTTCTCTCAAGGTTGTTCTTCAAGAAAATATTTTTAACATTATTAGCACGTATATCCCCCAAGTTGGACTCAATGAGGATGCTAAGAAGATGTTTTGAGATGACATGGATGAATTGATGCAGGGAATACCTACATGGGAGAAGATTATGAATTGATGTAGGGAATACCTACATAGGAGAAGATTATCATTGGGAGTGATTTAAATGGACATCTTGGGAGTAGCGATGCTGGATATGAGAGAGTTCATGGTAGTTTTGGATATGGTATCAGAAACATAAAAGGAGAGAGGATGTTAAATTTTATAGTTGCATATGATATGATTTTGGCAAACACCCATTACAAGAAAAGAGAATCTCATTAGATTACTTTCAAGAGTGGGCACAATTATAGCCAAATTGATTAACTGATTACAAGGCGGGTGGATCATAATATATGCAAGGATTTTAAAGTGATTCTTGATGAAAAACTCATGACCCAGTATAGGTTGGTGGTTTTGGAATTAACATGAAGATCAATAAAGGCAATCATAACAAAAACCAAGATAGCATGACCAAGTGGTAGAATCTTAAAGGAGAAAACAAGTTGACTTTTCAGGATAAACTCATCAAGGAGGGAACATGGGACTTGGAGTCTGATGTTAACACTATGTGGCACAACATGAGCTCCTACATAACAAAAAATTTCCAAAGGTTGTTGGCCTCCACAGAAAGAGACTTGGTGGTGGAATGATGAAGTGTAGAAGGTTACTAAACTGAAAAGGGAGATCTATAGGAGCTTGCCCAAATCTCAAAATGATGCAACATTCCAAATATACAAGCAAGCAAAGAAAGAGGCTAAAAAGGTTGTTCAAGAGGCAAGGTTTAGATACTTTGATGAAATTTATAAGAAGTTGGACACAAGAGAACGGGAAAAAATATATATAAAATGGATCATATAAGAGAATGGAAAGGAAGATACTTGATTCAAGTAAAATGCATCAAGAATGAAGATGGAAGAGTGTTGGTGAAGGATGATGATATCAACAACTAGTGGAGAAATTACTTCTATAAGATTTTAATGGAGATACAACAAATAATGTTAGAGACTTGTGTGACATGAATATAATAGATATCATTTACACACGATGAGTTTTAGCATTTGAGGTTAAGAATTCTTTGAAAAATATGAAAATGAGAAAGGCATGCGGACCAGACGGTATTCCCATTGATGTATGGAAGAGTATGGGGAATGAAGGAGTTATGTGGTTAACAAAGTTCTTTAACAAGATCACTAAGACCTAGAAGATGTCATATGACTGGAGAAGTAGTATTATAGTCCCCATCAACAAGAACAAAGGTGATGCTAAGAGATGTACAAACTATAGAGGTGTCAAGCTGATGAGTCACACAATGAAGATTTGGGAGAGGATTATTGAGCGGAGAGTAAGATCTATAACACAAATATCAGACAACACAATTTAGTTTCATGCCTAGAAGATCAACAATAGATGTTATTTTTCTGATAAGGAGGCTTATGGATAAGTATAGAGAAAGTAAAAGAGATCTTCATATGGTGTTTATTGATTTGCAAAAGGCTTATGATCAAGTACCCAGAGAAGTGTTGTTGATGGTTTTGAAGAAAAAGGATGTGCTAATCCAATACATTGACTTGATCAAAGACATGTATGATAGCTCTACTGCAAGTGTGAAGACTCCTAGAGGAGAGACACCAACTTTTCCTATCATAGTGGGGGTACACCAAGGATCCACACTCAGCCCATATCTGTTCGTTCTTGTTATGGATAAGTTGACAAAGAATGTTTAGGATGATATTCCTTGGTGTATGTTATTTGTTGATGATATTGTTTTGGTTGACAAAACTTAAGATGGATTGAATGATAAAGTCGAATGTTTGAGAAAGGCATTGCAATCAAATGGATTAATGGTCAGTAGGAGCAAAACTGAGTATACACATTGCAATTTTAGCCAATCCCATAGTGTGAATGATGGATCCAAGTTGGACGGAGTAGATATACCAAAATGTGATAATTTTTGTTAGTTGGGTTCTATTATTCAAATAGACGAGGATGTCCAAAATGACATTTGTCATAGGATCACTGCCGAATGGTTGAAATGGAGGGGTGCAACTGGAGTATCATCTGATTGGAAGATCTCTCTCAAGTTAAAAAGTAAGTTTTATAGAACAGTTATACGGTAAGTCATGCATTATGGGAGTGAATATTGGGTGGCGAGGAAACAAGGTCTCAACAAGATGAATGTGGCTGAAATGCATATGCTGATATGGATGTGTGGGAACACAAGAAAAGATCACTTGAGAAATGACTATCTCAGGAATAAAGTGGGGGTGGCGAGCATTGAGGATAAGTTGTGTGAAGGCCGACTCAGATGGTGCAGACATGTGCAATGTAGACCGACTAATGTGCATATATGATGCATTTCTATTGAGTCAAGCACAATAAATAGGAAAAGAGGAAGGCCTAAATTAACATGGTCTGAGCTTATAAAGAGAGATTATGAATCTCAACATCTCTACAAGAATATGGCCCATGATAGAGCTAAATGGAAATGAAGGATCCATGTATCTGACTTCAACATAGTCGGGATTGAGGCTTAGATGATGGTGATGGGGGTGGTGGTGGTGGTGATGATGATGATGATGATTATGATGATGATGATGATGATGATGATGATTGTATGTAATAAAATAAATCTTATCACATTGATATAGATCCCTGATACACCGTAAATTGATGTGCTTTGATACCACGATTAGAGAATATAGATGACAAAGAAGGGAGCAGAAACAAAATATTTGTCCATGTTCCTTTATCAATACATCGCTTCAACAACTAAGTATCTAGAAAAGAGGGCAACAAGAGTTATACCTAGTCCTAGAGAAAGTCCGATGACTACTCCTGTTTGGTGATGTGAACTCTTTGCAAGGCACACATAGACAACTAGTGATGATGTCCTTCTGGTGTAGTACCACAGACGATGGTAGTTGTTGTCCTCCTAGTGGGTGGAAATGGCCTCCACGCTTCTAAATAGTCCACATAGACCATAGGGATCTTCATGTTACACTACTAGAGCCAATAGGAAGGAGTTATCCCTTCGAACATCAACGTGCTAGAGTCGACTTTCTCTCTCTTCTTATCTCTCCCTTGTTGTCTCTCCCTTGTTGTCTCTCCCTTTTGAGGATAAGACTTGCTCGGGCTCTCACATTACCACATCTATGAGAGAACAACAATTATCAAAGCTTATTTTTGTGTCTTCTGAAAGCCTTCATTACCCCCTTACTTATAGGATGGTCAGGGTCAAGGTTTCCAAATTATTTGGGAGTCGAAGAGACAAAAATTCATGAATTTTCTGAAAGTTGTGAACCATGAAATGATCGGTTCACTATTGAACTGGTTGGTTCACATGTGAAATGGTTGATTCAGTACTTGAATTGGTCAGTTCACTATGTTTACTTGTCGCATACATATTGGTTTTCAATGTGACGATCAATGCACAACATGATGTCAACATCAATCCTTTATCCAATTTCATTATAATTAAATCAAGCAATTTGCAAGTTGAATCGGTTGTTTCATACCTTGAACTGGTCGGTTCGCTACCTAAATCAGTCGAGTAATGTTCCAGTTTAGGAAATGTTCACCCACATTTAACCTAATAGTTGAATCAGTCAGTTCAATACTTGAACAAGTCAGTTCACAGTCCTATCAATGATTTTTCCACCATTGTTGTTAAAATTGAATAGCTAAACACTTTAGTAATAAAGTTAAATAGTATTCATGAATAAACTCCTATTCTAGGTGTATCCTATGTGTGTGACACTATAGATCCCAAGTTACATTTGTGGTGAATGTACATAACCAATTTATGAATCATAAGCAATGAACGGTATCTAGCAACACATCATTGCTATCCAAGTAAATGGAAAGTTGGAGAACAACTTCTACCTACAATCCGTGATCAGTGTTATAGTGATCATATAGTTCCTTTGTATCTTATATCCAAATTGAACTCGGGGTATGGAATCAACATTCTCTCAATGTTCAATCCATGTTTATTACATCACAAGCAATGAGCGGTATCTAGAAGCACATCATTGCTACCCAAGTAATTGAAAAGTTGGAGAACAACTTCAACATACAATTTGTGATTGGTTTTACAATGATGATATAGTTCCTTTATTTCTGATATCCGAATTGATCTTGAGTCATGGCATCATCATCATCTCAATGTTCAATCTATGTTTCTTGAACTAGAGCAAATTATTGAGACACATATGAGATCAATATCACATATAGACTTACATGAGCATGGCCATGCATTTCTCAGTCTCTCTTATCAAGTGGCCAAGATATCAAACTTTTGTAGGAGGGAAAAATTTAATCTACATCACTCACAGTCAATTCCCATGTGTCGCAATGTGCTCGAGAACCACCTTTAAGGAAACCCTTATTCAAGTTCACGTTGGATGGTTTCAAAATACATTGAACGACATGTAATGAATGCAGTGACTTTAGGTATAAGAACCAAAATCACCACTATCACAATGAGAGATGATTTTTACTACCATCCTATGCTCTCCATGTATCACTTTCAAGGTGTGTCTATTTGATACATTGTTATCTAACAAGTACCTATGTGTTTGGTTTGATATAACATATCATGACTAATGAAATTTTATAATCAATCAACACACATTCTAGTTGTATGTATTAATTTTGTCCATTTTACTTCTAGAGTAATGATTCAACCCTATTTTAGGGCTTGATCTTGTGTCATTTTGCATTTCAATCACATCTACAACTGTTAGATTACATGTTATTTCCCTCAATATGTGTTTTATTGTCAAATGCACTTATGTATGATTTTTACATGTTTTATAGGTACTTTTTCCACTACTTGAAGGATTGGAAAGAAGATGGTTGAATCGCGGGTTTCCCTAGGCTTGGAGGAGCCCAAAATGATGCCAAAACCACTCCAAATCTACCCCAAGTGGTTAAAGGATGTCTTGAAGTAATAACCTTCATGTATGGCCAAGTTCAACACTCAAATGCAGGGGAAGGACCCCAGAACAGTTGTGCTACCATGGAGTTTCCGTTCTGGGACATGCCCCAATCTGCAGGATCTTCAAAAATTGACCCAGTTGGCTAGAACGGTTGTGCTATCGAGAATGGTCATTTTGCGAGTTCTCAGCACGGCCATCACGACTGTGCTACCAGTCCCAGAAACCCAAAATTCCCCTGTTCATTCCATTTTTTCACCACATCCATTCCCATCCACCACGACCATGCTACCCATTACCCATCACGGCTGTGCAGCCCAACACGGCTGTGCTACACACAATTTTACCCGATTTTCTACACTATTCTACCCACTTTGCCCCCACTTAACTTAATGCTTCCCCCACACCTTTATATACCTAGATGGTGGATGGGGCACGAGGTTAGCTACCATACAACCACTCTAACCTCCCCATTTCATCCTCCATCCATTCCCACCTCATTCCACCTCAATTTCACCATTTCCACAACCAAAACCCTAATTTTCCATTGTTTTCACCCATTTCCACCATACATCCATGCCATTCACCTACCTTGGAGGAGGCAGCTTGAGATACAGCTGCTAGGAGGTGGAGAAGGAGGAGTCTTCACCGAGCACATCATGGATTTTCACTCTTCTACTCATTCTTCTTCCTTACTTTTTGTATTTTCCATGTCTATGAGTAGCTAGTCCCCTCTTGGTGGGCTGTTTGGGGGAAATTATGTTACTTTGATACCATGTTGGGGAAAATGACATGTAAACTTTGGAATTCCATTTTCTAATGATTATATTCTATTTATATCTCATTCTCCATAAATTGGTTGTTGGTTTGTGTGTGAAATCACCTAGGAATTTTGGCAAATTGCTTATATGTGTGAATTTTGGGATTTTCCCCTAGGTCCAATTCTTGGATCCCTAGGTTGCCTCCCATCTTCCAACATCCTAACCAATATCCCTAAACCTAAGTGGGATATCTAAGTATCTAGATTAGATAATTCTAGTGTAATTAGCATGGAGCCTTCTCAAGGCTAGAATGTGGGGGAATTGGGGTCTAAAGCCCTAATTTCACCTCCCCATTACTACCCTCAGCCCCTAATTGCCCTAGGAATGTCTAATCTAGAAACCTAGACTTGATTAGAATCTAATTGAATTGAACCTAATCCCTAACCCAGTTGAGACTCGTAAGGGTAGTAGGGGGTGTTAGGGACTAGTTCCCCTATACACAACCTAGCATATCCATGGACAGTTAGTAGCTTAGGTTAATTCATTAGACTCTAACTTGTTGTTTGGTTTGAATAATCTAAATGGAATCATAATGTTCATATGCCATCCTCCAGCTTAAGTCATAAGTTCATACCCCTAAACAGTCCATACCTCTCTTTATTGCTTAAAACCCTAGTTTTGTGCTTACTTAGCTTAGATAGTTCTTTCCTTGCTTAGTTAGCTTCTTGCTTTGTTCTTTCCTTGTTAATGTTAGTTTATCTCTTTAATAGATCTTTTGCTTCTCTCTCTCTTGCCTTAGTGTAATTTTCCTTTTCATACCTAGCTTAATCCTTTCTTTCTTGTTTAGCATTACTCTAGCCTAGGTTTAACTTAGAATTCATTCTTGCCTTTAATTGCTTGTTTGTCCATAATAGTTTAACAATCAAAACAACCTTCAAACCCTTAACCCTAGTCTCTACAGTAGCAACCTAGAAGAACTAAACCTAGCTCTAGTTCCCCCTCTTCTCCTAGTGGATTAACCCTATACTTGCCACCTTCATATACTATGACACGACCCCATGCGCTTGTGGGTGTAGTTGATTTAGTGTGAGTAGGTGTTAAGCTAGGTTTTATGAATATCGAAAGTGAATTCACCGTGTGATTCGAGCTTCTAGAATGATGAATGAAAGAGGGTATGCGTTCGGTGGGACACCTCCTACTCATGATGACTCAAGCCCGCAAGTGATGAAGATTATTAGTGACATGGTGATCTTTATAATGAATCAGGTGACAAATGTTCCTTGCCACCCAATCAATTCTATTGAGTTCTATGGTGAGGAAAAGAAGACACCTCACTCCTATGGAAATCAAGAGCCAAAAATTCCAAAATATAGCTCAAGGTTTGAGGAAGAGGTTCTCTCTAGATTGAAAATATTTTATGATATTTAAAAAGATGTTGCAAGACTAGAAGAGAAAGTAGAGAAACTATCTTTCGTAATTTCTCTCCAAGAAGAAAAGTTGTCTTCAAAGCCCATTGTGAGCTACCATGAAGCAAGTGGACCCATGCCCTCTTCTCAAGTTTTCTAAAATCCACCTCCCATGTAAGTGCAACCCATCTACCATTTCCATGGTGATCCCAAGCCTTATACTCCACCCCCCCTCCATTACCACCATTTTCCCAACAACTCACCTTCCAACCTCAATTCTCCCCTCCACCTTAATTTCAACCCCAAGTGTCACCTCCACCTCCTCCACAGCCACAACTAGCTCCCCCTCTCCACCATGAGCAAGGAAGTGCTGTGACAGATCTAAGGAGTGGGAAATCTCTTGAGCAACATCCAAGTCAAAGAAAGGTTGACAAAGCAAAACAAAAGCCGCCAAGTGGTGATACTATGATTGAAATTGCCAAAGATGATTTAGTGATACATCTTGTTGATTTTGGGATACCATGTGCTCCACTCCATTATCCATTTTTAGGTCCTACCATCCCTAGTGTTCCACCTCACATTGATGCAAGCAAGGAAAAAACCAATGATCCTCCATTCATTGAAGCACTAGATGAGCCACCAGAAATGAAGAGGAGACAAAAGCACAATGTGGATATTCTTGAGGTGTTTCGCCAAGTGAAGGTGAAAATTCCACTTTTGGATGCTATTAAGCAAATCCCATCTTATGCCAAGCTCCTCAAGAACCTATGCACTATGAAAAGAAGGTCAACGGGGAGGATTCCAAAGAAGGTGACATTAACTGATCAAGTGAGCTCCATCATACAACACTCACTTCCCATGAAGAGAAAGGACCCACGAGCCCCACTCATACCTAGTTACATAGGGGGAAATTGCATAGACAGGTCCTTACTTGATTTGGGATCTAGTGTGAATTTGATGTCGTACAATCACTACAGCAAAATTGCCCATTAATCACATTTATTCAAGTGGCTTTTATAAAAAAAGCCACTATCTTTCTAATATATAAGAATTTTTAATTAAAATGCCTCTAAACCACCTATTATAGAGTTTCTAAAAAGGACATAACATTAAAGGCATTTTTATTTTTAATTAGTTGCAATCTTAAATTGTCATACCAAATTAGAAAGTAATTGCTAATGCAATATTTACTTCCCGCGTGCTCAATCACTTTCCCTTTGTGCTCCAATAGATCATGAACAGATCGCGAGTATTGTGAGGGAGATTGATCTCTCCTCTCTCTACATGTCCCTAATTCCTCACTCACCAGCTAGACCAGAACGCGTGTGGAGGAGATAAAGAGTCTTGGCCGATCGTCGCCCTAGGTTTTGGTGGACTGGTGGTGGTGCACGGAGTGCTAATTGTCGGCGGAAGGAGTGCCAAGTTGTCGCGGTTGCCAGTGGCAGAGTGACAAGTAGCCGGCCGTGGATTGCCAAGTTGTCGGCATTGGAGTGAGACATTGTCGGTGAGTCCCAACCATATGTATCTCAAATCCTCTTCCCCCACCATTTTCATACAGAAAGTCATTCGTTTGCCCCATTGTCGCCAGCTGAAAGCAGGAGTGCAGCGGCTGGGAGAGGAGAACCATCCACTGGGAGAGGAGCACCATCAGCTGGGAGAGGATCACAACGGCTTTGTCCTCCACCACAATCCATGCAAGGTATGTGGGATGATCTTGGTATGCTCAGTGATTGTAATATTGGTGTGTTATATAAAAAATTGTTCTGAAACACCATATAAGTTTTAGTCAATTAGGCTTCTTAAGTATATCTGGATCATCCATGTTCCTTGTTAGTGTTAGCATCCCTCTTTAGAACATCATCTACAAAAGTATTGTTCACTCTCTCAATAAGAACCTTTTGGTAGGAAATAAACCTCTTCAAGGTTGTCCTTATACATCTCAAGTCACTAGCCATATAGAGATGCCAATTATAACATACAATCCATTGGACTACTTTGATTTGTGATATACTACACGTTCAAATATAAAAACAAAGAAAAACTTGCTACTGGTAGGTCCTAACAATAATATATTATATGTATTTTGTAGATCTTACAAATGAATACATCCATTGAATATCCACGAACATACAAAGTATGTTCACGTTGCTTTCTTTCACTTTTTTGGGAACTATGAGGAACAATGATGGATCCTAGGGTGGGAGATCTTAAAATTAACTAGAGCAATGATGAACTAGACAAACGGATTTGAGGCTAGGATAATAAATAAATTGTAAAGAGGCGAGATCACCTCTTTACTCAAATTTAAAGGAAATACAAACATCCACAATTTTAACAAGAATTTATAGACTTTGAGGATGATTGCATAATATTCCAAGTAAATAAGCATGATTCCAGATACATGATAAAATGTCAATAGCAGTGGAAAGAAAGAAATAATAAGCGTTTGCATGGCTTTATAGTTTATTACATGAATGATTTCTAAAAGAAAAGATAAGATAAATAGGATCTAGCTATAGCAACCTAGCCATCCTTCTTCAAAAGCTAAAGATCAATTCCAGAGGGAAACTTCCTTCAAGCTTGTCCTTCACCTTGCACAGCACCAACACCTGGGTGGTTGGGAAGACACCCAGTAAGAGGAAAAGAGAGAAAAGTATGTGTTACAAGAATATTCTAAAAGTGGCATGAAAGTTGTAACAAGAAAAATAGGCTAGATATTTGTTGTAAAGTGAGACATCAAGGAGTATGAGGCTTTTTATAATGAAACTTGCCAATAACAAAATAAATAAGGGTTTTGCATGTAAATTAATATGTCTACCTAACTAAGTAGGGTTGCGGCACCTACCGGACCTCTAACCTTAGGTGAGGGGAGAATAAGACATTCCTAGTCACCTATAATATATTGGGGAGAATTATAAACATTCCCCTAGGGCGATTATATACATGCCCTCTATGGGTGGTTGTACATAAGTACCACTACTTTAATATTAAATAGAACATTTAATTAGATGCTAACAAAGGTGTTATGGCAAGATTAAGCAAAAGATTATGTAACATGGCAGTGGGGTATGAATACCCAAACAAGATAATACTATAACTAATCTTTGAGGCAATAAACAATTTAGGTTTCAAGAATCAAGGATTTAGGTCAGGTTAAGCCTCATAAGAAATTATGGGTAATGGTATAATGTTTTCCCAACTGAAAGGTAGATGCACATACAAAACACATACCTTATCCTCATGTGTTCTAGAATCCCTCTTTCCAACACTTCAAACGAATATAGAACCCACTTTCCCTAATTCATCATTATATTTATAAATTATAATTGTATGTATTCATTAAAGATTGAAACCCTAATTTTACTAACTTTTTGCACAAACCATCGAATCAGAATCCAAAAACCTCACCATCATCTTAGTTAGGATTTTCTGATCAAGATAACATATAATATTGTATGTTTTGAAAACATGGACTTTTAGGGTTAATTTTTGTGATTATAAGTTAATTAAATCATTCTAAAAATTACGTTTTTGCAAACATCAAAACCAAAACTCAAACACATTTTTAATGAATAGACCTCATCTTCCTGATTTCAAAACACTAGCTACTTTTAATTTTTGACATCAGAATTAATTTATACAATTTATTTTGTCTCGACCAATCACAGCCTTCCACGTAGACAAGGCATGAGCGCACAAGCAAAAAAACAAGAGAGTGGGCCCCACGCCGCTGACCTGGCCCAATGGCCATCTTGCGCGCGCGGGGACCCAACAGCTTGTAAAGTCGGGTCAAGGATGACCAAAATAGGGTAAAAAGGCACGATTGCCCCAAACGAAAAAAAAGAAAGAAAAGGAGAGACGAGTGGGGGCAAAACGGTAAAACGATGAGGTCATCTTCCACCTCTCGCTTGATCGTCCTCGCACTAGAACAACAGTAGCGGTTTGTGATGGATTTGGGGAAAAATGCTATAGGCGACGAGAAACCACACACAAGTAGTCGATTTGAAGCCCACGCGAAGCCGAACTAGATGGTACATGACGATTGGACGGAGAAGAAGCAACTAGGGAAGGAGGTGCGCCGCAAGCCAGGGATCCTCAGAGGCCAGTTGGGGGTCAGTTCGTCCAAAAATACCAAATTGAGATCATGAGCGAGTTTCTAAGGCGATGGCGGTCGCTGGGGTTGTACTATTTATAGACAAGGTACCCTAGGCTAGGGTTTGGGTAAGAGCAAGTAGAGGAGGTCGGCACCCCTATTGGGCGTTTCTCAAAAGCTCGTCAAATCCCAAAGTTTTTGGGATAATCTTGTGCGGAATCGTGCAAGGAATCCAACAAAACAAATTTTTGCAAAAATCGTCGTGTAAAACTCAAGATATATTGATTTGAAAAATCGAGGAAAACAAGGCATGTTGCCTTATACAATTAGAGGTAGAAGACGACTGTGAGTCGTCGAATTAATGGACCCGGGTCCATGATGGACTCTAGGCCGTCCGATCACGCGGATGAGACAAGGAATAGGTTGTAAAATAAAATTCGACCAAATTTCAATTAATTCTTAAATGTTTCTCTCTTTCTTCTTTTGGAGGCTCATACATTGTCCAAAAATTACCAAATTTCATATTCTGACTTATTTTGACGCGTAGAATCCAAATATGGAGTTAGTTTTACCTTTTGAGAAAGTTTAGTATGTAAAATAATTAAAATGTCATTTTTTCTTTCCTCCTTCAAAAGAGGTGATAACATTTTCTAAATTTAGTGTAACTTCACCCATAAGTCTCCTCAAGGGGTTGGAAAACGATTTTGCAATTATCTTCACCAGTTGAGATTATTTATTTATTTATTAAAATAATAGAATATTTTACATACTTTCTCTCACCAATTTTACTCATTATTCACACATTATCCAAAATAGCTGCAAATTTTCCCAAAGGATTATTTTTAAGTTTAGAATATGAATTTGGAGTTATTTTCTTGATTTGAGAGCATTAAGTATTTATCTCACTTTATCGACATATTTCCTATTTTCTTTTGATAATGGCATTAATATTCATATTTCACTTTAAATGATACTTGGCCCTTAAGTTACATTTTGCTCAAGGAAATGAATTTAAGTGTCAAATTATCCTGATGGTTTCAAATTATCATATTTGGTGCAAAAGCTTTCTAATTATCTTCCTTACCCTTTAATTCTCATATTACCTTTAATTATTGCATTTATCTTCTCCCTTATATAAAATTCAGATTTTCTCTTATTTCTCTTATTCTAGGAAGTGCTAGAAAGTTCTAGGACAAAATATTTTATTCTTTTTATTGCTTAGTGTACAATTTGCACTTTAGACCCATTATCCAAATCTAACTGAGGTATTTGTTTATACAACCCTATATTAAGAATATATGGGAAACATTTATCCAATAACGATCATAATTCCTCTAAATCAAATCCAAAGACATATGGAACGAAAATGATGAACAAAACATATAGAAAAGAGTACAAAGAGGTACATAGAGGATTTTAGTATGTTACAACACTCCACCCCTTAAAAAGGATTTCGTCCCCGAAATCTCATACGAAGAGGAAAGGGTGAGTACGTAACATCTCGTCTCTCAACTCCCAAGTGGTTTCTTCTAAACCATGGTATCTCCACAAGACCTTTACTAACTCTATCTCCTTACTCTTCAGCTGCTTTACTCGGGAGTCAAGGATCTTCATAGGTAGTTCTTCATAAGTCAGATTCTCATTAATCACCATAGGTTCAATGGTGAGCACATGAGACAGATCCTTTACGTACTTCCTCAACACAGAAACATGGAACACATTGTGGATCTTATCATAAGCAAGAGGCAAAGCTAGGCGATATGCACAATCTCCCACTTTATCTAAGATTTCAAATGGTCCAACATAGAGAGGACTCAACTTGCCTTTTACTTTAGATCTTGCAATAGAACGTATAGGCTTGATCTTTAGAAAAGCATAGTCTCCCACTAAGAAGCTTACATCAGACCTCTTTTTATCAGCATACATCTTCTGTCTGTCCTGAGCAGCTTTCATCCTTTTCTTTATCAACTGTACCTTCTCAAGCATCATCTTCATGTCATCATACTTCACTAGGGAACGTTCACCAACATCATCCCAGTGCAAGGGTGAACGACAAGGTCTACCATAGAGAGCTTCAAAAGGTGGCATACCAATACTGGATTGGTAGCTATTATTGTAAGCAAACTCTGCTAATGGTAGATACCGATCCCAGGCACCACCCCAATCCATCACACAAGAACGTAGCAAGTCCTCCAGAATCTGAACTGTTCTCTCAGACTGACCATCAGTTTGCTGGTGGTAAGTAGTACTGAAACGCATATCACTACCCATCTCTTCTTGAATCTGACCCCATAAGCGAGAAGTGAATTTTGGGTCTCGATCCGAAACTATCACAGTAGGGACACCATGCAAATGAACCATCCACTCCACATATAACTAAGCCATCTCAGCAACTTTATACGTGGTTTTGAAAGGCAAGAAATGAGCAGATTTTGTAAGCCGATCAATCACCACCCAAACAACATCATTACCCTTCTTGGACTTAGGGAAACCGGTAACAAAGTCCATTGTGATATTCTCCCACTTCCATTCCGGAATCTCAAGAGGATGAATAAGACCACCGGGTCGTTGATGTTCAATCTTGACTTGCTGACATGTCAAGCACTTTGCTACGAACAGAGCTATATCATTCTTCATGTTCTTCCACCAGAACCTTCGTTGTAAGTCCTTGTACATCTTGGTTGTGCCAGGGTGAATAGTGTACTTGGATCCATGAACTTCACTCAGAACCTTCTATCTCAGATCACCAGCATTGGGAATACACAACCTTTGTCTGAAGTGGATAGCACCATCCACTCCGACAGAAAAGTCAGATTACGGTTTCTCAGATAAAGCCTTCAACTCTTCAGGCTCAGAACATTCTAACTGTACAACCACCACTTCTGAGATCCAGGTCAGTGTAACGGTCAAACTGGCCATATAAACACACAACTTATCTTCATCCACTGAATTGTCAGGCTGAGGTCTCCAACTTGCCACATGCTCAAGGTTTTCCCACACAGAACATCTCATAGCAGCACAAACAACATCCTTCTTGCGACTTAGAGAATCAGCTATGACATTTGCTTTACCAGGATGATAGGTGATGGTGAAGTTGTAATCGTTAAGATATTCCATCCACCTATGTTGTTGCAAGTTCAGATCCTTCTGAGTCAACAGATATCTCAAACTCTTGTGATCAGAAAAGACTTCAAACTTTTCACCATACAGGTAGTGTCGCCAGATCTTTAAAGCATGAACTATGGAAGCAAGTTCCAAATCATGCATAGGCCAATTTTCTTCATTAGGTTTCAGCTATCGAGAAGCATAGGTGATCACCTTTCCATCTTGCATCAAAACACACCCTAAGCCTTGTCGGGATGCGTCAGTGTAGATGACATAGGGTACGCCCACAACAGGCAAAGCAAGCACGGGAGTAGAAGTCAGGCTCATCTTCAACTTCTAAAAACTATCCTCACATTCAGGGGTCCATGAGAACTTGACCTCCTTCCGAGTCAGCTTGGTCAAAGGTAAAGCCAACTCAGAGAACCCTTTGATAAACTTCCGATAGTAAACAGCTAGACCAAGGAAACTACGGATTTCAGACGTGTTTTTCGGAGCATCCCACCTTTTCACCGCTTCTACCTTCGCAGGATCAACAACTATATGGCCGACAGAAATCATGTGACCAAGAAACATAACTTCCTTTATCCAGAACTCACACTTTGAGAATTTTGCATACAACTTATTTTCTCACAATGTGAGGAGTACAATCCGCAGGTGCTCGCGATGTTGTTCCAACATCTCGAAATAAACCAAAACATCATCAATGAACACCACTACAAACTTGTCGAGGTATAAGCGGAATACTCGGTTCATCAGGTCCATGAATGCAGTAGGGGCATTTGTCAAACCGAAAGGCATGACCATAAATTCATAATGCCCATAACAAGTTCTGAACGCTGTCTTCGGGACATCATCATCCTTTACACGCATTTGATAGTAACCACTTCTCAGATCCATCTTGGAAAACACAGTGGCTGACTTCAACTGATCGAATAAGTCATCGATGCGTGGCAACATATAACAGTTCTTCACTGTCACCTGGTTAAGCATACGGTAGTCCATATACACCCGCAAAGATCCATCCTTCTTCTTCACGAACAGGACAGAGGCTCCCCAAGGGGAAACACTAGGGCGTATAAAGCCCATGTCGAGAAGCTCTTCAAGCTGCTTCTTGAACTCCGCCAGCTCGGCAGGGGCCAAGCGGTAGGGTGGCTTCGATATCGGTGAAGTTCTAGGTATAAGCTCGATGGGGAATTCCACCTCGTGAGTTGGTGGCAACCCGGGCAACTCCTCGGGAAAGACATCTGGGAAGTCCTTCACCACATCAACATGATCTAGAGCAGGAGGTGTAGCTTCGAGAACTATGGAGGCTAGGAAGGCTCTACACCCTTGCAAGACAAGCTTTTCAACTTTAATGGAAGAGATGACAAACTGTCGCTCCTCTTGCTTCTTGCCCTTGACACACACTTTTCCTTCATCCGGATGAACCAATCTAACCTTAGATTCTTCATAGTGAAAAACTGCTTTATACTTCTTTAACCAATCCATACCCAGGATGATGTCTAAAACGGTCATATCAAGCAAGACAAAAACTGTGGGAAACATTATTCCGGATATACAGAGGTCCAAGGTAGGAGTTTGGAGGTACGAGGAGCAGATTTTACCACTAGGAGTTTTAACATCTAACACATGATCCATAAACTCAGATTCGATTTCAAGCATAGAGGCAAACTGACTAGATATGAAGGTATTGGAAGAACCGGAATCAAACAGGGCTTTTAAAGGATGCATATTAAGGTGTAGTGTACCTTCAATCACTTCATTGTCTTCACCTTATTCTTCATCATTGAGAGCAAACACTCTCCCATTCCGCCTTTCCACTAGCGGACGCCTCGGGTTCTGGTTGTTGTTGTTATTATTGTTGTTCCGCGGTGGCTGGTTCTGTCTTGGCTGTTGCGGTTGCGGGGCATTATTCTGCCCTTGCTGGAAATGGGGGCAGTTGGGTCGGATGTGCCCGACTTGGACGCACTCATGGCAGGTTGGTGGAGGGCGGTTACCATTATGAGCAGGTGCATTGTTGGTGGGGCATCTACCAGGAGGATGGTGGTGATTGCACCTGTTGCAGCGATCACGTCCACAGTTCTCATGTTGGTTCGGATTCTTCCTTTTGTTGTTGAAGCCATTAGAAGCTTGAAACCCTAGATACGACTCAATGGCGAGAGCCTTGTCCACCATCTGTTGAAACGTGAGTGGCAGCTGCGGAATGAGGCTTCGTCCAACATGATAGTTCAGGCCCTCCAAGAACAAGGTTGCTCTTCTGTCAGCTCCAAGGTCGGTGGCGTAACGCTCCAACAATAGAAATTTCTGAAAGTAGTCGGCCACGCTCATGCTTCCTTGCTTGAGACTGTAAAACTCAGCCTCCTTCTTCCTCAAGAAAGTAGGACAGATGTACTTCTCCCTGAATAGCTTCAGAAACTGGGTCCACTCCATCGAAGAGGTGTCCCGAGTGCGGGCAACACCGTTCCACCAAACGCACGCCAGTCCATCCAGCACGTATGTCGCGAACCGAACCTTCTGGTGATGAGGACACGCCATGCCCTCGAAGTTCCGATCCAGGGCCAACACCCAGTCGTTGGCTTTGTCCACCATGTTAGGCTCACTTTCACCCTTGAAGTAGGGTGGATGCATTTTGATGAAGTCGGTGAGGGTGAACTCCCTCGGCTTGTTGGAAACAACAGTAATGGTGTTGAGTTGTCCCATCATGGTGGAGGACAACAACTGTTGCAACATCGCCAGTTCTTGCTTAGGTGTGAAGGGAGGAGCACTAAAAGTTGGTTGGTTGACCACAGGAGTCGCAGGGGTGTCCGGGTCGTTAGGGGTCGACTCCTGGTTCACGTTGTCAAACAAGTCACCTCTCCTGAAAATTAGGGTTATAATATTAGGTTCTCAGGAATATAGAATCATAGATGAGAAGGGAATAGAAATAGAGATGAGAAAAGGATAACTAGAATGCTATTGCCTAAAAGCATACTATTTCGGGCAATTCATATCAGCGCAGGCTAGGCCGGATCATATGGGCACGGGAGTCCTCGTATACCAAGCTAGTGGTGTGGAGGAAAATTTTTCCAGCCCCCGATACCCTGATCCTTTCTAGACACCCTTGCTTCAACTGCATGCCCTAATAGTCGCCTAAAGGCTCTCATACCATGCTGTAAAGATGCGAGATCACCTATTTACTAAAAATTAAAGGAAATACAAACATCCACAATTTTAACAAGAATTTATAGACTTTGAGGATGATTGCATAATATTCTAAGTAAATAAGCATGATTCCAGATACATGATAAAATGTCAACAACAGCGGAAAGAAAGAAATAATAAGCCTTTGCATGGCTTTATAGTTTATTACATGAATGATTTCTAAAACAATAGATAAGATAAACAGGATCTAGCTATAGCAACCTAGCCATCCTTCTTCAAAATCTAAAGATCAATTCCAGAGGGAAACTTCCTTCAAGCTTGTCCTTCACCTTGCACAGCACCAACACCTGGGTGGTTGGGAAGACACCCAGCAAGAGGAAAAGAGAGAAAAGTATGTGTTACAAGAATATTCTAAAAGTGGCATGAAAGTTGTAACAAGAAAAATAGGCTAGATATTTGTTGTAAAGTGAGACATCAAGGAGTATGAGGCTTTTTATAATGAAACTTGCCAATAACAAAATAAATAAGGGTTTTGCATGTAAATTAATATGTCTACCTAACTAAGTAGGTTTGAGGCACCTACTGGACCTCTAACCTTAGGTGAGGGGAGAATAAGACATTCCCAGTCACCTATAATATATTGGGGAGAATTATAAACATTCCCCTTGGGCGATTATACACATGCCCTCTATGGGTGGTTGTACATAAGTACCACTACTTTAATATTAAATAGAACATTTAATTACATGCTAACAAAGGAGTTATGGCAAGATTAAGCAAAAGATTATGTAACATGGCAGTGGGGTATGAATACCCAAACAAGATAATACTATAACTAATCTTTGAGGCAATAAACAATTTAGGTTTCAAGAATCAAGGATTTAGGTAAGGTTAAGCCTCATAAGAAATTATGGGTAATGGTATAATGTTTTCCCAACTGAAAGGTAGATGCACATAAAAAACACATACCTTAGCCTCATGTGTTCTAGAATCCCTCTTTCCAACACTTCACATGAATATAGAACCCACTTTCCCTAATTCATCATTAGATTTATAAATTAGAATTGTATGTATTCATTAAAGATTGAAACCCTAATTTTACTAACTCTTTGTGCGAACCAACGAATCAGACTCCAAAACCCTCACCATCATCTTAGTTAGGATTTTCTGATCAAGATAACATATAATATTGTATGTTTTGAAAACATGGACTTTTAAGGTTAATTTTTGTGATTTTAAGTTAATTAAATCATTCTAAAAATTACGTTTTTGCAAACATCAAAACCAAAACTCAAAAACATTTTTAATGAATAGACCTCATCTTCCTGATTTCAAAACACTAGCTACTTTTAATTTTTGACATCGAAATTAATTTATACAATTTATTTTGTCTCGACCAATCACAGCCTGCCACGTAGGCAAGGCATGAGCCCACAAGCAAAAAAACAAGGGAGTGGGCCCCATGCCGCTGACCTGGCCCAATGACCATCTTGCGCGCGCGGGGACCCAACAGCTTGCAAAACCAGGTCAAGGCTGACCAAAATAGGGTAAAAAGGCACGATTGCCCCGAACGAAAAAAAAAAGAAAAGGAGAGACGAGTGGGGGCAAAACAGTAAAACAACGAGGTCATCTTCAACCTCTCACCCGATCGTCCTCGTGCAAGAACAGCAGTAGCTGTTTGCGATGGATTTGGGGAAAAATGCTATAGGCAACGAGAAACCACGCACAAGTAGTCAATCTGAAGCCCACGCGAAGCCGAACTAGATGGTACCTGACGATTGGATGGAGAAGAAGCAACTAGGGAAGGAGGTGCGCCGTAAGCTAGGAATCCTCGAAGGCCAGTTGGGGGTCAGTTCGTCGATGAAACACCAAATTGAAAGCACGAGCGAGTTTCTAAGGCGATGGCGGTCGCTGGGGTTGCACTATTTATAGACAAGGTACCCTAGGCTGGGGTTTGGGTAAGAGCAAGTAGCGGAGGTCGGCGCCCCTATTGGGTGTTTCTCGAAAGCTCGTCAAATCCCAAAGTTTTTGGGATAATCTTGTGTGGAATCGCTTAAGGAATCCAACAAAACAAATTTGAGCAAAAATCGTCGAGTAAAACTCAAGATATATTGATTTGAAAAATCGAGGAAAACAAGGTCTGTTGCCTTATACGATTAGAGGTAGAAGACAACTGTGAGTCGTCGGATCAATGGACCCGGGTCCACGATGGACTCTGGGCCGTCCGATCACGCGGATGAGACAAGGAATAGGTTGTAAAATAAAATTCGACCAAATTTCAATTAATTCTTAAATGTTTTTCTCTCTCTTCTTTTGGAGGCTCATACATTGTCCAAAAATTACCAAATTTCATATTCTGACTTATTTTGACGTGTCGAATCCAAATATGGAGTTAGTTTTGCCTTTTGAGAAAGTTTGATATGTAAAATAATTAAAATGTCATTTTCTCTATCCTCCTTCAAAAGAGGTGATAACATTATCTAAATTTTGTGTAACTTCACCCATAAGTCTCCTCAAGGGGTTGGAACACGATTTTGCAATTATCTTCACCACTTGAGATTATTTATTTATTTATTAAAATAATAGAATATTTTACATACTTTCTCTCACCAATTTTACTCATTATTCACACATTATCCAAATTAGTTGCAAATTTTCCCAAAGGCTTATTTTTAAGTTTAGAATACGAATTTGGAGTTATTTTCCTGAGTTGAGAACATTATATATTTATCTCACTTTACCGACATATTTCCTATTTTCTTTTGATAATGGCATTAATATTCATATTTCACTTTAAATGATACTTGGCCCTTAAGTTACATTTTTCTCAAGGAAATGAATTTAAGTGTCAAATTATCCTGATGGTTTCAAATTATCATATTTGGTGCAAAATCTTTCTAATTATCTTCCTTACCTTTTAATTCTCATATTACCTTTAATTATTGCATTTATCTTCTCCCTTATATAAAATTCGGATTTTCTCTTATTTCTCTTATTCTAGGAAGTGCTAGAAAGTTCTAGGACAAAATATTTTATTCTTTTTATTGCTTAGTGTACAATTTGCACTTTAGACCCACTATCCAAATCTAACTGAGGTATTTGTGCATACAACCCTATATTAAGAATATATGGGAAACATTTATCTAATAACCATCATAATTCCTCTAAATCAAATCCAAAGACATATGGAACAAAAATGAAGAACAAAACTTATAGAAAAGAGTACAAAGAGGTACATAGAGGATTTCAGTATGTTACATAAATTATGTAATGCTTGAGTGAAACAAACATAGGTGAATTTAAAATGAATTTTCTTAACAATTAACAATGCAAATGTTGTAGACTTTATCTTTAGTTTTAGTCTAACGACTTTTGAAAATTCCTTTTCAAAAAACTTATTAAGGAAGGGAAAGTTTGAAAACTCTAGGTAATTAGTCTTGTCGACATCCCCTACACTTCTTATGCAAGGAACTCCTATGTTCTCATACACACCCTTTTTTGCATCAATGGCTAGAGTATCTACAACAAGTTGTAACATTTTACAAAGTTACCATTCTAACATGCACTTCATGCCTATATGTTGGTTTCAACTCATATTAAGAAGATTGTAAGATTAGAGGAAAAGAAAAGGTTAAAGGAATAGCTCAAAACTACATTTTAGATGTATAATTATAGTTAAACATAGTAGCATGAAAATAGATGAAATTCCCTGATTAACCAAACTTTTAGGGCCAATAAGTAGTCAGAATAGAATACCTTTTCATCCTAGGATGGAGGTAGTCCTTTAGAAAGGAGAGAGTAGCCTGCAAAAACTCCAATGTTGATTGTGCTCTTGGCATTTGTTGAGTTAAGTATGAGGATCACGAATGACCCTTCAATTTGAGTTAATCACATCATGGATCTGCATTTAGATTCTAGATAAAAGCATCATGTTAGATTCAAAAGACATTAAATTGACATACTAAGCTACATACTTGCACTAAGTTTAAATTGTAATGACGTCATGAATGGTGGGTATCAATTAAGTACAATAACCATTCCTCTAAAGTTAATTACATCTCACCCCTGCAATTATAAATGCTAGAACATCATCAAAATCATCTGAATAGGTTCTTATATTGAAAAACTACAGGCTCTTTATAAAAGAGAACTATCCTACAGCTAATCTATTAATATGGACTACTTGGTCGAGACTCAAGCATTCATTTGTAACCAAATAGCTTTATAAATGGCCGCATCATGCACATCATGGCCCTACAATGAAAAACTGGTGTCTTTGCATGGACATGGCCATTGGAGGCTTCCAAAATATAATCATGCCTTACCATTGTAGTGCCTCAATTGTGAACATGAGCCTACAAAACAATCATGACCCCCCCATTAATGAAGCCCCATCATCAAGTATAATTGCAAGCAATAGAGAAATAATAAACACTAAAACATTTATATAAATGCATGCCTACTGCATATAGTTAGAAAAAATTAACAACATATATCTCAATCTCACATGACACTCTGTCTTTACCTCCAATATCTACAACTACGAATCCTCCAGCTCCATACCTTTTACATGTCCTTAGTCTCCACAATGACAAACCATTAGAACAAGCTCGTGTGATGGTAACAACAGTGAGCTAAAAAAAATTATCATTCAGATATGCAGAGATTATGTAATTTTTACATAATAGAGATGTTTCATCAATCATCATTGTTTGATAGATGGGGTACCTCCTCATTTTGTTGTTCCAACAAAATTTGAATATGTAGTTCTTTTGTCTCTGCCAAATAGTAGAAATATAAGGGAAAAAACACATAAAAACTTCACACTTGTAAATCTACATTGAATGATCATGACTATATGCTTTCCCCAGTTGTAAATATAAACTTACCTGGTAAATGGTCTTTTATCACGCAAGTACCAATAGTGCTTGACACCATACTAGATCTCTGATGCGGTAGTAGGCAATTGTTTCTTAATTATATGTGAAGGTGTTTAATCTTCTTGTGATCCTTTCAAAATGCTTGCCTAAATCCGTTGAAGTGTGTGTAAATTGCACCTTACTTTTCTTGAGTTGGAATAGGATGCAGATGGAAATGCTTCCAGTGTGAACCCATCTTCATTTCAATGTATTTGTTTGAAGAAAGTGTCGCATCGGTATCATTGGTTTGATTATGAGTCTTATTTCAAAACATAATTTTCCAAATAAAATCCACAATTAGTTCCTTTAATTTTACTAGAAACATGTGATGAAGTTTAATCAACATGTGATCTTGTCAGGTGTCTGCTAACACTAGTAAACCTCATAAAAATTTGTTCCGAAATTCGTTGGAGTGTTTCGAAATTGCATCTTACTTATCTTGAGTTGGAATAGGATGCAAATGGAGATGTTCTCAGTGTAGGACCATCTTCATTTCAATGTATTTGTGTGAATAGAGTTCCGCATCAGTATCATTAGTTTGATTACGTGTCTTATTTCAAGACACAATTTGTCAAATAAAACATAAACCATTCCTTCAATTTCACTGTATCTCTAAAGATTATGCAAAGTTTTATGTTGTGCTTATCATTTTATTGAGTTGTACATGTTTGACTAGAGTACCTGTGATGGAGCAAACCTTGTAAAATTTCACTTGAATTCATTGGTGTGTGCTGAAATTGCAGCATACTTATATTGAGTTCGAATAGGATTTGGTTGGAGATGCTTCCAGTATAGGACCATCTTCATTTCAATGTATTTGTGTGAACATAGTTCTGCATTAGTATCATGGGTTTGGTGATGGGTATCCAATCACCACTTTTTTTAGTGGTCTAACTCTTACTAATAGGTTGTCCATCAATGTAGATTTTGATGGAAACTTCTTGGGTTTAGATGTTGAAAACTTTGTTATGATAACTAACAATATGGAATTCCATCAATTTGGGTGGGACTAAATAAGAGGAATGGTTGGAAATAGGTCTTGATTACCAACTGCTAATCATACAACAATGAAGGATTAGTGAACATTGGACCAATTGCAAAGATATAGGACATGATTTCCTCTCTTATATTTCTTTTCAATCTATCATGTCCACCACAATAAAGTTGGTTATGACAAGAAAAAAAAGGTTAACTTATGTTATACTACTTTTTCTAAAAATATATAACATCATTATATATACTTACAATTGTTAGTACTTATATTTTTCAGTCTCTATTTACCCACAACAGTGACTATGAACTGGGCATCTATGCCAATGTTAATGTTCCCTGATGAAGAACAATTGGAAATCATCCTAGATGATCGTTCCTTAAACCAACTAACTATACCTACACATTGGAATTTTCTAAACGGAAGACACTACAGGCCTCGTGAAGTGACCCTAAATTTTGGCAATTATTCACATGTTATCGAGGTTGAGTATGATTTGGCGAGAAATCTTGTATCAAAATCCAGTTGGTGTGATTGGATTAGAAAGATTCTAGTAGGACATAGAGACAAGCTTTTTCTCCATCTAGTTGGCCATAATACCATCAATGTTTGGATAACCAACATCAACAACGAGACCCTCGATCATCTATGGAGGTATCAGTGCACGATGGAGCTAACCAACTTGTACGAATCTGATGATGAGATCCCTGTCAGTTCAGATTCGTCTAAATATAGTGAGGAGTTGTAACGTCTCTTGATTTTCACCTTCTCAAAACCCCATGGAGATGAGAAGACAAAATCCGAAAACGTTAGCAATTATATCAGAAAGCGATGTGGAAGCATAATACGCATACTTGAACATACAACCATAACATTTCTCAACATTCAACATGTATATTTATACAACATGAATTATTACACAAAGATTTACAATTACATATTGAATGAAAAATTCTATAGTCTAAGAACATGTATGCTAAACTAGGATCTACACAATAGGTACAACTTGTACAACTTGCTCACATCCTGTACTTTTTCTCCCATGCTAGCTCTGAACCTAAAACATACGTGAAACAACAAATCAACACACAAGGTGTTCTGTACATGGGCAAAAAGATACATATATTTATGACTTTCATAATTTTGAAAAAGATTTGCAGAAGGAAATAAAATCATAGAAAACACTTCTTTATTAAGCGAAATACACCAATTTAAGTCATTTTCCTAGATGAATTGCATTATCAAGGTGGACTAGTACCAAAACATAAATATTGGACCATCCCCGTGTACCAAGTACTCTAGGGAAACTCCCCGTACACGGTGTGCTCTAGGGAGGTGTACTAGCCAACATTAATCCATTCCCTCATAAGGGGGATAATGAGCACCTTAAATAACTACAAAGCATCTACATATCATTTATGTTTACAAGTGATAAAACTTCGAGTACTATATAGTGATACTACATCCGATATTTGCAATTAGAAGAGAGCATACATACATATCATGATTTCAAGCAAGAAAACCATAGTCATATACTTAAATAAAAACCCATGTACCTAAATTTAGAGATTCCTATTTACATTCTGGATCATCTACATATCTGGTCATCACCTGATTAATAATAAATATTCATCATTAATATATGTACATCATATTCTTGGTAATTAGGTCTAATTTAGGGTTTAACCAAACCTAGGTCTGGTATGAATTTCATATTTTTCTGATGCTTTGTATATTTTATAGAACTAAAATGAGGCTAAAAGCATTAATTTACTCATTAATAAGGAAAGACATAACATTTTGGCATTATAATCATATTAGAGTCCACGTCTGGTTTCAATGTGATTTTGAGGTTCAAAAATATTTTTCTCAAATTTAATCTCAACCATTTTCTAATTATACCATATAAATGAAATATTCTCATATAAATTAAATATCATATATATTACTATCTTAAAAGACTGATATAAGGATTCCAAAATAAATAGGGTACTTTTGTGAGTCCGGGGGTATTTTGTGGGCATTTATTGGACAAAGGACCTATTTTTAACCATTTTTCTAAGGTTCAATCTATTTTCATGAGAATTAATAAATGATTTACCTTTAATGGGGTTTGGGCCGGCCAGTTCAGGTGGTTCGGACCTGGTTCAGGCTGGGTGGAGAATTAACAGGGTCCGATCTCTCTTCTCTCCCTCTTCCTCGCGATCTCACACTCGTGATTCCTCCCATTCTTCTATGCTTCGAGCGTCTTTGCTGGGAGACGTATCTCTGATGAGTAAGTTGCCAGAGATCCAAGGTTTCTCGCTTTATACATGGTTTCGCTCCTCCTTGTTCGCTGGCCCTTGCTCGCAGGTTCCTTCTGGTCTGCTCAGGATGATGATTGTGCTCTGGATATGTCCCTTGACTAGCACAGCGTCTCCTGCTATGTGGAGTCTCTGATGCTATGCTTGGCTCAGATGAGGTCGTGCCCTGGATACTTGGGAGATGGTCGTTCTTTATGAAGGTTGTGGATCGTTCCTCCTCCCTCTCATCGCCTCACGTGAACTAGAGCCTGAGTAAACATCCACCTTCGTGAGCGCCGCCGCAACCATCATCTTCAGTAGGCTCCATCTTGGACTCCAGAGCGGTGACTGGGGTCCAGATTGAGGGACCTATGGTCGGTTTACGCGGGAGGATCTCTGTGGCTCTACTGTTGTCGTCGTGAGGCCTGGATCTGACCAAAGATCGATGGAGCAGAGGTTGCAGATGCTGCGATCTGTGATGGACATAGGAGCTCTGGCTATGGATCACAAGAGGGGTCGGCGACCTACCTACATTGCGTTGTAGGAGTCGGACTCCTTGGAATCTCTGACACACCACCACCGGCCCTCCAATCTAGATAGGTCAGGGAGATTAGAAATAATAGTTCCTCCTTGGTCTTTAGGGCTGACAACTGCAGGTAGCAATGGAGAAAGGAGGAGGAGGAGAAGGGGTCGAACAACCTGTAGAAACCACTTCACGCTGAAAATGGGGGGGGGGTCATTTGAGAGCTTCTAAGCTACCGCAGCCATCTAACTGCCTATTCGATATTGATTCCTACTTGATCAGCGGATCGAGATGGGGATCTCAGACTGCGTCTTCTCCCCCGCATAGCTCGGAGGTTGAAAATAAGATCCTGATCGTCGAATCTCATCTGATGGCTGCAAAACTTCAACGCCACTCACCCATATCTTCCCAAGCTAGTGGTCGCGTGGTGGGTTAAAAGAATTGGTATCCTTGGTCACGTTATAGTCAAAGAGGGAAAAGAAAAAAATATTCAATTTATCATATATGAAAGCATTCGTATTTCTCAAACGGTTAATAGGATTTCCATGCAATTTAAACCATAGGTTCTTAATCACTTAAATCCTCACATTATCAAGTCTGAACCCAAAATCCCAACAGTTCACCATCTAAATTGACTCTCAAATAGCCTAATAAATAATTGTATAGACCTCAAATCAAGTCACTTGATCCTCAACTCTTGACCAAACAAGTCCAAAAATACCTTTTATGATCCTAACATACCTCAAATTTCATCAACTTGGTACTTGAGTTCATTGAGACTGTGAAATGGGTCCCATGTACTCATAATCACCCAAATCAATTGATAAATAAATATATTCATCATAATTGAACTGAATTTGTGTCCTACCCATCAATTGCATCTTTGTTCACACTCTCTAAGTGAAAAGAGTCAATAATTGAACAACTAACTCCTCTGTTTGGTATCATTCATCCATGTGACACTTGTGGTCTTAAGATACTATATTTGGTATGAAAAACCAAAAATAAACATGGGTTATCACATTCCCCCCGCCTTATATGAATTTCGTCCTCGAAATTCAACTAATGTCATGCTTAAGGTAATATCAAGGAGTTCATGATGCATTTAGGCTATCACTTATAGGTACCAAAGTTCTCATATATTTATTTATATTCAAGCTCACAGATTAGGTTCTCTATAATCTAGGGTGTACCCACCCCACCTTATATAGGTTGAAGTATAACACTTTTTTTATAGAATTGAAGCATCATATAAAGGCTTAGTCAGAACTTGACATTATATTATTCTAGAATTTGCATCCCTTATTACCATAATAATTAGGGATTTACTTACTCATATAGAGTAGGGAAGGTATTACTAAGGGTTTCACCTTTCCTCCATTAAAGCATGCAAGGTGATATCAAGGTTTCAATTCATTTGCTACTGAAATTTATCATACTTGAAATCATTATTGTTGTTTATGCTCGACATCATACTAGGATCGCATCATTAGAGGGAACTAATATTCATCTTTGTATATCAAGGTTTCACCCTATTATGTAAGAGTTATTACCAAACTAGAAGCTTAGAATCAAAAGATTTGAAGTTAAGAACTATATGGTGTGATCATGTAACCCATGATCCAAAGATATATGTATTTCTAGTTCGTGATTTCAACTTATATCTTTCATGCATGACATAGAGGGAAGGAGGATATACTAAGCCAATTTTGTCATGATTTCAACTTGGATATTTCATGTATGATATAGGAAGGGAATATAGAATAGGTCAAGCTTATCTAAGTGACCCTTCATACATAATCATCCAAATAGCTCAAGTGAGGTTTCTAGCATCATATATATAGAGATAGAAAAGTGGAAGGAACAACATTTATGAGTATCTTATGCACAAAGCATTTTACTCTTAGAACCAGAGTTCATATATCACCTGACATGCAGCTAATGATGAGATTCACAAACATATGTCACTCAAGCTAAGACCTAATTCAATCAAAAGGATTGAATTTCTCATTATGAGTCGCCTACCCATAATTTTTTTTATAACCCAACTCCCACATATAGATTGGAATCATGCATAAGGACTCAACTCATCTACTCACGAGTAACCTAGCTTAGGACACATCATTTCACATATATCTCATATTTCATATATTGTAGGGTAGGTCCTATGACCCTCTCCTTGTGGGTCTCACTCTCTCTGGAGTTCACCACGTATCTTGTCCTAACACTGGAGGTCCTCCTTTGTAAAAGAGCTTGACGCACATGCATCTTCAACTGTATCTTAACTTAGCTCATCTTAAATTAGAAAAAGGAATGTACTTTCATCATTAAGATTTTGCAAAAATTCTACAAAATTGGATTCAACAAGTATGCAACTTAAAACTTTATAAGGAAACTTATACCATCAGAGATCAAACTTAGATAAGATTTCACATGCTTATTTCAACTATCGTTCTATCATCTACTCTATGTATCACATATCTTAATAAGGCTCTAGACATCTAATCTAGACTACTCTCTCTTCTAGACTAATGTCGCTCCTTTTCACTTAGGTTGCATGAACACTAACTACTCTACTGTGTGAGGGGCATATTTTTATATTTACATATATATAATAAAATATTATATAGTTTTTCTTTGGGAAAGAAGACGTCAGAGAAAACACTCGATGCTCGAGCCGATTGGAAAACAAAACCAAATCAGAAAAATGAGTGTCCCACACATAGTAGATAGTCTAGTACCATGTCACCTAGTGAAATGGTGAGAACAAGGTGTAGACTAGTGTAGCTACCCAATACATATGAGCTCTATATGGAAAGGGTTTCAGACACTTGTATAAGCCTAGTTCTCGAACATCTAGGTTCTAACCTAGAGGCTAAGTCAAACCTTATTCCTATAGAACAACTTACTAAGTTTCTAGGATTTAAGGTGAAATGTGAGGCTTAGTTTATATGTTTCATGGTGAGAAATTGTTAGGTGTAGCTATTGTTCATGCTCTGATACCAACTATAACGTCCCCGGATTTTCACCTTCTCAAAACCCCATGGAGATGAGAAGACAAAATCCGAAAACGTTAGCAATTATATAAGAAAGCGATGCGGAAGCATAATACGCATACATGAACATACAACCATAACATTTCTCAACATTCAACATGTATATTTATACAACATGAATTATTACACAAAGATTTACAATTACATATTGAATGAAAAATTCTACAGTCTAAGAACATGTATGCTAAACTAGGATCTACACAATAGGTACAACCTATACAACTTGCTCACATCCTGTACTTTTTCTCCCATGCTAGCTCTGAACCTAAAACATACGTGAAACAACAAATCAACACACAAGGTGTTGTGTACATGGGCAAAAAGATACATATATTTATGGCTTTCATAATTTTGAAAAAGATTTGCAGAAGGAAATAAAATCATAGAAAACACTTATTTATTAAGAGAAATACGCCAATTTAAGTCATTTTCCTAGATGAATTGCATTATCAAGGTGGACTAGTACCAAAACATAAATATTGGGCCCATCCCCGTGTACCAAGTACTCTAGGGAAACTCCCCGTACACCGTGTGCTCTAGGGAGGTGTACTAGCCAACATTAATCCATTCCCTTGTAAGGGGGATAATGAGCACCTTAAATAACTACAAAGCATCTACATATCATTTATGTTTACAAGTGATAAAACATCGAGTACTATATAGTGCTACTACATCCAATATTTGCAAATAGAAGAGAGCATACATACATATCGTGATGTCAAGCAAGAAAACCATAGTCATATACTAAAATAAAAACCCACGTACCTGAATTCAGAAATTCCTATTTACATTCTGGATCATCTACATATCTGGTCATCACCTGATTAATAATAAATATTCATCATTAATATATGTACATCATATTCTTGGTAATTAGGTCCAATTTAGGGTTTAACCAAACCTAGGTTCCATCTGATCTTAAATATATTTATGACATTTTGCTACTGATCTATATGTCATAACTAAGGTCTGGTACGAATTTCATATTTTTCTGATGCTTTGTATATTTTATAGAACTAAAATGAGGTTAAAAGCATTAATTTACTCATTAATAAGGAAAGATATAACATTTTGGCATTATAATCATGTTAGAGTCCACGTCTGGTTTCTATGTGATTTTGAGGTTCAAAAATATTTTTCTCAAATTTAATCTCAACCATTTTCTAATTATACCATATAAATGAAATATTCTCATCTAAATTAAATATCATAGATATTACTATCTCAAAAGACTGATATAAGGATTCCAAAATAAATGGGTACTTTTGTGAGTCCGAGGGTATTTTGTGGGCATTTATTGGACATAGGGCCTATTTTTAACCATTTTTCTAAGGTTCAATCTATTTTCATGAGAATTAATAAATGATTTACCTTTAATGGGGTTTGGGCCTGCCAGTTCAGGTGGTTCGGACCTGGTTCAGGCTAGGTGGAGAATTAATAGGGCCCAGACTCTCTTCTCTCCCTCTTCCTCGCGATCTCACACTTGTGATTCCTCTCGTTCTTCAGTGCTTCGAGCGTCTTTGTTGGGAGACGTATCTCTGATGAGTAAGTTGCCAGAGATCCAAGGTTTCTCACTTTCTACATGGTCTCACTCCTCCTTGTTCGCTGGCGCTCGTTCGCAGGTTCCTTCTGGTCTGCTCAGGATGATAATTGTGCTCTGGATCTGTCCCTCGACTAGAACAACGTCTCCTGCTATGTGGAATCTCCGATGCTATGCTTGGCTCAGATGAGGTCGTGCCCTGGATACTTGGGAGATTGTCATTCTTTCTAAAGGTTGTGGATCGGTCCGCCTCCCTCTCATCGCCTCACGTGAACTAGAGCCCGAATAAACATCCACCTTCATGAGTGCCGCCGCAACCATCATCTTCGGTAGGCTCCATCTTGGACTCCAGAGCGGTGACTGGGGTCCTGATTGAGGGACCTATGGTTAGTTTACGCGGGAGGAGCTCTGTGGCTCTACTGTTGTCATCGTGAGGCATGGATCTAACCAAAGATCGATGGAGTAGAGGTTGCAGATGCTGCGATCTGTGATGGACATAGGAGCTCCGTCTATGGATCATAGGAGGGGTCGGCGACCTACCTACATTGCGTTGTAGGAGTCAGACTCCTTGGAATCTCTGACACACCACCGCCGGCCCTCCAATCTAGATAGGTCAGGGAGATTAGAAATAATAGTTCCTCCTCATTCTTTAGGGATGACTACTGCAGGTAGCAATGGAGAAAGGAGGAGGAGGAGAAGGGGTCGAACAGCCTGTAGAAACTACTTCACGCTGAAAATGGGGGGGGGGTCGTTTGAGAGCTTCTAAGCTACCGCAGCCATCTAACTGCCTATTCGATATTGATTCCTACTTGATCAGTGGATCGAGATGGGGATCTAAGACTGCGTCTTCTCCCCCGCATAGCTCAGAGGTTGAAGACAAGATCCTGATCGTCGAATCTCATATGATGGCTGCAAAATTTCCACGCCACTCACCCATATCTGCCCAAGCTAGTGGTCGCGTGGTGGGTTAAAAGAATTGGTATCCTTGGTCACGTTATAGTCAAAGAGGGAAAAGAAAAAAATATTCAATTTATCATATATGAAAGCATCAGTATTTCTCAAACGGTTAATAGGATTTCCATGCAATTTAAACCATAGGTTCTTCATCACCTAAATCCTCACATTATCAAGTCTGAACCCAAAATCCCAACAGTTCACCATCTAAATTGACTCTCAAATAGCCTTATAAATAACTGTATAGACCTCAAATCAAGTCACTTGATCATCAACTCTTGACCAAACAAGTCCAAAAATACCTTTTATGATCCTAACATACCTCAAATTTCATCAACTTGGTACTTGAGCTCATTGAGACTATGAAATGGGTCCCTTGTACTCATAAGCACCCAAATCAATTGATACATAAATATATTCATCATAATTGAACTCAATTTGTATCCTAGCCATCAATTGCATCTTTGTTCACACTCTCTAAGTGAAAAGAGTCAATAATTGAACAACTAACTCCTCTGTTTGGTATCATTCATCCATGTGACACTCGTGGTCTTAAGATACTATATTTGGTATGAAAAACCAAAAATATGGGTTATCATAGGAGCTCTGCGACACATCATCATCATCAAAAAGACAACAGTAGGTCTAATTAACAAATATAATTGTCTTGTCTTGTTTTGTGTTTATAGTTTTTATCTTTAAGTAATCAATCCTCATAGAAACTTTTTTTCTAAACTTCAGGAGAAGATCACCACAATGAAAAGGCCTCAAAGTTACTGATGTGGGACCATGTTGGTGTAGTATTTAGTTGTCTATCTATCTAGACTTGTCTGTATTAATAGTTATTTTAATTATGTGTATGTTTAGGGGTACACCAACCCCTTTGTTTAGTTATTGTTTAGGGGTACACCCCTGTGTGTAGATGTAGAAAGAGATTAATGAATGGAACTAAAAATTGCTACATGAATGCTTATAACTGTTTACATATGATTTCTGGTAAAAGAAGTATGATGATAAAGACATGAATTTATGATGTAGTTCGTAAAATTCAAGCACTTTTCCATAATGATGGTAGTAGCAGATGTTCCATCAATAGAAATAGAAGAACTTATAGATCGGAAGTTATTTGGGATGTCCCCAAGCAATAAATGAAGTGTGTATTCCCATGAATGTTCCAAATTCACAAAATCATCCTATCTAATGACACATTCGAAATACAACAACAAAATAGAAGTATGCATATCCTATTATGTTACAAATTAGTGATAAATTTCATTATAATTGTTCTTTTATCCTTATTATAACTATGCTCTTTTATCCTAATTATAAGTATTTCAAAAATTTCTTAGGCGCACGCCTAGTCGGATAGGCTCACGTGAACTTCATTTGCATGATTAGACTAGTATTTTCTCATATTGTATAGTCTTATTTGATATGACATACTTACTCATATATGTTATAAGTTTTATTATTTTTATAGAATGGATATGTCTTGGATAGCAGAGGATGACCAAACAAGTAGTAAATACTTATGTGGAGTATAAAAAATTTTGGATTTCTCTTTTGAACATTCAGTGATTGGAGACAAGGTTGTATGCCCTTTTAGAAAGTGTGCTAATGTGTACCAGGTCACCAGAATGACTGCATTGAGTCATCTATTATGGCATGGCTTCTTATCAAGCTATATTTCTTGGGCTTTGCATGGCGAAGATGTTGATGTTCAAATGGATGCTCTAACTGATCAGGGTGATTGCCTAAATGCTGAAAATTTACAAGATATGTTGCATGATGCTTTTCCAAGTTTCAGAGAAGACAGAATTATGGAAGGATTGGAGCCATCTAGTGATCAACATTTCAATGCTGACAAATGTTATATCATGTTAAAGGATTCTGAGACAGAAGTAAATCCAGGGTGTAAGAAATATAACAAACTTGCTTGCATCCTACAATTCTATCACCTAGTTTGTCTTAATGGCTTGAGTAAGAAAGCATCATATATGTTTCTTACATTCTTTAAGAAGATGCTACCAGAAGGAGAATAGTTACCTAATTCATTTTATGAGCTAAAAAAGATGATTATGGGGTTGGGCTTAGATTATGTGAAGACTCATGTCTGTCCAAATGGTTGAATGTTGTTTTGGAAGGATTTTGGTGATAAAGACATTTTTGATACATGTGGAGCATCAAGATGGAAAATGATTACAATCCCAGATGATGATGACGAGCTTGCAAAAAAACCTAAGAGAATACCTGTCAAAGTGCTCAGACACTTTCCACTTATACCACGCCTAATGCGATGGTTCATGCCATCAAAAACCTCTTCCTTAATGAGGTGGCATGTAGAAGAATATGAAAAAGATGGTAAGTTAAGACACCCAGTAGATTTACCTGAATGGAAAACATTTGATGTGATGCATCCAAAATTTGTTGTAGATGCTTGAAATATTCGATTGGGACTTGCAACTGACAGATTTATCCTTTTGGGACAATGATTACTTCTTACAGTACATGGCTTGTTGTGATTATTCCATATAATTTACCTCCTTGGTTGTACATGAAGAAACCATATTTTATGTTGTCTCTACTCATTCTTGGACCAACTTCACCAGAAAATATAGTTGTGTACTTGCGTACATTGATTGATGAGTTCAAAGAACTATGGGATACTAGTGTACATATGTATGACATTGGAACCAAGGAATTCTTTCTGATGTGTGCTTCTTTATTATGGACTATTAGTGATTTTCTAGGATATGCACATCTATCTAGTTTGAGTACTAAAGGCTACAAAGAATGTCCTTATTGTAATAAAGATACTATCTCACATTGGTTGCCACATAGCCGTAAAGTTTGCTACAGAGGACACCGTAGGTTTTTACCAACTAGCCATAGATTCCGAAAAGAAGCAAAGACATTTGACGGTGAGAAAGAATTTAGGTGTCCTCCTAAACCTCCTTCTAGAGCTCAAATCTTGTCACAAATGGAGGATGGAAGCACTGTAATTGGTAAGAAAAGGCCAAGATGTAAAGATTCAACACACAATCGGGATAGGAAAAGCATATTTTTTGAGCTACCATATTCGAAATCTAACATTGTAAGGCACAATCCCGATGTCATGTACATTGAGAAGAATATATGTGAGAGTATTGTTAGAACATTGCTAGGTTTGAAGGATAAAAGTAAGGACAACTTGAATGCAAGGAAGGATTTGGAGGATATGGGACTCAAATTTCCGCTTCATCCAAAAATTGTTGGTAAATATACCATCCTACCTCCATCTTGCTATAAAATGAGAAAAGATGAAAAAATATTATTTTGCAACCTCCTAAAGTTTGTCAATGTTCTAGAAGGGTATGCGTCTAATATATCTAGTTGTGCATGGCCGAAGGATCAGAAGATGCTACCAATGCAAAGTCATGATTATCACGTGTTGATGCAACAACTTCTGCCATTAGATGTCACTGTGTCTTTGCCCAGTAAGAAAGCTAAGTCATTTATTATTAGTCTTTGTCGCTATTTTTAAATGTTGTGCACTAAATTCATAGATCCAAATGATTTTACTGCATTGGCAAATGCAATAGCTGTGACACTTTGTGAGATGGAGAAGATATTCCCTCCATGTTTTTTTGACATAATGGTGCATCTATCAGTCCATCTCGCTTATGAAGCAAAGATAGTCGGCCATGTTCAGTATTGTTGAATGTATCCAATTGAAAGGTAACTTTTCATACGTCGTGATGACTTTACCTATTGGAATGTAATTTTTCATAATATTTTCTTCAACTTTGTTATCAGGTATCGGATGACCCTAAAAGGATATGTTTGTAATAAAAGATATCCAGAAGGAACAATCGCAGAAGGATATATAGACGAAGAGTGTCTAACTTTTTGTTCACAATACTTGGATTGAGTTGAAACAAAATTAAATTAGACAAATAGAAATGATACTGACGAAGCAAATTTGGAAAATGAGCCAACACATGACAGTGATGATTGGTCTATTTTCTCGACAGTAGGTCGTGGTATTGGTAAAATGCTAACATGTGTCATGGACGAACATACATTGCAACAAGCCCATAAGCATGTACTATTAAATTGTGAAGCAATTTAACCCTACATTAAGTAAGTTAGTGACAATTGTCTTCTATTAATAAAATGCTATAACATATTCCAATGGCATATTCCACATATTTTGTATTCAGGAAGCACTATGATATCATTAGGCAAAAACATACTCAAAAGTCCTTAAAGGAGGTTCAGAGAATACATAGTAACTCATTTGATGGATGGTTTAAGGAACATGTAAGTTTAGTTGTGCTAATTAAATTTGTTATGCTTCATGAATAAAGTCTAACAAACTTTTATTTTGTTAGATTGAGACACTCCTAAGAATAGAGATGGTGGATGATAAAATCAAGTTTCTTTCTCAAGGTCCACATCAACTGGCCATTAAGTACAAGGGCTATGTTGGCAATGGTCACAGATTTCATACCAAGGCAAAAGATGCAAATCGAACAACACAAAATAGTGGACTCTTTCTGGTAGCTAAGACTGATTGTTATTGTAAAACCACTGACCGCAAACCAATTACTAGAGATGTTACCTACTATGGTGTTTTGAAGGATGTTATTGTGCTCAATTATTATGAACACTTTAAAGTGACATTATTTAAGTTTGATTGGGTGGACATCTACTCAAAGAGGGGAATCCAACATGATGAACATGGGTTGACTCTTGTTAATTTGAGATGACTTCAAACTATAGGAGAACCATTTGGTGGCATCTCAAGTTGGACAAGTATTTTATGTAGAAGATGTCACTACAAAATGGTGGCATTTTGCTGTAAAGATTGCCCCACGAGATATGTTCAACATGGAAGAACTATCTTGTATTGAGAATGTCGAAGCTTATGTGCAAGGTGAAACTAGAGATGGGCCATCAATGACATAAGAGGATGAAGATACTGATTGTGACATAGTTAGATTGGATATGGAAGGAATCACTGTTGATAGTTCAACAATTGAAAAAGACCAATCCCAAATTCAGTAGGATGATGAAAGTGTATCTTAAAGTGATGATGATGACAGTTTTGAATTAGAAGATTACAAAATAGCAACCAATGTTTCTTTTAGTTTGTTGTTGTTATTTGACTTATATAATCCTTTTTTGGATAAATGTATGTCTTTAATTTCCTATCTCACATTGTGCTCTAGCTAGGTGTATGCATTTTGCATGTCTGACATTCTTCATAATCAAATGTATCCTTGTCGCTGCTGTTGTTTATAATTACATTTGATTAAATATCTGTGCCTTTCATTTTTAAATATTAATTATAAAATTTCTATTATGTTGTTCAATATTTTTTTAAATGTCTTCATTTATATGTGACTTGGTATACTCAGGATGAGAGAATAGTACAGTGGCAGTTGCCATAACAAGATAGCCACAATGAATGATAAAAACAACAACAATGACTCTTGTACAATGACTCATTTACCTAGCATTACTCGACATGGTTGTTGGCAATCTTTGAACATGTCATCCTCAAATCACTCCAAAAATTTTTTAGTTTCCCTTCTAGCTAAAATTCAAAATGATAGAGCAAACAAATTCAATAAAACTATGCTAGCTATGCGAAAAATACCCATTCATCCATGTCTCCCCAAGACTCTAATATGGTTGGTGGTTCGAAATCCTCTCAACCATGCACAACCGAAAAGGAGATGGAACAAGGTTCCAAAATCAGCACAACAAAGAAAGTGGTGATAAAGTTACAAGATCACGAAATTCACAGCTATCACGTGTGCCTAATGTCAATGCTTTCATGTCTATTCATTCAAGTGTAGAGAATAGAGCTTCCAGTAACCAAAATAGAAATACATTTCCTGATAACATAGACCAAAATGACATCTCTGATCACCATGTTGAGTCATTGAATGTTACAACAACACCTTCTGATGGGCTAGGTAATCATTTTATTCATATCATTGCATTTATAGTGTTGCATTTATTGATATATAATTTTCCATATATATTTTATCCTTTATGAATGAATGCTTAGGTCAAAAACATCGAGCATGTGGCCGAACACAATGTTTGAAAGTCTGGAAAAGAAAGCCCGACGATCCAATTCTCATTGAGAAAAATCAATTTGGACAATCAGTAGGTGAAAACCAATGTCACTTATCAAGTTTTCTGACAACCATTGCAAGAGATCTCAATCTTTTTCTACTAAAGTATGAGGACTGGAGACAATTTCCAGCAAATAAAAAAGATTCTATATGGAATTTTGTGAAGTTATAATATTAAATTTTATTTTTAAATGGTTAAATGAAGCTTCTAATTGATATCCTTCATGTCGGTAGAGTAAATTCATAATTGATTCAGATCTAAAGGAGTGGACAATGAAGAGACTAGGAAAGAAATGGAAGGACCACAAATGGAAGGACTCTACTTCCTAGAAGATAGTCCATACGAACAACGGTTGAACAAGTTGTTCCCCACGTGGACAAGTCTTGTTGGAAATTTCTTGTGGATTATTGGAGTAATAAAGGAAAGGTAATATTTTTTTTCTATTCATTGATACTTAAAGTACCTCACTGATAATTACTATGCACAATACTGCAATGTTTTCCACAGAGGAAGTCTATAACGAACAAGACAAGTAGAAAATTTCAAAAGGTTAGCCACACAACAGGAACCAAGTCATTAGCATGTTCGAAATATGATGTAAGTTAGTAATTTTTATGATCCATTTAGACAATTCGATGACATCCATTTATTTGACATTTACAATAACCTTGTTTCAATGATAAATATGGAGAAGGAAACATGTGGAGAAGTGGATCCCATAATGTTTTTTGAGAAAACTCATCATAAAAAAGATGGGAGCATAGTTGATGTTGAATCCGCCAAAATACATCATATCCTATAGTATTATGTTACATATACTAATTGCAAAGAGGTATATATTTGGTATAAAATTCATCTCCTAAGATTTGTTGTATGTAGGAAAAAAATTCTGAGGTAGGAGAACAGATGCAAAGAAAACAACCTGATGTTACTTTAGATGAAATTTATAGGCATGTTATGGGATAAGAGAGACCAGGATATGTTAGTGGCTATGGGCTTGGACCATCACCTTCTGATATTTGGGGCAAGAATCATAAATCCCGAGAAGTTGAAGAAGCGCAAAGGAAGCATTTCCAGGATAAGCTTCAAGAGTAACGGTTGGAATTTGATGCAAAACTTCAAGAATAAAAGGATGAATTCAACCATAAGTTAGAGAAGTTACTTGACTTAACTTGAGTAGGAAATAGTCAAGAACAACATGTTGGCACTGGCCAAGTATGAATACATTTTTTACATGATGTGTAATATCAGTTATTTTCCATGCTGACTGTTTTGGTCTTATGTCAAAAATAAAATAATTATGCAGAAAAACTTTTCAAGGGAAACTCCACTCCAAATAAGACATTCATCATTTAAAAAGGGACAAGTATGTTTGTATTTGTGTAAATTTCTCTTCATTATATGTTTATATAAATTTGTTATGTAAATTATATTTTGTTTCTAGGATGTGTATATACTGAGTTTCACAGATCCAGATGTTAGAATTGCATTTGATCGAGTATCTAAGGTTGACCCCATGAAAAGTGTGGGAGGTGCAATATTAGGTACATCATTTGTTGGTGTTTTTGTAGAGGTTGCTTTGTTGGGAAACCATCCTCTAGTGAGACCTTATGATCAATATCAATCTATTGATGATGTTGTTGGCAACGTCATAGCATGGCCAAAAATACATATATTGCTTGGGTGAGCATAAAGTATTGCTTATAATATTACATAATTGAAAACAAAAGTAGTATCTAAAGTCGTTTCCAATTGTTGCAGGACATGAAGTTTAAACATAACTACATTCTTGGATACTGTCTAGAGAGATGAAATATATAGTTGTTTTTCTTTAATCCAATTTTTTATTAGTACATGACGATCCAAATAATGTTGTTTCATGTCCATTGTCATAGACAATGTTGACAAATGACAATCCTATTTTGTTTTGAACTACTTTTGATTTTGTTATGGAGAATCTTAGTATTATGGGCAATACATTCACTATGAATGGTTTGTGGTTTTTAGATATGAGCAATGTTTGAGCATCTTGTTTGTGAGATTTACATCTGAGCAATGTTTGCATTTGTGATGGATCATCTATGCATTTGTGGTTTTTTTAAATAGAGTTATAAGAGGCATGCCTTGAGGGATAGGTACATGGAGTCTGCTTCAATACATTCAGACTGCTGATTGTGAATGTCTTTTTTGCTTCCTATTCTACACAACATATCCATGCATACTTGTGATCCTTAATCAGGCGGCACTGGTAAATGACTCATTCATGACCATGGTAGATGATTATGCACATACCTTAATCTTCTGGTTTGACTCATTTAGTATTTTGAGACCTCAATTATTTTGATATTTTTACATGATATATATGTCAAGAAAATCAATTCTCTAATTCTATCTTTATGTTGTTGTTGATTCTGTCTTTTTTTTGGGTTGTTCTCATATTGACTTATCTATTGTTGGCTAGCTGCATGTACTAACTACTGTGCATAGTTACTTTCATTTGTGACCGTCCCTCCACCTATGTTATGTCCTTATCTGTCATTAAATACCATATATCAAGTTTGACATAAGGACACCTACGATCTTGATAAAGTATTTGATCATTGATTATATATTGAAATATTATATGTCTAACATCTCCTGACAATAACATTTCTAGGATGTCTGGAGTATGCATTTCTATATTGTATAGCTGAATTGATGCATGAGACCAACATTTTTTATTTCTATTATTTTCTTTAAAAAAAGAAACATATTATAGTCATCTAGTTCGAATTTGGTAATTCCAGTGTCTCTCTAAATCTCAGGACCATATGCTAGGTTTCTGATAATGAAGAGGCTTTGTCATTGATATTAATATAATCATACTATCACAGACAAAATATTCTAGATTTCAGTATGCTTTTGAAAAATGTACATTGTCAAATCAAAAGCCACGAATAAATGATTTTCATAAAATAGCAGTAAATAGCGGGTCACATATAGTTGACGGAAATACAATAGCTGCATCAACATTAAGACATTGGGTTACATTTTTCAAATTAGCAGCAACATCTAGATCATGGCCAAATTTATTACCTTCCCTTTTGACATGCTAGAATAGAATATTGAAGAATAGTGAATTCAAGACATCGATCTCCTTATCTATGGCAAGGATTCTTCCTCTACACTGACTGTTGATTTTGGTTATCACACTTGGTGAATAAGACTTGCGATAGAGCTTGTGTATCTATTTCCCATGATTGGTTTGGCCCATCCTATTGCGGTAGATACTATTTCCATAATAGCTACATCTCCTAAATTGCTTGAGGAGGTTAGTAGGCTTCCCTATAGCTATCTTTATATTTAAGTCATGTTCAAACATGATAAGAAGGTTCTTCTCTATGGATGAGGTCTTGTATGTGTTACAATTGAGGTTTGTATTTCCAGTCAGACTCCTACACTTGTTTCAGAGGCTAATATGTTGTGTGAAAGGTTTTCTCACTATTATCACCATGATACCCTATTTGATGTATTCAAGGAGAAAACATGGTGAATCATCCAGGAGGGGTGATGTTATGGGTTCTCAGTTGGATATAATAGGAATAGCTCCCAGAAGATCTCTGGAAAATAAATTAGTAGAAGCATTGTTGATGTGGATGCATTAAGAGCCATGGTTTGACTTCTTCATGTTCAGGTATATCCTATCTATTTGTTGTTATGATATGAAAAATGGGCTATCATATTATCCACGAGGTTTAATGGTGTGTTGCAGCTTCTGTACAAGGGTCAATTGCATAAACTTCTCTTGTATCTATCTGCCTATCGGTCTTCTCTATTCTAGATATATATTGCATATTCCTTAGTGCCACCTCCATTATCTATCTTGATTTTGTCTCTCACATGTGCATATTGAATATTTCCTTGCACCAGCTTCATAAAAAAGCTCCATTTTCTCTCTCACATGTGCCAACATATGTATGTCTCATTGTATGAATAAGAATCCTTCTAAACAAAGATAGCAGGAATGTCATCCTTCATAGCACGGAGAGTAGTCAAACTTTGTATCGTAAATTTTATTTCATGAGAAAGTATATTCCTGATAACTAGAAATCATGATTTTAGTTCTTGAAAGCCATATTGATATCCTAAAAACTACTATACATGTGTGCATGTATTGATTTGAAAATGGTAGTTTACATCATTCTATGAATATGTTGATTGTATGTGATTGGTCTCAGATTTGAGTTTAATATGTCTTAGATATCCAAATCACATGTTATTCTGGTGAAAAAACTCTTGCTTGTTGAGAGTTTTTGATTGCAGATCCAACTAATATTAATCTCCTAAGAACCAACCAGAATATACATATTGGATTTTGACATAAATGTTCAATTTGATTGTAAATTTGTATTTTATGTGCTTCAAGCTAAATATGTGCTTGTTGAAGATCTGACAAATCCTACTCCTGCCACAACATTTTCTCACTTGGATGCTGCCACAACTCTGTTGTCATGTTAGGTCTGTGTGTAACTTTAAATGTACATTAATTATATTTTTATTTGACCCTTGTGCTCTCTCCTTGTTAGATATCCGAGCTTGGTATTTACCCTATTGTTGATCCTCTTGATTCAACAACGAAGGGATCATTACATCAACAGAGGTTGAAGCATTTGAAGAGTTAACATGGGTAAGTTTACAAGTTTTCAACTAACTATTCCCTATTGGTTCAACAAGGTCAAATAACTCTCACGATTCTTTATTGTCTGATTCTTTGTGTTTGATATTTTAGATTGCTAAGAAATTTAGAGGGGACATTACTGCTACACCTCCAGCTCATTCAGTAGGAGCTGCTAATGCTCTATTGCCTCCCATGCCCCCTATTATGAAGGTGTGTGCATATTGAAATTCTATTGCTTGAAATGGCTTTAGAATCCTATTGCTCCTGATCTTCTTGGTCCAACTCGACTACCTGATGTATGCAGGTTAGTTTGAAGCTAGAATTGGTTAATTGCTTAAGATTTATCTCAGTTTATAGATCTTTTGTAGACTCCCTAAAGTTGCATATCATAGTCTTAGTATGATATTATAGTTTCTTGGCTATATCATGATAACATTCAGTGCTTCACTTGTCATATTATATCTAGAGTTCGTTTAAGAAATTCTAGATATGCTTAGTAATATTGTAGCTCTTGATTGCAGAAATCAATAGATAATTCAAAAATTTGACACATGTGTCTATATGGTCACCCAATGAAAACTTCAAACTCAAGCTTCCCTCACCACCATCTTATACTGCACTCTGTTGTGACTACTGTAATCAATTGAGCACTATTGAGTAACTATTATAATATTCTATAAGACTATTACCTTACATGTTATGTAGTGCTATTAGGTGGATAAATGTACATGTACACTGTTATCCTACCTAAATCATATTTATAGATAAATACCTAGTCCCTTTAAGGTGCTTGGTACATGATGAATGGTGCACGAGGGCAATATGCACAACTGGTAGAAATTATATAAATCTAATCAATGGTATGTGCAATGTTGATTGGCAAGTGCATAAGCTTGAAGTAATGTTATTGAAAGAAACAAAGAAATGAATTTGTGAAGAGTTCATAAGGAGAACTCAACAATCAATAAATCCATATTGTTCCAGTATAGTTGGGGTTTAATCTTATTTGTGATCTACATCTGACTAGAAGTTCAATAGTGCAATAGATCATATAGTATTCAATTTAGTTGTAAAAAAACACTTTCCATAAATTGAAATTGCAATTTGTGTTTAGTTCAATTTCATCATGAATTCATTGAACCCAAACATTGAATGTAGAACCAAGTTGTATCCTTAAAAGAACCTACATGAATAGAAATATTTTCCTCTTCTAGTTTTATCTATGTGATCTATAGGCTAAGCTAATACAAAATCAGATCATCCTACTTGGTTGAAGTATGATTCTTTGGTTTGAGTTGGATCACCAACGTTGTTGAACTTCAACTAGTATTCCTATCATGCTTCAAAATCATGTTTTGGGGGGATCACTAGAGGCATGAATATACTATTCTAGTGAACAATTAAAGTATTGGAATATGCTTACATATTTCTACTTTGTTATAAATAACCATATTTCATCACTGTCATTCAATAGTAGCACCATTTATATCCTTTTCACTTTTTTCTTGTCAGATATTACTTTTTGATCATATTCAATCCATTTTTGTCAAATTTTCCACTTTGTCCCCAAAATACAACCTTTTCAAACTGGTCAAATGAATCCATATATGTGACTATGCTTACTATCATTCCTGTTGTGTATAAAAGTATTATAAACTCTTCTTAATTCACTTTTTGGTGCATTGCAAATGATTATGTTACATACACAAAAGACTTTCTTGCATGTCTTCTTTTTTTTTCTTGTGGAAAATAACAATATGCTAATTTTATCCAATTATCTTGTAGGTGTGTGATGACATTGTTTTCCTACATGGATCCATCATATCACATCAATGGACACATCAGAATGCCTAGTTATTCCATTCCATCTACTGATCATATAATAGATAGCAACAATGGGGAACTGTATTTTGATAACAGTGAAAGGAGTGTATATTCCCATTTGTCTAGAGCTCCCAATGTAGCATGTCTTCTTCGTTTCAAGCAGAAAGCCATGATATCTAGGCTAGATTTCAATATATCCATGCAACACTCATGGTGGAATCTTGTTACAATCTTTACAAGATGAAAACAGAGGTACTTGGCTGCCCAAGTTTCTAAACACATTCTTAACCATGTTGAATGCAAGAACCACTAAATTCAGCATGGGGCTTGGTGACCAACTTGTTGTTTGCACTGATCAGCTACTACTGTTCCAGTGTGTTTGCCACCACGATAATGAAAAATTCTAAATGAGACATCTTTATTTCAAGCTGGTTGTGGAGTGGTCGAAGATCATGAGGTGATTCGCTTCCCAGCATCTCTCTCTCTCTCTCTCTTCAATATAGACACACTAAAAAAGTTGGACAATAACCCAAGTTAGTAGAAGTAGTTGATCTCAACCAACCTTTTAGCCAGCAATTAGCTGAGATGGTAGTATCTTTAATGGATGGAGCTCTAGAGCGAGCTCAAACTGGCATTTTTCCTAGTAATTGGAGTCGATCATGCCCTGGAAATGCTCCCTTGTCCCATTATTTCGCCAAAATTTCAAGAACTCAGTTAAATGAAGTATTATCAAATATGAAGGTAATTGTTTAACCTCACATTTCCTAGTGACATGTTAGTTTTGAATTGGATCAAAAAAATGAAAATAGTAATAGGTTGATCATGCAGAGTCTAACTAACGAACATAATGCACTAGCTCGACAACTAAGCTTACCCTCAGTTGGCGAACACTCTCTTTCAGGTTTAAATTTGATTTATTGTAATGCATTAATAATATATCTTATAATATTTCTTAGGATGGACTGAAAGACAATGCAATTTAACTTTACAGACAGAGCTAATGTTGGTTTTAGTTCCTCCATAGATGGTTTGTCCTCTTTAACTAATGTTGGGACTCGTATCTCTCCTAACGGAAACATTCTTGCTGCCTCTTCTACTCAAGCCCAGGGCTTGGCTGCTGGTTTACCATCTTCTGCTCAAGCTATCACTGTGCAAGAGATGCAACACCCTAAAAATCAAATATCTCAGGTATCCTCAGTTACAAGTGCCCGTTGTATTTTAGTATCACTATTAGCCAGTAGCCATAGATTTTGATACTATCTTAGATTAAGAATGTTTACCCCGAACCTTGTGTAGAGAAGAATAGAGCTGGGAACCTTTTGTTTAGTTTTCTATCTTTTTGTAGGAACACACAGTCTAACATTAGTTACACCCTAATGGTCTCATGATGTAATTTCTCCATCCTAACGTTATTTATATTTCTATATCTACCTTATTTATCTCATCTATAGAGTTGTATATATTTATTCTTACATGTCGTGTATAATATGTCATTTGCTGAGTACTAGTTACTTCTGCAGATCATTTCAAGATTACATTTCAAATGCTTTCCTAGAATCTTTGTCAGGTATGGGTGCTAATGGAATGCCACCAGAGATGGTTAAGATTGTTGTGGATGTTATTACCAAGATGAATCCAAATAAACTACAGAAAATGATTCAACTATCTTCATCTTTGAATGCCAAAAATCCAGGATTCTCAGCAGCTGTGGTAGACAATCAAGTCAACAAATCAAGTCTAGAAGAGCCATCTGAGAAGGTGCTTGCTGAATGGGATGCTGAATCTATTTCCAAAATGGGCTCTGAAGTCGGCATGCTTAAAAGTAGATAGTCATATTAGGGAAGAGACATATCCAATGATGTAGAAGTTATTGTATTGAATAGAAAAAATTATATATATGAAAGTATATCATTGGTGTTGTATTCAATCTAAGGGGCAAGTTAAAATGTCCTCCCCATGTAATTTTCATTTTATTATAAATAAAAAATATTCACACTTTTGGAAAACTGAGTTTGTTGCAATTGGCATTCAATTTAAAAACTTAATAATGAACTAAAAATTTAATGACTAAAAACCATGAAAATGTGGTAATACAAAACTAGTATTTCATTAGTGGCTTTTTTTATATGCCATTACACCCTTCCAAAATCGTTTCATACATAAACATTATACAAAAGAGTTGCATTTATATAAAAGCTAATTGATGGATAGTGGTTTTTTTATAAATGCCAAATGATGGTTTAGTGGCCTTTATTTGGCATTTATTGGAAGCCACTAAAGCCAAACATTTTGTGGCATTTAAAACTTATGCCACTATCTTTCTAGTGGCATTGGTACTAGAGGCATTTTCTTAAGTGTCAACAAATGCCACTAAACATGTTTAGTGGCGTTTATTTGTTTTCAGTGGCATTTCTAAAAGGCCACTAATGGGCATTTTTTCTGTAGTGAATGTCTATGTTGAGTTGGGCTTAGGCAAGTTGAAGTCGACACATTGCACTCTCCAGTTAGAAAATAGATCCATAAAAGTACCTAGGGGTAGAGTGGATGATGTCTTGGTGATGATAGACAAAGAAAAAGGTGTGGTGTTCCCGGCGGATTTCATTGTACTTGATATGGAGCCGGTTGATAGGAAGATTCCAATCATCTTGGGAAGGTCGTTCTTATCTAAATTTGATTTTGACATTCATGTGCACAGTGGCACTATGATAGTCTCATTCGTGGACATGAAGATCAACATCAGCATGTACAAGGCCCCAACCCATCGAGTCTGAGATAGGGATATTGGACATGATCACTTCACAAGTCCAAATGGGCATTTGAGAGAAGGATACCAAGGTGAAGAAACTGGTGATGATTATTGTGGTGAAAGGAATGCAGAACCTAGATTGAGTGCAAATGAGGGATTCATGTTTTGCAAGAATGGACACATGAGAATTCCAAACGAATGAATGATTGACGAATCGCTAAGAAGCCAAGATGAAGGCAAGAAACTCAGCACTTGTGGGAGGCAACCCACCTAGGTTTGGGAATTTTTGACCCAACCTTACATTTTTTATACTTTTGATTTGTTTTTACATTTTTCCAAGAAAACACACACACACACACACTTTATACTTAATGGTTCTAGTTGTTTGTGAATCATGCTAGGACAGGTGCATTGGAAGGAGGAGGATGCATGGTTGATAACACCGAGTAGGAGATCAAAATTGAAAAGAAAATTACAAATCAGTAGAAAAGCTAAAGGAAGAAGACTAGAATGGCCGTTTTGCACAACACGACCATGTTGCTGGCAATCCAGAACGGCTATTTTGTGCAGCACGACCATGGTGGATCGGTCATGTACGGGAACCTTGAGATCTCCCTCCCCCACTTGGTGTTTGTCTACCCTGACTCCATGCTCCCTACCCTATCATCCTAGACTTCTATTTGATGTTGAGGACAACATGGTTTAAAAGTTTGGGGTGGTAGGGCGGTAAGCCCTTTCTCTACCTCTCTTTTTTCTAAGTTCCTTGTTCTAAATTTTTTCTCAAGATGATCAAATAGTAAAACCATATCTTATACTTGTGTATCCATACTTTGTGTGCTTGCTTTGCATACTTGCATATCATGTAGTTTACTTTCTTGAAATTTTTGCAAAATTTTCAAAAAATTTGCCCTTTTTTCCATGCATTGCATATCATGTAGATTTTTTATTACTTTTGCATGTTTTAGCAAGGAGTTGCTTGTTTCCTATTTTAAGTTCAATAATATATGCTTAGATGTGATTGAAGGCAACTTAGCACCATTTTGGCCAATTTTTCCCAAATTTGAGGTTTCTTGCCTAAAAGTGTGTTTCAACCCAATCTCTACTTTTTAGATTAAAAACGATAACCTTTGACAAATGCAAGTGAGTTATCATTGTTTGTTGATAATAGTATCAATTCTTGACTTTTTACATGTGCATCACCTCTCTTGTGTTTGTGGATGATTTGGTTGAATTGTGATTTGAGCAAGCTATGAGCGTTTAGTGCCTATGAAATCACTTGATTGAAATATCAATTCAAGGTTGTTCATTCATGTGGTGTGACATTGACAGATGAAGTGTTGGATTAATTTTCTTGCAGGATACCTTATGTGGAGAATCATACCAATGACCCCTCTTTGACCCGACTATTCACTCACCATCTCCTTACCCCTCCACCTCATGAAAGGATGCCAAAGTGCACATGTCAGCCGTGGTCACCTCCAAAAGTTTGGCGTGGCCACATCTCCATCTCACCTCTTCACTCTCATCACCATATGCCCTATCTACTCCAAGGGAAAAGAAAAAGAAAATAAAATAAAAATGCAAAAAGAAAATAAAAGGATGCTCTTGTTTAAGAGCATTCAAATAAAGAAAAGATGAGTTCTCTATGTAATAGAACTCCAAAATCTTACCGCAACCCTTTCTTCCATCTTTATACCCATTGAGCTAGGAAACATCAAACCTAGCTCATTTTTCCCTTTTCTACAGCCACGTGGGTCATTTGGTGTGATTTGAAACATAAGGTTGAAAGGATGAAGGTGAAACAACACTCCTAGTCATCCTTGATTAACACCATCATGAAACGGTTTACCTGGAACTACATGAAAGAAGTATGGATAGCTTGTGTGTTTTATGCACTATATTTGATGTTCATGTGCTTTGTGCTCTTGGTTTGTAAAAGCAGGAGAGGAGACAGGTGGAATACATGCACTTAGTCACTAGTGATTCTATTCAAAAATAATCATTCTTTACATTGCATTTGTCATTTCTAGCTTGTGAAAATTTTGCAAAGAGATTGAGTTGGAGCATACTTGAGGACAAGTATGTTTCATGTTTGGGATGGTGATTCAGCCCAATTTTAGGGCTTGATCTCATTTCATTTTGCATTTCAATCACATCTACAACTGTTAGATTACATGTTATTTCCCTCAATATGTGTTTCATTCTCAAATGCACTTATGGGTGTTTTTGCATGTTTTATAGATACTTTGGCCACTACTTGATGGATTGGAAAGAAGATGGTTGAATCTCAGGTTTCCCTAGGCTTGGAGGAGCCCAAAATGAGGCCAAAACCACTCCAAACCTACCCCAAGTGGTCAAAGGATGTATTGAAGCAATAACCTTCATGGATGGCCAAGTTCAACACTCAAATGCAGGGGAAGGACCCCAGAATGGCCGTGCTACCTTGGAATGGCCGTTTTGGGACATGCCCCAATCAACAAAATCTTCAAAAATTGACCCAGTTGGCCAGAACGACTGTGCTATAGAGAATGGTCATTTTGTGAGTTCCCAGCACGGCCATCACGGCCGTGCTGCCAGTCCTAGAAACCCAAAATTCCCCTATTCGTTCCATTTTTTCACCATGTCCATTCCCATCCACCATGTCCATGCCACCCATTGCCCACCATGGTCGTGCAGCCCAGCATAGCTGTGCTACACACAATTTTACCCAATTTTCTGCACTATTCTACCCACTTTGCACCCACTTAACCTAATGCTTCCCCCACACCTATATATACCTAGGTGGAGGTTGGGGCACAAGGTTAGATACCCTACAACCACTCTAGCCTCCCCATTTCGTCCTCCGTCCATTCCCACCTCATTCCACCTCCATTTCACCATTTCCACCACCAAAACCCTAGTTTTCCATTGTTTTCACCCATTTCCACCATACATCCATGCCATTCACCTACCTTGGAGGAGGGAGATCGAGCTAAAACTTCTAGGAGGTGGAGAAGGAGGATTCGTCACCGAGCTCATCATGGCTTTTCACTCCTCTACTCATTCTTATTCCTTTCTTTTTGTATTTTCCATGTCTATGAGTAGCTAGGCCCCTCTTGGTGGGCTGTTTGGGGGAAATTATGTTACTTAGATACCATGTTGGGGGAAAATGACATGTAAACTTTGTAATTCCATTTTCTAATGATTATATTCTATTTCTATCTCAGTCTCCATGAATTGCTTGTTGGTTTGTGTGTGAAATCACCTAGGAATTTAGACAAATTGCTTATATGTGTGAATTTTGGGATTTTCCCCTAGGTCCAATTCTTGGAACCCTAGGTTGCCTCCCATATTCCTACATCCTAACCAATCTCCCTAAATATAAGTGAGAGATTTAAGTAGCTAGATTATATAATTCTAGTGCAATTAGCATGGATCCTTCTCAAGGCTAGAATGTGGGGGAATTGGGGTCCAAAGCCCTAATTTCACCTCCCCATTACTACCGTCAGCCCCTAATTGCCCTAGGAATGTCTAATATAGAAACCTAGACTTGATTAGACTCTAATTGAATTGAACCTAATCCCTAACCCAATTGAGCCTCGTAAGGGTAGTAGGGGGTGTTAGGGACTATTTCCCCTATATACAACCTAGCATATCCATGGCCAATTAGTAGCTTAGGTTAATTCATTAGACTCTAACTTGTTTTTTGGTTTGGATAATGTAAATGGAATCATAATGTTCATATGTCATCCACCAGCTTAAGTGATAAGTTCATCCCCTAAGCAGTCCATACCTCTCTTTATTGCTTAAAACCCTAGTTGTGTGCTTTCTTAGCTTAGTTAGTTCTTTCCTTTCTTAGTTAGCATCTTGCTTTGTTCTTTCATTGTTCATGTTAGTTTATCTCTTTAATATCTCTTTTGCTTCTCTCTCACTTGCCTTAGTGTAATTTTCCTTTTCATACCTAGATTAATCCTTTCTTACTTGTTTAGCCTTACTCTAGCCTAGGGTTAACTTAGATTTCATTCTTGCCTTTAATTTCTTGTTTGTCCATAATAGTTTAACAATCAAAATTAACAACTTTCAAACCCTTAACCCTAGTCTCCGTAGTAGGAACCTATCAAAATTAAACCTATCTCTAGTGCCCCCTCTTCTCCCTGTGGATCGACCCTATACTTGCCACCTTCCTATACTACGATATGACCCTGTGCACTTGCGGGTGTAGTTGTTTAAGTGTGAGTAGGTATTAAGTTAGGTTTTATAAATAACGAAAGTGAATCCATTGTGTGCTTCCATTCATGGGGTTGCATCTATTCAAAATTGTAATTGAGTAGTGTGTAACACCATTGGCGGGAGCGCACCAAGTAACATATGACTAAGGATATGAAAAGATTATACGTACTCTTATCATACATATGATCTCATTGTTCAGGTTCTCAACCTGAAGACATATGTCATTGAGTAACATCATTCTTTAGACATCTATTATATTACATCATTATCTCATAACTGAATGAAGTAGAATAAATATAATCGCCTTTTATTATAATCAAATCAATTTCATCATGTCACATTACAATCTTCACATGATTGCCTCTCTGGGAATACATACCTACAAGAATATATTGTACCCTCTATTAGTTGGGGACCACATGGTAGAATCTTTTCCTTGAGCCGCATAGCTTAGAAACATGCATAAGGAATGAGTTATCGACCATTATATAAATGGATCCATCCTTGCATTAGAAACATTACACACAAACTTAGGTGTACATTTTCCACTTTGTGCTTATGCGGAATAAGGAAGAGGTATGACTCTAGTCTTAAAATGCAATTAAAAGGATATGTGATGAATATTATAGAAAATTATGAATCGAGGATTGGATTATATGATCGTATAAGAAATAATTAGTCTTTTTACATAGACAACATTAGAAAACCAATCCCTAAAAACTTTATGGTCAAGAATTTTTAGCGTAGAGTAGTCATAGGATGGGTGACTTCCTCATTAGTGTTTCCAATTTAGTTGCTCAAATCAGGGCTAGTCATCATCTTGGGGTTCTTCTAGCACTTTTCTATTGGACCTAGGGATGTTAAGTCTCGCTACTTTGATACTTCTTAGGGCCATACCCCATAAATACATATTTTTTAATATTGTGTTGGCAACAATAGCTGCTATGGTCAGTAAGTAGGTACTTTCTAATTTAGGCCATCTTTCTCCATGGCTACTCACCTACTATGATGAATCTTACACATGCATTACCCTATTGGGTGTATATTTGTTTCACCATCGAGTCTTTTTAAGTCCTATCTTATTGGTGGAGACTCCATATATGGTTTCTTAGAGTTTCTTTCTATATGTTTCAACATCATTTTCCTCCTTTGTCCTTTTGATACAACACCACAACTTGCAAATTTTCAAATTTGCTCATCATATATGACATCCCATTGATAATGAGTGTTGCTATTGACCCCCTATTTCACTCACCTTAAAAATCAACAAAACCTACTTCTTTTCACTTTTCTTTCATGTGGATAATTGTTATACTTAGGGCCTAAAAGGGGTATGTTTTGATAAAGTGTAGTCTGACCCTAAAACAGGGTATTACATCAAATTACATTCTGGTCATTGGATTTTCCTATGCCAAACTTGATCACACGAAGTATTCAAAATAGACCTCAAAAGATGTGTAGTGAAACTTAGTTAAGTTCAAAACTAAAGCTTTAGCATTTATTAGCGCACATAAATGTAGCTCAAGTGTTGGTCATTATAAGAGATTTGACAACCCATGGTTTTCCATTATCTGTTGAACAACAAAGAACAAGAGGGATTGGGAACCAATTTCACCAAAGAAACCACTATTCAAAAATGACTCTTCTTTCCATCAGTTGATTGAACTGATCAGAATGTCATCACCATTATTTTCACGTTATGTTTGTTATTTTTTCTCTTAATGTGTTGTTGATGTAATGTGTAACTACATTGGGATTCTACACTATACTCCATGATTTATGTACTAAAACCACATACGAATACTTAGGATATAAGTTCAACTAAACTAAAATGATAAATTCCTAATTATATTTCTTCATTATTTCATCTAGCATAAGTTAATAATCTCTCTACTCCATGTTTCAAAATGTTACATCTTTGGTAAAATCCTAAATTCAGTTCTTCACAAATCATCTCAAGTTAATAAGTCATCTTCCCATATAATGAGGTGTACTTACATGACCCTCTTACTAGTAACATGGTGTTTCTTTGTTTTCAACCTAAAGTAGACTAGGAGTAGACCTATTGGAATATTTTTCACTAGGATACTAGCATTGATGTATGAGCCAAATGATCTTTGTCAAAAAGACTATAGTACTTTGGGCTTGGGGTACAAGAAGTAGAACATGGTAGATGATATTCTCCCCTTTAGTAGTTGGTAGCCACATGGTAGCATCTTTTCCTTGAGCCACATAGGTTATTAACATGCACAAGGAATGGTCTATCAACCATTAGACAAATGGATCCATCCTTGCATTAGAAACTTTACACACAAACATAGTTGTAAATTTTCCACTTTCTATTTATGTGGAATAATGTAGAGGTATGAGTGTAGTCTTAAAATGGAATTAAAAGGATATGTAATGGATATTATAGAAAAATATGAATTGACACTTGGATCATATGAATACAAGAAATGATTTGTCTTTTTACATAAACAATATTAGCGAAGTAATCCCTAAGAACTTCATGGTCACCATTCTTGGCATAGAGTAGTTGTAGGATGGGTGACTTCCTCATTTGTGTTTCCATGGTAGTTTCTTTGAATCTGGGTTAGTCATCATCCTAGAGTTCATCTAGCACTTTTCCATTGGACCCGGGGATGTTTACTGTCACTACTTGCATACATCTTAGAGCCATATCCTATAAATATATTATTTTAGTATTGTTTTGGCAACAATTGTTGTTATGGTTGGTAAGTAGCTACTTTCATATTCAGGCCATCTTTCTCCACGTTTATCCACCAACTATGATGAATCTTACACACGCATTACCCTATTGGGTGTATGTTTTTTCACCATCGAGTCCTTTTGAGTCCATTCTTTGTTGGTGGAGATTCTATATATGGTTTCTTAGAGTTTCTTTTTCTTTGTTTCAACACCATTTTACTCGTTTGTCCTTTCGATACCGCACCACAACTTGTAAAAAAATTCAATTTTTCTCATCATATATGACATCCCATTGATAACAAGTGTTGTTATTGACTCCCCTATTTCACTCACCTTAAAGGTCAACAAAATTTACTTCCTTTCACTTTTCTTTCAAGTGTATTATTATTATACTTAGAGCCTAAGAGGTGCATGTTCTGATGAAGTGGAGTCTGACCCTAAAACCTCACTTCAGATCAAATTACATTCTAGTTATTGGATTTTTTCTATGCCAAACATGAGCATGGGAAGTGTTCAAAATTGACGTCAAAAGATGTGTAGTGAAACTTAGTTAAGTTCAAAACTAATACTTTAACATTTATTAGCACACATAAATGAAGGTCAAGCGTTGGTCATCATAAGAGATTTGACAACCCATGGTTTTTTGTTATCTATCAAACAATGAACAACGAGAGGGATTGGGAACCAATTTCACTAAAAGAAACCACGGTTCACAAATGACTCTTCTTTACATCAGCCGATTGGACTAATCAGAGTGTCATCACCATTATTTTCACAATTTGTATGTTAGGGTTTCTCTTACATGTTGTTATCATTAGTTCATCATATTATACATAACAAATATTGTTTACTATACATAATGATATATTAATGGGTCTATATGGGATATGATATATTGTGATCTATTTATAAATAAAATTGTCTTTGGTTGACCAAGTTTGATTTGAGTAGCTAACCATTCACTCATTATGTGACTAAAAATGCATAATAGGTCTCAAGAATTTGCAAGACAAAATTGAACTGCACTAGTTGTCAAACTCACTGTAGTGTATGGTCAAGTCAAGTTCACTCTTGGGTTCTGATTTTATTTTTTGCCTAAGCCCAAGCCTCCCCGCTTTCTATCTTGCTTTCTCTACTTGTTGGGCGTATCTTGTTTATCTTTTTTATTCTAGGGAGTCTTCAGATCCCCTTGCCACTTTGAAATAAAACTAGCCGAAAGACACGTGCTAAGAACGTGTAGCACAATTGAATTAACTCAGTAAAAGTGAACAATTGCAATTTTTTCATAAAATTTTCTAATTTGTAGCATGTCAATAATAAAATTATATGTACTTTCTTCTTTGAGCATGTGCCCGTTAACATCTAATTTTCTGGGACTCTTTCTAATTTGTAGCATGTGATTGTTGAAATTACCACTACAATCTTTAAGAAAATTATGTAACCAATACTGACAATAGTTTATAAACAATTCAATAATAGATAATAACTCAATTAATTTTAGTTGACTCCCTCCAACCTAAAGTCTGGCATTAGAAAAGTCACACATTTCCCTCTTAGGCATATGTCTGTAAAAGACCAATATATATTACATGCAATTTGTTTAAATCATGTGAAATTATCAAAACTATCTTTGCTCCAAAAAATTTGTGAGCAAGTAATGACACAACATGTTAGACCGCTAAGCTGATAGATAAACTAACTCAACAAAAGAAACAATCAACTAACTTTTATAAAATACATGTATTTTGTAGCATGTTATTAGCAAAATTACATGTATAGTAGATGTATCAAGTTAAGAAGGAATATTGATATTATATATTTTACACACTAAAATACATACATCAACATTGTACTATATTTTCAGCTGTTGTATACCTTGTACTACCGATCAATTTATATATGAAAGATCTGATGCTTTATCGAATTTCAATATTTTCCCCAATATAGTTGGGATTGAGGCTTGTAGTTAATGATGATGATGAAGATGATGATGATGAGTAGTAGTACAACATGCATCCTCTAAAAATGTAAGAGTCATATTTCTTATCATTAAGAAATTGCAATATAAATGACTTACAGAGGCATTGAGATGGTTGGAATCTAGTAAATTTATAATAGGCTTGTAGAAACCGTAGCAGAGAACTCTTTGAATCCCCAAACCGGACTGTTGGTAGTAGTATTAAATTCTCACGTGGCAAGCTCTCCCTTATAAATGATAACCAAGTCAAAGGTAGGGGTGCCTGGGAACATATTAACATTAAAAGAAACTATTTTAGAGAAAAAATATAAAATACTAACTATAACCAGGCAGCTGAGGAAAAAAGACAAACAACTCGAAAGCAAGAGAAAAAAATATAAAATAATAACTATAACCACGAAGTTGAGGAAAAAAGACAAGCAACTTGAAAGCAGGCTGCACATTTGCCCTCTTTTATAGGATATAAGTAGACTCCTTTATACTTTTGGTATTTTTTTTGGTATATATCTCTCTTGAATATTTTAGAAACCATTTTCTTCATCACTCTTAAATAGGCAAGCTCACTGCGCAAGGTTAAACCATTTGATGAGTCAAGTACAACATGCAAATGTGGTGTCTTGTAGTATGAACACGTCATTACAGGAGTGTGGAAATGGATCGGAGAAGGAGTCGAGGTATGGGGATAACTACGTGTCAAATCATTGGCAGTCCTCTAGTTTCGGTGGCAGGAGTGGGCACTGAAGTCTGCATTTGTAATTTTGTATCGTCCAAAGTGTAGGTACATGTATTTATGACTATGACCTCCACTACGACCACGAGATTCCACGTTATGATCTTCCTTTTACATCGTCATATCTGTTCGAGAAGGTTGTAATTAATGCGCAACTATAGTTGTAGCATTCACTCAATCTTCTCTTGCCAAACTTCCTCTACAACCTTCTCCACCCTTTACGAAGTACTAAACCCCTCCACTCATTAATCTCTCAATCTCTCTTGTCAACTTCCACATAGTTCTTAAAGCTCACTTTCATCGCCGCATAGATGTTGACCCCATGTTTCACACTAATTCAAAGCCTCTAGTTTCGTGTGCATTAGTCGTTGTTTGGTTCAGAATAGAGATTTGTACGCAAGACTAGTTTGGATATATGGAATAGTTTGATAGATCTAGTCCGGTTTTATTTGAAAATCTAATTTATATCTAAGTTGAGCGATATTGTTTTCTATATAAACAAAACAACATATAAAATATAATTAAATTTAACTAGGATTTGTAATTCTATTAAAAGCATGATTGAATTTAGGCTATAGGATAACAGACACGTTAAAATAGCCTTTCTAAAAACTGTGTATTGGGTTCAGATTAAGTTGGTTGAGATGCACACATATGTGGAACAAAAACATAGATGTTGACTCCCATGTCTCATAGCCTCCAGTTTTGTGTGCACTACTATCTCTTCCTATGTTCCACTAGTTCAAGGCAATACTTTGTCTTTTTTTAATCTGTTATCATATTTGGAGCTTTTTGATCCCCAATTGTTATGGGGACAAAGGACGAAAGGTTGTCACCTTCATTTGTTATATTTTAAGATAATTGGAATTACACCGCGATTGTTTTTATAACCAGTGTCATTTTTTTCCGTCTAGAGGATGGGGATCAATTTCTGTTACTGACGTATTAACTAAATCAGACAACCAACAATGTCTACTTAGTCTAAGTCCAATTGCCACTAACTGCTCCATAAAGTCAAAACACTTCTATACAAATTTAAATAGCATCTTATCAACCAACTGGTATTTGTTGCTCAATATCTCATGTATTTCTAAATTGGAGATAACATTATATTATTCGAAGATAACATTGATGCCATCAAGGTTTGTAAGATATTTTAACTAAAAAAAAATTCTTTCCTATTGGTTTCATAAATTTCAATGTACATATGGGAGTGGAAATCAACCCCTTGACCCTTGAACATATTGTAACTCACAAAGACATGGTAATTACAGTCACTCTTTCAGGATAACTAGGGAAAATAATAGTTCACACATTTAACTAACTCCATAGGATATGTTGTTCCTAATTATACAAGGAGTAGGTTGCACCATGTATTAGATTATGTCATCTGTTATGGGAATAGAATCTCGACCCTACCAAAGGGACACGTGTAAACTGATTAGAAAAGGAGTAGTCTACTCCTACTAAATCAAGAACAACAAATCTAGACTCTTAACTAACATAATGTTGTTTTGTATAATGTTACTATAAAAACTGTTGCATAATAAAAAAGAAACAAGTTCCTTTATGACAGATATAACGTGATGTTCGGTCCACTTAAATCATCCCTTCATAATGTGATTTCTCAGGTACTGATTAGAGACTATCTTGTATTAGAGACTCCATTATCTAAGAAAGACTTAGAAAGGTACTAGTAATTACACGTGCTATGCATGATGTCTATATATAAACTTTATGATTAAGTAAAAGTCATTATCATAGTATGCAACTATCAAAAAATTTAAAATACAACCGATAAGTGAAAATTTCAAAATACCATATGATTTTATATATTTTATTATTGTTCATTAGCTTCTTATCTTGATATGCATTTTATCATCACAATGTCTTAATTTTTATATCTATTTTAAAAATATGAAACCTATGCATCAAGTACCCTATATTCAAAATGGATGGAGGGAGTAGTCTTGTAACATCTTACATAAAAGTCATGTATTATACCTACTGATATGCCAGAAGACAAAAATCTCCTCACGAATTGGCTGATAAGGAATCCATACTTTTTTTCTACTTTGTAGCACATTTACATATCTTACTATCATGTGGTATGTATAGCATTTCACTTTATTCATCATTTTATGATCTTCAAATCACTTTAATATTTTCTATTCAAAAGATCATGGACCTCTTTCTTGAGGAATATTCAAAATTTCTATTGAAACATGGACAATTTTCCCTACTTGTTATGTTATAAAATTAGCGTGTGTGGAATGCACAAATTTTCATAGCACTGTAGTTAAGAACCTCACATGCATACTCATAATCTAAAAGCTAAATAAATATTTTATTCATTATAATCCCAAAGATAAATAAAAATTAAATTCATTTAGAAAAAATGTGATGGAAAATGTGACAATGTAAGTAGAAAAGGTCATACACTTGTCGACTTGAAAATTTTCATGTTGAAATATTTAGGGTTTAAATCTATCAATAACATATATGTGAGGGTACAATTGTCATCTTTACAAACCAAGTTACTGATCAATTCACAAATGGTTGATTGATTTTTGTGTCACTTTACTATTTTGGCTCATCTTTGAAATTCATAAATACAAACACTACAAATAAGTAGATACAAAAGTTGCTATTATATCTAGTTTTCAGGAAGAAATGAGTACGACTGTAACTAGATATGAACTTGGTTAAAGAGAAGAGATTTACTTTGCAGTAGTAATACCAAATATGGATGAAATAAATGGGAGACATAAGTTAGGAATTTCAATTATTTGTTAGACACAAAATAATCCTCAATTTAATATTTAGGAAGTGACTGAAATAAAATTATACCATGGGTAACCTGATCAAATAAAAAGCATACTCTTACTAATGGTACATGAGAGAAGTACCTACGAAATAAATACTAAACCATGTTAATCTAATATTTATGGATGCACCTTAATACATATGTTATCTAATGAATACTTCAATAATCATGTAAAATGATGTGGATGCCGAAAGAGAAGTTTTTATATCCATGAAGGTTTGATGGAGTGTCATAGTTTTCTTACATATAAATATACAATATTGTTTCCTTCTTTCAAAAAATATCTAAGTTATATACTATAATTGGAACCACAAACAAACACCCACCTTTAAACAAATTCAGCCATATTATTTTAGAATTTATTTCAAAAAATCATATGATGATTAAACTAAATGTTTTCTCAGCATTCACTACAAGAAACAAAGGCATTAACGACCAAATTAACGACAAAATAATTTGTTTGTAGTAATTGTAACTCTACTTGCGACCACACATTTTTATGGTCGATATTAGTATGATTAATAATGGCCAAATATATTAGTCGTCATAAATATGGTGTCTATTCTGTCGCTAAGATACATATATGTCATTTTATTACTCCAACATTTCATAAAGCCCCTTTATATATTTATGTTTGACAAATTAGAAGTTTATGTATGTATATTTGACAGATTGAAAGAAAAAAAAACGAATATGACCACTCCCTCCTGCCCCAGCCCCCCGCCAACGCCTCACCCCCCGTGCAACTAGGAACTGACGCCCGATCCCTGCGGTGGCAAAGACCACTCCGGCCCCGACTCCCACATTCTCCCACTCCACCGATAATTCCCACGCCTACCAACCCATGAGCAGAGAGATCCTTGGCTCTCTACGCAGTGACTGACGATCCAACTGATTTCACACTAGGTAGATCGCCTGCTATCTCCCAAGCTCTCCTCTTCGGCAATGATGATCAGGTCGATCTAGTACTTCCGGCGGCCGATCAAGGGTGACCTAGAGAAGCACGCTAGGCATCACATCGAAGCCAGGAATCACGAGAAATAGAACCCTGATCTAGAACCAGAGGCGAGTGTCAACCTAGCTTGGAGTCGGTGATTGATCTGCAGGAGGAACAACAAGGTATGCGACTGCCGTTCTACTCCACTCCCACAGTCATGTCTTCCGAACTCATCTATTCCCTACTTCTTCTATTTCTCTCTGCTCCGTGCAGTAACATCCTGTGGCCCTGGGCGAACCAAGGTAGGATAAAGGACCGTAGACCCAAAGGCAAGAGGCGAGGTGATCTCACCCAAGACTATCGAACTGATGTTTGCTTCAAATGTTGCAGGAGGGTATGTGATTTTCTCTATTTCTATGTGGGTTACCTATAGCTTCAGAATGTCTCCTCTAGCTCCACGAGGTAGGGTACCATGTTGAAGTTGAGCTTCTCCTACCACTCAGCAAATCAAGAGCTGAGAAGACCGTAATTAAATATGAAGATCACCTTCCTTTGAATCTGTGCACAGATAGTCACTTTATTTATGGCTTACATAGAACCACATTCACCTTGTACCATCCCTCCATGACCGTCCAGGGAGGGAAAACTACTTGGAAGAACCCCCACTGCTGACAGCACAACATACAAACTCAAAAATATTGGTAGGATTTATGTAAAGTCTATGAAAATGCATTAGAATTATATGTTGTTAAATATCATTTTACTAACTTGTAATGATGGATTAGTTATGAGTCATAAGATCTCAAATCAAAGTAAAACTAATATCACATTTAATTTATACGACACAAATGGTAGTTTGCAATTTATTAATACACACAATGTAACTACTTCTGTTTAAGGATAAAACATAAAACGATGCGCATGGAAACATTATTTTTAAAGCTCATATGCATGAGCTTTGCATTATATTTTTTATGAAAGTGGATATAGATAACAACCTTGATCGCCCTCTAACTGTTTTGTTCCTAGTTAAGTAACCTCAAGCTGATAGTGTACTTATCTAAATCGTGTGATAGCATGGGGGGTGGATTTGAAGAGGGCGATTAGGTTGTAGGAAAGAACCCTTTTATTTTTTATTGATCAATTCAACAAATTTCTTATTTATTTGATCCATTAAGAAAATTCCTACAGTAATTTAATGTATAAGTGAAAGACATAGAAAACTAAATTAGTTTGTAGATATTACTAGAAGTTCAGGAAAGGGAGGACGTTGATACTTGTATCCCACTTCTAATGGCTGGTACATGGTTGAACTGTCACACTGGTGGGTTGCTATTGGCCACATAGATGAATGGGGTGCTATGACTACACCGGATATGGTCCAACTATGGGTAAACCTATGAAAAATAAAGTTATCTCCAAAGATCAGACACTTTTGTGGCATGCTAGCACTTACTAACTACCCTCAAGAGACTCATCATAGGAGACACAATATTCCTAATGACACCTATGAGTTATGTGGTTGTGCTGAAGTAAGTACCACTAACGTCCTATTTGCTTGTACAGATGCAATATCATTATGGTTATCTCTTTCTGTTAGCACATCTTTTGCTAGTGTGCCTACTGAAGCTAGGTCAGATTTCTACAGTTGGCTGGGATCTGTAAAAATTGAGGACAAAATCATGAATATCAGTACCTTGTTCATCACCTTGTGGAAATGCAGACATGAGAAATTGACTAATGGTAAGATTGTCAACCTGTTAATCATGTTTCAGAATTAATCAGCTAGGTGGCGGGACATAAAGATGTTCTTACTGCTGTCCTTAGAACTAAGCCCTGAAGGACAAGCAAAAGTGACAACTGGGTGGATCTTCTTGAGGTTTTGGTCAAAGAATACTAATGCGACCATTCATAATGAAAAAATAGGGCTAGGCATCATATACACAGACAGTAAAGGGGTGAGTAATCTAATAGTTATAAGGAACTATTAATATTTATGTTGTTAGAGGCCCGTGTGAAGGCTCATGTGGTTGTACTTACCACTGAGATTGTTCTGTCTAAAGGCTTCATACATCTCATCCTTAAATTAGATGTTTCTACATAATCTACCACATCAATGGCAAAGTTATAAGGCACATTCCTATGATTTGCTACACAACCATCTTAAACTCATTCCTAGTTTCATAAACATATCCTTTATCACCATTTTTAGAGAGAATAATACAAGAGCGCACGATCATGTATATGCCAACCTTATAGTCACTTTTGGCAGCCACCATTATGATATAATCTTCTTGTACTAATTGGTCCTAGACTTAAAGTCATGTAAATGTTACGATGAATGATAATATTTACTTCAAAAGAAGTACCAGATGACTACCAACACCAATGAGTGTTTTGCATAATACTTGTATTGGATTCATTCTCAGTAGAATAAAGGTCAAGTATCACATGAACCAGCTACAAGACATGTTTCATCACTGATGCCTTCTTTTAAATTGAAAATGATATTTGAATAATGTCAGAAGTTAATTAAACCACAATTAGGGGAAGATGTTGGAATATGTTGCACACAGATCCGAAATTATATGAATGTGTAGTTACCTAAATATAAAGTTTCAATGAAATGGTTAGAATGAATATCCACTTGCTTCTATGACTCCTACATAGTGATGGCTAATATGTTGTCCTCTTGTCCATTTTAGTTTTAGCATTAGGATTTTTTTGTCACTGGAAGAACATTATGTATGAAAAGTCACATAACGAGTTACATCAGTGAACTGGTTAGAGATAGAAACAACTATTGCATAATAAGGATGAACGTCTTAGACATATGATAGAGTTAATTTATTCAGCCTTACACCAATACCCAGGTGGTATTCAATCAGTGGGACAAATGCAAAATTGACGAATCCTATTATGAAAGCTGCTTATTCAGATAATAGACATTTTCTGCTATCAATATAGGACAAATTAGGGGAAGTTACGTCTGATTTGGTCATGTTATACTAATATAGGTCTCACTTAGGCCAAATTAGGGCATACGAAGTTAAATTAGGTCCCATTTAGTTCAACTCAAATTCGGTCCAATCATTTTACTATCTGAATCTCTTATTCGATTTAGAGCATTAAAGAGAGCTAGTAGATGAAAATATTATTAGCACTACAATGTTGTTATGGAAAACTGATATGACTTGGAGATTGAAGCTAAGCCCAACTGTTGGCCAATAGAAATGATATTACAAACGAATAGAATGGTGTATCCAACAGTTTCATAGAAAAAATGAACCTAGAAAACTATAAAGTTCAGCTAGGATAGTGTAGATACATCATTATGGACAATGTGCAGGTAGAAATAGGCCAGCATGATGATATGAATAAATCAAATGAAGAGAAAGAAATGTATACTATCATTGACAAATGTAGGAACTTAGGAAGGGAACTCAAGGTTGAATCATTGAGGAGATATTCTGAGTGATACTGTAGGCCAATTGATTGCTAAGTCCTTGGCTTCATTCTCACATCTCGAAAGTCCATTTAATTCCAAAGATGTGGTGAAGTTATTTATTTTTGAACTCTTAGAAAATTTAGTAAGTCAAATCAATTGTAAAGGATGGATAATTGTTTGTATAAAGTAATGGAATTTTGTTGATGGTCTGAAATTCTGGAATTCAGTATCAGTAAACCATTATTGTCGTTAATGGAGGCATGTGCCCTATGGTTGTTCTCAAATGTCCCATTACCCCTGAGAAAAGATTGCATGATTTTAGGCATCAATCCGATAACCTTGTAAAAGTAGGTTATCAAGAATGCCCTGGAGGTCAGTCACTAGTCCTAAACTATCTGTAGCTTCTAGAACATCCCGATTGTTCAGGAATCCCATAGTCTTATCTATACCAGATGTCCAGTAAATTATGCATGTAAGTACACCATTCCTTACCCTATTTTCTGCCCTGCACCTAGGATAAAAAACAAACTAATAAATTGAATCGAGCTATCCAGGTCATTTGCAATTTTAAGGTCTACTTTTTGACAATATCTAGTCCAAGGGTCATACAAGTTAAGGAAAATAATAGTTACAAAGGTGATATAGATGTATTATATAACACGGGCTAGAAAAGAGAGAAAGGGAGGAAGGATTGTATTGGTGGTGTCTTCTTGCTCTTCATCCTCTAAGAGCTATCATGGTGTGTCAAGTTGGGCCACCGCTCTCTGTCTAGGAAGAGAGTGCATACAAGGGGGTAGGGAAGATGGCAGGGGGGGGACTAAGAAGGGATTGCATTGGTGGTGTCTTCTTGCACTTCGTCCTCTAACTTTGTTTATGTTCAACCCTTTCCCCTGATAAATCCTTCATCATACCTCACAAAAAACATGATGCGAGTGGATATAAAACAAGTCACACTCCTCTATGCAATAGTGAATGATATGACTTTTTACTTCATGCATCATGGTATGCAACAATGAAATTGGAAAACTATTTTTACTTCCTGCATCATGGTCTCATGATATAATTGTGTATACCCTATCTTAATTTCCTTATTAGTTTTCAAGGTGTTGCATAACCCAAGTGCTAAACATTGAATATATAGACGCCCAAAGGACTCGGGCATAGAGCTGCATGCTACACATCTTGATCTTTTTTTATAAAGGTAACCAATAAGAGAAAGAAATCTTATATTTATCACCAACAAGAAATAATTGTATTATATGACTTGTAAACAATAACATGAATTCTTCTTTGTAGAAAATGGCACCAGATAAGGAATGGATCAGACTTGTTGTTGATAGGCTTGATGACCCATCATATGAAATCAGTGTTGAAGAGTTTCTTACCTATGCATGTCAAAAAATTGGTGCAGATAAAATCAGATGTCCGTGTGTTCGTTGTGTTAATACTTCTTCTATCCTACATGATGTGGTGATAACACATTTGATGGTTTATGGTATTTTGAGCAGTTATACTCTGTGGTATCATCATGGTGAGATGGGAAATGAAAGTGAGTCTGATTCAGATACTTTAGTCAATAACAATGAAGGGGATAATGAGATGCTAGATCTTCTTGAAGAAATGCACCCTAGTTCACATAATCTTGAGAAGAATGATAATGGAATGGGAAATTCCAACCACGATGATCATGAAGAGGAACCTAATACCGAGGCTAAACGGTTTTTTAGGTTGCTGGACGACCTCAATCAACCTCTCTATAAGGGATCGAAGGGGTCAAAATTATCTGCCTTGGTAAAATTGCTTCATCTCAAGAGCCTTGGAAAATGGAGTAATCATTCATTCACATTTCTACTTGAATTATTGAAAGATGAACTATTCTCGTGTGATTCAACCTAACCTAGCTCTTATTATGAAGCAAAGAAGATAATTAAAGATCTTGGTTGCTCATATGACAAGATAGATGCATGTGTGAATGATTGTATGTTGTTCTGGAAGGAAGACTGTGGCCTTGATAAATGCAAAATTTGCAATACTTCAAGATGGAAGTATGACAAGCACAATGGGGAAGAGAAATTAAAAGAAAATGGCAAGAAAGTACCAACAAAGATCTTGCATTACTTCCCACTAAAGCCCCGCCTTCAAAAGTTGTTTATGTCCTCAAAAACATCTTCACTAATGAGGTGGCATCACGATAAAGAAGACGATGGGAATTTACATCATCCGGTCGATTCCTTGGCATGGAAAAAGTTGAATGAGCTTCATGGTACTTTTTCTATAGAGCCCAGGAATGTCAGACTAGGCCTTGCTAGTGATGGTTTTCAACCATTCAACAATTCTAGGTCATCATATAGCACTTGGCCCGTTATTCTTATTCCGTACAACTTGCCTCCTTGGATGTGCATGAAGCAAACAAATCTCATTTTGTCCATGCTGATTCCAGGTCCTGATGGTCCAGGTAATTGTATTGATGTTTATTTGCAACCATTAATAGATGAATTATTGCAGCTTTGGAATAATGGTATACAAACATTTGATGTAACTACACATCAAAATTTTAATCTTCGTGCCGCTGTGTTGTGGACCACCAATGATTTTCCTGCATATGGGATTTTATCTGGATGGAGTACCAAGGGAAAACTTGCTTACCCGTGTTGCCATAAGGGTACTCATTCGATTAGGTTGCCTAATGGGAGAAAGGAATGCTTTATGGGTCATAGGTGTTATTTTCCTTTGGATCATCGGTGGAGAAAGAATAAATCTGCATTTGATGGAACGATCGAGAAGGGCACACCCTCTACACCACTAAGTGGTAATGATGTCCTCATTCAAGTGAAAAGTTTGGAAGGGAATGTTCTTAGCAAATGTTCAAAAAAGGTATCTCACAAGAGCAGGGGGATAATTGGAACAAGAAAATCATTTTCTTTAAGCTTCCATACTGGAAAGATCTATTGATATGACATACTTTAGATGTGATGCATATTGAGAAAAACATATGTGATAGTATTCTTGGAACTCTTTTGAATGTGAAGAATAAGACAAAGGACAATTATAACTCTCGTCTAGATTTGCAAGCAACGAATATTAGGCAAGAGTTGCACCCAATGATAATTGGAGGGAAAACAGTGCTTCCTGATGCATCATTCACATTATCTGTAGACGGAAAACGTAGGTTTTTAAGATTTTTGAAGGATCTAAAGGTACCACATGGTTTTTCTTCAAACATTTCCCAGTGTGTGAATCTTAAAGAAAACAAACTTTCAGGATTGAAGAGTCATGATCATCATATTTTATTACACCACATACTCCCTCTTGCATTGCGTGGCCTTGTTCCTAAGGATGTTTATGAACCACTTCTTGAGTTGTCGCGTTTCTTCAAGATTTTGGGAAACACATGTTTAGATATGGGGGATCTGAAGCAAATTGAAGCTCAAATTGCAATTACACTTTGTAAGTTGGAGCGAATTTTCCCACCATCATTTTTTGATGTGATTCTACATTTGCCTATTCATTTATCACATGAGGCTATGTTATGTGGGCCCGTTCATGATCATTGGATGTATCCGATAGAGAGATATTTGTACACATTGAAGTCCTATATTCGCAACAGATGTTGTCCAGAGGGTTCCATAGCAGAAGGCTATATAGCAAAAGAATGCATGAATCTTTGTTCTAGATATTTGCATACTGTAGAGACAAGGTTCAATCGTCTTGATCGAAACTATGATGATTATGTCAATGAATGTGCAACATTATCTGCACTTTCATACAAGGGAAGAGGATTAGGATGTGGAACAACAAGGGACCTTGATGCAGTTGAGTGGGAGAAAGCTCATTTATACATATTGAACAATTGTGAGGAAGTTAAGCCGTTCATTGAGTACGTGATTCTTGAATTGTGTAGCTGAGCCATTTGCTGATAGATTTTATATTTTGTTTACTAACTTAATCACATGCATTTTCAATTTATTCTAGAGAATATTATCAAGCTCAAGGAGTTGATCCAGATCAAATATCTATTAAGGATTTAAATGAGGATTTCATAGAATGGTTTAAGATGAAAGTAAGCTGGTCTGATTTGTTCAATATGGTTTTGTATACACACTAATTTCATTTAGTTTTTATACTAACTATCTTTTTTTAGATAGAAGATCAACATGTGAATGATAAAAGCAAGAAGACATATGAGTTGCTTTCATTATCACGTGGTCCACTCAAATGCGTGAAATGTTTCTATGGCTATATAGTGAATGGTTATCGGTTCCACACTAAGTCTCATGATGAAAGATCAAGGTCACAATGAAGTGGGGTAACCGTGGTTGGTGATGATGGTAGTGGAATTAGCAGATATTATTACGCACAACTGACTGAGATTATAGAATTACAATATTTGGGTAGCAAGAGAGTGGTATTATTTCTATGTGATTGGTTTGATGTTGCTAAAGGAGTACAGACTGATGCGTATGGATTCACGAGTGTTGATTGCAAGCGTATTTGGAAAACTGTTGAGCCATTTATATTAGCAACTCAAGCATCTCAAGTTTTTTATGCGAATGATCCGATTAATAAGGGGTGGCATATTGTGACAAAGATCGATCCAGGGGACAAGTTGGAGCTAATTGATGATACAAATGATGCACACGATGATCCAATGCTTATTTCATAATGTTAACTAGATTACTATTCCTCTTTAAGTACTTCTAAATGTGTAACAATTATAATAGTCAAACTTATTTTTTTCGTATCTCATTACAATGTTTTTTTTATGGTAACCAGCTTGCTCCTCTTTATTGATACTATGTAAAAATATGTATAAAATAGAAAAGAAAAGAACAAAAAAAGAGTTGTATAGAACAAAACAACTATCTATACATTCTCTCTGAATCATAGAGAGCAGTATCCCACACTTCATGGACCTCCCTTCTATTATTAAGGAAGACCCTCCTATTTCTTTCCTTCCATGTGTTGTACATAACAAAACCGATCATTGTTTTGGCTTTGCCACTATGCTGGATCATAAGCTTCGTGTTCCTGTGATGGTGTCAACTTAATTATTCCTTTTTACATTCTATGCAATTATAATTTCATTTATACTGATTTATGCAAGAAATTATATTAACAACTAGCTTGATGGTTTGGTAGGAAGTTGGCTGCTAGCACATCAAGAAATGGGAAAGATCTAATGGCTAAGTCCAATGCTAAGAAGTTCATCTCACCACAACAATTGAGTGTAATTGGGAAAGGACGTAATCATGGATTACAAATTAAGAGTCGCTTGTTGAATCATATAGGAGGTAGCAAAAGCTGTGGTTACATGGAGTCATGTGATAATCATTTATCCTTTTTGAACAACTTGACTTCCAAACAAAGCAATATTCAGGATCAATCTAGGATGGCTCCCATGTCAAAAAGAATTACTCCTCCACCAACTGAAAATGTTTCTCCACCACAAGATTGTGATGCTCCTCCAACTGAAAATGTTCCTTCCCCACAAACTGAAGTTGATCCTACACCTCTTGAAGAAGTTCCTATTGAACCAGAACAGAATGTGGAGACCGAACTGATGTCCACTAATGTCGTCAATGATATTTCAATGTGTATGTTCACTTTCCTTTATTCATAATAAGCAGATTCAAGGGCTTGAGTCAGACATTCCTTAACTTGTTTTATTTATTTTTTATTACTGAATATAGCCAGTGCCACTGAAAAGGCAGTCAGATGTCGAGGATGTAGAAAATGTAAAAAAGTGGCTAGACTAAAAGGAGGTGCCAAGATAGATGTCACATTCTATCAAGGTCGCCCTGTTGGAAAAAATCATAAGGTGTGGAGTAGACATTTGGGCAGGATTATTCGTGATCAGAATATTTGTCCAATCAAAGTGCATTCTTGGAATGAAGTTACAGACAGACAAAAAGATCACATGTGGGCTGCAGTTATGGTAATATCTTCTACATTTTATTGTTATCATCATTTGACAAACATCCATGATGCATTGATGGTCTTGTGTAATTAAACATGTATTAGGATAAATTCTCAAATGACCACATGGAGGAACACAACGCTCACACTTTAAAACACTTGAAAGAATTATGGATAAAGTGGAGGGCATCAATGCATCAAATTGTCAAGGGGTTGGACATGCAACAACAACTATCAAAGAAACCTATGGCAATTGAAGTTGATAGTGATTGGGAATGGCTTGTGAAAGAGATTTTTCACAGTGAAAAGTTTATGGTGACCTTTTTATTATAAAACATTACATCAATTCAAATTATTTGTTCTTATATTTCTCTTTTTTCTTCTATCTATATGCACATTATATTAAATGCAGGCATCGAGTAAGAGAAACTCCATAAACAGAGAAGGGTTGAACAATAAGTTACTCCATTGCACTAGTAGCATGCATCTTAGAGAAATATCATGACAGAAGGTTGTTTAATTTTCTCTTTATGCTATACTTTGTCTCTAGGTATGCATATAAATTTTTTGTTGTACTATAGGGAGGAAAAGATGGGAACCCACCTGACTTGGGAACAATGTACTTTGAAAGCCACAAGAAGGGTGATACCTTAGATACTATGGAGTCATCCCAAGTTCATGTAAGTAAGAAAAAAATATCTATTTTTGGTCCATTAGTTACTAACATAAATTGTTGATTCAGGAAAAAATCATAACCATCCAACAAGCAGAGTCATCCCTTCGCCCCGTTGAGGTCGCCAAAAAAGTGTATGGAGAATCAAAGACAAAGAAATACATATCTTGTTATGGTGGAGGTGTAAAGCCAAGAGATGTTAGAGGACCATACAAAACAAAGAATGCCTTACTTGATGAACTCAAAGCCAAAGACCAAGCATTGAAAGACAAGGAGGAAGCTTTGAAAGTTCAAGAGAAAGCTCTTAAAATAGTTGAAGATGGAAAGTGTGCCACACAAAAACGTTTGGAAAATGTGGAAAATGTACTAGATAGGATAATCAGCAATCAAAAATTTCAAGAACTTTTGGATTTTAGTGAGGATGATGATGGTTGTGCCTTTTCTCCGGCTATTTCAGATGATGATACCTCAAATTAGTTATAAGGTCAGTTCACCAATTGATGATGTTTCTTGTTGACATTGTATTATTTATAGTTTATATATTTGCATATCATAGTTTTCTATTACACATATCTATTTGTGAAATGAAACTAACTACTTTATTATTTTATCTTGTAGGAATTGGAGTCTCCAATTCTATTAACCATTTGTATCCCATCATATGGTTAAGCTGGAACATTAGGCTATGAAGGAAGAACTTGTTAATATTTATATTTCGTTGCTGTTTATATTTATTGTTCTAGACATTCTCCACCTTTTCTTATGAACAAAATGTACTAGTGTTGCTCTGAGTACAACTAATAGTAGGATAAAAAATAAATTTGTGTTGCTCAGCTGTGATGTAGCTAATTTACTAGACTGGTTTGGTGAAGTTTTATTGAGAAAATAAATTATATCTTTTATAAGTATAACATTGGTTTATTTTCTGTATATGTTGGTTTGTAGGCCCCACACTTGGTCATGTGGGAGGTGGACAATGATAGTGATGTTTAGATTGTGGTTAAGCTAATGCCATAGTATGAATGTGGTTGTATCACTTTGAGTACAAATGGTTGTATGTAACCCATGAGGGGTTGTTATCATTTAGCATTTGTCATTCTTTTCAATCATATGTAATAATGTGTTAACATTTAGTTCAGACATAACTGTACTCTTCAAGCTCTAGAAAGCCCATTGCCAATGAGGCTGAGTCAGAATGGTGGTGAACCAACTCTGAGTTAATCACAACAGGTATATTGATGTTCAAATGTATTTTAGTGTTATATGATTTTGTTGCACCTGATTTTTTCCCCTTTAATAAGTAGCAATATCTATTCTAGAAACATCATCAGAATGAAGATAAGCAAATTAATTAGATTTCAGTGGTTCTCGTTTGCAGGGACTTTGGATCTTTTCAAGTCTTTCAGTAGTTTACATGCACAGATGGGTCTAAAACTAGGCTGCCATGACATTCCTATTTTATATCACTCATCCAAAGATTGGATATTCTGGAGGCAACCGATGTAGTACCACCTCAGAGTACTTCAAGTAAGTATCAAGTGAGCACTTCCTTGAGTAAATATCAAGAAAAAATGATTACTTTTCTAATTGCTATTCAATAAGTCTGTTAGGTATGTCCAGTTGTTGGATTTGTTTAGCATTCTGACATTCTGCAACATCTTCAAAATTCTGAAAACAAAGATTATTGTTCCCTGGAAAACAAATATTATTGTTCCATTCTCCCCCAATTAGCATGGAGAGGGAAAACCTGAGAGTTATGAATATTTCTTTTTATTGATTAAACACATCTTTATTGTGGCTCTTTCAAGCAACTAGGAAATAGTTATAGAATTGGATTGACTCAGTAGCACCAAATTCTTACTCACATCATACTCGGACCAACAACCACCAGTGTGAGGATGAATTCAATAGCACTGAATTCTCAGTCACAACATACTCAGAACCAAAATCTATGAGTTCAGTCACACAAGAAATATTATAGTAGAATATGCACGCCACTAGTCATTTTAGTTTCAATTCCTAATAAAATTAAGGCTATGGAATGAGTGTTAATGTAGTTATTTCTTTACAATAGAACTTGTAGATGGACAGCTACCAGATCTGGTCGTTTCCTGCCCCACCTTAGGTATTTTTTTATTAACTTTTCTCACTTGATTATAGCATCCATATGGTCGATTCCTGCCCCACCTTTTTCATCCAGTTTGATCTGCAACAGAACATGGGGCAATTCAAGGTTGCAGGTGAACAAAAATGGCCACTCAAGAATGTAGCTAGCAATAGGCTACATCATCTTCATAGACGCCTTAAAGGACGACATGATTGTAACTTTTATTATGTGAAAGTAAACAAAAATGGCCACTCAAGAATGTAGCATTTATTATGGTGAGAACAACTAAATGTTTTTTGTCTTAGAGCTTTGATTTAATTCATTCCTTTTATCTGATGTTGTTTTACTAAAAATTCTTTTTCAAGCTATTGAACTCTTTTAAATATCCATGCTATATGTTAATTATTTATAATGTGTTAAAAATTCCCAAATGTCAACATGTTCTAGTGTGCCATTATCTATCTTGCTTGTGTCATTACAGAGTTGATATCATCCTGCATAAACCAATCAGCAGAAAGTCTCAACATGTCATTCCTTTGCTGAAAATATGGGAGCAAAATATCCATTACCATGTTGTTGATATTTGTTTCTGTTTGTTGAAGGATAAATTCTAAAAGTTCAATGTTACCAAGTCTAGCTATGGAATGAGTGTTAATGTAGTTATTTCTTTACAGAGCAAGCATAAGGAGTTGACGTATTCTCAATAAGTCTGGTAGGTATGTCCAATTGTTGGATTTGTTTAACATTCTGACATTCTGCAACATCTTCAAAATTCTGACATTCTTAAACATCTTCATAACTCACCTGAGAGTTATGAATACTTCTTTTTATTCAGTAGAACCTGGAGATGGACAGCTACCAGATCTAGAAAACACCTTGTTGTAGTTTCCATATTTGCTGCATAATAGTATCTTTATCCCATAATGATTTCATGCAATTTTTCTTCCCATGGGCTCCTCTAGAGATTGTACACACATAAATTTGAAGCATATACCCTACATTCAATTGGAAAATAAATTATTAAATTCCCTTCTTCTATCCACATTCTATTCTAGATACCATTCAAACAAGTCCCATAAATAGCCATGCCCTCCTGTGCATCCTTAACCCAACTATACATCTTCCCTCCTATCGGTTACTTCGTGCATTGTCATGCCCCTCTATATGATATCAAATTCATCATGGCTATCGGAAACCTCACTGTTGAAGACCTCACTCCCTGTCTCTAGGCAACATGAGGGTGATTCCTTTAGGCTACACCTTCCTTGGATGATGCAAAATATACAAACACTATCTATGTAAGTTGGATTGGCACCATTTCCCTTCCCAACCCTGGGTGGTTTCGATCTCCAGAGATGATTTGGTGACCTTCATTTGTACTCATGTGGTTATAGAAAACCATCTATATATTGTCTAGAGGTTGATCGAGAGCTTCCCAGACCCTCCTTTATTTAAGTCTCTCTAGTAAATGCAATAATCATGTAGTCCTATTTTCCTGGTAGGTATCTGTACAACCATGTAATTGTGAAAACATCTATGGCCTCCTTTTACACTTTCTTTTTCTTTCCATTTTTGAGATGTGCTTGATTCAGATTTATTGTTGTTTGGTTGCAAAGAAATATGAGTGATGTAGTGATCTATGTAAACATGATTAGATCTAATACTAAAAACTTGTAAGATGATTACGTATCTTGTTTCATACTCTGGTCTTCTTTACAAGTCCTGCATTTCAGAAAAAAGTTGTATCTGGTCTCGACAATACTGATAACCAACTGCATCTAGTTGTCTTTGTTTTACCATTAACTTTAAGCTAGTTATATATTCCTACTATGATGATAACAATTTTGCTTATGATTCTCTCTATTTCAATATAACTTCATTCATATCAATCACCATGATTGTAAAAGATTATGTTGTCCATTTACACATGGACAACTATAGTGACTCTTGCATTTTTTGTTCATTTGGGTTTTAACTGGGTCACTTGGATGGTGTTTCAGGATTAGAAATGAACCAACACTCCATGTCAGCAAATGGATGGTGTCTTGGAGCTGCTGCTAGGAAGGCTATTGAAAAGTATTTGGTAGATGGCGTGTTACTTGGTGTTTCTTTGAGATGAGGTCGAGATCGATGGTTTCTCCTTCCCGAAGGTGCATGATGGCAGCTACTTATGGAATTCAGGTTAGAGATTTTATTAATGATTAACGTTGTTTCTAAGAGATTAGATGATGCTTAAGTCGTGGGCTGAACTACTTTTATTTTATAAGTTCTCTCTCATTTTCCGATTGATACAAGGAATGGTGCTACTTGGTTCTTGAGTGTGAATCTTTTCCCTTCCTTCTGTAGACTAGTAGTTCGTTTATAATATTACCTACACTCAGGTCAATCAACCATTATAGGCTATCTTGTAGATCTTTTGGATAAGTCATCAAGTACATATTGAAGAGGGTCATGCCCTTCTGGTAGATATTTTTGGATAAGTCAACCATTAGAGTAGTAATTCTTTTACAATTTTTTTTATAATTTCAGTTGATACGCAATTGTGGAAGATGGTGATAACTCTAAAGTACATAGGTTAGTGTAACGTTTTATTTGGTTGTCTTTCACATACTATCAATATTTTAGATTACATTCATAATTTTTCTCACCTTTATTGCAGATCCAACATACATGATTCATGCAATCCCTAGTGATTCATCTGATAATATCTATTGCACGCTACTTGCTCAGAGTGTTATACATGGTGCAATGGCAGGGTATACCGGCTTCACTGTTGGACATGTCAATGGAAGACATTCATATAGTCTGTATTATGTAAGTGGGGATCTGGTATTTGATTACATGCAATTACAGTTATATGAAATGAGAATTCACTGTGGCTATTTACGATACGAAGAACCACTTAGCTTGCTTTTTGATCATGCTATACAACCCGTTTGCTCTTAAGGACCAACATTGATCTTTAATGTAAGAACTAAACACATGCAAATAGTTAAGAGGTTTGATGATTCTAGTGTCCACGTAATGTTTGTTTGATAATCAAGGCATGGGTTAACTTCATCCCTTCTACTTTACACCCACAAGCACCAATTTTGAAATGATGATTTGATGACTCATGTTTTAAGCGCTTGTATTACTATACTAGTTGGAATAATCCTTTATCATTATAGAATAAGGTTGTGCAAATTGGATAAACTAAATAGTTGAAATTTGACAATGCTTGATAAGTAAGACACCCTTTAGGAATTTAGTGTGAATAGCTAGTAGTATGTTTTGCATTTTGCAAAAATTATCCATCAGTATGTAACTCTTGGTTCCAAATGGGAACGTTCCTATTGGAGACATGTTTCTTAACATTATATTTCATTTCTATATTGAGTATCATATGTTTATTATGGCAACGTTTTGTCCCCCTTGTTTGACTGAGTTTATGTCTTCTTCAATCAATGTATCACCGATACCCAAAAGAAGGTAGTCATCATGGAAAGGAGTGAGCGAGACTGCTTTCATCTATAGGCCAACCTAGTTTTCTAGATCATGTAGATGGCAAGGAGCCAACGAAGGATCGAACAACTTCTCTGTTGTTGGATGGATCTGAAATGAGACAAACTAATCAGCACCCCCTTTTTGTATGTCTTCATGAACTCTGTAAATGCAGTTTTTTTAACATCTATGAATCCTCTATTCTCTTCAAAATTAGAGATATGTGGATAATAGTAACTAATTGTGATTGTAGGACATTCAAAGGAAGATTGGACTACTTTTTTTGGAGGTGGCAGACTACTTCTATTGGTAATAAAATAAATTAGTCTTAGTAGTTTGTTTTATTTAGTTGCTAAATTTATTATCAGTATATCTTTTTTATTAAAAAAACCTAGAGATGGATATGGAATTATAAGAATTTTCCTCTCTTGTCCCTATAAGGGAGTTCTTCTTCTTGCATTGTTGCCAACAAATTGAACAAGATATATTGGTGATAGCTAGTGTTTCAGTAGACTCTAGAGGCATCTCACAAAAAAAAATCTTCCTTATGGATGCCTAATTAAGGATAAGATGAATGTTCATTCTAAGGACTATTCTCAGTTCTAAAAATAAACAATTTTCTAAAATATTTTTATAGAAATTAAGGGATCCTGATGTTGGTTGTGTACCTCATAGATGGATATGGAGATAGAGACTAGGGCATCATCAAGAGACCCAACAAATATGGGAGACTTGAAAATCCCACAACATCAACACTATATACGTGAACCAGTAAATACCATGTTCTTAAAGGTACTTTATTATTGCTAATACGAGGTGAGTTGCTTAAAATTGACCTAACAGTCTGTGATTCCCCTCGTTTTGATGTGTTTCTAAGATTTTCTAATGATCTACTAGTTGGCAAACATCGTTTGTACTAAATTGTTGATCAGCTACTCATCTTCACATTATGTTTGTTGCTTAAATGTAGTATGTGATGCACTTTGTGTCACACATGGGAGTAAAGTCTGACCCTAATATGGAAGATAACTACTCCATTCCTTATCCAAGTGACATGCTCTCCAACTTGCAACCTTCCAAATCCACATATGAGAATCACCCTCATCGTAGCAATACACAAATGGTGCCAATATCTATTGGGTGACTCTTTCCTATTTTGCACACTGCCATGTAGCTTGAAATATCTCCTGGGATAGGAGATTTCATAACTATTAACAAGGATAAGTGATCAAATTGCCAGGTTCTACTATCAACCATCAGACGCATATCCCAATACAATGACGACCAAATATGTTGGTCATTACCTCCCTTTTATCTAGATATAATAAGCTAGGATATTGATTTCATCCTAACCTTTTTCTCATGGGATAGTAGGAGTCACCTCACAACACAACTGCTCAATATATTGCATCTGACTGTTATAGACTTGGAAATGGTGAGCGTTTGCAGGTTAAGAGATATCTACAAAGCATAGAATGCTTCTTGCTGACACTTTTAAATGTTTCAGTTAGATTCCTATATTTTATTCCTATGATTTTACTAATATATTATTGGAATTACACCAATTTTGATGTTTAGAATTTACCATAATCCTCAAACTATCTCTGAATTCATGTTGTCAGAACATAATATCTCAAAGATTGTGATTCAAGTCTGAATATGAATACATAAACTATGGAACATATGCCTACTATTTGCATTCTTATCATCTCTACATTTTCCAGATCACTGGTAAACTCTTTCATCAGGTTTAAGGGAAAACCAGCATCCTTTTATTTCTGGTATACCAGATGAATTGGAAGCATTGAACCAATCAGATGAATAGAAATGTCCTGTATAATACTAAGGACTTTGAATTGTTATTCTGTATTTGAGTAGAGGACACAAATTACAAAATTTAGTTATCAATGAAAGAACATGCAATAATCCTGATTGTTATATTGTACTCCTTTTTCCACACAATACTATCAAATAGTTATATTTTATTCTACTTCTTTGTTTATGAAAACTGGATAATAAACTAAATTTTGTGATTTCCTGTGGATAAAAATTCTAATTGATGTTAGGTCAATACTTTTGATCCATGTGTAGGTGGCATCTCCCTCCTACATTCTCTGGACGTACATACTAATGTGTCTATCTTAGGTATATGAATTTTAGATTCATATTTGACCTATCCTAGTGATATAATTCTCAAGTTTCAGTTGGTGTTGAGTCTACTAATCTAATATTCATTCCCCTATAAATTGTGTTCTTATTTTTGAATGCAATGCACATGAGTTAGGTGAATTGTCAAAAGGTCTCATCAAAGCAAGTCAATACACACTAAGATGTATGATTAGTTTGTTTCACCTATACGTGGATAAACATAAGAGGTTCTCTATCTTTTTACTTGTTCATTTAGTTGAATGGGTCTATGTAGAAAGGATTAAAGACAATTTGTTAGAACATGTTATTTTATGAAAGTAAGATATGGTTCATTCAATTGGAAAAAGATGGCTTGCCCTATATATCATTTCCTATTTGTATTTGCAATGCATATTGACAATCACCTATTCCTTTATTTCAGGTCACCCAATACCAATACCAAATGTAATTAAAAGTCAAAGACAATTGTGTGAAGATATGACCACAAAGTTGTGGCAACATGATATTAGACCCCTTGAACTTACCCCTTGTTTCTAGTTCAAGAAACCCAGATCGTTTGGACAAGTCACCACCAATCACATGTTGGAGAGGGTAAGAATGGTGAGTTTGCTCCAAGTAGAGATTCTAATTCAGCCCCATAGTGGTGTTAGGAAAGAGAACTTCAGGTATTTACTTCTATTCTAACTAAGCATACTTTTTATACTTTAAATCTCTGTATGAAGACACAGCTAACCTATGCATGCAACCAACTTTTTATTCTTTTAGCTTATGTCATCATTGTCATGTTTTGAATCTGAATGGTGTGGCAAGAGCCAGATATATACTGAATACATGAGATTCAATTTTCATTAACATCATGATATAAGAGTGGTCTATTTGATCAAGATGAATGATGAGAATAGACGTCTATTATGAAATGGGGGTGTCCCATTCTCATGGTCAATACTCTTAAGGTAAAATGTTATGTTGTGATTATTAGGAGTTTATTCATTATCGATGGCATCAATGGGTGACATTGGGTTGGCGTGTAGTTGTAATTTAAGCATGTAATGATAACTCTGATTCATGAAAATTATGTTACAACCTCGCTCTGCCTTACAATCAGATTCCTATCCGGGCAGTCCCGTAGTTTTTCCATTTAAACTCATCTCATTATGATTCTTCCAACCATGTTATTTATCGTCTTTATGGAGATGGGGCCCTACATAACTTTTTAACCTTTTTATCTCATACACATGTTGATTTTTATTCTTTATAAACATCTTGTAGATTTTTGGGTATAGCTCAATTCATGTCTTTGTTGTCACTGTCCATTCCTATGTTGTATTTTGTTGTTACGCGTATTACTCAATCCTTGAGCTTGTTGCTCTTTCTTATTTGAGAATACAAAGACATGTACTTCCTAAATTTCTGTTGATGCTCAATAATCGTGGAGCTATTGTTATTTTTAATACAGAGGTTTTTAGTGTAAGTCTAGTCCCTACTTGAAGGCTTCTTCCCATTTAAGCATTGTTTGAACAAGCTATCTATCTTCTTTTGCTGATTTAGTAAATGTTGGAGGTTTCTATATTGTTTTGATGACAGAAAAGCCAATATAGGTCTGATCCAAGAATTTATGAGACTATGGAGTTGCTGCCACCTTTCTTCTTTAGGTTATGTCTGAACTTGGCTCAAGTGAAGGCCTTTGTTGGCTGAAATTCTGTTGTAGATCTCTTTTTTTTCTGTTTCTGACATAGCCAATCTTTTTTATTGTTTGGTTTTAACTAAGATCCTAGCTATGAGCTTAGTGTAAATCTATTTGGTTGAAGTCTTCTTCCTTAATGAAGATTTTTTTTGCTTATACACCTAGTAAGTAGCCAATGGAAGTAGCTAGCCATATAGCTGAAGTTATAGTATATCTAAGAATACTATAAGGTGTTGCACATTTCCTTTTATTATATTGTTGTAATGTCTTGCTAGTATGCAATTATGAATGTATTACCGGTGATGCACATTCCATTTTATATTTACTTTTATTCTTCATGTTATCGTATAACTATCATATGAAAATTTCAAATTTGTTATTTCAAGTTGCAGGACAAAATTGTAGAGAACTATTGCAACACAAATGACATACCACTGTTCTATCCTTGTCTAGCTAATGATCGCCAACTCAGCTTCTTGGACTCATCAAAAACCAACAAGAAACAATGGAAAGAAAAAGGGAAATTGTACAAAGCAAGATGATCTGTGTTGAACATGATATTGTACATCATGCCCCTGCTTCCTTATTGCTTCTGGATCTTGAAATCAAGTATAATTATGATGAATACTTATGTATCTCTAGGCAGGAAGTGAATTGGCTGGAAACTTAGTTGATGCTAGGATCTGTATTTACTTTCAATTTTTTTAATGTTAATTCTCAACATTGTCATGATATACGGAAATAATAGACGTCCTTGCACTTGGATACAAAGAATAAAATATGGATGTTACAACATGTGAACGTTGCATATTATTGAAGAAAATATATGTATGAACCATGTTGCTTAGATATATGCACTTTTTTGAGATAAGGGGCAAGGTCAAATGTCCTCCCCATGTAATGAACTTCTGATGTAATTCACTTTATGTATTAATGAAATAAGATTTTGTTCTATACCAATTTGTATTAATTTTGAAAGTCAAGTACATCTTCACAAAGATAATTAAAATAGAATGTTTAATGCGTTAAAATTATATATATTTTTTGGCCATTATAGCTATTTACGGCCAGAAATAACGTCTCTATTATTAGTAGCCATCAAATTGATAAATTTGTCATTATTAGTATATGCGGCAGAATTGTGTGATCACTAATACCATTAGTGACTAATAATTTATGTTGTCATTATTAGTATATGCGATAGAATAATGTGATCTCTAATGCCATCAATGATGAAAAATTTATATTGTCGTTATAATCAATAAAGACAACATATTCAACTCGTCATAATTACTAATAATGATGGAATGAAATTAATTGTCACAAATTTTATTTACGGCAAGACCAGTAACGACAACATGCGATGACTTATTTTTCTTGTCGTTAGTAGTTATAACCATGAACTTTTCCACATCTACGACAACTATATTCCGCCGTTGTTGTACTATTTTCCTGTAGTGATTGTATCCGATTTTAACAGACCTATTGGACTAAATTCTAAATCTGAATATTTAATTGAAGGAAATCACAAACATAATTTACTTTTCACTATAATTTATATTAAATAAATAAAAGATAAAATATTGATATTTTAATTCTATATGGTAAGTTTATGAATATTTAACCGAAAGAAATCACATACACTCTCGTTACTTTCTAAATTTATTTTCTTAGTCAACCTAAATGGCCATCCATAAATTTGGATACTTTCCATATTAGAACAATTATGTTCTTATACCTTCCCACAAATCATTTATATTAATCAACTTTTATCCTAAAGGTGAATATTATTTCTGGCAAGGAGATACAAATAAAAATAAATTAATAGCTTTATATATATCCATACATTTAAATGTTTCTTTGAAGAAGTTTCAATGTTTATGACACTTTTGGAGATACAATCAGATGATACATTTTAAATTCTCTTCAAAATTGCTCATGATTTTATGTCTTGTTTTCTAGATAAGCAAGACAAAATGCAATCTTACATTTCATAATTTTATAACATAAGTAAATCATAAATACCTCTCTACCCAATGTTAATTTGAAAGAAAAGTAGATATATGTTCTCCTTTGGCTTACTCGAAAATGATTTCTGAAATAACAAACAAAGTCTGGTTATACATTTAGTAAGTATAACTAAAAGGTATACTTAAAATTATGTTTTATTTTTGACAAACTACTAATCATATTCTTGTAATAAAAAATATACATCAATATAGTTGGTCACATTAGAGTAATAAATTCTTGTGACGCACAACACACATTCCTATAATAAAATTTTGTCAATGTGTAAATCTTCCATAATTTTGAAAAGAAACCAATTATTATTTTTATCAAATTGTTTGTCTATTTGACTTAGAAAAATATAAGATGCTTCAATGTGGTTGACAAACATTACACGTTAGTAGGTGTTACTTCTCTATGATTAATGAAATTCGTTTTAGTTAACACTTTTTTTTCTGATAATTTTATTTTATAGAGAAAATAATAATAGAACCTATAGTAGTCACAACATCTACATTTTCTCATATCCAGTAAACATTGCAATAAATAACTTTATAGTCAACAAAATACAACGAACATTACAATAGTTACTTTTTAGTCAACAAAATAATTAAAGAATAACTATGTACAAAAAGTTGACTATGTTATTTAAGTTCATAGATAATTTCTTATTAAATATGTTGAACCTCAATTTATGTTGACTTTGTGTGGTCGTAGTTTCTAGATAATAATCCAGTTATGTTCTCGATTTTGGGAGGCGTACAGCCAACATTGCAACTCCATGAGCCACAACCTCAATGTTCAAAGCATTCACGATGTAGTAGCCTTGTAAGTATCAAATTTTGGAATACGAATGAAGAAGCTAATACTCACCAGAAAAGCTTTTACTTGTTACATTCATATATATGAATCATAAAACTATATTTCTAACCATCTAGTGTTCATGGTAAGAAAAGTCCATGCTACTTACTTACTTTATTGGTCTGAAATAAGTTTCCAAGCGTGAATACTACACGACACAATCAAAATGTAGTTATAGGAATATGCATGGTCTTACTCAATTTCTTCATTATTGGCATTAAATCTGAAGAAGAAAAAAATAGAAATAAAAAAAATATTAAAATAAGAAATAAATGTGTCGGTGGAACAATAAACATAATAATATGAGCTTAATAACATCATATTTCCATGTTCTTTCCTATATGCAACATTCCACTTTTGCAAAATTACAAATAGGTGGCACTGTGCATAACAGTAAGCATCTCTAAATATTATTAACAGACTAAACAAGTTAATACATATGCATGGTAGTTGAAAAATCTCACTATTGGTAATGAGAGGGAAAAATATCAACAAATGTATATCGATGTCTCAATTTTTGAAAGCGAACGTTGTTCAGATGCAGAGAATCGTATCTTTTATTGGAATTACTCCCATTGGGTAGTAAGTGTGTACCTCATATATTGTTCTTGCAAGAACTTGAAGCTTTCTATTATCATAGATCAACAAACTCATCCAAATTTTATTAAGATAGTGAAATATAATAGACTAAATAAAAAAACATTTGTTTCTTGTGAACAAAAATATTAAGATGGCCAATAACTTTCAACTTGCAAACATCATACACTACCACAAACATACTTACATAACCACCCTAATTTATCCACTCTTTAAAAAATGTAGTTCATATAAATTGTGTCTTTCCCAATCCCTATTTCTCGCTTACTCGGGGCTCCCCTCTCCGTCCAGGCACCGTGGAAAATGCCGAACCCTTCTCCCCTCTCTCCCGCGGTGACTTCCGAATCTGTCCTCTCCCCCTACGAACCGTGGTGGATAATGCCCAATCCTTCCCTCTTCCACCTGCTCTCTGCTTCCGTCGCGCCCTTAATCTCCCCCTCTCCCCGCTCCCGCTTTATTAACCCGCCAATTTTTCTCGTCTCCTTGTCAATTGCCAACCAACCGCCTACTGAGATTTGCGGCTCAGGCATCGTCTGCTTCCTCAGACCCTCGACTCCGAAAGGGAGGCACTCGCCTCCTCAACCGTTCGACACTGGAAGGAAGGCAGCTGCCTCCTTAGTTGACGATCGACGCCGGAAGGGAGACATCTACCTCCTCAGACGCTGGACGCCGACAGGGAGGCATCTGCCTGCTCAGACGTTGGACGCCGACAGGGAGGCATCTGTCTGTTCAGACCCTTGACGCTGGAAGGAAGGCGGACTCGGGCTCTGCTTAGGCGTTGGGAGAAGATTGCTGGATTTTGGAGGATGAGTATTTGGACCGGGATCTTTCATAAGCTCCTCATCAGTTTCTTGGAAGGACTTGAGAGCTGTTTCTTGCCCATCTTCAGCCGACGTACAGGTTATCTTCTACATTCAACTTTACTCTTTTCTTTCTGTTTTTCTTTCCTATTTTGTTATGGTTGTTGGTTATTCATTTTTCTTGCAACTATTGTCAGTGATTGTTTGTATGGGGGACTGCCACAGATCATTGTTTTGGTATTAAACGATACTAATTTCCCACTGATTCAATTCAAAGATACACCGTAAAATTTTTCAAAAAGAAAAGAACAAAGGTTACATTGTAGAAGCTTCATAGATAGACCAAGGTTCTACACAAATGTCTATTATTGTCGAAAGTAGAAGCCAAGGTAAATTAATTATACTAAGATGACGTATCAAGCGGTTGTTAGCTTCATCTCTGCTTTGATGGCTGCAACTAGGTGATTGTAAGCTTGTGTCCAGGCATCCTTCATCTCCGGGCACCACATTCTGGGACAACATCCTTGATGGTGTCGAGGAGAGCATACCTCGTCACCTCACATTGGGCAATAGAGGGACCATGAACAGAGACCACGTCCTGTTCGAGAAAATTCCTTTCTGAAAGTATCTCGGTCATCAATGTATATATCCAAAAGATAATAAAGAAGGCTCTATACGGCAATGTAAAGAAATAAGATCTAGTCTAGTATGCAACCAGTTCGCCCACGTATATAAGGCCACTTACTACTATGAAAATAGATGCATCATCCATTTCTAGTGTCCTACATGCTACATCATGTCCAACAGCTATCAAAGTCTTGATTGTGTAAGTTTCTGAATATAAATGAGTGTAATCTATTTGATATTATGATCATTAGTATTTATGTAAGGGGAATACTTGTAAGCTTTTTTGATAACTTGGTAGAGATCTGCATATATGGACATAGAGATCTCTTTTATAGAATATGACAGCATAAAAGGTCTTTTTCCAACCTTACCAATAAGGGAATACAAGGTCATGCACTAACTCACGCGAGGCTAAAGGCATTGCCCATCTTTGTCTACGAGAGGGAATGGAAAACAAACTTAACCATTTTAAGTCCCCTTGCAAGGTTTTCCTACTTTCATAGTGTAATTTACATGTATATATCTATAGGACTGATGTTGGTTTCGGGCTCTTGCTTTATCCCTCAACTCACAACAGAGTGGCCTTGCAATTTTCTTAAAACATAAACCAAGGTTGGCTTGACAAGCTTAGCTCTATTTTACTTTCTTTTGACGTTTGCAAGATCCAACGCAATCTTTTAGTATTTATCACAAAAACCAGTTCTAGGATAATGGTTGAACTCTAGGAATTATTGAGAGTCAGCTAAAGTAGATGGTCTATAAGAAATCATAGCACATTAGAGGGGATTGGGAGAAAATCAGAAAATACACTTTCATACAAGCATCAATAAATTAAACAATACTACACGTAATACAAGTTAAAGCCCAAACAATGAGCAAAGAGCGCAAGTAAATAGGCTTTTAATGTGACATCATTAAAAATCTTGAATACACAACATATCAGTATCTAGTCACTATATATATTATTATCTTATTGTGTTATCTCTGTAGATCCCAATTGTGCTACTGAGCTTTTCAATCCATTTCAAGATGCATTCATCTTTTTCATATTGTGTTGAACATGCAAAAATATATTTAGTTATTTTTATATCTTATTAATCATTTTGAACTTCACTGACCATCGATCTTATAAGTTGTAAAATACTTTTCCAATTCACAAACTATTAAAGTGTACACAACTTTTGTGTCAATTAATAATTCTATATGTTCATTCTTAAACTTTGCCATAGTTCACGGCCTAAATCCTGAATAAGTATTCATGCAAATAATAATTCTCATAGTGAACGCTGAAATTTCCTCAAAATTCCATGTGGAAACCAATCGTCGATGTTATTTTTTCCAAAAAAAAACTTCACCAGCTACGAAAACTCTTAAATATTTATTGAATTTATAAAAACTCCATTTCCATGGCCAACACAAAGCATCATAATTAAAAGTGTAACATATAGAAATGATGTCAGGTAAATAAGGTCTTTTCAATGAAGTGAGCATATGTATATAGTAAACTAAAATACAAAACACTCCATTTCCATGGCCAACACAAAGCATCAGATCACAAGTGAACATATAGAAATGATGTCAGGTAAATAAGGTCTTTTCAGTGAAGTGAGCATATTTATATAGCAAACTAATATACAAAAACATATTTATGTTCACATTTCAAACTAGTCACATCCTATACATTAGTAACAATATGAAGAAGAAATCTAAATGGGTTGAGCCTAGATATGAATTGCATACTTGTTCTGTTGGTGATCTCACTGAGTCTATTACTTATTTTTAACAAAGAAAGTCGACATATATTCATACCAGAAAAGGCATATAAATATATAGTAAAAACTGTCATTTTAAAAAGTTTACATATACTCACCAGTGGAAAACCTAGAAATCATGCTTTCAACTTTGATGAAAGGCCTTTCTCCACTTTCTTGATTTCAAATACGAGCATCCTCCACATCTAGAGCACAAACATTTCAGCCTCTTCATCTAAAATAGACTGAAGTAAATCTAGCATTTCTGAAGCTTGCATGTGACTATTGGTACTGGAAACTATATAATCCACCAAACTCGGTTCCTCTTCACCAAGAAACTCTGTGATCTTCTTAGAGATCCAGGGTCGTATTCTCTCATGCAGATCGTGCTTGCAGAAACAAAAGATCAAATATTTCAAACAAATCAGTAAATGCCACTGATGTATTTAAAATGAGGTTAAATGTAAATTTTAGACAAGTATTACGTACTATCATGAATTGTCAAGGCTACCCTGGCACAGAGTGGATCAGATGTGCAGCAGCCTATTTTGTTTTGATTTTTTCTTTTATGAAAGAGATATACTATATTTGATATCAAATATGCAACGCAATTGAAGGATCTATTTAATGTCATCACATAATGATATCAGTTTGTAACAGGGCACAACTTTATAAGTATAAGCCCAACATGTATGAAGCTCTTTACCATGCCTAGGCATAAACACATTGACAACTTTGCTTGTTACGAAATTAACATCGGCAATATGACAGTATTGCAACTTGAATGACTTGATACTTATTTATTATTCAACCAAAATACTTGATTGCACCAAAACGGTTAGGATTCTTCTTCATAGAGGTGTTTGTGCAAGCTCAAAACTAAAATTAAACATAACTTGTTGTCAGTTTTTGTACAAAAGCCTAAAATAACATGAGTTGCATAGCTACAGGCATAAATCTAATGGTCCTATTCACAGATTTTAATGCAACGCCCCATCACCTAATTACAAAGGGTATGGTCCTCAATGTGTATATATCAACAACAAATGTCAGCTCTTCAAATACAAATTAGGAGAGTGTAGTAGCATCAATGACTTCAAATAATCAATAACCTTGTCGTAATGTATCATTGATAAATTGAAGTTGCCTTGTATATCAATTATATTGGAAGATAAATTTGCTAAAGATAATAAAGCACAAGCTACATGAATCCTATTTGCTTCAAAAGGATGTCTGAAGATAATGTGATGCCACTGTTAGTTCTTTTAAGCATCATATGATTAGATATTCTGGTGTAGTTACAGAGCTAACAAAAATTTAGCAAAATACTTGATATAGACAAAAGGAAGTACTTTGCCCAATTAATGTAACCATAGCGGGCCTGCAGTTCTAAGTTACCCCAACGATCAAAAAAATAGATTCAGTAGCTAAAGGTTGGCTCTGGTCAAACTTTAATCTGCCATCCTTACCCTATTCAGCTGCATTTTCCAGTTTTACATCTAAAATGCACAAATTATCTTTCTTTTGAAAATAATTATTTGTACAAAGCAAGGTTACAATTGTTTTTCCAACCATCAAGATATTTAGACAGATGGAACACATTGTTTATTTGTTCGCCAGTTCCTACAATCTAATGTCTTCAAATTTCAAACAACATCACAGTCAGCATGTGGACTTACACAATAAATAGATTTCCGCAACCAAGTAATTTTGTGTACCTCGTAGTCAGACTGAAATGAAACCAATGAAAACAAAGATAACATTACTGATTCATGCCAACTTTACAGTATGTATTGGTTTCCAAGAATGATAAAAAAATTTCCACAATTATTACTTTGTATATCCATTGAACTCAGCAGTAGATATCCATAGAAAATCCAACAAAAAGAATCAAAAGGGAAATTTTAACATTTGAGATATAAATTTATGTACAGTTGGTCTCACCTTATCATACACAGCCCAGTTGATATCTTACGAGAAAAGTTTTTCTTTGGTCTTTGGAATCATGTCAATCAGTTGTTTTACATCCAGCAGCATCTTGTTCTCAGTCATCTTAGGCTTATCATCCTTCTCTCTCTCCCGATGTTCGGAGACCCTATCTATTGCTTGCTCTCTACTTTCCTCTCTGCTATGTCTACTGTCATCTTCATTGCGAACTCTATGCCTGTCTGATGTTCTTCTCCTATCCTTATCCGACATAGATTTCTCTTCTTTGAAGCTCCTGCCAGAAATACATTTAGCATATTTCACAGCAGCGACCAGGTTCAGAGAGATATCTGAAGTAGTTCTTTGCACAGCCTGTAGTTCTTCCGTTGAATAATCAATTGGAACCAACGGCCGCATTTTTTTGTCTTTGTTTAATTCATCATCATCTTCTTCGTGGATGAGTCTAGTAGAATGGTGACACCACTGTTGTTCAAACATGCAACATGCCATGGTTCCTATAGGAATGTATCAACACCAAGAAGTATGATGACATTGTTATTCATAAGCCTCATATCAGTGAAGAAAATCTGACAAGACATATATTTCTCCATGATGCATATGGGATAAGAAGCCTCAAAAGTAGTAGACTGCGCATTGTATGGACAACTATGTTTAAGAAAGTAGGGAGCAAGAGGCAAGAGGATGGGACCTTGTATCTGCTTGATTGTTTATGTGGGTGCTCAAGTGGGCGCTTTTTGAAAAAACGGGTGCCTAATTTTCTATACAATTTTATTAAAAAATTACACACATTTTCATAAAAAGAATTATTCTTTAACAAATGTTATACATGTATAACCCATGTGATAAGTATAGAATACCCTAATTAACTTAATTACAACATACTAATATACTAATACACTAAATTAGTTATATACAACAGTAGCCAATACATGATATATATAACTTTGTGGTAGATACTACACACATAGTACATGAATATAGTACTAGGCAGTACATGTTATATACATTATACTATAGCGGTACATAATACATAGTATATAATGATACAATATACATTTTATAGTAGTAGAGATTACATGATGCATACACCGTGCAATTGTACATATTATACTACAAAGTAAACCTACATGGACAATACTTTCGTTGTACTCATAATAAGTACATGATAAACAAAAATATGAATGTATATGTTGCATAGATATCAGTGCAGTATATTAGTATATAATTAGTAGTATACTACATAGTAAAACTACATACATAAGTATGTAATTTTGATGCAACAGTACATGCATAAAGATGTAATCTAGGTGCAAAAATACATACATACATAGTTCATAGGAAGCAAGAATGATTCTGACCCATATATAACTCAACTAATAATTAGAAGGACGTGCTTACCTTGATTTACAAACATTAGTTACAAAATTATGGAAAAATAGAGGCACGATGTAATATTGCAGCAACAATTTAGGCTTTCTTTTGCACCCATAAGTCTCTTTTTAATTGAGTAGTCTGACGTGGATGTCTAAATAGGGAAAGGAAGCGAGCACACATGTAGATCAGGTGGTTGTTAGGAGGCCACTATATTCTTGCCCGCCCAGCTGCTGCCTAAGTCACTAACTAGGTAGCAGAGGGGTTGGGCCGCTAAAGAGGTAGCCTGAGGTACTTTAAATATTGATAAATAATAACATATAAGAAACAAATGAACAAATACATAAAATATAATCACAGTGAACATAAAAATGTGGATATAGAAAAACATTAATCAATAATTTCTGGCCGTCATTAGACTATTCATGAGTCCAATACTAGGTCTAGGGTGTGTTTTGTAAATGATTTCTAATATGCATTTGATATGTGACATGGTAAGCATCCTTCTTTATAGATATTGCATTATTTGTTTCTCATTGTATCTTTCCTTATCCACTATAATTTTGGTATGTTTTGTGGTCATACCATGTGCTTCATGTAATTAGACCAACCAGCTTCCCTAATTGAAACCTATAATTATGGGCTTCTATAATAGCACTATATTAGTTAGGTCATATTAAATTACAATATACTTTATTGTGTGGAAACTATAATAAATATTAAGATATGGTTTTCTCTTTAATATAGGCTGTTGAAGCTCTTAAAGATGGATAAAATTTGGATGGAGAAACCAGTATGTTCAGAAGCTTATATTGAAGGAATTTGTCAGTTTCTTGAATATGCTAAGACTGGAATGGAAGATGGAAAGATTGTGTGTCCATGTCGGAAATGTAAAGTTGGCTGGAACAAAGAATTTCCTATAGATATAGTGGAAACACATATTTTTTATAATGGATTCTATAATGATTATAAGGACTGGATTTTCCATGGTCCAAGAAACCTTTTTGAAAATCTGACTGAAAACCAGCAATCTATAAATGTTGAACACATATCTAATCATGAAGATGGTTTAGTTGGCCAAGATGACATGGAAGGATTATTGAGGGAGGCATTAGGAGTAAATGCTAGTTATATGGGTGATGCATCTACTGGTGAAGGTTATGAAAGATATGAATGTGATGATCCTCATAATGATGACATTGAGCATCAACAAACCAATAGTGCTCATATTCATGAAGATGATGTGAAATATAGAAAGATGGTGGAACTTTCTAATGAACAACTTTACCCTGGTTGTACAAACTTTTCAACACTTTCATTTATCTTGCGTCTATTCAATCTTAAATGTATGTTTACTTGGCCAAATGAATCTTTCACACAATTATTAGAGCTTCTTATAGATGCATTTCCGTAGTTGAGCTCATTCCCGTCGTCCTATTATGAAGCTAGAAAATTGATTAAGGAGTTAGGCCTTGGATATGAGAATATCCATGCATGTCCAAATGACTGCATGTTGTATTGGGGGGAAAATTCAAATAGGAGTCGTTGCATTGTGTGTGGAACTCCTAGGTGGACATCACAAAAAGGCAATTTGGGTGATGATCGCAGTGAGAATAGTTCAAGATTGAAAGGAACTCCAACTAAAGTTTTGAAGTATTTTCCTTTAATTCCAAGATTAAAAAGGATGTATAGGTCCTCAAAGATAGCTGAAGATATGATATGGCATGAGAAAGGTCGGATAAAAGATGGAAAATTAAGACACCCAGCAGATGCGAAAAGATGGAAAGAATTTGATATGATGTATCCAGAATTTTCTTCAGACCCTCGTAGTGTGAGGATTACCCTTGCTAGTGATGGGTTCAATCCCTTTGGGATTTAGAACACAAATTATAGTACATGGCCAGTTGTTCTGAGTGTCAATAACTTGCCACCTTGGCTATGTATGAAACCACATTCATTAATTTTTTCTTTAATAATCCCTGGAAAGTCTAGTCCAGGAAATGATATAGATGTTTACATGAAACCCTTATTGAAAGAGTTGAAATTATTATGGGATGGTGTTTATGCTTTTGATTCTTATCTTGGAGAGCCTTTTAAGATGCGGGAAGCTTTGACGTCTACCATAAGTGATTTTCCTGCTTATGCTATGTTATCAGGGTGGAGCACCAAAGGTTATCTTGCTTGTCCTTGTTGTGCTGAATCCACCCATTCATACCGATGTGGTTCAAGGATATGTTATGGTGGTCATCGTAGGTGGTTACCAGATAAGCACCCTTTTAGACTACAGAGAAATTTATTTGATGGGACCGAAGAAAATGATTTTCCTCCAACTCCTAAATCTGGAAGTGTAGCTTTACAAGAACAACAAAAACGTCGCTTCAAGTATGGAAAAACTTCAAAGAGTCTTACTAAGAAGAGAGGAAGAAAACATATAGATGTCTCCAGTAGTACCATTCTTATGGATGATGATAATACTACCAATGATGATGTGCTATGGAAGAAAAGAAGCATATTTTTTGATTTGCCATATTGGGAACACAACCCTCTACGCCATAACCTTGACGTCATGCATATTGAGAAAAATGTTTGTGAGAATGTGTTGGTAACGATTTTAAATGTGGAGAGGAGGTGCAAAGATGATGAAAATGCACGAAGATACCTTGAGGAAAATAATATACGAAATCATCTATGGCTTCAACCTCAACATGATGGAAGTTTTTTGATGCCATTGGATCCATACGTTCTATCTAATGAAGAAAAAGAACACTTTTTATCTGTACTAGCTAAGTTGAAAGTGCCTGATGGGTATGCATCCAATCTTTCAAGATGTGTTAATGTGAAGCAACGGAAATTACAAAATATGAAAAGTCATGATCATCACATTCTTATGCAAGATATACTTCCTATTGCTTTACAAGCATCTGGAGTAACTCATGCACTTGATGTGTTGTCAGATTTGTCTTATTTCTTCAAGTCATTATGCTCTACTTGTATTGATTTGGATGAGCTTGGCAACTTACAAACAAGTATTGTTGAAACCCTGTGTCGTTTGGAGATGGAATTCCTTCCTCCTTTTTTCACTATTATGGTTCACCTCTTAGTTCATTTGGTCGATCAAGTTGAATATAGTGGACCAGTTCAACACGGTTGGATGTATCCCATTGAAAGGTATGAATTTATTCACAATCCGTTATTGATTTTGTTAAAGGATATAATTTAAGGGAGTCAATCTTGATATTATTAATGTTGGTATCTTAAAGGTATTTAGCTCGATTGAAAGGCTATGTCAGAAATAGAGCTCAACCTGAGGGGTCCATTGCTGAGGGCTATATCTTGGAGGAGACGATCTATTTTTGTTCTAGATATATGGAAGGTAATGAAACTATATTTAATAAACCAAAAAGGAATAACGACAATAACCCAAACAAGAGTATGTACTTGTTCAATTCTAGTGGATGACATCTTGGGGCGATAAGAGTCATGAGCCTTGACGAAAAAAGCATGGCTCAAGCACATCGTTATGTTCTACTCCATTGTGAAGATATTATGAATAACCTTAAAGAGTAAGAAATTTATATTTTTTGATGCACTTCATATACAATAAATTATAAATGATGCTAACTCACATGTTGTTCTAGAGAATTCTTATGTCAGAAAAAAGAAGAGTGTGTTATAAAAGGAGTAAGAGTAGATCAAGCATTACAAGCCAAGTGGCTTTTAGAAGAGTTTTCTAGATGGTTAATTTCTCAGGTACTAGCAATATGAACATCAATTTTGAAGTTTTGTGTTTTAGTGAAAATTGATGACCTAGTATTAACTCTACTTGTATAGGCACCAAACATCGATGTAAGTTGTAAAGAAGGAGAATTGAAAATGGCTCTAGCTCGTGGATTAAATGCTTGCGTAAAGAGACTTAAGGGTTTTATAGTCAGTGGATGTAAGTTTCACACTATAGATCGTGAAAGAAACAAGAAGACACAGAATTCTGGAGTTATGGTCGAAGCTGATGGAAATTCCTACTATGGAAAACTCACTGATATTTTTGAGCTCGATTATTATGGGACCTGCAAAGTAGCGTTGTTCAGATGTGATTGGGTGGATTTATCATCACCAAGGGTCTTCAAGCTTAATGGGAAAAATCGTCCATGTGTAAATTTCTCAAAGTTGATACACACAGGAAGATTTTTAAAAGATGATCCATTTATATTTTCATCTCAGGCTAAACAAGTTTTTTATGTGGAGGATGAAGTAGACAAACCATGGTTACATGTTATTGAGTATAATACAAGAGATGCATTTGATGTAGGTGTAGTCCTTTAGTTGCTCAATATGATGATACTGATACAATCGTTATACTACAACAATAATGTGATCCATATGTACCAACCAACACATGTTGGTTTGTTTATTGCTCTTTTATTATAGAATCACTTATTACTATGCTTTCAATTTTTATGCTCACTTGGTTAATTTCTGGATTCTTTCTCCTTTCTTAGAAAATTTTGTAGTATATGTGATTGCCTAAATTAATACTTGTATTCATTTGTGCATGCTACTAGGATGTTTATTTATATGTAGTATAATAATATATGTTCCTTATTTGCAGCAGTCCTTTTACTAACAAAACAATCATGTGGTGAAGAAAGTGAACTACTACAACTCATATCTCTAGTGAACCAATGACACATGACACTGATAATCTTCAAGAAGATCCCTTTGAAGAACATGTAGGTGAAGGAGATGGAGAAGAAAACTCCCAACCAATTCTAGTTGAACCTGAAGGTGTGGCATGGACTGAAACCATATCCTTTAATGAGGATGATTCCATTGAAATCATAGGTGATCACTATTCCTATTCTTTTATCATTTTTAGTAAGCATAATCTATAATTATAGAATTATACACATGATGTTTCTTTTGGCATAGATTCTGAAGGGAAAATTGTGAAAAAGAGAGGACAAATTCCTTTATCTCAAGTTTGGGTTATGGAGACAGGCCTAAAAATTGTTGTTAAGTTCAACAATTTTAAACAACCCATAGGGAAAGGAGGACATGTTTTTGTGAGATTTCTTGGTGAGGTGGCAAAACGGGGGGCCATATGCCCAATTGGTGAAGACAGCTGGAAAAAGGTGCATGATTGTTATAAGGTAGAGATTGTGAAAATAACTAGGGTAAGTAAAAATCACTCTTATTTGTGCAAGAAATTTTGAAATTTTACATGTTTTTTTACTTCCTATTGTAAAAATGTGATGCTACAAAATAGTTTCTAATTTCATTTTCCTTTTTGATGATCTAGAGCAAGTTCCATATTCCTTCTGACTTGGAGATTGATCAGATGATTCTGATACATGTGATTGGGAAATGGAAATCTTATAGACATAAGTTGAAGAAACTCTACTATGATCCTAGTAAGACCGAACGACAAATAGCAAGCAAAGTTCCTGACAAATTAATTAAAGAACAATGGTTGCGTTTAGTGGCCTATTGGTTTTCTACCAAAGGACAGGTAAGATCCACTCTTTGACCAACATTTTTAATTATCTAATTACGTTGAAAGTTTGTATTTATTAAATATGTTATTATTTGTAGAAACTTTCAACAATTGGAAAGAGCTCTTGTTCTCAAAAAGCTCATTACCATACTACTGGTTCAAAGAGTTTTGCTCAAAAGAAATTTGACTTTGTAAGTGACACGGTTCAAATTTTTCTTCAAAATGAAATTGATCATAATATCAAATAGATTACACTCATTTATCTATTTTTTGAAGGCAATAAAAGAAAATAGAGAACCTAGTATCTTGGAAGCATGGAAATTTACTCATAAAAGAAAAGATGGAAGCTACGTGGAAAATACAAATACCAAGGAATTTGTGGTTAGTCATGTCATTTCATTTTCTTTATTGTATAATGTGAAACCTCAAGTGTTTATTGATAAATGCCATGTTTGACAATTTTAAACATATTGATGAATGTGACCTAGGAAACAGCTGAAAAAATGGTAGATGAGCATCTCATTGAGCAACCTAAAATGCACAAAGTGGCAGTAGAAGATGCGGTGTTTAAGGAACTGATGTATCATGTGGATAATCCTACTCAATGCCTAGTTGGTTATGGACAAGGAGTGTCTCGAAATCATATTTTTGGATTGAAAGCCGACTTGAGGAAGAGCCACTATGTTGATGAATCCACAGATTTAAGACAAAAGCTGGTTTCTGTGGAGAATGCATATGAAAATGTACAAGCCCAACTTCGTTGTATGAGTGATGCACTTGCTAGGAGTGGAATTGTGATTAATGATCAAGGTCGAAGAGCTGAAAATGTAGAAAACATGCAGAATGAGGAAGTAAATACTGCATGAGAACAAGTACGGACATCTATGTTGATATTATCCTCCAATATTTTTGTAAATTACTCATGTGCCAACTCGACGTAGTTGATATTCTTATTAGTGTTTTTGGATGTTGTAGGTTTTCGGTGATGCTTCGAGCAATGAGGAAAATCAAGGAAGGAATTAAAACATTTCTCTAGATTAAGTTTAAGTTCTATATAATTTCATATGTTCTATTTTATCACTTTCTAGAATAGATGACGTCCTGCATGACTACTTATCTTTTCTTGCGGGACTACTTGTTATGTATAGCACAACAACATCTTATTCTATGTTATGTTTCTTAAGTTATAGTTTCTAGAAGTCTTAGAACTCAGTTGCTTTCCCAATTTGCCATGTGTTGTTGGTATGTGGAGAATATAAATCAATTATGTATTACTCATGGTTATCGACTTTGTGTTTACTGTTGAATCTCTGGTCATCTCTTGAAATGCTAAAGGATGAATTGAATGCTAAATTGAGAATGATTTATTTGTTCCTTAAGCAAACATATATTCACTGATTTTCCAGAAATTAGCAGGTGTATATGACGTATTTTTCCTAATGAAAGTGTATTTTCATGAGAAACGAACGAGAGTAGAGAGGCATTGTCTCTAGCATCTACAGACTAAAAAATTTACTTGCAGTCTCCATAGCAGTGTCGCATAATCATGAGTATCTTTGTCCTAATAGGTTTACCATTGAGATTTTTTATATGTAAATGAAGGCCAACTACTTATTGGGTTGGTCACCCTTGATATTTTCTAGAACTGTTGGTGTTTTGTAAGCTTGAACGCTTGCAAGATAGGTTCAAGGAATGGCTTATGTAAGGTCAATTAAGTTCAGAATGTGCTGGAGGAGATGACCAAGGGGCACAATTGCATTGGAATGAAGGCTCAAGGAGACTCAGGTATGCTTCATATTTATTTGTAATTTACTATGAGGCATTTTCACTTCAACACTTGATGTAGGCTAAACATGAGCAGCTTGATATAAGAACAATGATGAGATCCATTACCGATACCAAAGCATCTATCAGTTCCATACAACCAACCATGATAGCTGGTGAGTATGTTTTTTTTAAAACTGGCATGTTTCTCATGTTTGTTCTACTTGTTACAGATGTACTAGATATATGTGTGCGTTAAATAAGGTCATGACATTAAATATCCTTTTCTGGAATTTATTGATTTCTAGATTTGTGCATAGACCTCTTTATTTGTAGCGTGTTTGGGAGTATATTGTACTTCATGTAGCACACCTTTTGAAGGCTCTACAACATTTTATATGTTATCTATCTTCTATTCCTTTGTGTATTCTTCTTTACTACAACTTCTATTATCTGACTTTGTGCCTTTCTTAATAGGGCAAGGTTATGCTTAATCACCGATTTTTGGTTGATTTCAGCTTCGGTTACATTCCTTTTTCATTGTGTGACCTCTGTTGGTCAGACCGAATAAGCTGGAAGTAGTTTGACCTTGTTAGTTACTTTATTATTGAAAGATAATAATGATTTATCTTATATAATAAATATAAATATCGGCTGAACTCTGTTTCCAGGCCAATGGTGTGGTTAAAATACAATATTATTTGTAATTACAAAGAGTGATAAACCCTAAACCGTCAGACTGAAATTCTTAGAAACATAAGGAATTTGTACATGTGATTAATTGGGTGAATTACTTGCCAATCTCCCTCTTGACTTAATTGCAACTCCAGCAAGAGTTGCGGCAGCCAGACTCCATCGTGGAAACACCAGCATTGCCCGTAACTTGGATAACGTAGGAAGACTCTTCAACCACCTTACATGCATAAACATGTTGTCGGATACTACATTGTTGGTTAACAATGAGATCAACTCCAGATCTGCTCCTAGGAGGTTGACGGATCTCCTCCGAGGCACCATAGCTATACTAGAAGACTGATCGTCAAGGATCAACACCAAATGAAGGTCTGTAAGTGATTGGTAACCTGATATTATTTCAATTTGTTAAGAACACGATTAATAAGATAAACCAATAAGAGAGGGAGAGATTAAAAGATAATTGATCTGGAAATATAAATCTCGACGTAGTTGATTTGATAAATAACCTTATACAGAGTTATTGTGATATATATAACAATGTACTATCTACAATCAATCAATTTAGAAGACTGGTTTGTCATAGTCTATCGAACAATAGATTAGAGCTAATTGATATTAATGCATGATATATAGTAGTCGAACCTATATAGCTAATTGTTTGAAGTTTGCTGCGTAAATATTTGTAAATTAGAAACTCAGTAGTAGTAATATTCCTGAATATTATAATATCTCATTCCAGTAAATCAGTTAATAATGACCCAATAGTCGTTAGTTTAGATAAAAACTCAAACCAGTACTTCTACAAGCAAGCAATTAGCATCTTGTAAATCAAAAGAATTGAAGCTTGACAAATTAGAATTGAACATCAAAATTTCATAGGAAACAGTTGAGCGAACCATATAGCAGAGCTTAACATTAATCCTTTTAGAGAAACAGAAGTGTGTGACACTTTGCATAAACATGATCAATAAACCAGCAATGTTGTTTCAAAAAGAAATAACTTGGGCAGCAGAAATACAGCTGACTTGAGCCACCTTGCCTGCCTTAAGCGCTTTCCATGATGACTATGTCTGCACCCAACAACATCTATCTCCCCTATTTAGACCACACTACCTTTTCTTCTTCATGTGTCTATGTATGTTGGGGGTGGATGGATGCACCCAACAACAGCTATCTCCCCTATTTAGACCACACCACCTTTTCTTCTTCATGTGTCTATGTACGTTGGGGGTGCACTGTCCATATTGATTTAGACTCTTGTTGCTCACGTCTATCAATTACACGAATGATATGACGGTTGCATGCTGATGATCCTGAGAGGGAGAATGATTGGCGGTCAATTGTGAATTGTCATATTCTGTCGTTGGAGTACAACCTATTATAATTATCCAAAATGTTAAAGGTGATGTGAGTTAGGACCTTAGGTAGACGTTTTGTATTATCTGACTTGGTAGTTGGTTTAGCACACGGAAGTCTGTTACACCAGGGACTTCCTCAGTAAAATTCACCTACTGGCTACCCATGTGTGGCAGTGGCATTCACACTCTACAAGTGTCATCTTTTCAAATTAGTAGCAGAGCTAGTACTTACGGTTGCTTCTTCTTGCTTCAAAGGGGTTGGTTAAGTAGCTGTTGGCCATTAGAGCTGTCAACGTTCCTAAAGAAACCATCGACACATGTTAAAAAATGCTTCTTGCAATTTTCTGAATGGTTATATTTTCTATTATGCTTTATGTACATGATTGTTTGTAAAAAAGTTTCAATATACAGATTGGTCCTATCAATGAATCAACTTTGCAATAATAGAGAGGTAAAAGGCCATGGGATATCATATCCATTAAGCAACTCCAGTGTAACAAACACAACTAAATGTAACATCTTCATTTCTCAACAAGCATTTGCCATTTGATTCGACTGGTATCCGCATCATTCAGATGTAGGCCTGAATATAAAGATTTCCCCTTCAACGCTCAAATCCATGTTCACCTTCAGGATAAGAAAGTGGACTCCCCATAGCGCCTAACTTAAGGAACTCGAACACTTTGATCCATTGGCATCAGCCACACCACAAAGTAGAATCACACGGATAGAATTAATTTGCTCTCTTTCTTTCTAACCGCTGAACACTTTGAGCTGACTCTGATTGCGACTATGACCTACTCTTGCATTCTTTTCTCTTTCTGGGCCCACTCTCGGTGATTACAAAGAACACGACTACCTGCTCTTTGAATAAGTGGGTCAGAAAGCAACTTGCATTAAATCATGCAAAATACAGACTGTGACCATTTGTTGTCCGGTTTGGTAGGTGGTGTAAGTGATCGAAACTCAACCAAACCGTCAACGCCAATTCACAACCTCCTGAACGCCAATTTACACCCCACACAACACCAAGCCAAATAGATGCCATCCCAGAATTGGTTGAGTTCAGGCTGCCAATACTCTTCTATTTTCAGTACTTCTGTTGAAGTTGGAGTTGGGCTTTCTCAAGAGTCTTTAGACGCCACAATTATCACCCCTAAATGGTTCTGCGTTGTGTATACAGGTTTTAAGATGTCAGATTTTTTCTCTACAATCAGGCTCGTATTTGGTTATCTAATTGTAAATTCCTGAATAAACTAATTAATTCAAGGCATACATTTTGAAGAAAAAAAATCGAGACGACAACCTAACAGTCCAAGAGCCTCCACATATAAAGCCTTAATGGTTTCTGGGAAAAGTAATATCATTTATCTTTCACATATAAAGCCTTAATGGTTCCTAGGAAAAGTACAAGCATTTTTGCTTTGGCATATATTGCCTTCGTAGTTCAGGGGAAAAGTAAAAGCATTAGCTTTCACATAGGACATGAATGTATTTTGAAATTTATTTGTGTAAATGTAATGTTTAGTTTGTGTGATTGTATAAATGGAGCTTATTTTGAGATTCTTAAATATAATGAGAACCTTGCATTTTGATCTCCATAAAAAAAAATAGGATGCCAAATTTCAACTTGAGCTAGATGATTTAGTAAGAAAAAAAACCGCACTTATCAAATCCAACAAATGAAACTCAAAACCAGCTTTACATAATTTTGAAAATACATCATTTGACTAATGCGGGATAGATAAAATATAAATGTTTGGAAATCATGCTAACTAAACATTCTTAGATAAAAGCCATATATATTTTGAGCATTAGAATGTTTTTCATTATTTTAGATTGTGCTTATATGATTATGAATGATACATTATGATAAGAACATATTTGAATTACTCACTTCCTAAACATCTTTTGTTATATTGGTTGTTTAACAAATAAAAAACAATGTTCCAATTATATAGTTAAAACCAACGCCACATCTCTAAATTGGTAGCAAATCTAGGTGATTAGCATAACACGTGGCTTCAACATTTTTGTTGAGCAACAATTCCGCGGCAGTAGAATCATAGATTATGTATGTCTAAACCAACACTGTGGGTCTCCTATATACATTTTTGTCTTAGATTTATAACAAGCGTCTGATAAATGTAGATTTTTTGCTTCAATTGTTTAACTAAAAACAGTAATCTTTACTTCGCATAGATGTAAGCACTAAATAAATCATGTATGGCTTAAATAACCGACTTCAAAAGATGTAAATGTAACGTGTGGTAGTGTTTCGCACAAATTCAAGTGGGTACAGGTCTTTACCGTAACATTTTTTTGTCTTTTATTTATATAGTGGTTGTGGGCATGTGTGCGCGGTAGCCATAGACTTTGTTTGGGGCTGCCTATAAGCCCATTTGGGCCAAACTCCCTTGTATGTGTGGGCCTTTCGTAGTTAATTGCCTGAATGGTCTTCCTGTCCTTGGCGTAGCTCTTCTCCATACCATTTATTTATAGCAAATTTTATCCCAACTATAAAATAATTTTATTAGAAAATGAGATGTTGCCTAATCTTTTAATCCACTCCGTACATAAGCTCTGTTGAAATGCAGCCCTGCGAAGAGTATGCGCAAACAACCGCCGCAGTGAATTCATCCATGTGCGTTGTGGTGTTGTTGTTGCACAGAAAACCAGTCAGCCATTCACATCGAAATGCAGATATGTAGCAGAGTCACAACCTGGCTGAGGTGAGAGAATCTTAAAGTCAAGGGAGGATGAACCTAACCTAGAGTTGGGTCATATATTATGGAAGATAAATATTGAGATCATTGTCTTGACCCATGTATGAGACTAGAAGGAGATTCCATGATGTATCATCAGGGATGTAAATGGTAGGATATGGTGCGGTTATGGTTAAACATGCATAAACATGTTGCCGGACACTACATTGTTGGTTAACAATGAGATCAACTCCAGATCTGCTCCTAGGAGGTTGACGGATCTCCTCCGAGGCACCATAGCTATACCAGAAGATTGATCGTCAAGGATCAACACCAAATGAAGGTCTACAAGTGATTGGTAACCTGATATTATTTAATTTGTTAAGAACACGATTAATAAGATAAACCAATAAGAGAGGGAGAGATTAAAAGATAATTGATCTGGAAATATAAATCTCGACGTAGTTGATTTGATAAATAACCTTATACAGAGTTATTGTGATATATATAACAATGTACTATCTACGATCAATCAATTTAGAAGACTGGTTTGTCATAGTCTACCGAACAATAGATTAGAGCTTATTGATATTAATGCATGATATATAGTAGTCGAACCTATATAGCTAATTGTTTGAAGTTTGCTGCATAAATATTTGTAAATTAGAAACTCAGTAGTAGTAATATTCCTGAATATTATAATATCTCATTCCAGTAAATCAGTTAATAATGACCCAATAGTCGTTAGTTTAGATAAAAACTCAAACCAGTACTTATGCAAGCAAGCAATTAGCATCTTGTAAATCATAAGAACTGAAGCTTGACAAATTAGAATTGAACATCAAAATTTCATAGGCAACAGTTGAGCGAACCATATAGCAGAGTTTAACATTAATCCTTTTAGGGAAATAGAAGTGTGTGACACTTTGCATAAATATGATCAATAAACCAGCAATGTCGTTTCAAAAACGAAATAACTTGGGCAGAAGAAATACAGCTGACTTGAGCCACCTTGCCTGTCTTAAGCGCTTTCCATGATGACTATGTCTGCACCCAACAACAGCTATCTACCCTATTTAGACCACACCACCTTTTCTTCTTCATGTGTCTATGTATGTTGGGGGTGGATGGATGCACCCAACAACAACTATCTCCCCTATTTAGACCACACCACCTTTTCTTCTTCATGTGTCTATGTACGTTGGGGGTGCACTGCAACTATTAATTCATAACCCCACACCCTTAGACTTGACAATGATAAAAAATAATCTAATCACGTATTGTATGTTCTATACTCTGTTAAGAGTAAATTGATTTATTCATTTACCACAAGATCTTGTGTTATTAATAAGTTTTGCATTTGATTTTTCAGTCAATTTTGGAAAGCAAGCTACTGTAGAAGATGGTGACGTATCCGTGATATTTTAGTTCAATTGAAAAGACATGGGTTCATATTGGCTGGAAAATTTTGAAGATGAAGCATCTGAATGCCAAGCTATGGAGAAGCACAGAGTGGCCTGGGAGAGGCGAATATGCAGCTCCTTCATGCAGCAAATGTGAAAGATCCACCTGTTACAGACTTAAACTACTACTAGTGTGATACCAGCCCATACAAATGAAGTTGTTCCCAGATTTGTGGCTACAGCAGATGGTTACCTTGTTCTACCATTTTTGGTTCAATTAAAAAAACATGGATTCATAAGTCCATTTTCCCACGACGTCAAGCCTGGATAATTAAAATATTTGCACAGCAAAATGCGTGGATGTCTAAATCTGTATATAACAAATTAAAAAAGTTTCCAGCATAAAAAGCACGGATAGTTGTTCGCCACACAACAATGAGTGAAATTTATTCCACTCTAAAAGGTGTGGAAATTTATCATTCACGCACAAAATTGTTGAAAATTGGCCACTCCAAAAGGTGTGGATAATTCTTTACTCCTTAAATCTCCACACTAAATCTACGCTTTTAGTTGGCGTGGATAATTGATATTTCAACGCTTAAAAGCGTAGAAAAATCTATATATAAGTGTGGAAAAAGACATTTGTTTTTTGTAGTGATATACCTGAAAGTAAATAAGAAGACCTTAGCATATCTCTAAGAATGATCGTGCATGTTTTACTTGAGAGCATATTGCTTCTACCTTAAAAGGCCATTTCACCACTGAGGAGGTAAAAGAAGTCATCGTAATTCCCTTGGTTTTATCTCGACAACACATAGATGGAAGATGCGTAGGTTAGTTGTCAAATACGTATACACATGTATGGACGACAATTAGAAAATGAATTTTTTTGACAACGCCGGACCTACAACCTCAATCAAAATCAGCCTCAGCACCAGACCTACACCCCAATTGAAAAGGAAAATTTCATCATGCGACGTGATACACGTAACGAACATTGCACCCCAAACCAACACCCGCAACGGAAACTGACACGGCTATATCTAACAGTCATTAGCATTAATTTCACATTTTGTTGAACTTCTCTCTCCGCGAGAAACCCTGATGTGCAAGTTTTTATGCGCAGCAACAACAGATTCGGGCACCAGGTTCATTCGGTAGCGGCGACATGGAAGGTCAACCTAGCCAAGGCATGTTGCTGTTACTGCAGACAACTGCTGTCGGCCAGTTCGATGCCTAAAATAAAGCAGAGGAGGAGCTCTGCTCCGGGGAAGGCATGTTGTACTGGTCCACCAGCTCTTAGCAGCAGCATCAACAACAACGGCACCAGAAGAAAGGCGGCTGGAAGGTGAGGGAAAACCCTAGCGACGGTGCGTCATGCTTAAGAGAAAGTTTCCAGCTGGTTTCGGTTCCGTCGCAGTTGTCGGCCGCCGAGAGGTTCAAGCAGCAAAGGCGGAAAAGCAAGCTTTTGGCCATTCTAAACGAGGTCGACCGGGGCTAAAACCACTACTGCGACCAGATGCTGCTGGTGGTGACCTCCTTTGACTCTGCAATGGGTTTTAGCGCCGCGATGCCTTAACTGTACTGGCCCAGCGTGCCATGTCCGGGCACTTTCACTATCTCGTCGTAGCCGCACAACTCAACAAGGTGTGTTGTCAACAAGGAGACAAGGACAAGGACGGCGCAGGGGCCAGTTCGTCTTCTTCTTCAAACAGTATTACCGAGGGGGAGACCCCCCCCCCCCCGCCCCCCCAACTCAAGCTCCTCAAGCAGCGCCTCCGGCAGCAGCCACGCGGCGATGCACCAGATGGATGGGGTCATGGGTGACCAGGAGGCGTGGCTGCCCAGCGTGGGCTACTCTAGCTAGCCGTCAACATCCTCAGGGCATAGCTACTCAACTTGGAAGTTCGGCAGGTAGGCCGGCGCAAATATGTCCTTGACATCAGTTTGAGTAAGTAAGAAGATTAGAATCATGATGATGAACAGGAAAACAAGTCCTGCAAGTAGCTATAGATAGCTGCTGGCTTCTAGTAGCCAAGGAGGGCGCCTGAACATTACCAATTCTCTATTAACAGCTAGAAATCAGTATCACTTGACCGGGTCCCGTGGCAGAATTCAGTGGTGGACTCATAGTTGTTTGTTGCGTAGAGCTTTGTACTTTTACATTACTGCTATGTTTCTGCAGTGCATGTGTTATGATTCGGTAGTAATGGTGGAAGTTGTATTTCCGCGTTTGGTTGGCATTTTTGTCCTTGATAACCTAAACACATGAGAGGATGGAAGGCGAGTAAGTTGTACTCATGAGATAATAAGTTCTCTTCTGGCTAGGTAAGCTAAAAGGACATCGTTGATGCCTTCACCCATAGCTGTTAACTCCGAAAATACCTATGAAAACACACTTGTGTACAATAATACACATGGCGGTATAAATGTCTACACAATAGTACACATGGCGGTACACGTGTGTATAAGACTATACACAACAGAACGAATGGCAACACACGTGTATACAACAATACACATGACAGTACAAATATCTACACATCTGTATGCATGGAAGTACACATGAGTACAAGATTATACACAATAGTATGCATAGCAACACACATGTGTCTAAGAATCATCTTTTTTTATCAGCTATTGCTATTTTTCTAGAGGGACAACTCCTTTTATAACAACTTACTTACAAAATACATTCAATGTTATTTGATTAATATTTGTAAAAACTTCAATATAGTGGACAACGATTTATATAGAGAAATACAATCCAGATAATTAACTGAACATTGCTCCATTATTATTCAATTATTTTTAGATGATTGTTTATATATATTGAAGACTTTAAGCAAATTAGTAATTGAGATTATGTTCTCAAACTACTAAGTTCATAATTGAGACGATTCAATGATTTTGTATGTTTCTACCCCTCTTTTCCGCTGGGTAATGTTTCAAAAGGTTTTAATCGAATACCAAGTGTAGATTTTGATGAGAACTTCTCCCCTAGTCATTGAAACGGATACAATCCCGTTATTATTATTACTCCGTGTAGCTTAAAAGTAAACCAACTTGATTTTGCTGTTATAAAGTCTGGTTTATAATGATCGCCAAAAAAAGTCGGGTTCATGTTGGATAAAAAGTCATGTTCTCCTTGATTCTCCATGTTGATTTTAATGATCGTACACATGAGTGCATGACTGTACACATACAAAAGATCCTTATGTATTGTCTAGATTGAATACAAAATATCCTTATGTACTGTAAACATACAAAAGATCCTTATGTACTGTACACATACAAAAGATCATTATGAGTAAATAACTGTACACATACAAAAGATCCTTATGCACATGACTGAAAACAAAGTATATCTAGATTTATGATTAGACACAGAATCAATAAGGACCATGTAGACAAAAGAAATGCCTATGTGGCTCGTATATATTCCAAAAAGTAAGGGACTTCTACTTGAACATACACTTGATCATAGACCATACAACTGAATCAATAAAACTGTACACATGTGTACAAGACTGTACATATGGTCGTACAAGATTGTACACATGTGCCACAAGATTGTACACATGTGTCACAATACTGTATGCATGGTCCTACAAGACTGTATACATGTGTACAAGAATGTACACACGGTCTTACAAGACTGTACACATGTGTCACAAGAATGTACACATGGTCCTAGAAGATTGTACACATGTGTATAAGACTGCACACATGGTCCTACAAGACTGTACACATGTGTCACAACACTGTACATATGGTCATACAAGACTATACACATGGTCCTACAAGACTGTACACATGTATCACAAGATTGTACACATGGTTCTACAAGACTGGAAACATGTGTCACAAGACTATAGAAATGGTCCTACAAGACTATACACATGTGTACAAGACTATACACATGGCCCTACAACACTGTATACATGTGTCAAGAGATAGTACACATGGTCCTACACGACTGTACACATGGACCTACAAGATTTTACAGATGTGTACAATACTGTACACATATGTCACAAAACTGAACACATGCGTCACAAGACTCTACTCATGGTCCTACAAAATTATACACATGTGTACAAGACTGTACACATGGCCCTACAAGACATTACACATGTGTCACAAGCCTGTACACGTGGTCCTACAAGACCGTACACATGGTCCTACAAGACTATACACAAGTGTCACAAGACCGTAAACATGGTCCTACAAGACTGTACATGTGTGTACAATACAGTACACATGGTCATACAAGATTGTACACATGTGTCACAAGACTGTACACATGTGTCAGAAGACTATACACATGGTCCTACAAGATTGTACACATGTGTACAAGACTGTACACATGGTATGACAAGACTGTACACATGTGTACAAAACAATACACATGATCCTACAAGACTGTACACATGAGTACAAGACTGTATACATGGTCTTATACATGTGTCACAAGACTGTACACATAGTCCTACGAAACTGTACAATGTGTACAAGACTGTACACATGGTCCTACAAGAGGGTACACATGTGTACAAGACTGTACACATAGTCCTATAATATTGTACACTTGTTTACAAGACTATACATATGTCACAAGATTGTACACATGGCCCTACAAGACTACATATGTGTCACAAGATTGTATACATGGCCCTACAAGATTGTAAACATGTGTCACGAGACTATACATGGTCCTACAAGACTGTACACATGTGTACAAGATGACACCCATGGTCGTATGAGACTGTACACAAGTGTCACAAGACTGTACACATGGTCCTACAAGACTGTACTCAGTTGTCACAAGATTCTACACAAGGTCGTATAAGACTATACACATGTGTCACAAGACTGTACACGTGGTCCTACAAGACTGTACATATGTGTACAAGACTGTACACATGGTCCTACAACACTACAAAAAACAAATGTCTTTTTCCACACTTATATATAGATTTTTCTACGCTTTTAAGCGTTGAAATATCAATTATCCACGCCAACTAAAAGCGTAGATTTAGTGTGGAGATTTAAGGAGTAAAGAATTATCCACACCTTTTGGAGTGGCCAATTTTCAACAATTTTGTGCGTGAATGATAAATTTCCACACCTTTTAGAGTGGAATAAATTTCACTCATTGTTGTGTGGCGAACAACTATCCGCGGTTTTTATGGTGGAAACTTTTTTAATTTGTTATATACAGATTTAGACATCCACGCATTTTGCTGTGCAAATATTTTAATTATCCACGCTTGACGTCGTGGGAAAATGGACTTATGAGACATTTTTGAATTCGACGCACACTGAAACAATTGAAATCTAGTATTAAAGGCATGGAGAAATAAGCATAGATGTTTTCATTTTAGTGTATACACGCTACATAGAAATAAGATTAACAAATGTATTCGTATTCACGCCATGTCTGTTTGGTGTAAAAGTTGAAGCTTACTTTTTCGTATATATAAAATATTCATTTGTACATCGAGTTGTCATTTGACAATTAATGAAAGAAACATCTTAGTACATCCCGCCCAAGCCATTACAGGGTTACTGAACCAAGACTGTCATTAAACAATAGTACAAACATGGGTGATGTATATCTTAGATCTATTGGTTGAATGCAGCAACATTTTGAAGCTTCTCCTAAGCCGGCATGTGATTCTTCTTCGTAGGCTTGTATTTATCTTCTTCATCTTGAAAAATTTTGTGCCATTATGAATCCATGTTTTTTCAATTGAACCAAAAATGGTAGAACAAGGTAACCATCTGCTGCAGCCACAAATCTGGGAACAACTTCATTTGTATGGGCTGGTATCACACTAGTAGTAGTTTAAGTCTGTAACAGGTGGATCTTTCACATTTGCTGCATGAAGGAGCTGCATATTCGCCTCTCCCAGGCCACTCTGCGCTTCTCCATAGCTTGGCATTCAGATGCTTCATCTTCAAAATTTTCCAGCCAATATGAACCCATGTCTTTTCAATTGAACTAAAATATCACGGATACGTCACCATCTTCTACAGTAGCTTGCTTTCCAAAATTGACTGAAAAATCAAATGCAAAACTTATTAATAACACAAGATCTTGTGGTAAATAAATAAATCAATTTACTCTTAACAGAGTATAGAACATACAATACGTGATTAGATTATTTTTTATCGTTGTCAAGTCTAAGGGTGTGGGGTTATGAATTAATAGTTGCAGTGCACTCCCAACGTACATAGACACATGAAGAAGAAAAGGTGGTGTGGTCTAAATAGGGGAGATAGTTATTGTTGGGTGCATCCATCCACCCCCAACATACATAGACACATGAAGAAGAAAAGGTGGTGTGGTCTAAATAGGGGAGATAGCTGTTGTTGGGTGCAGACATAGTCATCATGGAAAGTGCTTAAGGCAGACAAGGTGGCTCAAGTCAGCTGTATTTCTTCGGCCCAAGTTATTTCTTTTTGAAATGACATTGCTGGTTTATTGATCATATTTATGCAAAGTGTCACACACTACTATTTCCCTAAAAGGATTAATGTTAAACTCTTCTATATGGTTCGCTCAACTGTTGCCTATGAAATTTTGATGTTCAATTCTAATTTCTCAAGCTTCAGTTCTTGTGATTTACAAGATGCTAATTGCTTGCTTGCAGAAGTACTGGTTTGAGTTTTTATCTAAACTAACGACTATTGGGTCATTATTAACTGATTTACTGGAATGAGATATTATAATATTCAGGAATATTACTACTACTGAGTTTCTAATTTACAAATATTTATGCAGCAAACTTCAAACAATTATCTATATAGGTTCGACTACTATATATCATGCATTAATATCAATAAGCTCTAATCTATTGTTCGGTAGACTATGACAAACCTGTCTTCTAAATTGATTGATCATAGATAGTACATTGTTATATATATCACAATAACTCTGTATAAGGTTATTTATCAAATCAACTACGTCGAGATTTATATTTCCAGATCAATTATCTTTTAATCTCTCCCTCTCTTATTGGTTTATCTTATTCATCGTGTTCTTAACAAATTAAATAATATCAGGTTACCAATCACTTGCAGACCTTCATTTGGTGTTGATCCTTGACGATCAGTCTTCTGGTATAGCTATGGTGCCTCGGAGGAGATCCGTCAACCTCCTAGGAGCAGATCTGGAGTTGATCTCATTGTTAACCAACAATGTAGTGTCCGGCAACATGTTTATGCATGTTTAACCATAACTGCACCATATCCTACCATTTACATCCCTGATGATACATCATGGAATCTCCTTCTAGTCTCATACATGGATCAAGACAATGATCTCAATATTTATCTTCCATAATATATGACCCAACTCTAGGTTAGGTTCATCCTCCCTTGACTTCGAGATTCTCTCACCTCAGCCAGGTTGTGACTCTGCTACATATCTGCATTTCTATGTGAATGGCTGACTGGTTTTCAGCGCAACAACAACACCACAACGCACATGGACGAATTCACCGCGGCGGTTGTTTGCGCATACTCTTCGCAGGGCTGCATTTCAACAGAGCTTATGTACGGAGTGGATTAAAAGATTAGGCAACATCTCATTTTGTAATAAAATTATTTTATAGTTGGGATAAAATTTGCTATAAATAAATGGTATGGAGAAGAGCTACGCCAAGGACAGGAAGACCATTCAGGCAATTAACTACGAAAGGCCCACACATACAAGGGAGTTTGGCCCAAATGGGCATATAGGCAGCCCCAAACAAAGTCTATGGCTACCGCGCACACATGCCCACAACCACTATATAAATAAAAGACAAAAAAATGTTACGGTAAAGACCTGTACCCACTTGAATTTGTGCGAAACACTACCACACGTTACATTTACATCTTTTGAAGCCGGTTATTTAAGCCATACATGATTTATTTAGTGCTTACATCTATGCGAAGTAAAGATTACTGTTTTTAGTTAAACAATTGAAGCAAAAAATCTACATTTATCAGACGCTTGTTATAAATCTAAAAAAAAAATGTATATAGGAGACCCACAGTGCTGGTTTAGACATACATAATCTATGATTCTACTGCCGCAGAATTGTTTCTCAACAAAAATGTTGAAGCCACGTGTTATGCTAATCACCTAGATTTGCTACCAATTTAGATATGTGGCGTTGGTTTTAACTATATAATTGGAACATTGTTTTTTATTTGTTAAACAACCAATATAACAAAAGATGTTTAGGAAGTGAGTAATTCAAATATATTCTTATCATAATGTATCATTCATAATCATATAAGCACAATCTAAAATAATGAAAAACATTCTAATGCTCAAAATATATATGGCTTTTATCTAAGAATGTTTAGTTAGCATGATTTCCAAACATTTATATTTTATCTATCCCGCATTAGTCAAATGATGTATTTTCAAAATTATGTAAAGCTGGTTTTGAATTTCATTTTTTGGATTTGATAAGTGCAGTTGTTTTTCTTACTAAATCATCTAGCTCAAGTTGAAATTTGGAATCCTATTTTTTTTGATGGAGATCAAAATGCAAGGTTCTCATTATATTTAAGAATCTCAAAATAAGCTCCATTTATACAATCACACAAACTAAACATTACATTTATACAAATAAATTTCAAAATACATTTCAAATGATAATTTCTAAATAACCAAACATGTCCTATGTGAAAGCTAATGCTTTTACTTTTCCCCTGAACTACGAAGGCAATATATGCCAAAACAAAAATGCTTGTACTTTTCCTAGGAACCATTAAGGCTTTATATGTGAAAGATAAATGATATTACTTTTCCCAGAAACCATTAAGGCTTTATATGTGGAGGCTCTTGGACTGTTAGGTTGTCGTCTCGATTTTTTTTCTTCAAAATGTATGCCTTGAATTAATTAGTTTATTCAGGAATTTACAATTAGATAACCAAATACGAGCCTGATTGTAGAGAAAAAATATGACATCTTAAAACCTGTATACACAACGCCGAACCATTTAGGGGTGATAATTGTGGCGTCTAAAGACTCTTGAGAAAGCCCAACTCCAACTTCAACAGAAGTACTAAAAATAGAAGAGTATTGGCAGCCTGAACTCAACCAATTCTGGGATGGCATCTATTTGGCTTGGTGTTGTGTGGGGTGTAAATTGGCGTTCAGGAGGTTGTGAATTGGTGTTGATGGTTTGGTTGAGTTTCGATCACTTACACCACCTACCAAACTGGACAACAAATGGTCACAGTATGTATTTTGCATGATTTAATGCAAGTTGCTTTCTGACCCACTTATTCAAAGAGCAGGTAGTCGTGTTCTTTGTAATCACCGAGAGCGGGCCCAGAAAGAAAAAAGAATGCAAGAGTAGGTCATAGTCGCAATCAGAGTCAGCTCAAAGTGTTCAGCGGTTAGAAAGAAAGAGAGAAAATTAATTCTATACGTGTGATTCTGCTTTGTGGTGTGGCTGATGCCAATGGATCAAAGAGTTCGAGTTCCTTAAGTTAGGCGCTATGGGGAGTCCACTTTCTTATCCTGAAGGTGAACATGGATTTGAGCGTTGAAGGGGAAATCTTTATATTCAGGCCTACATCTTAATGATGCGGATACCAGCCGAATCAAATGACAAATGCTTGTTGAGAAATGAAGATGTTACATTTAGTTGTGTTTGTTACGCTGGAGGTGCTTAATGGATATGATATCCCATGACCTTTTACCTCTTCATTATTGCAAAGTTGATTCATTGATAGGACCAATCTGTATATTGAAACTTTTTGACAAACAATCTTGTACATAAAGCATAATAGAAAATATAACCATTCAGAAAATTGCAAGAAGCATTTTTTAACATGTGTCGATGGTTGCTTTAGGAACGTTGACATCTCTAATGGCCAGCAGCTACTTAACCAACCCCTTTGAAGCAAGAAGAAGCAACCGTAAGTACTGTCTCTGCTACTAATTTGAAAAGATGACACTTGTAGAGTGTGAATGCCACTGCCACACATGGGTAGCCAGTAGGTGAATTTTACTGAGGAAGTCCCTGGTGTAACAGACTTCCGTGTGCTAAACCAACTACCAAGTCAGATAATACAAAATGTCTACCTAAGGTCCTAAGTCACATCACCTTTAACATTTTGGATAATTATAATAGGTTGTACTCCAACGACAGAATATGACAATTCACAATTGACCGCCAATCATTCTCCCTCTCAGGATCATCAACATGCAACCGTCATATCATTCGTGTAATTGATAGACGTGAGCAACAAGAGTCTAAATCAATATGGACAGTGCACCCCCAACGTACATAGACACATGAAGAAGAAAAGGTGGTGTGGTCTAAATAGGGGAGATAGCTGTTGTTGGGTGCATCCATCCACCCCCAACATACATAGACACATGAAGAAGAAAAGGTGGTGTGGTCTAAATAGGGGAGATAGTTGTTGTTGGGTGCAGACATAGTCATCATGGAAAGCGCTTAAGGCAGGCAAGGTGGCTCAAGTCAGCTGTATTTCTGCTGCCCAAGTTATTTCTTTTTGAAACAACATTGCTGGTTTATTGATCATGTTTATGCAAAGTGTCACACACTTCTGTTTCTCTAAAAGGATTAATGTTAAACTCTGCTATATGGTTCGCTCAACTGTTTCCTATGAAATTTTTATGTTCAATTCTAATTTGTCAAGCTTCAATTCTTTTGATTTACAAGATGCTAATTGCTTTCTTGTAGAAGTACTGGTTTGAGTTTTTATCTAAACTAACGACTATTGGGTCATTATTAACTGATTTACTGGAATGAGATATTATAATATTCAGGAATATTACTACTACTGAGTTTCTAATTTACAAATATTTACGCAGCAAACTTCAAACAATTAGATATATAGGTTCGACTACTATATATCATGCATTAATATCAATTAGCTCTAATCTATTGTTCGGTAGACTATGACAAACCAGTCTTCTAAATTGATTGATTGTAGATAGTACATTGTTATATATATCACAATAACTCTGTATAAGGTTATTTATCAAATCAACTACGTCGAGATTTATATTTCCAGATCAATTATCTTTTAATCTCTCCCTCTCTTATTGGTTTATCTTATTAATCGTGTTCTTAACAAATTGAAATAATATCAGGTTACCAATCACTTACAGACCTTCATTTGGTGTTGATCCTTGACGATCAGTCTTCTAGTATAGCTATGGTGCCTCGGAGGAGATCCGTCAACCTCCTAGGAGCAGATCTGCACTTGATCTCATTGTTAACCAACAATGTAGTATCCGACAACATGTTTATGCATGTAAGGTGGTTGAAGAGTCTTCCTACGTTATCCAAGTTACGGGCAATGATGGTGTTTCCACGATGGAGTCTGGCTGCCGCAACTCTTGCTGGAGTTGCAATTAAGTCAAGAGGGAGATTTGCAAGTAATTCACCCAATTAATCACATGTACAAATTCCTTATGTTTCTAAGAATTTCAGTCTGACGGTTTAGGGTTTATCACTCTTTGTAATTACAAATAATATTGTATGTTAACCACACCATTGGCCTGGAAATAGAGTTCAGCCGATATTTATATTTATTATATAAGATAAATCATTATTATCTTTCAATAATAAAGTAACTAACAAGGTCAAACTACTTCCAGCTTATTCGGTCTGACCAACAGAGGTCACACAATGAAAAAGGAATGTAACCGAAGCTGAAATCAACCAAAAATCGGTGATTAAGCATAACCTTGCCCTATTCAGAAAGGCACAAAGTCAGATAATAGAAGTTGTAGTAAAGAAGAATACACAAAGGAATAGAAGATAGATAACATATAAAATGTTGTAGAGCCTTCAAAAGGTGTGCTACATGAAGTACAATATACTCCTAAACACGCTACAAATAAAGAGGTCTATGCACAAATCTAGAAATCAATAAATTCCAGAAAAGGATATTTAATGTCATGACCTTATTTAACGCACACATATATCTAGTACATCTGTAACAAGTAGAACAAACATGAGAAACATGCCAGTTTAAAAAAAAAACATACTCACCAGCTATCATGGTTGGTTGTATGGAACTGATAGATGCTTTGGTATCCTTAATGGATCTCGTCATTGTATTTATATCAAGCTGCTCATGTTTAGCCTACATCAAGTGTTGAAGTGAAAATGCCTCATAGTAAATTACAAATAAATATGAAGCATACCTGAGTCTCCTTGAGCCTTCATTCCAATGCAATTGTGCCCCTTGGTCATCTCCTCCAGCACATTCTGAACTTAATTGACCTTACATAAGCCATTCCTTGAACCTATCTTGCAAGCGTTCAAGATTACAAAACACCAACAGTTCTAGAAAATATCAAGGGTGACCAACCCAATAAGTAGTTGGCCTTCATTTACATATAAAAAATCTCAATGGTAAACCTATTAGGACAAAGATACTCATGATTATGCGACACTGCTATGGAGACTGCAAGTAAATTTTTTAGTTTGTAGATGCTAGAGACAATGCCTCTCTACTCTCATTCGTTTCTCATGAAAATAGACTTTCATTAGGAAAAATACGTCATATACACCTGCTAATTTCTGGAAAATCAGTGAATATATGTTTGCTTAAGGAACGAATAAATCATTCTCAATTTAGCATTCAATTAATCCTTTAGCATTTCAAGAGATGACCAGAGATTCAACAGTAAACACAAAGTCGATAACCATGAGTAATACATAATTGATTGATATTCTCCACATACCAACAACACATGGCAAATTGGGAAAGCAACTGAGTTCTAAGACTTCTAGAAACTATAACTTAAGAAACATAACATAGAATAAGATGTTGTTGTGCTATACATAACAAGTAGTCCCGCAAGAAAAGATAAGTAGTCATGCAGGACGTCATCTATTCTAGAAAGTGATAAAATAGAACATATGAAATTATATAGAACTTAAACTTAATCTAGAGAAATGTTTTAATTCCTTCCTTAATTTTCCTCATTGCTCGAAGCATCACCGAAAACCTACAACATCCAAAAACACTAATAAGAATATCAACTACGTCGAGTTGGCACATGAGTAATTTACAAAAACATGGGAGGATAATATCAACATAGATGTCCGTACTTGTTCTCATGCAGTATTTACTTCCTCATTCTGCATGTTTTCTACATTTTCAGCTCTTCGACCTTGATCATTAATCACAATTCCACTCCTAGCAAGTGCAGCGCTCATACAACAAAGTTGGGCTTGTACATTTTCATATGCATTCTCCACAGAAACCAGCTTTTGTCTTAAATCTATGGATTCATCAACATAGTGGCTCTTCCTCAAGTCAGCTTTCAATCCAAAAATATGATTTCGAGACACTCCTTGTCCATAACCAACTAGGCGTTGAGTAGGATTATCCACATCATACATCAGTTCCTTAAACACCGCATCTTCTACTGCCACTTTGTGCATTTCAGGTTGCTCAATGAGACGCTCATCTACCATTTTTTCAGCTGTTTCCTAGGTCACATTCATCAATATGTTTAAAATTGTCAAACATGGTATTTATCAATAAACACTTGAGGTTTCACATTATACAATAAAGAAAATGAAATGACATGACTAACCACAAATTCCTTGGTATTTGTATTTTCCACGTAGCTTCCATCTTTTCTTTTATGAGTAAATTTCCATGCTTCCAAGATACTAGGTTCTCTATTTTCTTTTATTGCCTTCAAAAAATAGATAAATGAGTGTAATCTATTTGATATTATGATCAATTTCATTTTGAAGAAAAATTTGAACCGTGTCACTTACAAAGTCAAATTTCTTTTGAGAAAAACTCTTTGAACCAGTAGTATGGTAATGAGCTTTTTGAGAACGAGAGCTCTTTCCAATTGTTGAAAGTTTCTACAAATAATAACATATTTAATAAATACAAACTTTCAACGTAATTAGATAATTAAAAATGTTGGTCAAAGAGTGGATCTTACCTGTCCTTTGGTAGAAAACCAATAGGCCACTAAACGCAACCATTGTTCTTTAATTAATTTGTCAGGAACTTTGCTTGCTATTTGTCGTTCGGTCTTACTAGGATCATAGTAGAGTTTCTTCAACTTATGTCTATAAGATTTCTATTTCCCATTCACATGTATCAGAATCATCTGATCAATCTCCAAGTCAGAAGGAATATGGAACTTGCTCTAGATCATCAAAAAGGAAAATGAAATTAGAAACTATTTTGTAGCATCACATTTTTACAATAGGAAGTAAAAAAACATGTAAAATTTCAAAAGTTCTTGCACAAATAAGAGTGATTTTTACTTACCCTAGTTATTTTCACAATCTCTACCTTATAACAATCATGCACCTTTTTCCAGCTGTCTTCACCAATTGGGCATATGGCCCCCCGTTTTGCCACCTCACCAAGAAATCTCACAAAAACATGTCCTCCTTTCCCTATGGGTTGTTTAAAATTGTTGAACTTAACAACAATTTTTAGGCCTGTCTCCATAACCCAAACTTGAGATAAAGGAATTTGTCCTCTCTTTTTCACAATTTTCCCTTCAGAATCTATGCCAAAAGAAACATCATGTGTATAATTCTATAATTATAGATTATGCTTACTAAAAATGATAAAAGAATAGGAATAGTGATCACCTATGATTTCAATGGAATCATCCTCATTAAAGGATATGGTTTCAGTCCATGCCACACCTTCAGGTTCAACTGGAATTGGTTGGGAGTTTTCTTCTCCATCTCCTTCACCTACATGTTCTTCAAAGGGATCTTCTTGAAGATTATCAGTGTCATGTGTCATTGGTTCACTCGAGATATGAGTTGCAGTAGTTCGCTTTCTTTGCCACATGATTGTTTTGTTAGTAAAAGGACTGCTGCAAATAAGGAACATATATTATTATACTACATATAAATAAACATCATAGTAGCATGCACAAATGAATACAAGTATTAATTTAGGCAATCACATATACTACAAAATTTTCTAAGAAAGGAGAAAGAATCCAGAAATTAACCAAGTGAGCATAAAAATTGAAAGCATAGTAATAAGTGATTCGATAATAAAAGAGAAATAAACAAACCAACATGTGTTGGTTGGTACATATGGATCACATTATTGTTGTAGTACAACGATTGTATCAGTATCATCATATTGAGCAACTAAAGGACTACACCTACATCAAATGCATCTCTTGTCTTATACTCAATAACATGTAACCATGGTTTGTCTACTTCATCCTCCACATAAAAAACTTGTTTAGCCTGAGATGAAAATATAAATGGATCATCTTTTAAAAATCTTCCTATGTGAATCAACTTTGAGAAATTTACACATGGACGATTTTTCCCATTAAGCTTGAAGGCCCTTGGTGATGTTATATCCACCCAATCACATCTGAACAACGCTACTTTGCAGGTCCCATAATAATCGAGCTCAAAAATATCAATGAGTTTTCCGTAGTAGGAATTTCCATCAGCTTCGACCATAACTCCAGAATTTTGTGTCTTCTTGTTTCTTTCACGATTTATAGTGTGAAACTTACATCCATTGACTATAAAACCCATAAGTCTCTTTACGCAAGCATTTAATCCACGATCTAGAGCCATTTTCAATTCTCCTTCTTTACAACTTACATCGATGTTTGGTGCCTATACAAGTAGAGTTAATACTAGGTCATCAATTTTCACTAAAACACAAAACTTCAAAATTGATGTTCATATTGCTAGTACCTGAGAAATTAACCATCTAGAAAACTCTTCTAAAAACCACTTGGCTTGTAATGCTTGATCTACTCTTACTCCTTTTATAACACACTCTTCTCTTTTCTGACATAAGAATTCTCTAGAACAACATGTGAGTTAGCATCATTTATAATTTATTGTATATGAAGTGCATCAAAAAATATAAATGTCTTACTCTTTAAGGTTATTCATAATATCTTCACAATGGAGTAGAACATAACGATGTGCTTGAGCCATGCTTTTTTCGTCAAGGCTCATGACTCTTATCGCCCCAAGATGTCATCCACCAGAATTGAACAAGTACATACTCTTGTTTGGGTTATTGTCGTCATTCCTTTTTGGTTTATTAAATATAGTTTCATTACCTTCCATATATCTAGAACAAAAATTGATCGTCTCCTCCAAGATATAGCCCTCAGCAATGGACCCCTCAGGTTGAGCTCTATTTCTGACATAGCCTTTCAATCGAGCTAAATACCTTTAAGATACCAACATTAATAATATCAAGATTGACTCCCTTAAATTATATCCTTTAACAAAATCAATAACGGATTGTGAATAAATTCATACCTTTCAATGGGATACATCCAACCGTGTTGAACTGGTCCACTATATTCAACTTGATCGACCAAATGAACTAAGAGGTGAACCATAATAGTGAAAAAAGGAGGAAGGAATTCCATCTCCAAACGACACAGGGTTTCAACAATACTTGTTTGTAAGTTGCCAAGCTCATCCAAATCAATACAAGTAGAGCATAATGACTTGAAGAAATAAGACAAATCTGACAACACATCAAGTGCATGAGTTACTCCAGATGCTTGTAAAGCAATAGGAAGTATATCTTGCATAAGAATGTGATGATCATGACTTTTAATATTTTGTAATTTCCGTTGCTTCACATTAACACATCTTGAAAGATTGGATGCATACCCATCAGGCACTTTCAACTTAGCTAGTACAGATAAAAAGTGTTCTTTTTCTTCATTAGATAGAACGTATGGAGCCAATGGCATCAAAAAACTTCCATCATGTTGAGGTTGAAGCCATAGATGATTTCGTATATTATTTTCCTCAAGGTATCTTCGTGCATTTTCATCATCTTTGCACCTCCTCTCCACATTTAAAATCGTTACCAACACATTCTCACAAACATTTTTCTCAATATGCATGACGTCAAGGTTATGGCGTAGAGGGTTGTGTTCCCAATATGGCAAATCAAAAAATATGCTTCTTTTCTTCCATAGCACATCATCATTGGTAGTATTATCATCATCCATAAGAATGGTACTACTGGAGACATCTATATGTTTTCTTCCTCTCTTCTTAGTAAGACTCTTTGAAGTTTTTCCATACTTGAAGCGAAGTTTTTGTTGTTCTTGTAAAGCTACACTTCCAGATTTAGGAGTTGGAGGAAAATCATTTTCTTCGGTCCCATCAAATAAATTTCTCTGTAGTCTAAAAGGGTGCTTATCTGGTAACCACCTACGATGACCACCATAACATATCCTTGAACCACATCGGTATGAATGGGTGGATTCAGCACAACAAGGACAAGCAAGATAACCTTTGGTGCTCCACCCTGATAACATAGCATAAGCAGGAAAATCACTTATGGTAGACGTCAAAGCTGCCCGCATCTTAAAAGGCTCTCCAAGATAAGAATCAAAAGCATAAACACCATCCCATAATAATTTCAACTCTTTCAATAAGGGTTTCATGTAAACATCTATATCATTTCCTGGACTAGACTTTCCAGGGATTATTAAAGAAAAAATTAATGAATGTGGTTTCATACATAGCCAAGGTGGCAAGTTATTGACACTCAGAACAACTGGCCATGTACTATAATTTGTGTTCTAAATCCCAAAGGGATTGAACCCATCACTAGCAAGGGTAATCCTCACACTACGAGGGTCTGAAGAAAATTCTGGATACATCATATCAAATTCTTTCCATCTTTTCGCATCTGCTGGGTGTCTTAATTTTCCATCTTTTATCCGACCTTTCTCATGCCATATCATATCTTCAGCTATCTTTGAGGACCTATACATCCTTTTTAATCTTGGAATTAAAGGAAAATACTTCAAAAATTTAGTTGGAGTTCCTTTCAATCTTGAACTATTCTCACTGCGATCATCACCCAAATTGCCTTTTTGTGATGTCCACCTAGGAGTTCCACACACAATGCAACGACTCCTATTTGAATTTTCCCCCCAATACAACATGCAGTCATTTGGACATGCATGGATATTCTCATATCCAAGGCCTAACTCCTTAATCAATTTTCTAGCTTCATAATAGGACGACGGGAATGAGCTCAACTACGGAAATGCATCTATAAGAAGCTCTAATAATTGTGTGAAAGATTCATTTGGCCAAGTAAACATACATTTAAGATTGAATAGACGCAAGATAAATGAAAGTGTTGAAAAGTTTGTACAACCAGGGTAAAGTTGTTCATTAGAAAGTTCCACCATCTTTCTATATTTCACATCATCTTCATGAATATGAGCACTATTGGTTTGTTGATGCTCAATGTCATCATTATGAGGATCATCACATTCATATCTTTCATAACCTTCACCAGTAGATGCATCACCCATATAACTAGCATTTACTCCTAATGCCTCCCTCAATAATCCTTCCATGTCATCTTGGCCAACTAAACCATCTTCATGATTAGATATGTGTTCAACATTTATAGATTGCTGGTTTTCAGTCAGATTTTCAAAAAGGTTTCTTGGACCATGGAAAATCCAGTCCTTATAATCATTATAGAATCCATTATAAAAAATATATGTTTCCACTATATCTATAGGAAATTCTTTGTTCCAGCCAACTTTACATTTCCGACATGGACACACAATCTTTCCATCTTCCATTCCAGTCTTAGCATATTCAAGAAACTGACAAATTCCTTCAATATAAGCTTCTGAACATACTGGTTTCTCCATCCAACTTTTATCCATCTTTAAGAGCTTCAACAGCCTATATTAAAGAGAAAACCATATCTTAATATTTATTATAGTTTCCACACAATAAAGTATATTGTAATTTAATATGACCTAACTAATATAGTGCTATTATAGAAGCCCATAATTATAGGTTTCAATTAGGGAAGCTGGTTGGTCTAATTACATGAAGCACATGGTATGACAACAAAACATACCAAAATTATAGTGGATAAGGAAAGATACAATGAGAAACAAATAATGCAATATCTATAAAGAAGGATGCTTACCATGTCACATATCAAATGTATATTAGAAATCATTTACAAAACACACCCTAGACCTAGTATTGGACTCATGAATAGTCTAATGACGACCAGAAATTATTGATTAATGTTTTTCTATATCCACATTTTTATGTTCACTGTGATTATATTTTATGTATTTGTTCATTTGTTTCTTATATGTTATTATTTATCAATATTTAAAGTACCTCAGGCTACCTCTTTAGCGGCCCAACCCCTCTGCTGCCTAGTTAGTGACTTAGGCAGCAGCTGGGCGGGCCAGAATATAGTGGCCTCCTAACAACCACTTGATCTACATGTGTGCTCGATTCCTTTCCCTATTGGGTCAGAATCATTCTTGCTTCCTATGAACTATGTATGTATGTATTTTTGCACCTAGATTACATCTTTATGCATGTACTGTTGCATCAAAATTACATACTTATGTATGTAGTTTTACTATGTAGTATACTACTAATTATATACTAATATACTGCACTGATATCTATGCAACATATACATTCATATTTTTGTTTATCATGTACTTATTATGAGTACAACGAAAGTATTGTCCATGTAGGTTTACTTTGTAGTATAATATGTATAATTGCACGGTGTATGCATCATGTAATCTCTACTACTATAAAATGTATATTGTATCATTATATACTATGTATTATGTACCGCTATAGTATAATGTATATAACATGTACTGCCTAGTACTATATTCATGTACTATGTGTGTAGTATCTACCACAAAGTTATATATATCATGTATTGGCTACTGTTGTATATAACTAATTTAGTGTATTAGTATATTAGTATGTTGTAATTAAGTTAATTAGGGTATTCTATACTTATCACATGGGTTATACATGTATAACATTTGTTAAAGAATAATTCTTTTTATGCAAATGTGTGTAATTTTTTAATAAAATTGTATAGAAAATTAGGCACCCATTTTTTCAAAAAGTGCCCACTTGAGCACCCACATAAACAATCAAGCAGATACAAGGTCCCATCCTCTTGCCTCTTGCTCCCTACTTTCTTAAACATAGTTGTCCGTACAATGCGCAGTCTACTACTTTTGAGGCTTCTTATCCCATATGCATCATGGAGAAATATATGTCTTGTCAGATTTTCTTCACTGATATGAGGCTTATGAATAACAATGTCATCATACTTCTTGGTGTTGATACATTCCTATAGGAACCATGGCATGTTGCATGTTTGAACAACAGTGGTGTCACCATTCTACTAGACTCATCCACGAAGAAGATGATGATGAATTAAACAAAGATAAAAAAATGCGGCCTTTGGTTCCAATTGATTATTCAACGGAAGAACTACAGGCTGTGCAAAGAACTACTTTAGATATCTCTCCGAACTTGGTCGCTGCTGTAGAATATGCTAAATGTATTTCTGGCAGGAGCTTCAAAGAAGAGAAATCTCTGTCGGATAAGGATAGGAGAAGAACATCAGACAGGCATAGAGTTCGCAATGAAGATGATAGTAGACATAGCAGAGAGGAAAGTAGAGAGCAAGCAATGGATATGGTCTCCGCACATCGGGAGGGAGAGAAGGATGATAAGCCTAAGATGACTGAGAACAAGATGCTGCTGGATGTAAAACAACCGATTGACATGATTCCAAAGACCAAAGAAGAACTTTTCTCGTAAGATATCAACTGGGCTGTGTATGATAAGGTGAGACCAACTGTACATAAATTTATATCTCAAAGGTTAAAATTTCCCTTTTGATTCTTTTTGTTGGATTTTCTATGGATATCTACTGCTGAGTTCAATGGATATACAAAGTAATAATTGTGGAAATTTTTTTATCATTCTTGGAAACCAATACATACTGTAAAGCTGGCATGAATCAGTAATGTTATCTTTGTTTTCATTGGTTTCATTTCAGTCTGACTATGAGGTACACAAAAATTACTTGGTTGCGGAAATCTATTTATTGTGTAAGTCCACATGCTGACTGTGATGTTGTTTGAAATTTGAAGACATTGGATTGTAGGAACTGGCGAACAAATAAACAATGTGTTCCATCTATCTAAATGTCTTGATGGTTGGAAAAACAATTGTAACCTTGCTTTGTACAAATAATTATTTTCAAAAGCAAGATAATTTGTGCATTTTAGATGTAAAACTGGAAAATGCAGCTGAATAGGGTAAGGATGGCAGATTAAAGTTTGACCAGAGCCAACCTTTTGCTACTGTTTCTATTTTTTTGATCGTTGGAGTAACTTAGAACTGCAGGCCCACTATGGTTACATTAATTGGGCAAAGTACTTCCTTTTATCTATATCGAGTATTTTGCTAAATTTTTGTTAGCTCTGTAACTACACCAGAATATCTGATCATATGATGCTTAAAAGAACCAACAGTGGCATCACATCATCTTCATACATCCTTTTGAAGCAAATAGGATTCATGTAGCTTGTGCTTTATTATCTTTAGCAAATTTATCTTCCAATATAATTGATATACAAGGCAACTTCAATTTATCAATGATACATTACGACAAGGTTACTGATTATTTGAAGTCATTGATGCTACTACACTCTCCAAATTTGTATTTGAAGAGCTGACATTTGTTGTTGATATATACATATTGAGGACCATACCCTTTGTAATTGGGTGATTTGGCGTTGCATTAAAATCTGTGAATATGTCCATTACATTTATGCCTGTAGCTATGCAGCTCATGTTATTTCAGGCTTTTGTACAAAAACTGACAACAAGTTATGTTTAATTTTAGTTTTGAGCTTGCACAAACACCTCTATAAAGAAGAATCCTAACCGTTTTGGTGCAATCAAGTATTTTGGTTGAATAATAAATAAGTATCAAGTCATTCAAGTTGCAATACTGTCATATTGCCGATGTTAATTTCATAACAAGCAAAGTTGTCAATGTGTCTATGCCTAGGCATGGTAAAGAGCTTCATACATGTTGGGCTTATACTTATAAAGTTGTGCCCTGCTACAAACTGATATCATTATGTGATGACATTAAATAGATCCTTCAATTGCATTGTATATTTGATATCAAATATAGTATATCTATTTCATAATAGAAAAAATCAAAACAAAATAGGCTGTTGCACATCTGATCCACTCTGTGCCAGGGTATGCCTTGACAATTCATGATAGTGCGTAATACTTGTCTAAAATTTACATTTAACCTCATTTTAAATACATCAGTGGCATTTACTGATTTGTTTGAAATATTTGATCTTTTGTTTCTGCAAGCACGATCTGCATGAGTGAATATGACCCTGGATCTCTAAGAAGATCACAGAGTTTCTTGGTGAAGAGGAACCGAGTTTGGTGGATTATATAGTTTCCAGTACCAATAGTCACATGCAAGCTTCAGAAATGCTAGATTTACTTCAGTCTATTTTAGATGAAGAGGCTGAAATGTTTGTGCTCTAGATGTGGAGGATGCTCGTATTTGAAATCAAGAAAGTGGAGAAAGGCCTTTCATCAAAGTTGAAAGCATGATTTCTAGGTTTTCCACTGGTGAGTATATGTAAACTTTTTAAAATGACAGTTTTTACTATATATTTATATGCCTTTTCTGGTATGAATATATGTCGACTTTCTTTGTTAAAAATAAGTAATAGACTCAGTGAGATCACCAACAGAACAAGTATGCAATTCATATCTAGGCTCAACCCATTTAGAGTTCTTCTTCATATTGTTACTAATGTATAGGATGTGACTAGTTTGAAATGTGAACATAAATATGTTTTTGTATATTAGTTTGCTATATAAATATGCTCACTTCACTGAAAAGACCTTATTTACCTGACATCATTTCTATATGTTCACTTGTGATCTGATGCTTTGTGTTGGCCATGGAAATGGAGTGTTTTGTATTTTAGTTTACTATATACATATGCTCACTTCATTGAAAAGACCTTATTTACCTGACATCATTTCTATATGTTACACTTTTAATTATGATGCTTTGTGTTGGCCATGGAAATGGAGTTTTTATAAATTCAATAAATATTTAAGAGTTTTCGTAGCTGGTGAAGTTTTTCTTTTGGAAAAAATAACATCGATGATTGGTTTCCACATGGAATTTTGAGGAAATTTCAGCTTTCACTATGAGAATTATTATTTGCATGAATACTTATTCAGGATTTAGGCCGTGAACTATGGCAAAGTTTAAGAATGAACATATAGAATTATTAATTGACACAAAAGTTGTGTACACTTTAATAGTTTGTGAATTGTAAAAGTATTTTACAACTTATAAGATCGATGTTCAGTGAAGTTCAAAATGATTAATAAGATATAAAAATAACTAAATATATTTTTGCATGTTCAACACAATATGAAAAAGATGAATGCATCTTGAAATGGATTGAAAAGCTCAGTAGCACAATTGGGATCTACAGAGGTAACACAATAAGACAATAATATATATAGTGACTACATACTGATATGTTGTGTATTCAAGATTTTTAATGATGTCACATTAAAAGCCTATTTACTTGCGCTCTTTGCTCATTGTTTGGACTTTAACTTGTATTACGTGTAGTATTGTTTAAATTACTGATGCTTGTATGAAAGTGTATTTTCTGATTTTCTCCCAATCCCCTCTAATGTGCTATGATTTCTTATAGACCATCTACTTTAGCTGACTCTCAATAATTCCTAGAGTTCAACCATTGTCCTAGAACTGGTTTTTGTGATAAATACTAAAAGATTGCGTTGGAACTTGCAAATGTCAAAAGAAAGTAAAATAGAGCTAAGCTTGTCAAGCCAACCTTGGTTTATGTTTTAAGAAAATTGCAAGGCCACTCTGTTGTGAGTTGAGGGATAAAGCAAGAGCCCGAAACCAACATCAGTCCTATAGATATATACATGTAAATTACACTACGAAAGTAGGAAAACCTTGCAAGGGGACTTAAAATGGTTAAGTTTGTTTTCCATTCCCTCTCGTAGACAAAGATGGGAAATGCCTTTAGCCTCGCGTGAGTTAGTGCATGACCTTGTATTCCCTTATTGGTAAGGTTGGAAAAAGACCTTTTATGCTGTCATATTCTATAAAAGAGATCTCTATGTCCATATATGCAGATCTCTACCAAGTTATCAAAAAAGCTTACAAGTATTCCCCTTACATAAATACTAATGATCATAATATCAAATAGATTACACTCATTTATATTCAAAAACTTACACAATCAAGACGTTGATAGCTGTTGGACATGATGTAGCATGTAGGACACTAGATATGGATGATGCATCTATTTTCATAGTAGTAAGTGGCCTTATATACGTGGGCGAACTGGTTGCATACTAGACTAGATCTTATTTCTTTACGTTGCCATATAGAGCCTTCTTTATTATCTTTTGGATATATAGATTGATGACCGAGATACTTTCAGAAAGGAATTTTCTCGAACAGGACGTGGTCTCTGTTCATGGTCCCTATATTGACCAATGTGAGGTGTCGAGGTATGCTCTCCTCGACACCATCAAGGATGCTGTCCCAGACATGTGGTGCCCAGAGATGAAGGATGCCTGGACACAAGCTTACAATCACCTAGTTGCAGCCATCAAAGCAGAGATGAAGCCAGCAGCCGCTTGATACGTCGTCTTAGTATAATTAATTTACCTTGGCTTCTACTTTTGACAATAACAAACATTTGTGTAGAACCTTGGTCTATCTATGAAGCTTCTACAATGTAACCTTTGCTCTTTTCTTTTTGAAAAATTTTACGGTGTATCTTTGAATTGAATCAGTGGGAAATTAGTATCATTTAATACCAAAACAATGATTTCTGGCAGTCCCCCATACAAACAATCACCGACAACAGTTGCAAGAAAAATGAATAACCAACAACCATAACAAAATAGGAAAGAAAAACAGAAAGAAAAGAGTAAAGTTGAATGTAGAAGATAACCTGTACGTCGGCTGAAGATGGGCAAGAAACAGCTCTCAAGTCCTTCCAAGAAACTGATGAGGAGCTTATGAAAGATCCCGGTCCAAATACTCGTCCTCCAAAATCCAGCAATCTTCTCCCAACTCCTAAGTAGAGCCCGAGTCCGCCTTCCTTCCAGCGTCAAGGGTCTGAACAGGCAGATGCCTCCCTGTCGGTGTCCAGCGTCTGAGCAGGTAGATGCCTCCCTGTCGGCGTCCAGCGTCTGAGGAGGTAGATGTCTCCCTTCCGACATCGATCGTCAACTAAGGAGGCAGCTGCCTTCCTTCCAGTGTCGAACGGTTGAGGAGGCGAGTGCCTCCCTTCCGGAGTCGAGGGTCTGAGGAAGCACACGATGCCTGCGCCGCAAATCTCAGTAGGCGGTTGGTTGGCAATTGGCAAGGAGACGAGAAAAATTGGCGGGTTAATAAAGCGGGAGCGGGGAGAGGGGGAGATTAAGGGCGCGACGGAAGCGGAGAGCAGGTGGACGAGGGAAGGATTGGGCATTATCCACCACGGTTCGTAGGGGGAGAGGACATATTCAGAAGTCGCGGCGGGAGAGAGGGGAGAAGGGTTCGGCATTTTCCACGGTGCCTGGACGGAGAGGGGAGCCCCGAGTAAGCGAGAAATAGGGATAGGGAAAGACACGATTTATATGAACTACGTTTTTTAAAGAGTGGATAAATTAGGGTGGTTATGTAAGTCTGTTTGTGGTAGTGCAAGACTGTACACATAGTTCTACAGGATTGAACACATGTGTACAAGATTGTACACATGATCCTACAAGACTGTACACAAGTGTCACAAGACTGTACACATGGTCCTATAAGACTGTACACATGTGTATAAGATTGTACACATGGTCCTACAAGACTGTACACATGTGTACAAGACTGTACACATGGTCCCACAAGTCTATACTCATAGTCCTACTAGATTGTACACATATGTATAAGACTATACACATGGTCCTTGAAGACTATACACAAGTGTCACAAGATAGTACACATGGGCCTACAAGACTGTACACATGTGTACAATACTATACACATGGTCCAACAAGACTGTGCACATCGTCCTACACATGTGTACAACAATACACATCGTAGTACAAATATGTACACAACAGTACATATGGAAGTACACATGTGTAGAAGACTATACACAACATTATGCATGGAAACTGTGACGACCCCAATTTCTATATACTTTCCTTAGTGACATACACAGATATGCGTGCACTCATATCTATAAATGTCAAAAGGGAAAATATTAGAAATCAAGATAGTCAACTAAAAAAAGCGATAAGCCAAGATCATGTCCACATCATCAGTAGATAGCCACACAACACTTCATTCAATGATAAAAGATAAAGTCATACATATTAATACTTGAGAAGGGAGAAGAATAAGTCTATGAAAAAGGAAATACGATTATTACATAGGATCTATAGTATCCTATTACATCATCTAGAAGAATAAAAACTATCTAACTGAAATGAATAAGGTGAGAAGTGGAAATCTATCGCATATCCTCCATGATCATTATTTAGTGGCTTCAGGTACTTTGATGTGCTTCATATATTATCAATAGTTCTTTGTACCTAGAAAATATGGGAAACAAAAACATCAACAAAGTTGATACGTGGAATTAAAAGCTATACTATGTTGGTATATAAAATACTCAAATTGGAGAAATTGAAAGAAAGTGTTATTTAAAGGCGGAAAATCAAGTAATCCCAAGTTATTAGCCTCATTTAGAATGAACATGCATCACTATGGTGGACTTATCACAAACATCATTGGTGGACCCTTCCCCGTGTACCTTGTACTCTAGGGATCTCCCCGTATACCATGTACTCTAGGGAGGTGCTAGTCAACATTAAAGCTTTCCCTCTCTAATAGGGAGTTTAATGAGCACCACTAGTAACTACATTTCACTCATATTCGATTATGTTGTTTTATGTTCAAGGCGGTAAATCATCAATTATTCATATATCCACATCCATCAATGTATGTCTATTTCATGCAAACAATTACATATATTTAACATCCAGCAAAATCTAGTCATATAATTATATCCACGTACCTTTAATTCTCAGATCTGAATTCCACAAGTCTTAGATTATGAGACAGATAGTAGATCACCCTGAAATATAAACAAAACCTAAAGTTACCATGGATTCTCATTATTCCACATTAGGGTTTCTTATTAGGGTTTAGGTCATTTGGGATATCATTTTCAGGATACATGTGATTCGAGAGGTTAGAGTTGGGTTCTAAGGTCAAGGTTAATCAAAGTCATTCAAGGAAAATTAATTGTTTGACATAAAATTGTATAAGGTATACATTATGAAGAGTGGAATCTGGAAATTAGGGTTTTTCTCCCTTATTGAATCAACTATCCTTATTAGATAGGATTTCGAGTGACATGATGATCATGACCCTAATTAGGGTTTAATCTGTTCCCAAGGCAGATTGGAAATCAGTTATGACCATTATTACACAAAATATAAATATTAAGGGTCATTAGGATTAGTAGACTATATTTTCTGAAAAGGGGTCGGATCTAGGTCCAGGAATTATTTTATTTAAATAGCTTATATTTTTCTGATGAAAATGATATATTTATTCGATATTTTCTGATAATCCTATCATTTTCTAGGGTTTCCATAAGTTCTGACCAATCGGGTTATTTCCCAAAGCAATAAACGAAAATAAAAAAAGAAAAGGGGTGGTCGGCTTCACAGATTAGGGGAGGGATCCGACTCTGTGGATCCTCTCCTTAACCTGCGAGCCAGCCTTGGTCAAACCGGGTCAAGGCGTGATGTAAAGGATGCCACTGCCCCTGAGGGTCACATGTGCTTCGTGACAGGGCATGGGTAACAGGGGAAAATCACCTTTTGATTGTTGCTCGCGCCATGGAAGTGGAGCACGACGACTGTAGGCAAGGATGGTGATGGGTCGAAGCAGCTAGATGGGTTCTTGGGAGCATGCAGATGGGTGGATCCTCTTCGCGAAGTTCCCCCGAATTTTATGACCTCAACAACTCGATCGGAGGTGGACGACAGGTCGGGAATGGTTTTCCACAGGTACAAATAACAGAAAAGTGAGTCGGGCTCCTTACCTTCCCTCGGGCTGGATTGAGGGAGTCAAAATCTCTGCGGAGGTCTGTAGAGGTGCTCGCGATCCTCCTTCGGTTCCTAGAAGGCTCTAACCTCGCCGGCGGTGAAGCTCTTGGAGCTTGGTTGCACGGCTCGTCGACCTGAGCCTCCGGACTTTCACGGTTCTAGCCGACAGTGTTGCTCATCCCGTCGAGGTCCCCTGATGGTGTATTTCCTTTCAATTGAATAGGGAGGGCTACTGGAGTGAGAGGAAAGTTGAGAAAGGTGAGGTGGAGCTCACTTGAGGTCGGGGAAAAGGGGGCAAGTCCCGGTGGAATTGGTAGTGCGGAAAGATTAAAAGAAGGTCAGAGAAGCTTTTGGGGGTCTTAAATAGACCCGAGGTGGTGTAGAGGGCTAAGCCCTAATTCAAGCGTCGCCGCCAGTTAGAGTATGGGAAAACGGGGGGATCATTCTCCCTGATCCGGGGGAGTTAGGTGACGTGGTCACCACCGTTGGGATCGCTCGGGTGAGAGGGAGTCGTCCTCCAAATATCTCACGAAGAGAAGGTGAGGTTCGGGCGCGAGGGACGTTGGGAGGTCTGTTGTTTTGCTACAGGCGGGGACTGGGTCTTTCGGAGGTAGAAGATGAGGTCTTCACCCTCAGATCCTGAGCTGATATGCATCCCCTTAATTGGACGGTCCAAGCTCGTCATTAACTAAGGATGTCGTGCCCCGCCTAAATATGAGGGTGTGACACATCATTTTGATCAAATGATGCGAGAACCTAGGTCCTAGACTATATTAGGTGACATAATACACATAATCTTCTATTGTAAATAACTCATAATTAGTACTTCCATTTGTAATGAGATTTTAGGCATAGATTTATAATTCTATGATGTAGATATGGTGCAAGTTTGGAGTTAAAATTCGATTGTTGACTATGTCAATTGACTAAATGGCATTTTGCATTAAACATGAGTCTATATGATACTAGAGATGTCATTATATGAAATTGATAGACTATATAATCAATTTGGAGTGAGGGAAAAATGAGGGCATAAATGGAATAATTAAAATTGTAGGAGAGAGAAACTAAATAATATATATGTAAAAACTCGCTCTGTCACATTATCCCCTCCTTTTTAAGAATTTTGTCCCCAAAATTCAAGAAGCCTGAAAAAGATATGGATACTTCTTCTTGACCTCGGTCTTTAGTTCCCATGTGGCATATGTTTCATCATGGTGACTCCAAAGAACTTTCACCATTTTAATATGACGATTACTACGAAGATCCTTTGACTTGAAGTCAAGAATTCTGACTGGGGACTCAGCATATGATAGATCATCCTTCAATTTGAGAGGCTCATGATTCAAAATGTGACTGGGGTACTTGACATAGGGCTTCAGATTAGATACGTGAAACACATTATGCATGGCACTATACTGAGGTGGCAAAGCGAGATGATAGGCACATTCACCAACCCTTTCCAAAATCTCAAAGGGTCCAACATAACGAGGACTGAGCTTTCCTTTGTTCTTGGCCAAAGCTCGAATAGGCCGAATCTTTAGAAAAACATGGTCACCTTCCTTGAACTATCGTTCCTGACGATGAGCATCTACATACGACTTCTACCTATCATGTTCCCTCTTCATCCTCTGCCTAATCAGTGCAACTTTATCTGCATACAGCTGCACCTCCTCAGATTTCATCAAGGTATGCTCTCCAACATCGTCCCAGTGTAACAATGATCTGCATGGTCGGCCATAAAGAGCTTCATAGGGAGGCATCCCAATGCTTGCTTGATAACTATTACTATAGGCAAACTCAGCTAAAGGCAAGTAGTAGTCCCACGAGCCTTCCCAATCAAAAACACAAGCTCGTAGAAGATCCTCCAGAATATGTATTGTACGCTCTGATTGCCCGTCTGTTTGCGGATGGTAAGTTGTACTGAAGTTCAACTTGATGCCCAATTCCTCTTGAACCTACTTCCACAGCTTTGATGTGAACTTTGGGTCCCTGTCCGAGATAATAGACGCTGGGACTCCATGTAGACGTACAATCTCCCGTATGTAGAGGTCAGCCAACTCAGAAACCTTTCTAGTAGTCTTCACTGGAAGAAAATGAGCTGACTTGGTGAGACGATCCACAATGAACCATGCAGTGTCGTATCCCTTCCTGGTCCTGGGTAATCCCACAACAAAATCCATGGTGATGTGTTCCCATTTCCATTCTGAGATCTCAAGGGGTTGTAGTAGACCGCCTGGTCTCTGATGTTCGGCCTTGATCCTTTGGCATGTCAAACACCTGGACACGAAATCGGCAATATCACGCTTCATGCCCCTCCACCAAAACTGACGTTGTAGGTCTTTGTACATCTTTATTGTGCCTAGATGGACGATGTGCTTGGACCCATGTGCCTCACTAAGAATTGTTGTCTTTACAGCTGACTGCTCAGGAATCCACATACGATTCTTGTAACGAAGACCACCATCAAGACCCATAGATAGATGTGTTTGCAGCTTTGACGGGAGAGAAGAGAGCTCTACAAGACCGGGACTAGCCTTTTGTGCCTCAAGAAGTTCGAATTGCAAGTTGGACATGATGGAGATGTTATTAACATGCACACGATCAGACAGATACTGCGGTTTCCAGCCCACTAGATCCTCTATGTTCCTCCATTCAGGGATAGAAAGAGATGCACACACTGCCCTTTTCCTGCTAAGGGCATCAACAACTACATTTGCCTTACCCGGATGATAGGTAGTGGTGAAATCATAGTCCTTTAGGTATTCAATCCATCAACGTTGACGCAGATTCAAGTCCTTCTGAGTCAGGATGTACTTCAGGATTTTTTGATCGGTGAGGATGTCAAATGTTGCCCCGTACAGGTAGTGCCTCCAGATTTTGAGGGCATGAATGATTGCAGATAATTCCAAATCATGGGTGGGATAATTAAGTTCATTGGGTTTTAGATGTCTAGACGCAAAGGACACTACCTTACCATTCAGTTACAGGACACACCCTAACCCATTCCTCGAAGCATCAGTGAATATCACAAACCCTTCATTGCCAGAGGGTAGAACAAGAGCAGGAGCCGACGTCAATTTCTTCTTTAAATGCTAGAAACTGGACTCACAAGAACCTGACCAGATAAAGTGATAATCCTTCCGAGTAAGCTTGGTTAGAGGAAGTGCAACTTTGGAGAATTTGGGAATAAAACGACGATAGTGGCTGGCTAATCCCAAGAAACTCCAAATTTCAGAAGGATTACGAGGGGGTCGTTGGGAGGTCTGTTGTTTTGCTACAGGCAGGTACCGAGTCTTTCGAAGGTAGAAGATGAGGTATTCACCCTCGGATCCTGAGCTGATATGCATCCCCTTAATCGGACGGTCCAAGCTCGTCCTTAACTAAAGATGTCGTGCCCAGCCTAAATATGAGGGTGTGACACATCATTTTGATCAAATGATGTGAGAACCTAGGTCCTAGACTATATTAGGTGACATAATACACATAATCTTCTATTGTAAATAACTCATAATTGGTACTTCCAATTGTAATGAGATTTTAGGCATAGCTTTTAATGCTATGATGTAGCTATGGTGCAAGATTGGAGTTAAAATTTGATTGTTGACTATGTCAATTGACTAAATGTCATTTTGCATTAAACATGGGTCTATATGATACTAGAGATGTCATTATATGAAATTGATAGACCATATAATCAATTTGGAGTGAGGGACAAATGAGGGCATAAATGGAATAATTAAAATTGTAGGAGAGAGAAACTAAATAATATATATGTAAAAACTCACTCTGTCACAGCAACATACATGTGTGCAACAATACATGTGGCAATATAAATGTGTACACAATAGTACACATTGCAATATACATGTGTACAAGACTATGCACAATAGTACACATGGCAACACATGTGTACAACAATACACATTGTAGTACAAATGTGTACACAATAGTAAGCATGGCATTATACATATGTACATGACTATATACACATGACAACATACATGTGTACAACAATACAAGTGCCAGTACAAAGGTGTACACAACAATACACATACTATACAAGTGTACAAGACTATACACACTAATATGCATGGATACACAAGTGTACACATGACACTACATGTGTACACAATAACACACAAGTGTACAGTTTGTACACATGTCCCTAAAAGACTATACACATCTGTCATGATACTGTACACATGGTCCTAAAGACTGTACACACATGTACAATACTGTACACATGGTCCTACAAAATTGTAAACCATGGTCCTAAAAGACTGTGCACATGTGTAGAAGACTCTACACACGGTCCTACAAGACTGTACACATAGTCCTACAAGACTGTACACATGTGTACAAGACTATACACGTGGTACTACAAGGCTGTACACATGGTCCTACAAGAGTGTATACAAGTGTCTCAAGACTATACACATGGTCCAACATGACTGTACACATGTTTACAAGACTGTACACATGGTCCTACAAGACTTTACACATAGTCCTACAAGATTGTACACGTGTGTACAAGACTGTTCACATGGTCCTATAAGATTGTACATATGTGTACAATACTTTACACATGGACCAACAAGACTGTACACAAGTGTCACAACACTGTACACATGGTCCTACAAGATTGTACACATGTGTACAATACTGTACACATGGCCCTACAAGACTGTACACATGTGTCATGAGACTGTACACATGGTCCTAGAAGATTGTACACGTGTACAAGACTGTACACATGATCAAACAAGATTGTACACATGTGTCACAAGACAGTACACATGTGTCACAAGACTGTACACGTGTCACAAGACTCTACACATGGTTCTACAAGACTATACACATGGTACTAGAGGACTGTATATATAGTCCTACAAGACTGCACACATAGTCCTACAAAACTAAATACATAGTCCTATAAGACTGTACACATATTTACAAGACTGTACACATGGTCCTACAAGACCATACACATATGTACAAGACTGTACACATGGTCCTACAAGGCTATACAAGATTGTACTCATAGTCCTACAAGACTATACACATGGTCTGACAAGATTGTACACATGTTTACAAGACTATATACAGGGTCCTACAAGACTGTACACATGTGTACAAGACTGTACATATGGTCCTATAAGACTATACACATGGTCCTACAAGACTGTACACATGGCCCTATAAGACTGTACACATGCTCCTACAAGACTATACAAATGCTCCTACAAGACAGTACACAAGTGTCACAAGACTGTACACATGGTCCTACAAGACTGGACACATGTGTACAATATTGTACACATGGTCGTACAAGACTGTACACATGTGTCACAAGACTGTACACATGGTCCTACAAGATTGTGCACATGGTCATATAGGATTGTACACGTGTACAAGACTGTACACATGGTCCTAAAAGACTTTACACATGTGTACAAGACTGTACACATGGTCTTATACATGTGTCCTAACACTGTACACATAGTCCTACAAGACTGTATACATGTGTACAAGACTGTACACATGATCCTACAAGACTGTACACATGGTCCTACAAGATTGTACACATGTGTACAAGACTGTACACATGGTCCTATATGACTATACCCATGTTTACAAGACTATACACATCTGTCACAAGATTGTACACATGGCCCTACAAGACTATACACATGTGTCACACAATTGAACAAATGGCCCAACAAGACTATATGTATGTGTCATGAGAATGTAGACATGGTCCTACAAGACTGTACACATGTGTAGAAGACTATGCCCATGGTCCTACAAGACTGTACACAAGTGTCATAAGATTGTACACATGGTCCTACAAGACTGTACACATGTGTCACAAGATTGTACACATGGTCTTACAAGATTGTACACATGTTTCACAAGACTGTATATGTGTTCTTACAAGACTGTACAAATGTGTACAAGACTGTAGACATGGTCCTACAATATTGTACACATAGTCCTACAAGATTGTACACATGTGTACAAGACTGTACATATGGTCCTGTAAGACTGTACACAAGTGTTAAATACCACACACATGGCCCTACAAGACTGTGGATATGTGTACAAGACTGTACACATGGTCCTACAAGACTGTACACACGGTCTAACAAGACTATACACATGGTCCTACAAGACTATACACATGGTCTAACAAGAATGTACACATGGTCCTACAAGACTGCACACATGTGTACATGACTATACACTTGGTCTTAAAAGATTGTACACATGTGTACAAGACTTTACACATGGTCCTATAAGACTGTGCACATAGTCCTACAAGATTTTACACATGTGTACAAGACTGTACACATGGTCGTACAAGACTATACACAAGTGTCACAAGACTGTACACATGGTCCTACAACACTGTACACGTGTACAATACTATACACATGGTCCTAGAAGACTGTACACATGGTCCTACACATGTGCACAACAATACACATGGCAGTGAAAATGTGTACACAACAGTACATATGGATGTACACATGTGTAGAAGACTATACATAATATTATGCATGGAAACATACATGTGTACAACAATATATGTGGCAGCATAAATGTGTACATAATAGTACACACTGCAATATACATGTGTACTAGACTATGCACATCAATACACATGACAACACACATATGTACAACAATACACATGGTAGTACAATGTGTACATAATAGTACACATGGTAGTAAACATATGTATAAGAGTATATACACATGACAACATGCATGTGTACAACAATACACGTGGCAATACAAAGGTGTACACAACAATACACATACTATACATGTGTACAAGACTATACACACCAATATGCATGGAAACACAAGTGTACACATGGAAGTACACAAGTGTACACAATAACACATAAGTGTATAGTCTTGTACACATGGCCCTACAAGACTGTACACATGTGTCACGATACTGTACACATTGTAAGGCCCCTAAACTTACTTAATGAGTTGAATGAGATTAATTATCATAATTGAATTCTTATAACCCAAATCTAACATTTTTATATACTTTGAAATCATAATACAAGCTTAAGTTTCAAATTTGGTCCAATTTGGACACTGTTTGAGCAAGTTATGCAATTTTATGCACATTTCGGACTTTTCTACAATTTACCCAATTGAGAGGTTTTCTTTGCAATTTATCACTTTCATTATGTTCCTTGGATATTCTATCATCATTCTTGAGCTTGTAGATCCTTGGGGTGCCTATTTAAACCTTATTTTGAAGGTGTTTTCTCTGAGGGTATTTTAGGGTTTTCCCCTTCACGGATGAGCTACCTTTAGTAGCTATCAACTAATGAATTATTTGATTGGCTGGGAAATTTGACAAAGGAAAGCTAAGAAGGTCTATACACATGGTGGGGGAGCTTCTTATATGTGTGCTTGTATATTCTTAATAAATTAAGTCCATGGCCACTTGGATAGATACTAGAACTTCAACTTTTTCTTTATGTTTTATCTTAAAGTTCATATACTTATCCCCAAGCACCAAAACGAGCCATTTTCTCTCCACCACTTCCCTGCTTCTCCCAACCTCGTTCTCCCTCTGTTCTTCTATGAATTTTTCTATCCAAGGAAGAAGAAAGTGGGGATCTTCTTAGAAAAAGGATCTAGGGTTGCAATTGACTTCATTTTAGTGTTGAAAAAGCTTCCGTCTAGTGATCTTGACCTAAAAGAGTAATAATTCGATTCTTTCCTCCATTTGTTTCTTTTTTATCCTTCCTCCTAGCTTTCTCCAAGACGGAACCTTACTATTCTATGGTGGAAATTTCTCTAAAGCTCTAAAACCCTACCTTTCTTGCTCCTTATGCTTAGGGTTTGCTCATTTGATGAAGAAAGGTGCTAGATGGACGAATTCATAGATTATTCTTGGATTTTCTACCCTACCTACGTGAGTTTTCTTTTTTGTGGGGTTTCATCTTCTCATTAGAGTCAAGTTTTATAACTTTCTCCATGTTTATTGCTTATCATAAGCTTTCTAGATCATGTTCTTGCCTGTAAATGATGATTTATGCACTAAAAAGCTATGCTCGACTTGGATTTTGATTTTTATAATGTTCCCTATTCTGATTTCAGTTCTAGATGAACATGTGATCATGTGTACATTATTCCTAAGGTATAATATGACTTGGATTAGGGTGGTTTGACAACCTATGGTGCTAAGCACCTATCAACCAATGGTCAATTTTAGGGTTTTAAGCTGATTTCTTCTATAAACCCATGACCTGATGATGGTACCATTGCAACAACCCTATGATGTAGTCTTCATGACAACTGATGGTCGATATCAAAGATGTCATATGATGGTGACAACCTATGGTCACCCCTTAGGTCAGTTTTTGGATCAATTAGAAGTATAATGATCAACCATTAAGTACCCTACTGATGTTATCAATCAATGATGACATCAACTTAATATTTGATGCTGATTAATGAATATAGTGTTGATCTCAAAACCTATGGTGATTTATTGATCACTAATGATGGTGGATCAGGTATCTACAACCTATGTTAGGTTAATCATATAGTTGTAGCTTCAATTAATCCTTAGACCAATAGTTTCTTGGGTCACTTAATGAAATGGTCAAACCTATACTATAATTGATGGTTTTAACATATGAACTTGACCCAATGGTCAAGAGCTAGTGTTTATTCCTTCAATAAGGTGGAATGATGGCTAATGTAATATGTTGGTCCTAATAATGGGATTTATATGGTTTCCTTTATATGATCAACTTAAGGAGTTTACTTGTTGACAATGGATGGCTTGTTTTAACTGAACAGTCGATTGTGGGTTTTACCCTACTCTCAATGGAACTTTTTGTGTTGTAAATCAAGGGATGTCTAGGGGTAGATGATGAATCTTTCTAGACAACAAATCAAGGACTTCATAGGTGGTTTATCCAAGGTATTTACTTATATAAACAACCCATGGTCTTACCTTTTAAACATTTGATGGTTCTAGGTGACATTGTGGTATGGTGATATGGGTTGAATGATGATGGAACAAATGGAGGGTTACCCTTAACAAGGTAGTCTTACCTATTCACTCATATGAATAGAAGGGATGATAACCATATTGTGTGGATATGTAACCCTAATGAGGTATAGCTGTTATACCTAACCTTAATATAACTAAATGATGGTAATTGGGTATGAATAGTCCTTGAATGACTAATACAATCATGGAGTACTCTGTTACTGTTGTTGAAACCCTAGTATGCTATAACCCGATGGTTACACTTTGATTTATGTGTTGGTTCATACTTGAAAATGGTATGGAATGTGATGGTGATGCTTTACCTTAGGCATCCATGATCCAATGGGGATGCCATGAGTTAGGGTTTGGGTATGAGTGCTGATTAGTAACATTAATATAATTTATCTTATGAACATAACTCTAATGCAAATAGATAAAGATGATTATTCATGTTTAACATTCGTGTATGATGGAATGATGGTGGAATAAACTCCTTAATATGATCATAACCTTGATATGTTAATTGGTGGTTATCATAGCCACATGGTTGATACTTTCTTATGCTAAACATGTGCATTATGAATATGATGAGAGTTAATCATATCTACATTCCATTCAAGTTGATGTAATAAAGGAATGTTCTTAATGTTAATATAACCGTGCTATGATTGTTTATGAATATCTCCTAGCTCATTAATGCGATATTGTGTTGATCTTGTGTATTGTACATAAGTGATATTGTTGAGCCTTGTTATAAGGCATGCAAAGATAATGATGATCTTACAGGGAATGATATGATGGTCTTAATGACCTTTGGGCATGGTTGAGCCATAAATGAGGTGTAATCCTCTTGTGTTGATAAGGGTTGATACCCTGTGATATTGTGAAAAGGATTCTATATCCTGTGATAGTATGATGGTCTTGATGACCTTTGGGCATGGTTGAGCCCTAAATGAGGTGTAATCCTCTTATGTTGATAAGGGTTGATACCCTATGATATTGTGAAAATGATTTATATCTTGTGATAGTATGATGACTAGTGTGGTCTCATGAATGGCAAGTGAATAGTACCATGTGATGATGAGATGAGAAATTATGCTTCACACATTTTATATCTTTTCAAAGTTGTATTATTTATATGCTTGTTGGAAGTGAATTAGGGTTTGTATGTCCACTTGTTTGATGCAGTGTTAATTCACCCAATTGGCATAACTAATAAAGTGCTACTCTAATCATGTGGTGCCATGTGTCGTAGAGCCATCTTCAGTGTCAGAACTTGTTATGGTTATGCCTCATACATCTAATGTGATTGAGAACAGTTGCGGTCGTGTCTCGATGATTATAACATGATGTGAACAATTGCAGTTGTACCTCAGTGGTTGGGTTTGAATACCCTAGTTTCTAGTGTCATGACCTATACCAAGGTCGGACTAGTGGTTATCAGCTTGACTATATGTCACTGTGGTGGAAACTTTGACTGATATGTCATTGCCTTTTTACTCATACTGACCGAGGGGAAGATATCTTAGGATATCGGAACTCCTAGATCTTGTACAGAACCGAATAGCCCTTTACAAGGGTTGATTGGACTGTGAATGGTACAATTCAAATTCCCCAGGGTGTAATAAAAGATGTAATACAGTCGTGTAGCATATTTCTTTAGGGTTATACATGACATTTTACATTGGATGATAACCCTTATTTGTTATCTTTACATAAAGATGATGCTTAGTGCAATTAAGAGATAGTAGATTTACTTAGGTTGTGGATATGCTTAAGATTATAGATGAATACATACAATAGCTATTCTCTTGTTGATAACTATACTGCTATTGCTGATTATAATCATGATGCTAGCTATCTCATGTTGTTAGTTATGTTTAGCATGCTAGCCATTCCTTTGTAACTAGAGATGCATATACTGTTGATCATGCTTATCTAGATATTTGTGCTTATGTTGTTAGATCTTCTTATAATGTTGATATGTTCAATCAATTAGACATGCTCATGTTGTTATCTATGCCATGTTACTAGACTTACTCATGATGCTAGATATGCATATGCCATTGAATTTCTTATATTATAAACAAGATAAAGGATGATAGGTTGGCTAATGATGATAGTTATTATCTGCTACTTTATGTATTTTGTTAATCATCAGTGCTACTGAGCTTATTTGTTATATCTAATTAAACTTCTTAACTATTTAATTACTTAAAAATGTTGTAATCAATAAATGTTGTTGGAGGTTATATCTCTTACTGGGACTAGGTCTCACTCTTGTGGTTCACCACATTTTTTTAGGTAATCGAAAGTGACAAAAACAAACTTGTAGCAGCAAAGAGGAGCTATAGTAATGAATTTTTGAGAAAGTTGATTAGATATCTAGTGTGTCCTAGAGTCGTCCCTGTACTCTCAGGTCCAGGAAGGAAAAGTTTGTATATGGTGTTTCAAATAAATCAGACTTTTGTAAGCATATTAATGCTTGTTTGTGTGGCATATACGATTATTGTTCTCCTTTATATATATGTTGTGGCTAAGATGATAGAACAGTTTGTATCAAATTTTTGGCATAGTTTGGATACAAGAAAGATGTTGGGCTCTTATGCAATTGTTTTTGAGTGGGTGTTGATGTTGAAATCGATTTTAATTTACCCATATTTTTGGGTATGTGATTAATTAGTGATTGATTGTGTTTTATATTTTGAGTAATCTCATTTAGTGTAACGGTTTCTCATAGGTTGGTATCAGAGATTTAGGTTCACGAGTCTATAGGGACAATAGGACATAAGACTAGGATGATGTCTAAGTAGGAACATGACACAAAAACATGGTTCATACTAAGTAATTTCAGTACTTGGATGCCCTGGCCAGGTATTCAGTTTTTGAATAAAGGTAGGTATGGAACTCTTAGATTATTATCTTTTTGATTACTTTGATCAAGTAGTCATTTTGAGACAATCAAAAGAGCATAACAAATAAGAAATCATGGTGTGAATATCTCAATCCTACCTTAAAGAAGATGAGAATTGCTTCATTATCTTTCAAAACTTTAATGTTTGGTAACTATAAGAGAAAGATACAACACCATGAAATCTAAATCTGAATACAAATAAGGAAAAGAGGAGTTCTTGAAGATGTGATTCAAGAAGATAATAAAGTAAAAGATAGATAAGTATATGCTTATAAAGTGATTCAAGGTATGAAATCCACATAAGATGGAGAGAACACCTATAACAAGTACAAAATGAGAAGATGAATGGGAACAATGACAAAGAAATAAGGTGGAACTCGAGTTAATCTCAGACCAACCTATGTATGTAAGAAACATTTAATGAAAAATCAGCATGGCATGTGAAAGAAATTAAGGGAGATGATCCATGTTTAATGAAGAAAATGTGGAATATGATGATTTACTTGTCGATAAGTGGTTGAAAAACATAATAAAATAAGAGAACATACACTAGTGGGATAAATAGTCATCAAGGAAGGAGTAATGTGATATGTTAATCATGATGATTCCAATGATAATGGCAAGGAACCCAGAATGAAAAAGGTAAAATGATACATGAGAAGTTATAACCTGTATAATGAAAATAGAATTGGTTACATTTTTCTAGTGACCCTGAACAACATTGGTATGATGTGAAAAGTGTGTTTCCCTTTGTGTCCTTCCTTTCTAGGGTGCAACTTTTAAGTGGATCATTTCCACATGGTACGTGTGGATTCACTACAAACATGAGGGTGGATAGCGTATAATAGCATAAGGTTGCTTGGACTATGGTTCCAAGATCATAACGTTTGTGATGAGTTTGCTTTTGAGCCTTCCAATAATTAGGAAGACTCCTCTTTTATGTCTTGAGATTTGTAATGTTGGTAAAAGTAGATGAGATAAGGATGAGAGTTCCTTATAGCACATGAGGTGGATTCTAAGGTAATGAATCCTAGTATCCAAGATGTGTCAACAGTATGAGAAATATGTGAAGGTTGGAGATGTTTATTAAATGAACATTACAAGTATTCCTCTCCCTTAGAGAGAGATAGAGAGTTGATTATGAACCTTTAAATATTGTCAGGAAGGAAAAACAAAAGTGATTCTATAATGTTGTGTATGGTTCAGTGATAGCTGGGCAAGACCACTATCAAGGATAGATGGTTTGTTGGTCAATAAATATGTGATATCGTGTTCCTTTAAGATAAACATATGATCAAATATCAATGCATAAGAGTTAGATTGGATGACATAATCCACATGACCATGATGAGTTTAGAGTTATGTCCTTTAGACTAACTAATGTACCAATATAATTTATGAATAGGAGGAATAAAGTGTTCAAATAATGTCTTACAAGTTGTAGCAATCTTTGAATGATGACATGTCAAAGTATTTCAAATATGGTCAAAAATATGATCAATATTTCTTCAAAAAAACCTTAGAGTTGTCGAAGTAGAAATAGCTATGAGACAAGTTGAATAAGAGTGAGATGGGGTTGATTAAATTTCTTTATGGGATCATGATATGTCTTCTAAGTAGGTTCTGTAAATTCTCGTAAGGTGAAGATAGTGTTGTTGTTTCACCCCGAACAAGGTTGAATAGGAATAATGTTTCCTTGTATGGAAGGATAGCTGCCAGCGTCAGTATTTCTTTTGATATTGAAAAATAACTGACAAGTGTTCCAGTGTCAGTGTATTTAGAAAAAAAGGGATGGATACATCACCTTTTTTTATGCTTTATGGAATGGTATGGGACACATGACATGATTGGTAAAAAGATAACAAGTATGACTTTTGAGTAATGTGATGATACAATTGATATAATTTTTGTATGATAACTAGAATTTAAAGTTGAACATTACTACTAGAGTTGTATAGATGACACAACAAGTTTCTATGTTCCATATTTGCAAATGTCTTCTTATGTGGGGGTTTTTGTGTTGACCCAAGATGAGATCAAATATCAAATCTTTGGTCCAAAATGATTTTTCATGGATCACTTGTCAAACTTTCATCCAATTTTTCTCATTTCACCCTATTTTCACTTGCACATCTTAAAACTAAAAAAAAACTATTAAAAACATATGTGTGTGTGTGTGTGTTTTCTTGGAGAAGTATAAAAACAAAGAAAAAGTACCAAAAATGAAAGGTTGGGTGAAAAATTCCCAAACCTAAGTGGGTTACCTCCCACAAGAATTGAGTTTCATGCCTTCAGCAAGGCTTCTTAGAGATTCTTCAATCATACATCCTTTTGGCATCCTTATGTGCCCATTATTGCAATAGATACATCTCTCATTCGCATTCGACCTATGTTCCTGATCCCTTGGATCACTAAAACTGTCATCAAATCCTTCATCTTGTCCTTCTTCTCCCAAATGACCAATCAGACTCTTAAAGTGACCATATCCAATATCCTCATCTTGAACTCGCCGGTTTGAAGACTTGTATATGTTGATCTTTATCTTCATGTCCATGAAAGATAATGTCATTATGCTACTGTGTACCTGTATCTCGACATCAGTTGTGGACAAGAATGGTCTCCCCAAGATGATGGGGATCTTTCTATCATCCGGCTCCATGTCAAAAATAATGAAATCATTTGGGAACACTACTCCTCTATCCTTATCAATCATCACCAAAACATCATCCACTCATCCTCTAGGCACTTTGATGGAGCGGTCCACCAATTGGAGAGTGCAATGTGCCAGTTTCAACTTTCCTAAACCAAGCTCAACATAGGCACTATATGGCATCAAATTTACACTGGATCCCAATTCAAGTAGGGATTTTCTTATGTGATGTCCCCCAATGTAGCTAGGTATGATTAGGGCTCATGGGTCTTTCGTCTTCATGGGGAGTGAGTGTTGGAGAATAGATCTCACTTGTTCAGTCAAATTCACTTTCTTTGGTATTCTCCCCATTGACCTTCTCTTCACAATGCATAAGTTCTTCAAAAACTTGCCATGTGATGGAATTTGCTTGATAGCATCCAACAATGGAATATTCACCTTCACTTGGAGAAACACCTCAAGAATGTCAACATTGTCATTTTGTCTCCGCCTTGCTTCCAATGGCTCATCTAATGCTTCAAAGAATGGTGGATCACTTGCTTTGGCCTTGCTTGCATCAACATGAGGTGGAACACTAGGGATGGTGGGACTTGAAAATGAAGTATGAGGCATAGCTCTTGGTATCCCAAAATCAACATGTCATATCACTAAATCATCTTTGACAATCTCAATCACAGTATCACCACTTGGTTTCCTTTTCTTTTCTTTATCAACCTTTCTTTGACTAGTAGGTTGCTCAAGAGATTTTCCACTCCTTAGAACTGTCACATCACTTCCTTACTCATGGTGGATAAGGTGAGCTAGTTGTGGCCGTAGAGGAGGTGGAGGTGACACTTGGTGTTGAAATTGACGTGGAGGAGAGAGTTGAGGTTGGAAGGTGAATTCTTGGGAAAATGGTGGTGATGGAGGGGGAGGTGGTGTATAAGTCTTGGGGTCACCTTGGAAGTTATAGATGGACTACACTTGCATGGAGAGGTGGACTATAGAAAACTTGTGAATAGGGCATTAGTTTGCTTGCTTCATTATAGATCAAGATGGGTTTTGAAGACAATTTTTCTTCTAAGAGAGAAATTATATACGATAGCTTCTCTATCCTCTCCTCTAGCCTTGTCACATTCAATTGTATGTCATCAATGCTCGTTATCCTAGAGAGGACCCTTCCTCAAACCTTGAGCTGTATCTTGGACTTTGTGGCTCTTGGTAACTATAGGAGTGAGGTGTATTCTTTTCTTCACCATAGAACTCAATAGAATTGATAAGGTGGAAAGGAACATTTGTCACCTAGTTCTTCATGAACCTCACCATGTCACCAAGAATCTTCATCACTTGCAGGCCTAAGTCATTATGAGTAGGAGGTGTCACACCAAAGGCATAGCCCCCGTCATTCATCATGCAAGAATCTCAAAATTTGATCCTTCAACCAGCTGCTCAAACAAAGGCCATATCTCCTCAGGTGGCCTAGCCATGAAAACTCCTCCACAAGAAGAATCCATTGTATCTTAGTCCTTTATAGATAGACTGAAGTAGAATGATTGAACTAGCTGCCACAAAGGGATCTCAAGTTGTGGACACTCTCACAAAATCTTCTTAAATCTCTCCTGTGCATTGTGAAACTACTCATTTCCCATTTGACTAAAACCTATCACGGCACACTGCATTTGGGTTAACCTTACTATAGAGTAGAATTGCCTTAGGAAGGCATTCGTCATTGCTTCCCGACTCATGATGTCCCTTCTTGAGTCATACCAATCTTTGGTTCTATCTTTGAGGGAGAATGAGAACAAGATCAACCAGATTATGTCATGACTAGCTGTCGGTGTCCTGAAGGTGGATCATACTTCAAGAAAGGAGTCCAAGTTCTTGTAGGGGTTCTCACTCTTTGAGCCGTAGAAGATGGGTAAGAGGCCAAGAAGTGCTGGAGGGATTGAGAATTTCTCCTCTGGCATTTGATCAACCATGCTAGAAATTGGAGATTTGTAGTTGCTAGGGATGAAGTTGTCTTGAAGTGGCTTGTGGGGTGCATTTTGGCCTTCGATCTTATCTTCTCCCGAGTGCCTTCTCACATGCACAAAGCACAATCAAAGAAAAGAGAACAAGTTAGCAAACCAATATGCACAAAGAATGCAAACAATAAAGAATAAATAATAGTAATGATGAGGGCAGTAGAAAAATTCAAAGAAAAACTAACTAGCTAGGCCGAGCGCCTTTAATCCTTGGCAATGGCACCAAAATGCTTGGTGTGCTCCATCCAATGGCATTACACACTACTCAATTAAGATTTGCATAGATGCAACTCCACAAATAGAAGAACACAGTGGATTTACTTTTGAATTTATAAAGGACCTATACAAACAACCTACTTCTACTAAAATGCTAACCCGCAAGCGTGTGTCGTTGTAAAGGTAAGGTGGCAAGTATAGGGTCAATCCTCAGGGTTAAAAGGGAGCACTAGAGCTAGGTTAGTTTCTGGTGCTAGGTTCCTACTGTGGAGTTTAGGGTTAAGGGTTTAAAGTTGATTTGATGATTAAACTAAGGGTGAACAAGAAAGAAGACAAGCACACAATTAAAGAAAAGCAAACAAGAACAAAACCTAAGTTAACCCTAGACTATTAATTCTTCTACGCAGGAAAAGACAAGGGGGGAAGAAAAGACAAGAAGAGAACAATCTACTCTAAGGCAAGAAAGATAAGGCAAAAGATAAATTAAAGACCTAAGCTACCAAGAACAAAGAAATAACACGGCAATAATCTATCTAAGCAAGAAAAGAGCTAATTAAGCTAACACTAGCTAAGCAAAATGGAAACTAGGGTTTTAAAGCAACTAAGGGAGACATTCTCTTTTTAGGGGATGCACTTATCAATTAAGTTGGGGGTGACATATGAACATTATGATTCCATTTAGATTATCAAACAAAAAAAACAAGATAGAGTCTAATGAATTGTCCTAAACTACTAATTGGCCATGGATATGCTAGGTTGTGTGTAGGGGAACTAGTCCCTAACACCCACTACTACCCCTGCGAAGCTCAATTGGATTAGGGTTTAGGTGTAATTCAATTAGAGTATAAAGAAACCTAGGTTTCTAGGCTACATTATTTTAGGATGATTAGAGGCTGACGTTAGTAATGGGAGTGGAAGTGATGTTTTAGGCCTCCCATCACCCACATTCTAACCTTGAGAAAGCTACATGATAAACACACCAATTTCATCTAAACTAGCTACTTAGATCTCTCAACTAGGGTTTGGAGGATTGATTAGGATGTAGGAGGATGGGTATCTAGCTACGGATCCAAGAGTTGGACCTAGGAGCAAATCCCAAATTTCACACATATAATCAATTTCCCAAAATTCCTAAGTGATTTCAAGCACAAACCAACTAGAAATTCATGAAGAGTGAGATAGAAATCGAACATAATCATTAGCAAATGAAATTACAATGTTTAAATATAATTTCCCCCAACATGGTATCAAAGTAACATTTTACACCCCAAACAGCCCACCCAAGGGGCCTAGCTACTCATAATAGTGCAAAGTATAAAAAGAAAGGAGAAAGAGGTAGGCCATGGAGCTCGGTGTAGATGAAGAATTCCTCCACTTCAGCTACTATAGGGCATCCTCCTCTCTCTTCTTGGATGGAATGGTGTGGAATGATGGTGGGAAGTGGATGGAAGGCTTGAAAATGAGGGTTTTGGTGGTGGAAATGGAGTGAAATGGGTTAGGGGAAAAATAGGGAGCTAAGAGGTGGTAGAAGTTAGCTAACCTCGTGTTGGATCCACCACCTAGGTATATATAGGTGTGGGGGAAGCACTAGGTTAAGTAGGGGTAGTATGGGAAAAACAGTGCAAAAGTAGCTAGGTTTTTGTAGGTAGCACGACTGTGGTTGGGAGGGGTGAGAACAATCATGGTGGATGGGAATGACCATGGTGAGAAATGGTGAAAAATCACAGGGAATAGGATGATTTTGTACTAATGTTGGAAATGTCGTGGTCATCACCACAGCCTTGGTAGGGCTAGGGTAGCACGGTCATGGTGGTCACCATGGTCGTGGTGTCTTGAAATGCATAACACATTCTCTTCTCAACGACCATTCTACCTCTACTCTCACACAGCCGTGCAAGGTGGGACGACCGTTCTACCTCTGCACTCACACAACCATGCATTCACCACGACCATTCTGTGTGGCATGGCCATGGTGATTCTATCTTTGCTTGAGGATGACTATGTTGCTTTGCAATTGTCCTAGCACGTCCGTTCTGTGGTATCATGGCCAACTGGTCTTTGGATCAGCACTTGGACTTGATTCATTGGATTTTCTTAGACATCTTTGCTTTAATGGATCTTTGGCCACTAGGGGTAGGTTGAGGGAGCATCAGACTTCACTTTAGGTCTCTCCAAGGGTGGAGAAACCCTAGGATCACTACTTCTCTCTCTCTTCTACCAAGTACGGTCCAAATGCCTGAAAAATATGCAAATAATGTCAATAAGTACATTTTATACAAATATGCATATTGAGGGAAATAACATGTAATCTAACAAGTATAAATATGACTGATGTGCAAAATGACACAAGATGAAGCCCTAAAGTAGGGCTGAATCAAATCCCAATTTTGTGGGATCCTAAACTAGCCTCCTTGTGTCTATCATCCTAACAAAATTTTCCAGTGACAGACTACCAAGTTTAACGATTCAAGAGTACACAATGCCATAGATAACACATCGATCTAAATCAAGAATCATATTTAGACTTCTAGTCATCACAAAGAGCAACAACACTACATCGTGTCTTCATAACACCCACAATCACAACTCCACCATACTCGATTTATAGGGAGAAACGACTCTTCTAACTTTCAATTTGATAATTAATCTGAGACTCTTCTTTTTTTTTCATCATTTCTAGTTCCCCCACCTATTTTTTCCTATTACCTCAGTTTCTACGGGGAAGCACATCATTAAAATTTTAGAACAATTTAACGCCAACACTTCTCTCCCTATGAGACATACTCTACAGGCATGCGACCTATTAAAAGTAATTTTTGTTTTATTATAATTTCATGCAACCAATATGTAAAATTGATATGATTTGTGTATTACTTTATGCATTTTTTATTGGCAATGAAATCAAGTGTGTTTGAATAGTTCGTCAAATAATAAATGAGCTATCACATTTGTAGAAGTATCTATACGACACATGTTAATATTATGTCTTTCCTTGCATGAAATTTTCTTCTTGGATTTGTCTTTCTGTTCTAAAACTAGTTGAGGATGGAAAGCTTATACTAGATGAGACTCTAATGTGATTTTATGACAAAAATTATGAAACTAGCTTAGAAAGACTTGGTGATACTCAGTGGGGATCATATCATACAATCCTTTTTTCAAATTTTTACAAACTGAGACTCAGTGATTGAGGTATTAGAAATTATTTCTCATGATAGAATTGATTCTACTAATAGAAGCAAAGCTTCATCATTGAAACAAAAAATAGAGACTTTTGAATTTGTGTTTATCTTATTTCTGATGATGATTGTGTTGGCCTTAACCAATTAATTGTCACATGCATTGAAATTAAATGATTAAAATATTGTTAATGGAATGGTGTTGATTGCATCAATTAAAGAACTATTGCATGATTTAATAAAATGTGGATGAGGTGTAATACTAGAATATGTAAATATCTTTTGTTTCATGAAGTCTATTCCAATACAAAATATAGAAAAAAAAATACTAGTAAGTTATTCTTCAAGGCGTGAGGGACAATGAGTTACTTATTATCATTATAAGAATTCCAAAATTTTTATTGTTGTGATTGATTCAATAGCCATCGTAATGAAAATTTAATAGTGTAACTCTAAAATTTTTAAGGTGCATGGCTTGTCTAGATACAATAGATTCTTTCTCTAAATTTGCTTCAGAAAATCTCATTCGACTAGATGAAATTTTCTTTGATGATTTTTCCTGATATGATTGTGTGATTTTGAAAAATTAACTTGGCAATGTATTCTTTTTATCGGAAGAAGGCCCAAATTTTCAAACTACAATGATCTTTCCAGCCTTAATATGAATATGATACAAATTGAAGAGCAATTAGATTTCCATAGTTTACCATCTCATTGAACTGGCACTAACAACATAGATGTACATGACCACAGTTGAAGGAGCTTTTTGCGTTAATGAACATAATCAAGATAGAACTGTATAACAAGATATGTGATGACTGGTTAAATTACATGAGGGTATGTTATTTTGAAATAGACGTGTTTAGCTAGGACTATAAATGGGTACATGTTGACTACAAGACCCACAAATTCAAACCCTTTGAAAACCTATCATGGGTCAAAAAATGTATACCAACGTACCCTTCGACCTGCATAAAAGCAGGTCCATTAATGGGTGTGCTCGTACCCAGACCATCTAGACCCATGTACCCCCTATACATAAATAACTACTTAGACTATATGTTGTTTATGTCATAATATACTAGTCTAACTAATATAGTACTTGAGAATGTATCCTACTCTAATTATGATAAGGATGAAACTAATCATCTAATTGATAATTAACGATCCTAGTTACTACTATGAGAAACATATGTAAACATAAAATCAAAATAATTACATGATATTATACATAACTGAAACATTACAAAGAAGGATAAAAATATGTAAACAATTAACTCAACTAATCTTCAACCTGCAAAATATTGTATTATTTAATATAAATGTTGCATGTAAAAATACTATATTTATAATATTTCATCGTATTAAAATATATGGATAATTGTCATAATCGTTATTACATAAATAATATGAAGTTTTATGCATAATAGCTTACTTGAATACCTGCTACTATTATGGGTATGGGTAAGGTGTGGGTCTGGATTTTTATTATTTGGGTATAAAATCAGAACCAAACCAGCTAAATTAAATGAGTATTGATGTGGGTATGGGTATGGATAAATCCAAAACCATACCCACACTATATACACCCCTATATTTAGGGAAGTTAGAGATGAAAATGTTTTGCAACATTTTCATAAAATGAAGACACATCGGATTCAACTCTCTCACATAAGTTAATCATATTGTTCATATGTATTTAATTTTAGAATACCATACTTGTTTACTTGTCATACAACTTGTGATTGTTTTTGTACTTGTATTGGTTGTTTTTAGGTCAATATTAATTCATTACAAATATACGCAGAGTATTCACTAGGTAGATACATTTTTACTTTGGATACAAAAAAGTAATATGACAAGAGTATCCACTTTGGTCGTGCTCAATTCTCCCTACAATGATTTTCTACATCCAACACTGGGTATGAAGATATCATGCACATAAAAAACCATTAATTGACCGGGAGGTACATATTTTCCCATTATCATTTTAGATAAGGGTACTAAGAATTGTGTCTTACTTGCAACCCAAAAACACAATATGTGACACCCTTTGCCACACAAGAGAGATTACACAAAACAAAGAGAGGAATTATCACTAATAACAACATTACCACAAAATAGGGTAAATTAAAACCGATCTCATAATAGGATTCCAAATTGAACAACTCACAATTGAAGCCATAAACAGATGCCACTTGTAATTCATTCATATCAAAATGTATTACACACTATTGTTCACTGGGTAACTATCCACAACTTGTAACATATAATCATTTACTCAAGTATACATATCATGTCTATACATGATGGCATAAAGCCAAAATCTCAAATTGAGGTACAACATTCACAAAAACACCCCGAGGACCTAAGTGTACATGGATGACACATAGGACTCTATTACTAGACACTAGTAACATATCCATGATTCAACAACCACAACTCTACTTGTTATCGGTCTCAGCCACACGAACTCTATCTCATAATTCATGTCCATCTAAAAAGATGTGGAAACCACAGGGTGAGACCAGACGTCCCAGAAAAAGATATAACTCTCTGCCACTGTCTATTATAAGTACATATAACAAAAATAGGAAATTATACTATTAATTGATTAATAGATACAGCTTAATGATATAGGCATGGACATTATCACAATTTAAGCAATTAGGGCATCTATACTAAATAGTAGATCATCTTATGCTTTAAGAAGGAATATGAAGAAAATGTAAAACTGTTAGAAACTAAACAGTATAAGAAACACATCAAGGGGGTCATCGAATGTTATTCGTATGTGACCCTAAGAAATAATACTACACGACTGTGTTACATCTTTAATTATTATGCCCTAAAGATTTGAGGCATACCACTCAAATCCAACTAACCACTGTGAAGTCAAAATCAGTCCCATACAAGATCAATGGAAGAGTTGGACTCCAGATTATCACTGGTACTACTCGGTCAGTTCAATTGTATAATACAATGACATATAGTCATACTTCTAAAAGCCAATAACTTGTAGTCATAGCTACAATTTTATAGAAACAACAACTCATAGTCAAGGCTATGGTCCTATAAACAACTAGTCTTCCTTGGTACATAGAACAACACTAGAAAATTGGCTCTCATATGGCCATTCAATAATAAACATCATATCACTATTTCAAAAATTCAAGGATATAGGGAGATACTGTAACATACTAGATCTCAGACCCTACCCTCGAAGTTGACATTTTGGACTTAGCCAAACAAGGTTGAAGGTTAAACCTTAATAGATGTTTAGTATAACCCCAATGAGCTAATGCATGTATAGATCACCTTAATGTAACCTAATGTTCTACCATTAATCTTAGGTTTATAATGGATACATAAAATACCACATAACTCATGTTGATGGTAAGATGAAGATAAGAAACTTAGTTGGATGAATAATTTAGATAATGGGTCGTTAATGGGCCATATGACATATCTCATAAAAAGAAATCTCAAAAGTGGAAACAAAACTTCAAATTCGAAATCTACACATTAAAATTAGCCTATGTCAAATTTCATCTAATTTGGACAACCTTGAAGTATTTGGATAAGTTTAGGAGAGAAAAAATGAGTAAAAGGCATAAGTAATGATTAATGTGATTATATAACTCCAAAACTAGTAAATAATGGTAAATTCATATTCTAAACATGAAAGATTATTTGTGGATGATGTTTGGTCAAATTTGGATGTTGTTTGTGCAAGTTATGCAATTTTAGGAACATTCTGGACTTTTCTACAATTTACCCAATTCAGAGGTTTTCTTTGCAAATTTTCACATGAATTATAATCCTTATATATTCCCTTACCATTCGCAAGTTTTTGAACCATAGGGTTCCTAGTTGTACCTTGGTTTGAAGGTGTTTCTTTCAAAGGGCATTTTAGGGATTACTCTTTTTATAAATGAGCTTATCATTAGAAGCTATCAACCAATGGAGTTATTTCTTTGATTGGAAGTCGGTTGGAATGGTCTATAAGTGTACATAAATTGACATCTGATATTTAAGAATCCTTTATGAGCTGTCCTCTTGCTTGGCCATGAAATCCCTAGGCTAACGACACGTGGAAAGTTCCATGGACACCTCTTGTTTGACTTCTTCCTTATCCATAAAAGGTTTGCATGTCCTTGGGCAACCTTAGCATTGGACACATGGAAAGTAACTTGACACCTCGTCCTTGACTTGTTCCTTATCCATAAAGGATTGCATGTCCATGAACACCCTCATGCACATGGAAAGTCTCATAGACACCTCATACTTGACCTCTTTCTTTATATAGCCATATCTACCCCATCCCAACTCCCAATCTGAAAACTCATGCTCTCCTTTATTTCCTCTAGCTTAGAGCATCATGCCTACTCTATTTTTCCATGAAGTTGCTGTCACAAGGTAAAAGTAGGTGCCTACCTTGGTGAAGAAGGCTCCTAGGGTTTCAAATTTCTCTATTTAGGATTTCTTAAGCTCCTCCTTGTTGATTTTGACCAAAACTAGAAAGTATACTCCTTGCCTTCCCTATTTTAATGGAATTAGTCTTCCTTCCACCTTCCTCCAGGTCAAAACCATGGCCTTCCATGGTGAAACCCCACCTAGAACCCATAAACACCTCATCTCCATGTTCTTTTGTTAGGGTTTTTCACCTCTAAAGTGGAGAAGGTGCTTCTTGATCGAGATAGGAGCTTTGTTGGAGAAACCAACCTCTCTAAGCTTGGGAACCTTACGTATTGGACCTATCCACCTTCCCTAGAGGTTCTTTGGAGGCCTAGGCTTGGATCTAGGACTGACTTGGATTGTTTAGACTCTGAAGTTGATGTATGATGTATCCCCTATTCTTCAATGTTGAGCAATTCACCTATGGTTATTCATTCTCTTTGTCCTATGGACATTAGCCTATACACAATGACTTTTCTTTTGAAAATCATGGTTCATGTGAACTACCTTATTTGATATTGATCATGTGATCATGGAAATTCTTTCGAACTCTTATATTATGCTTTGTTCATGATGGAACTCTAAAAGATGACATGTGATGTCTTTTGCCCACTTATGAGGTGGATGTAAATGTTGGTCACTTTTGTGGTGACTAGTTTATATATTCTAACTATACTTTCTACTTGCCACTACATTTAACATGGTATGTGATTCAGTATCACTAGAGTAGTGTAATTGAATTGGTTTTTATGGCAGATGTGTTATTTCCTACCGAGCAGATGTGATATTTCCTACTCTTTTGGGATGGAAAGGAACCTCATACCCAGGGCAAGATGTGTGATTCTTGGCCCATGTTTTATATATTTGGGAGATTGGAAGCATTCCTTTATCTATCAAGTTTCAAGTTTAGGAGACTTGACCGCCTTTGTGTTTATATTGTTCTAGGGCTATGTTTATCTCACATGCATGCAGGTTGATGATATGGGGTGTGTGCCCTATTTCGTTACATGTACTTGTGTGGCACAATCTTTATGTTTTATTAATGGCAAGTATTCTTTTGTTATCATATGATTTCAATTCCTTTTCTCTTGATACACATTTGGGTGGTCCTTATCCTTTTTATGGAAATCCTTTTATATTTGTTATCCTTTATTCAATATATAGCTCAATTTTCATATTTAGTATGCACATACCAGCCTTTGCTGATGTCATATATTTTCTCTTCTTGTTGGGGTATGATTCCAACCCTAGGTGAAGGACTTAAATGATAAGGCATGAAGTTTTGGACTAGCTTAAGGAGTTAAAGTTTGGAGATAAAGTTGTTATCGTTTAGATTTCCCTCTACTTAGATCCTTATGTTGTATCATACATGTAAACCCTTATGGGATATTATGATGTACTTTTGTAATCTTTTGTGAAAATTGAATATACTCATTATTTTTATTTCTCTTCTACACTTTGGCCTTTTGCTTACCATTATAATAAATTTGGAAAATTTATACCTATTCCAACATACCTTTGAGTGTGTTTGGAATGGATGTTAATTCTTCAATTTTTTTTAGTAAGGGGGTGATCCTGCACTCCTTATAAATACCTCCACTGATACCCCACATATTCAACAATATGCACTCCTAGTTTCTTGTAGGAGTTACTCATTTCACCATTCAACTAAAAATTTACATTGAATATGGATCTATGGTACATCGTGTAAGGAGCTGAAATACATGTATAATCTTAGTTTAGCCTTTTCCTAAGCTTTTTCTTTCATTCTTTCCTTGATGTTGAATTAGTGGAAATTATAAAGGATGATGTACATTTGTTCTGAATATTTTACATTATAAGGAGTTTAGCACAAATACCTTAAGTGATAGTTTACTAACACGTTTAATTTGCAAAATGTCCACTTAAGAGGGATAAAGATAAATTAAAAACTGATCTAGAAGATTCCATGACTTTATGTGTGGGAAGAAGAAAAAAAATCCTAAAACTAAGATAATGTGCCACAAAATGAATTAATTTTTCCATTAAGTGAAAATAAGAGTAAATTGCCTAAAATTCATAAGAGTGGAACTCAAAAGATAATTATAAGTCCAATTTCATTTTCTTTGGGTACAAGTTCGCTAGGGTAGTAAGTTTCACAACTTTTGGAAAATAGAAAGTATAATTGCATTAATTAAATGGGAAAATAGGAGATAACTCAAAATTACAAAATAAAATCATTTATTACTCAAAACGTAGAAATTGAGGCCAATTTTGTGATCTACACATTCAAATATGCCTTTAGGTGAATTTTCAATCAATTTGGAGAATATTTGATTAAAAGGTGAATCAGGAGATAGAAAGTGTATAGAACCTTCAAAATATTAAATATTTGTACAAATGACTCTAACATGTAAAATTAATGGAAAATTTGTATCCAAGGAACTTAATGTGACTTGTGGGTGAAGTTTCATAAAATTTGAAGAATCTTTTAACCATTAAAGGAGGAAAGAGAAAATAAGATTTGATTTTTTTAACAGATTAAAAGTTATCAAAAGGCAAAATTAATTTCATATTCAGATTCCTCATATCAAAACTAGACTAGGTGTCAATTATCATTTAATTTGGAGCATTTTTTCACCCTCAATGGAGGACATAGAAGATGATTAAATAAAATAAGTGCCACTTTAGTCCGATTAAGATTGGGAATGCAATAAATGTTTTAGGCGCCTATTATTTTTATTATTTTTATTTTACAGACTATTGGATAGTCCAGATTGTTGTTCCACTTGATCAAATGACTGGAAGCTTGTCTTCTGCTCACGACTAACAAGGAAAATAGGGCAGTTCACATTGGAATTTCAAATCAAGATGTCTCGATCTGCAACCGATCTTTTTGTGAGATTTTTGATACCACACTATCCTCATGTGATTATGCACCAATTGATCCCTATATTTTGTTGTTTTGTCTATGATTTGAGAAATGCCCAAAGTCAATTGCCGAGCTTTCTCACTGCCATTGTGCTTAAAACCCTAGAGCAAACCATACCTATAAATAGTACCCCCAATACCTTCGTCTCCTATTATCCAACTCTCGTCTTCCCTTGATTTCTTCATTGATTGTGTGTGTGGACATTAGGAAGCTTGGATTGGACCTGAATTAGTTGTGGTCATTGCTCATTCTCTACTTAGCCTCGGGTCAAATTGTCTACATCAGCAGGTTTGTGGCGGCCTACTCATTCTTTCTGTGTTCTTGTTCTTGAGTTTGATCGACTCTCATGGATTTGCTCAAAACTCAGGCTGTTGTGTACAAGCCATGGCATGGATGACAAAGGGGAAGAATCCCATGAGTGTTTTTTCTCTCCTACCCTCCTTGTTTCCTATTTTCTTTTTCTTTCCAATTGAGGGCAGTAATGTCTTTTCTCCACCGTTTCCTTTGCTTTAATCGGGTCAAAGCCTTGCCTTTGACCCATGACTTGGTCGACTCTGATTGGGCCAAGTCATCAAGGTGGTCCTGATCTTTTCTCTCTTTCTTCTCTCTGCGATGGTTTTGTTGATGTGGCACTCTCTGATTGGTCAGAATAGGAAAAATCAAATCCTTTTATTCCTTTGTCCAAAAATCAAAAGAAAATATGTTTTGGAATCACAAAAATGTAAGATTTATAAAAATTAATTTAATACATAAAAATCACCAAAAATGCACTTTTAACCTCATAACTCCAAAATAGACAAAAATATATATATGTTTTCATAATCAGGCTAACCTAATAAGATCAATAATGATAATTTCAGAGTCTAAATTGAGGTTTTGTACAGAAAGTCCATAAGTTAGGGTTTCTTTACCTTTATGCATATGTAAAACCCTAATGAATGATTATCCATTGAAAATAGGAAAAGTGGGATTTTGGCTCAATTAAAGTAGTGAAAGAGATTAATTGATTTCATTGAGAAAGGTATGCACTTTCCTTACACCTAAGTTGGGAATAATTTTTAAACCCTAACCTAGTTTCCCTAATGAGGCTTTATGTAACCCAAAATTCTCTTTTGATAATTTCCTTATTATATTTTCCTCAAAATCAATTTTATTATTTATTTCTTGGGTCTGGTACCCCACTCCTATGTTTATATTTACTTGATTCTTATACTTGCCATAGTTCTTTAGCATGTTGATTTTATTAGACTATTTAACTAGTGTAGTGGTATTTATGTACAACCACCCATAGATAGGACATGTGTAAATTCTCTAGGGGAATGTGTTACTCTCCCCAATGTAGAATGTTTGTAGGTGATTTTAATGTGTTACTCTCCCTCACCTATTGGTTGAGGTTAGGTACGTGACTCAACCTACATAGTTTAGGTAGTCAATATTAATCATGCATGCAACCCTTTTATTATCTTTCTTGTTATGGCAAGCATCTATTTATTTAAGCCCCATACTTTTGACTATCTTCATCTTATGATGAAATCTTAGCCTTACTCTCTATGTTGTTTCTTGTGTTGTGTCCTTGTTCATTTTCTCTAACACATACCTTGTTTTCTTTCCCTTTTGTTGGGTGCTTTACCAACCACCTAGGGTTAGATCAATGTGTTGAACAAGGCCAAGGTGACCAAGTTCATGAGTAGTAGATTCAATTTTTACAAACAAGGATGATTAGGTTGGTTATTGCTAGACCCTATGGTTTCTTTTTAGTTTTTCCTTTTTAAAGAAACTCGTGTAGTGAACCTAGTTCAGAAAGAAATGTAATAACTTAGTTTCTTTCCACTTCTATTGACATTTTACATGTATCTCAAACATGCTTATTTTCTTAGATTATTATACATGCATTCCACAATGTCTATTTTTATTAAAAAAGTGGATGTTTTGTATTTCCTTTAAATTATAGTAAGGAGGTGATCTCTCCTCTTTACAACATGGTATCAAAGCCTGTTGGGAAACTACTATGGTATAAGTTGAAACAAGCGTGTCTAGAAAGGATCAGGGTCTAGGGGGTGGCAATATTTTCCTCCATGCCACTAGCTTGGTTTACGAGCACTCCCAGATCCATATGATACTTGTCTTCCCTTCATTGATAGTGACTGCCTAAAATAGTATGCCCAGAGGCAATAGTAGATTTAAATATCCTTGATGTCTGCTCCTGTTATATTATGTTATAGCCTTATCTTTCAAGAAGGGAGATTTTTTCAGAAACATGAATAACTCCTCTTTAGGAGCCACCTCTAGAAACACTAATGATAGGAATACTTTAGTGACTCCCTCCAACATTGGGACAATCCCTACTGCCTCTGTTGGAACCCCTTTTCTGACCCTAGAGCACGAGTTGACCATGTTGTGCCATCTGCTCTAGACAACGTTCATGTGACAACTTTCCAGTGTTGTAGTTGCTGCAACTAAGCCAAAGGAGTTCACTCCTATGGACTTCAGCAAGATGCAACCACCATACTTCAAGCGAAAGAGTGAGCCAAACATGGTGCATAAATCTGACGATTGGGTTTTGGCTCTGGAGTGTACCTTCGAGGGCATAGTTTGTCCTCCTCACCAGAAGGTTAGCTTGAAGACGTATGTGCTGGAAGGGCCAGCATGAATCTGGTGGACGGGTATGTCTCATACCTGTGATACTTCAAACATGATCTGGGAAGAGTTCCTCAAACTTTTCCGCAAGAAGTACATATGCCCCATGTATTTGAAGAGGAAGGAAGTAGAATTTTACAATCTACGTCAAGAAAGCTTGAGCATCTCCAAGGTATACAATGTTTTTTTCTCCTGGAGCGCTATGTCATAGACCTCAGAGATGAAAGAAGATCAACCATGTTCCTTAAGGGTTTAAGCTAGAGTGTGGGATACAAACTTGATCCTCATATGCTGTTGAATTTCCGATAAATGGTGGACAAGGCAATGGTGATCGAGTCATACCCCGAGTTCCAGTCGTCCAGGCACAACAACAACAACAAGAGAAAGAACGTTGGTGGAAACCAAGGGCACAACAAGTGCAACTGATGCTCGCGTTCTCACCCTCCAGGAAGATGTCCTACTGGAAATGGTCAACCCTTTACAAATAATCGACCACCACCCATATTCCATAAGTGTGGTCAAGCTAGACACACCCGACCTAACTATCCCAAGCTTGGGCGGGGACCAGCAGCCTGCTCAACAGTCTGTGTAAGGACCCTGACCCATGTTTTGGGAGAAACCTACTTGTTTTTCTTAATCATGTTTCTTAGAACCTTTCTCTAATCATCTAAGATGTAATTAGGGCATGTTGGAAGCTTAAGATTATTGTTTTGTGCTTGCTTGGTTGTTTCTTGCGTTTTGTGGTGAGGTTTTGATGCAAATTGCAATTTACCTAGGATTAGGGTTGATATGCAAGTTTGCCACCTCTAGTGTGTTCCTTCCTTCTCTTGGAACCACCTAGAGGAGAGAGAGATGGTCACCTTTTTTGAAACTTGTTTGTATGGTGACTATTTTGGCGATGTTTTGGACATATGTTTGATGTGTGCCTTGCACCACTTGGACTTGATTCTTTGGATTTTATTGGACATCTTTTCTTCAATGTATCTTTGGCCACTAGGGGTAGGTTGAGGGAGCATCATACTTCACTTTAGGTCTCTCCAAGGGTGGAGAAACCCTAGGATCACTGCTTCTCTCTCTCTTCTACCAAGTACGGTCTAAATGCCTGAAAAATATGCAAATAATGTCCATAAGTGCATTTTATACAAATATGCATAATGAGGGAAATAACATGTAATCTAACAAGTATAAATATGATTTATGTGCAAAATGATGAAGCCCTAAAATAGGGCTGAATCAAAACCCAATTTTATGGGATCCTAAACTAGCCTCCTTGTGTCTATCGTCCTATCAAAATTTTCCAGTGACAGACAACCAAGCTTAACGATTAAAGAGTACACAATGCCATAGATAACACATCAATCTAAATCAAGAATCATATTCAGACTTCTAGTCATCAAAAACTACATCGTGTCTTCATAACACCGACAATTACAATTTCACCAGACTCGATTTATAGGGAGAAACGACTCTTGTAACTTTCAATTTGATAATTAATCTAAGACTCTTCTTTTTTTTGTCATCATTTCTAGTTCCCCCACCTATTTTCTTCCTATTACCTCAGTTTCTCTGGGGAAGCAAATCATTAAAATTTTAGATCAATTTAACGTCAACACTTCTCTCCCTATGACACATACTCTACAGGCATGCGACCTATTAAAAGTAATTTTTGTTTTCTTTAAATTTCATGCAACCAATATGTAAATTTGATATGATTTGTGTATGAATTTATGCATTTTTTATTGGCAATAAAATCAAGTGTGTTTTAATAGTTAGTCAAATAATAAATGAGCTATCACATTTGTAGAAGTATCTATACGACATATGTTAATATTATGTCTTTCCTTGCCTGAAATTTTCTTTTTGGCTTTGTCTTTCTGTTCTAAAACTAGTTGAGGATGGAAATCTTATACTAGATGAGACTCTTATGTTATTTATGACAAAAATTAAGAAACTAGTTTAGAAAGACTTGGTGATACTCAGTGAGGATCATATCATACAATCCTTTTTTCAAATTTTTACAAACTGAGACTCAGTGATTGATGTACTAGAAATTATTTCTCATGATAGAATTGATTCTACTAATAGTGGCAAAGCTTCATCATTGAAACAAAAAATAGAGACTTTTGAATTTGTGTTTATCTTATTTCTGATGATGATTGTGTTGGCTTTAACCAATTAATTGTCACATGCATTACAAATAAATGATTAAAATATTGTTAATGCAATGGTGTCGATTGCATCAATTAAAGAACTATTGCATGATTTAATAAAATGTGGATGAGGTGTAATATTAGAATATGTAAATATCTTTTGTTTCATGAAGTCTATTCAAATAAAAAATATAGAAAACAAAATACCAGTAAGTTATTCTTCAAGGCGTGAGGGACAATGGGTTACTTATTATCATTATAAGAATTCCAAAATTTTTATTGTTGTGATTGATTGAATAGCTACCGAAATGAAATATTAATAGTGTAACTCTAAAATTTTTAAGGTGCATGGCTTGTCAAGATACAATAGATTCTTTCTCTAACTTTTCTTCAGAAAATCTCATTTGACTAGATGAAATTTTCTTTGTTGATTTTTCCTTATATGATTGTGTGATTTTGAAAAATTAACTTGGAAATATATTCTTTTTATGGGAATAAAGCCTAAATTTTCGAACTACAATGATCTATCCATCCTTAATATGAAGATGATACAAACTGAAGAGCAATTAGATTTCCATAGTTTACCATCTCATTGAACTGGCACTAACAACATAGATGTCCATGACTACAGTTGAAGGAGCTTTTTCGTTAATGAACATTATCAAGATAGAACTGTATAACAAGATATGTGATGAATTGTTAAATTACATGAGGGTATGTTATTTTGAAATAGACGTGTTTAGCTAGGACTATAAATGGGTACAGGTTGACTACAAGACCCACAAATTCAAACCCTTTGAAAACCTATCATGGGTCAAAAAATGTATACCAACGTACCCTTCGACCTGCATATAAGCAGGTCCATTAATGGGTGTGCTCGTACCCAGACCATCTTGACCCATGTACGCCCTATACATAAATAACTACTTAGACTATATGTTGTTTATGTCATAATATACTAGTCTAACTAATATAGTACTTGAGAATGTATCCTACTCTAATTATGATAAGGATGAAACTAGTCATCTAATTGATAATTAATGATCCTAGTTACAACTATGAGAAACATATGTAAACATAAAATCAAAATAATTACAGGATATTATACATAAGTGAAACATTACGAAGAAGGCTAAAAATATGTAAACAATTAACTCAAATAATCTTCAACCTACAAATATTGTATTATTTAATATATATGTTGCATGTAAAAATACTATATTTATAATATTTCATCGTATTAAAATATGTGGAAAATTGTCATAATTGTTATTACATAAATAATATGAAGTTTTATGGATAATAGCTTACTTGAATACCTACTACTATTATGGGTATGGGTAAGGTGTGGGTCTGGATTTTTATTATTTGGGTACAAAATCAGAACCAGACGACCTAAATTAAATGAGTATTGATATGGGTACGGGTATGGGTAAATCCAAAACCATACCCACACTATATACACCCCTATATTTAGGGAAGTTAGAGATGAAAATGTTTTGCAACATTTTCATAAAATGAAGACACATCGGATTCAACTCTCTCACATGAGTTAATCATTTTGTTCATATGTATTTAATTTCAGAATACCATACTTATTTACTTGTCATACAACTTGTGATTCTTTTTGTACTTGTATTGGTTGTTTTTATGTCAATATTAATTCATTACAAATCTACTCAGAGTATTCACTAGGTAGATACATTTTTACTTTGGATACAAAAAAGTAATATGACAAGAGTATCCACTTTGGTCGTGCTCAATTCTCCCTACACAGATTTTCTACATCCGGCACTGGGCATGAAGATATCATGCACATAAAAAACATGAATTGACCGGGAGGTACATATTTTCCCATTATCATTTTAGATAAGGGTACTAAGAATTGTGTCTTACTTGCAACCCAAAAACACAATATGTGACACCCTTTTCCACACAAGAGAGATTACACAAAACAAATATAGGAATTATCACTAATAACAACATTACCACAAAACATGGTAAATTAAAATCGATCTCATAATAGGATTCTAAATTGAACAACTCACAATTGAAGCCATAAATCAATGCCACTTGTATTTTATTCATATCAAAAAGTATAACACACTATTGTTCACTAGGTAACTAGCCACAACTTGTAACATATAATCATTTACTCAAGTATATAAATCATGTCTATACATCATGGCATAAAGCCAAAATCTCAAATTGAGGTTCAACATTCACAAAAATACCCCAAGGACCTAAGTGAACATGGATGACACATAGGACTCTATTACTAGACACTAGTAACATATCCATGATTCAACAACCACAACTCTACTTGTTACCGGTCTCAGCCACACGAACTCTATCTCATAATTCATGTCCATCTAAAAAGATGTGGAACCCACAGGGTGAGACTAGACCTCCCAGAAAAAGATATAACTCTCTGCCACCGTCTATTATAAGTACATATAACTAAAATAGGAAATTATACTATTAACTGATTAATAGATTCAACTCAATGATATAAGCATGGAAATTATCACAATTCAAGCAATTAGGGCATCTATACTAAATAGTAGATCGTCTTATGCTTTAAGAAGGAATATGAAGAAAATGTAAAACTCTTAGAAACTATACAGTATAAGAAACACATCAAGGGGGTCATCGAATGTTATTCATATGTGACCCTAAGAAATAATACTACACGACTATGTTACATCTTTAATTATTATGCCCTAAAGATTTGAGGCATACCACTCAAATCCAACTGACCACTGTGAAGTCAAAATCAGTCCCATACAAGATCAATGGAAGAGTTGGACTCCAGATTATCACTGGTAGTACTCGGTTAGTTCAATTCTATAATACAATGACATATAGTCATACTTCTAAAATCCAATAACTTGTAGTCATAGCTACAATTCTATAGAAACAACAACTCATAGTCAAGGCTATGGTCCTATAAACAACTAGTCTTCCTTGGTACATGGAACAACACTAGAAAATTGGCTCTCACATGGCCATTCAATAATAAACATCATATCACTATTTCAAAAATTCAAGGATATAGGGAGATATTGTAACATACTAGATCTCAGACCCTACCCTCGAAGTTGACATTTTGGACTTAGCCAAACAAGGTTGAAGGTTAAACCTTAATAGATGTTTAGTATAACCCCAATGAGCTAATGCATGTATAGATCACCTTAATGTAACCAAATGTTCTAACATTAATCTTAGGTTTATAATGGATACATAAAATATACCACATAACTCATTTTGGTGGTAAGATGAAGATAAGAAACTTCGTTGGATGAATAATTTAGATAATGGGCCGTTAATGGGCCATATGACATATCTCATAAAAAGAAATCTCAAAAGTGGAAAAAAACTTCAAATTCTAAATCTACATATTAAAATTAGCCTACGTCAAATTTCATCTAATTTGGACAACCTTGAAGTATTAGGATAAGATTAGGAGAGAGAAAATGAGTAAAAGGCATAAGTAATGACTAATGTGATTATATAACTTAAAAACCAGTAAATAATGGTAAATTCATATTCTAAACATCAAAGATTATTTTTGGATGATGTTTGGTCAAATTTGGATGTTGTTTGTGCAAGTTATGCAATTTTAGGAACATTCTGGACTTTTCTATAATTTACCCAATTTGGAGGTTTTCTTTGCAAATTTTCACATTAATTATAATCCTTATATATTCCCTTACCATTGTAAATTTTTTGAACCATAGGGTGCCTAGTTGTACCTTGGTTTGAAGGTGTTTCTTTCAAAGGGCATTTTAGGGATTACTCTTTTTATAAATGAGCTTATCTTTAGAAGCTATCAACCAATGGGGTTATTTCGTTGATTGGAAGTCAGTTGGGATGGTCTATAAGTGTACATAAATTGACATTTGATATTTAAGAAGCCTATATGATCTATCCTCTTGCATGGACATGAAATCCCTAGGCTAATGACACATGGAAAATTCCATGGACACCTCTTGTTTGACTTCTTCCTTATCCATAAAAGGTTTGCATGTCCATGGGAAACCTGAGCATTGGAAACATGGAAAGTAACTTGACACCTCGTCCTTGAATTGTTCCTTATCCATAAAGGATTTCATGTCCATGGACACCCTAATACATGCACATGGAAAGTCTCATAGACACCTCATACTTGACCTCTTTCTTTATATAGCCATATCTACCCCATCCCAACTCCCAATCTGAAAACTCATGCTCTCCTTTATTTCCTCTAGCTTAGAGAATCATTCCTACTCTATTTTTCCATGAAGTTGTTGTCCCAAGGTAAAAGTAGGTGCCTACCTTGGTGAAGAAGGTGCCTAGAATTTCAAATTTCTCTATTTAGGATTTCTTGAGCTCCTCCTTGGTGATTTTGACAAAAACTAGTAAGTATCCTCCTTGCCTTACCTATTTTCATGGTGTTATTCTTCCTTCCACCTTCCTCCAGGTCAAAACCATCGCCTTCCATGGTGAAACCCCACCTAGAACCCATAAACACCTCATCTCCATGTTCTTTTGTTAGGGTTTTTCACCTCTAAAGTGGAGAAGGTGCTTCTTGATCGAGATAGGAGCTTTGTTGGAGAAACCAACATCTATAAGCTTGGGAACCTTACTTATTGGGCCTGTCCGCCTTCCCTAGAGGTTCTTTGGAGGCCTAGGCTTGGATCTAGGACTAACTTGCACTGTTTAGACTCTGAAGTTGATGTATGATGCATCCCCTATTCTTCTATATATGTTGAGTAATTCACTTATGGTTATTCATTCTCTTTGTCCAATGGACATTATCCTATACACAATGACTTTTCTTTTGAAAATCATGGTTCATGTGAACTACCTTATTTGATATTGATCATGTGATCATGGAAGTGCTTTCGAACTCTTATATTATGCTTTGTTCATGATGGAACTCTAAAAGATGACATGTGATGTCTTTTGCCCACTTATGAGTTGGATGTAAATTTTGGTCACTTATGTGGTGACTAGTTTATATATTCTGACTATACTTTCTACTTGCCTCTAAATTTAACATGCTATGTGATTCAATATCACTAGAGTAGTGTAATTGCATTGGTTTTTATGGAAGATGTGTTATTTCCTACCGAGCAGATGTGATATTTCCTACTCTTTTGGGATGGAAAGTAACCTCATACCCAGAGCAAGATGTGTGATTCTTGGCCCATGTTTTATAAATTTGGGAGATTGGCAACATTCCTTTCTCTATCAGGTTTCAAGTTTAGGAGACTTGACCGCCTTTGTGTTTATATTTTTCTAGGGCTATGTTTATCTCACAGGCATGCATGTTGATGATATGGGGTGTGTGCCCTAATTCTTTACATGTGCTTGTGTGGCACAATCTTTATGTTTTATTAATGGCAAGTATTCTTTTGTTATCATATTATTTCAATTCCTTTTCTCTTGATACCTATTTGGGTGATCCTTATCCTTTTTATGGAAATCATTTTATATTTGTTATCCTTTATTCAATATATAGCTCAATTTTCATATTTAGTATTTACATACTAGCCTTTATTGATGTCATCTATTTTCTCTTCTTGCTGGGGTATGCCTCCAACCCTAGGTGAATGACTTAAATGATAAGGCATGAAGTTTTGGACTAGCTTAAGGAGTTAAAGTTTGGAGATAAAGTTGTTATCATTTAGATTTCCCTCTACTTAGATCCTTATGTTGTATCATACATGTAAACCCTTATGGGATATTATGATGTACTTTCGTAATCTTTTGTGAAAATTGAATATAGTCATTATTTTTATTTCGCTACTACACTTTGGTCTTTTGCATACTATTATAATAAATTTGGAAAATTTATACCTATTCCAACATACCTTTGAGTGTGTTTGGAATGGATGTTAATTCTTCAATTTTTTTTAGTAAGGGGGTGATCCTGCACTCCTTATAGATACCTCCACTGATACTCCACATATTCAATAATATGCGCTCCTAGTTTCTTGTAGGAGTTACTCATTTCACCATTCAACTAAAAATTGACATTGAAGATGGATCTATGGTACATCGTGTAAGGAGTTGAAATACATGTATAATCTTAGTTTAGCCTTTTCCTAAGCTTTTTCTTTCATTCTATCCTTGATGTTTAATTAGTGGAAATTATAAAGGTTGATGTACATTTGTTCCGAATATTTTACATTATAAGGAGTTTAGCACAAATACCTTAAGTGATAGTTTACTAACACATTTAATTTGCAAAATGTCCACTTAAGAGGTAGAAAGATAAATTAAAAATTGATCTAGAAGATTCCATGACTTTATATGTGGGAAGAAGAAAAAAATTCTAAAACTAAAATAATGTGCCACAAAATGAATTAATTTTTCCATTAAGTGAAAATAAGAGTAAATTTCCTAAAATTCATAAGAGTGGAACTCAAAAGATAATTACAAGTCCAATTTCATTTTCTTTGGGTATAAGTTCGCTAGGGTAGTAAGTTTCATAACTTTTGGAAAATTAGCAAGTATAATTGTATTAATTAAATGGGAAAATAGGAGATAACTCAAAATTACAAAATAAAATCATTTATGACTGAAAAAGTAGCAATTGAGGCCAATTTTGTGATCTACACATTCAAATATACCTTTAGGTGAATTTTCTATCAATTTGGAGAATATTTGATTAAAAGGTGAATCAGGAGATAGAAAGTGTGTAGAACCTTCAAAATATTAAATATTTTTGCGAATGACTCTAACATGTAAAATTGATGGCAAATTTTTATCCAAGGAACTTAATGTGACTTGTGGGTGAAGTTTCATAAAATTTGAAGAATCGTTTAACCATTAAAGAAGGAGGAAAGAGAAAATAAGATTTGATTATTTTAACAAATAAAAGTTATCAAAAGGAAAAATTAATTTGATATTCGGATTCCTCATATCAAAACTAGACTAGGTGTCAATTATCATTTATTTTGGAGCATGTTTGCACCCTCAATGGAGGAGAGAGAAGATGATTAAATAAAATAAGTGCCACTTTAGTCCAATTAAGATTGGGAATGCAATAAATATTTTAGTCACCTATTATTTTTATTTTATAGACTATTGAATAGTCTAGATTGCTCTTCCACTTGATCAAATGACTGGAAGCTTGTCTTCTGCTCAAGACTAATAAGGAAAATAGGGCAGTTCACATTGGAATTTCAAATCAAGATTTCTCGATCTGCAGTCGATCTTTTTGTGAGATTTTTGATACCACACTATCCTCATGTGATTCTGCACCAATTGATCCCTATATTTTGTTGTTTTGTCTATGATTCGAGAAATGCCCAAAGTCAATCATCGAGCTTTCTCACTGCCATTGTGCTTAGAACCCTAGAGCAAACCACACCTATAAATAGTACCCCCAATACCTTCGTCTCCTTTTATCCAACTCTCCTCTTCCCTTGATTTCTTCATTGATTGTGTGTGTGGACATTAGGAAGCTTGGTTGGACCTGAATTAGCAGTGCTCATTACTCGTTCTCTTCTCAAGCTCGGGTCAAATTGTCTACATCAGCAGGTTTGTGGTGGTCTACTCATTCTTTCTGTGTTCTTGTTCTCGAGTTTGATCGACTCTCATGGATTTTCTCAAAACTCAAGCTGTTATGTACAAGCCATGGCATGGACGACGAAGGGGAAGAATCCCATGAGTGTTTTTCCTCTCCTACCCTCCTTGTTTCCTATTTTCTTTTGCTTTCCAATTGAGGGAAGTAATGTCTTTTCTCCACCGTTTGCTCTGCTTTGACTGGGTCAAAGCCTTGCCTTTGACCCCTGACTTGGTCGACTCTGATTGGGCCAAGTCATCAAGGTGGTTTTGATCTTTTCTCTCTTTCTTCTCTCTACGATGGTTTTGTTGACGTGGCACTCTCTGATTGGTCAGAATAGGAAAAATCAAATCTTTTATTCCTTTGTCCAAAAATCAAAAGAAAATATGTTTTGGAATCACAAAAATGTAAGATTTATAAAAATGAATTTAATACATAAAAATCACCAAAAATGCACTTTTAATATAACATCCCTGACCTGGGTTATGTTTCAACCCTAGGTGTTTTGATTAAGAAAGATGATTATATGCTTAATCCTATCTTGTGAAAAGTAATTAGGGCTCATGAGGAACTTATGTTTCAATTTTGGTCCTGTTTGGACAATGTTGAAGCAATGTTTGCTTATCTTGGACTAATGTGCAAATTACCCAAGTTGAGGGGTTTAAGTGCAAATTTTGCATGATAATATGTTCCTCATGTGTTGAAGCATCATGAGAATGAATATGATGCAAAGGTATGGCTTATGGTAGCCTGAGTACCAAGAAAGAGCTGATAAAGCAAGGTTTGTGTATTAAAACCTAGTTTTGGTGTAAAGTGCAATTTACCCAAAACCTAGGGTTCAATATGTAAATTACCACTTCAATAAGGTCCCTAATGTTTCTTTTCATCAAGTATATAAAATAAAATGAGATGGGCGCCTCACTTGAATTAAGTTGGAGGAGAGAGAATCTTGACATTAAAATAATCAAGATTTAATCTGAATTGAAACCCTAACTCAATTTAGGGCAAAAATGAATGTATTAATTAAAGGGCCTTCAACCAAAATTAAAATGGTTGGATTCAGATGTGTATGTGAAGTCCTTGACCCTTGCAAGGACCACGAAAATATCCAAGGGAGTGGATAACTCACACACAATTTTATAAGAAAAAGAAATATCCACTCACATATGGATATTAATATAATATGAATTGAGGTGCTTAATTTGCTTTTCTTTAAATCATGGATAATTGAGAGGGATAAAAGTCAAACAAGATATCCTCGTCCCTAAGGAAGATGAGGGGGGAGAGGCGGCCACATTTTTGGGATTAAATGAATTTTTATAAGACACTTTCTCTCTCCTTGAATTTCTTATAAAAAGACCCTTTACAAGCCAAATGGAATGCATTTTCGACCCCACTTCTTCTCCTTGCTTGCAAAACCGACCAAGAAGGCTAAGAACAGCAGGGAGCACGTCCTCAACCTGTTGGTAAGATTTTGATCTTCGTTCTTCATGATTTCATGGTGAAAATCATAAAACAATACATGATTTCTTCATTTCTTCATTCCATCTTCAACCCTAGCTGATACTTTTACTCCAAAAGCTTGAGAAACGACCTTGGGAGGTTTCTAGAGCTTCAACCACCATTGGATCCGGGAATCTTGGAGCTTGGGATCCGAATTGAAGGCGGGTTTTATAAATTGAACCCTTTTTCATTGTTATTCAACCATTAATCTTGCAATTTCATTGATTCCTTCATTATCTTGTTTAATTGCTGGTTGATAATGGTTAATTCATGAAATCAGAAGTTGTTAGAACTTCAGGGACGAAGGTAGATGATGATGACATCATATTGGATACTTTTGTCCAAATAAATCATGGTTCATACGGTTTTGAGTTAATTGCTCATGCGGTTTCACCAAACCGTTTGAGAGCAAACGGTTTGAAACTGTTTGGGAGAAAACGGTTTCAAAACCATTTGAGTGAGTTGACCAAGGGTTGACCGTTTGAGATTCCTGTTCCTAATTATGTTGGTTAATGACTCACCTAAGTTGATGGGTTAACTCCCAAGGAATCGTGAGTTGAAGGCTAATCAATTAGGCAAACCTAATTGGATTAAGTGCTGATTTTTCAGCTTGATTAATTCGACTTTTTGGGAAAACGGTTTCAAAACCGTTTGAGTGAGTTGACCAAGGGTTGACCGTTTGATATTCCTGATCCTAATTATGTTGGTTAATGACTCAAAAAATTTTAGGGGTTAATTCCCAAGGAATCATGAGTTGAAGGTTAATCAATTAGGCAAACCCTAATTGGAATTAGTGCTGAAATTCCAATGAGTTGATTTGAGATTTTGGGTTGATTAGCCCAAACGGTTTTGAAACCGTTTGGGGATCACCCAAACGGTCTCAAGAACTTTTGGGGGTCACCCAAGACCTTTTGGAGGTCTAGGGTCAAGTATGGATATGTGTTTGAAGATCCAAAGATGTGGTATGAACCCTAATCGGCTAAGTGCTGATTTTGTAAGTGATTGAGATGATGTTTTGGGTAGATTGGCCCAAACGGTTTCAAAACCGTTTGGGGATCACCCAAACAGTTTCAAGACCGTTTGGAGGTCTGGGGTTAAGTATAGTTGACCAATTGAAGGTCCAAAGGTACCAACTCATATTGCAATTAAGTGTTGATTTGTTGATCAACTCGATAGACCAATCCCCAATGGAATTTCACTAGAACCCAAAGGTTGGATGAGCCAAACGGTTTCAAGACCATTTGGAGTTCATCCAAACGGTTTCAAAACCTTTTGGTGGTCACCCAAGACCATTTGGAGGTCTAGGGTTGAGTATGGTTAGGTGTTTGAAGGTCTAAAGGTACCAAGTTGATTTGCAATCAAATGCTGATTTGGTGATCAATCCAATGATCCAAACTTTAATTGGTTGACTTGGATTATGATGTGGACATGGGCAAACGGTCTCAAGACCGTTTGGAGGTCATCCAAACGACCTCAAGACCGTTTGGGGTCAGGTCATGTTCAATTTGGATGATGGTTCAAAGGTTTCAAAGTAACTAATCTTGCATTGATTAGTGTTGAAGGATCATTAATTCCAAACCCTAATTCATTTGATTCAAACCCTAGTTGATGACTAATTGAGGGTCAATTGAGGGATAAATAAGTTGTAGGTTGAGCTACTTAACTCAATTGAAGTATGAGGATAGGTCTAATTGATGATTGGTTCCATGAATTCTATGATTGAAGGATCCAACATTGGAATCCCTAATTGAGGTTGATTCCATGTAAACCCTAATTGAGGTTGATTCCATAAGAAACCCTAATTGAGGGTGATTCCATGAGAAATCCCTAGTTGGGATGAGTAGTAAACATTAAGTATAGGCAATGAGATGTGAAATCCTAATGAAGAGTGATGCTACATGCAATCCTAATTCTAATGAAGTATAATAGCATATGAAATCCCAAAGCCCTAATAAAGGGTAAAGGTATGTGAAACTCTAATTGGAGTTATAATACATGAAGCCTTAATCTTGGACAACATGATGACAACCCAGAACCCTAATAATAAAATAGTGGGTAAAACCTTATAAGGGTGAAATATCATAAATGGATGATTATAGGCAAGCTTATTGTAAGCAATGCCTTAATCTGAGATGAGTCCATATCATTAAAGATAGTTGGACCATTCTTATGTGTAACCTATGCACTTCATGGTAAGAGTGATAGGTTAGTGGATGAAAGGATTAAGATGGGAAATACCTTAATCCAAGATAAGCTAATAACTTAAGAAAGTTGGAAGTAATGAGGTAAGTGATACATCAAGATATGAAAGACTTCATTGTTAGCATCTCAAAGTTGATATACTTTGATAACTATGAAATCCTAATGTGAGATGGGAAACCCTAACCCTAAATTGGGTAATGGGACATGAGAAACCCCAAAGTGATGTGAATAGTAAGCCCTAACCCTATTAAGGGAATAGTGGTGTTATTATTATATTACAAGAGATAAAATGATTAGATGTTGCCTAGTGATAGGTGACAAGATGTTGAATGGCCATGTGAGCCATATGTTTAGATGTTGCCTAGTGATAGGTAACAAGATGTTGAATGCCCTGTGAGCCATATGATTAGATGTTGCCTAATGAGAGGTGACAAGATGCTTTATGGGCCTTATGAGCCATGAGAATAATTGTAGTATAGTAAGAGGCATCAAGATGATTAATGATGGGTCGAAGGAAATTTATATTCCATGATCCATGAAATCAGGATTGGTTAGAGTCCAATGCCTGGCTGTGAAATCAGGATTGGTTAGAGTCCAATGCCTGGCTGTGTAATCATAATTGGTCAGAGTCCAATGTCTGGCTGTGTAATCAGGATTGGTTAAAGTCCAATGCCTGGTTGTGAAATCAGGATTGGTTAAAGTCCAATGCCTGGCTGTGTAATCAGGATTGGTTAGAGTCCAATGCCTGGCTGTGTAATCAGGATTGGTTAAAGTCCAATGTCTGGCTGTGAAATCAGGATTGGTTAGAGTCCAATGCCTGGCTGTGAAATCAGGATTGGTTAAAGTCCAATGCCTGGCTGTGTAATCAGGATTGGTTAAAGTCCAATGCCTGGCTGTGAAATCAGGATTGGTTAAAGTCCAATGCCTGGCTATGAAAACATGATTGGTTAGAGTCCAATGCCTGGTTGTGTAATCATGTTTGGAGAAATCCAATACATGGTAGAGGGGTAATGCCTGTAATCAGGATTGGTTAAAGTCCAATATCTGGTGGTGTAATCAGGTTTGGAAGAGTCCAACACCTGGTAGAGGCTCAATGCTTGTAATGATGACATAGGATTGGTATTAAACCAATGCCTGTATTAATGATATATGAATACATGGTAGATGTAATTTCTTATCTGTTTAGGAGATTGGCTAAGGCCAACAGATTGAAACAAGAATGTATCATGGGTGACATATCAAGTAAATGAGTGTCACAAGAAAAGTTTAACATGATGGTATAATATGATGAATAAATTATATACATGTCATTCCTATTCCTTATTAAAAGAATAGATGATATATTGCTCTATTATAAATAGTTGCAATGCTTTCAAAGTTGAGAATGCTTTAAACTTCTTATCCTCTACTCAGTTTCATATATTTTTAAACTACAATAACAACATTTTCGCGGAGAGTTATATCTCCCACTGGGGCAATTTACAATTGTCTCACCCCCGTGGGATCCAACTTTTTATGTGGACGCGGAGAAAGAAGCAGAATCTCATTATAGGGAATAGACAACAGCAGTGACAGCAAGGACATCAGTAATATCTCAGGTGGAGATATTGCCTGTTAAGTTATGTAGTTAGAAAGTCCTATGTGTTGTCTCTGTACTCTCAGGTCCTCAGAGTTTTTAGTCAGTGTTTTATGAATCGATCTGAGGTTTTGGCTTGATGCCTCGAGATTCGTATACTGTCTATATATAATGTTTATAAGACAGTTGATGATGTAATCTCTGAAAAGAGATGGTACAAGTTATGTACGTTTGAACCAGAATGTAAATGTTATGCAATGGTTCTTGTTGGAAAAGATTTCCTATGTGAGGATCTATTTGTAAAAAGTTTTAATTTTCACTTATTTTCAGTAATCCGCTGCAAATAATTCACTTCCGCATTAGTTAATCATGTTTTCGCGAGACGGTCACCACAATTAGTGGTATCAGAGCTCTAGGTTTGCTGAGTCTACAGAGACATAGGACTAAGGTATCGAGTCTATTCTATGTGTACCCAATGTATCTTATAGTTCCTTCTGCTTATGCAGAAGAAGATACATAGCTCTAAGATGTCTGGAGAACATGAGGGATGTGTTGCTGAGAGCAATGTTGCTACAACAGTAGAAGGTGCCAGGAATCAGGCAAGGGAGGAACCAGTGTCTGAAAATCCCCATGTTGATGAAGTCATGAGAGGGAACCCAGATATTCATAATCTTTTTGGGAAACTCATGACCACACTGAGGTATGTGGCAGACCAGATGCCAGCATCAGCACCCAGGGCACCAACTTCCAATGAGGGATATGGGTCTGGTAAGACTTTTGAATGACTACATCGTGTCAGAGCCATTGAATATGCTGGGACATCTGACCCAGCAGATGTTGATCTTTGGCTAACTAATATATAAAAGGCATTTAAGATCCTTAGTATTCCAGATGTTGACAAAGTTAAACATGCAGTGTACCTTTTGAAGGGTAGTGCTGGACTTTGGTGGACTATAGAAGAGATAAAAACAAATGATGAAGAGATTGGATGGGAGGAATTTCGTCGAGAATTCATTAATAAGTATTTTCCAAGGACTTATTTAGATGAAAAGATCTCACAGTTTGAGAAGATTCGACAGGGAGTCATGTCGATAAGTGAATATGAGGTTAAGTTCATGGAACTTTTACGATTATGTCCTCAGATGGCTGCTACTGAGGAGGAAAAGATTCGACGTTTTGAGAAAGGGTTGAATGTTGAAATGTCTATTTCGGCATCTGCTCTAGAAAGTAGAGAGAAGTTTGCCACATTTGTGGAGTCAATTAGAAGGATAGAGGGGTCAATGACAAAGAAACATGCGACAGACCTTAAAAGAAAGTCTAAACAGTTACAGGAACAAGGAATTAGTGGTACTAAACAATCAAAGATTTCAGTAGTACCAACTCAAGTACAATATAGTGCACCTGAACAGCAGTCACCTAAAAAGCTTCGAGCTTGCTATAGTTGTGGATAGAGAGGACATCTGAGGTGGAAATGTCCAAATAGATAGCGATGAGGAGACTCAACAGACAAGACACTAGATAACTTGTAAAAGTAGATTTTGCAAGATAGAACTTTCTATTTAGAATTATCTTTTGTTCCTTACTATAAGAAAGGTAGTTGTTATCTAGTGTACCTGTATAATCCTTTTAAGGGTATGAGGAAGAGATAGTAGTATGAAGACTTGTGATTAGTTTAATATTCTTTTATATGTTTTGAAATTTCTCTTTCTCCATAAAGAAAGGGAAGAGATGAAAGACATAAAATAAAATAAGTGCATACAACTTGATCTCAGTATTTATATACCCTGGCCAGGTATACAACTATTTATGATAAAGTGAGTATGGAAACTCTTAGATTGTAATCTTTTTGATTGCACTGATCAAGCAGTCATTCTGATACAATCTAATGAGTATCATGAAATAAGAAATATGGGATGAATAAATGTGTCATATCCTGAGTATAAGAAAGAGAAACTTGAGATAATATCAAAAGAGCATGTGTGTATGAGGAATTAAAAGTATATTCCTCATAAGATAAGAACATAAATAAGGAGATGATATGTGAAGACTAGATAGTATGATGAATAAAATACATTTGTCTTCCTTTATCTGGGTTTCGGGGATGAAATCCATATAAGGGGGGGATGATTTGTAACATCCCTGACCTGGGTTATGTTTTAACCCTAGGTGTTTTGATTAATAAAGATGATTATATGATTAATCCTATCTTGTGAGAAGTAATTAGGGCTCATGAGGAACTTATGTTTCAATTTTGGTCATGTTTGGACAATGTTAAAGCAATGTTTGCTTATCTTGGACTAATGTGAAAATTACCCAAGTTGAGGGGTTTAAGTGAAAATTGTGCATGATAATATGTTCCTCATGTGTTGAAGCATCATGATAATGAATATTATGCAAAGGTATGCCTTATGGTAGCCTAAGTACCAAGAAAGAGCTGATAAAAAGCACGGTTTGTGCATTAAAACCTAGTTTTGGTGTAAAGTGCAATTTACCCAAAACCTAGGGTTCAATATGTAAATTACCACTTCAATAAGGTCCCTAATGTTTCTTTTCATCAAGTATAGTAAAGAAAATGAGAGGGGATCCTCACTTGAATTAAGTCGGAGGAGAGAGAATCTTGATATTAAAATAATCAAGATTTAATCCTAATTGAAACCCTAACTCGATTTAGGGCAAAAATGAATGTATTAATTAAAGGGCCTTCAACCAAAATTAAAATGGTTGGATTCAGATGTGTATGTGACATCCTTGAGCCTTACAAGAACCACGAAAATATCCAAGGGAGTGGATAACTCACACACAATTTTATAAGAAAAAGAAATATCCACTCACATATGGATATTAATGTAATATGAATTGAGGTGTTTAATTTGCTTTTCTTTAACTCATGGATAATTGAGAGGGATAAAAGTAAAACAAGATAGCCTCATCCCTAAGGAAGATAAGGGGGGAGAGGCGGCAACATTTTTGGGATTAAATGAATTTTTATAAGGCACTTTCTCTCTCCTTGAATTTCTTATAAAAAGACCCTTTACAAGCCAAATGGAAGGCTTTTTCGACCCCACTTCTTCTCCTTGCTTGAAAAACTGACCAAGAAGGCTAAGAACAGCAGGGAGCACGTCCTCAACCTGTTGGTAAGCTTTTGATCTTCGTTCGTCATGATTTCATTGTGAAAATCATAACACAATACATGATTTCTTCATTTCTTCACTCCATCTTCAACCCTAGCCGATCCTTTTACTCCAAAAGCTTGAGAAACGACCTTGGGAGGTTGCAAGAGCTTCAACCACCATTGGATCCGTGAATCTTGGAGCTTGGGATCATAATTGAAGGCGGGTTTTATAACTTGAATCCTTTTTCATTGTTATTCAACCATTAATCTTGCAATTTCAATGATTCCTTCATTATCTTGTTTAATTGCTGGTTGATAATGGTTAATTCATGAAATCAGAAGTTGTTCAAACTTCAGGGACGAAGGTAGATGATGATGACATCATCTTGGATACTTTTTTCCAAAGAAATCATGGTTCATACGGTTTTGACTTAATTGCTTATGAGGTTTCACCAAACCGTTTGATTGCAAACGGTTTGAAACCATTTGGGAGAAAACGGTTTCACCAAAGACCGTTTGGGGGTCACCCAAGACCGTTTGGAGGTCTAGGTTCAAGTATGGATATGTGTTTGAAGATCCAAAGATGTGGTATGAACCCTAATCGGCTAAGTGCTGATTTTGTAAGTGATTGAGATGATGTTTTGGGTTGATTGGCCCAAACGGTTTCAAAACCATTTGCGGATCACCCAAATGGTTCCAAGAACGTTTGGGGATCACCCAAGACTGTTTGGAGGTCTGGGGTTAAGTATAATTGACCAATTCAGGTCCAAAGGTACCAAATCATATTGCAATTAAGTGTTGATTTGTTGATCAACTCGATAGACCAATCCCCAATGGAATTTCACTAGAACCCAAAGGTTGGATGAGACAAACGGTTTCAAGACCGTTTGGAGCTCATCCAAATGGTTTGAAAACCGTTTGGTGGTCACCAAAGACCGTTTGGAGGTCTAGGGTTGAGTATGGTTAGGTATTTGAAGGTCTAAAGGTATCAAGTTGATTTCCAATCAAATGCTGATTTGGTGATCAATCCAATGATCCAAACTTTAATTGGTTGACTTGGATTATGATGTGGACATGGGAAAACAGTCTCAAGACCGTTTGGAGGTCATCTAAACGACCTCAATACCATTTGGGGTCAGTTCATGTTCAATTTGGATGATGGTTCAAAGGTTTCAAAGTAACTAATCGTGCATTGATTAGTGTTGAAGGATCATTGATTCCAAACCCTAATTAAATTGATTCAAACCCTAGCTGATGACTAACTGAGGGTCAATTGAGGGCTAAATCAGTTGTAGGTTGAACTACTTAACTCAATTGAAGTATGAGGATAGGTCTAATTGATGATTGGTTCCATGAATTCTATGATTGAAGGAACCAACATTGGAATCCCTAATTGAGGTTGATTCCATGTGAATCCCTAATTGAGGTTGATTCCATGTAAACCCTAATTGAGGTTGATTCCATAAGAAACCCTAACTAAGGGTGATTCCATGAGAAATCCCTAGTTGGGATGAGTAGTAAACATTAAGTATAGGCAATGAGATGTGAAAGCCTAATGAAGACTGATGCTACATGCAATCCTAATTCTAATGAAGTATAATAGCATATGAAATCTCAAAGCCCTAATAAAGGGTAAAGGTATGTGAAACTCTAATTGGAGTTATAATACATGAAGCCTTAATCTTGGACAACATGATGACAACCCATAACCCTAATAATAAAATAGTGGGTAAAACCTTATAAGGGTGAAATATCATAAATGGATGATTATAGGCAAGCTTATTGTAAGAAATGCCTTAATCTGAGATGAGTCCATATCATTAAAGATAGTTGGACCATTCTTATGTGTAACCTATGCACTTCATGGTAAGAGTGATAGGTTAGTGGATGAATGAATTAAGATGGGAGATACCTTAATCCAAGATAAGCTAATAACTTAAGAAAGTTGGAAGTAATGAGGTAAGTGATACATCAAGATATGAAAGACTTCATTGTTAACATCTCAAAGTTGATATACTTTGATAACTATGAAATCCTAATGTGAGTTGGGAAACCCTAACCCTAAATTGGGTAATGGGACATGAGAAACCCCAAATTGATGTAAATAGTAAGCCCTAACCCTATTAAGGGAATAGTGGTGTTAGTATTATATTACAAGAGATAAAATGATTAGATGTTGCCTAGTGATAGGTGACAAGATGTTGAATGGCCATGTGAGCCAAATGTTTAGATGTTGCCTAGTGATAGGTAACAAGATGTTGAATGGCCCTATGAGCCATATGATTAGATGTTGCCTAATGAGAGGTGACAAGATGCTTTATGGGCTTTATGAGCCATGAGAATAATTGTAGTATAGTAAGAGGCACCAAGATGATTAATGATCGGTCAAAGGAAATTTATATTCCATGATCCATGAAATCAGGATTGGTTAAAGTCCAATGCCTGGCTGTGAAATTAGGATTGGTTAGAGTCCAATGCCTCACTATGAAATCAGGATTGGTTAAAGTCCAATGCCTGGCTGTGTAATCAGGATTGGTTAGAGTCCAATGCCTGGCTGTGTAATTAGGATTGGTTAAAGTCCAATGCCTGGCTCGGAAATCAGGATTGGTTAAAGTCCAATGCCTGGTTGTGTAATCAGGATTGGTTACAGTCCAATGCCTGGTTGTGTAATCAGGATTGGTTAAAGTCCAATGCCTGGCTGTGAAATCAGGATTGGTTAGAGTCCAATGCCTGGCTGTTAAATCAGGATTGGTCAAAGTCCAATGTCTAGCTGTGTAATCAGGATTGGTTAAAGTCCAATGCATGGCTGTGAAATCAGGATTTGTTAAAGTCCAATGCCTGGCTGTGAAATCGGGATTGGTTAGAGTTCAATGCCTAAATGTGTAATCAAGTTTGGAGAAATCCAATACATGGCATAGGGGTAATTCCTGTAATCAAGATTGGTTAAAGTCCAATGCCTGGTGGTGTAATCAGGTTTGGAAGAGTCCAACACCTGATAGAGGCCCAATGCATGTAATGATGACATAGAATTGGTATTAACCCAATGTCTGTATTAAGGATATATGAATACATGGTAGATGTAATTTCTTATCTTTTTAGCAGATTGGCTAAGGCCAACAGATTGAAACAAGAATGTATAATGGGTGACATATCAAGTTAATGACTGTCACAAGAAAAGTTTAACATGATGGTATAATATGATGAATAAATGATATACATGTCATTCCTATTCCTTATTAAAATAATAGATGATATATTGCTCTATCATAAATAGTTGCAATGCTTTCAAAGTTGAGAATGCTTTAAACTGCTTATCCTCTGCTCAGTTTCATATCTTTAAACTGCAATAACAATGTTTTGGCGGAGAGTTATATCTCCCGCTGGGGCAATTTACAATTGTCTCACCCCCGTGGGATCCAACTTTTTAGGTGGACGCGGAGAAAGAAGAAGAATCTCATTATAGGGAATAGACAACAGCAATGATAGCAAGGACATCAGTAATATCTCAGGTGGAGATATTGCCTATCAAGTTATGTAGTTAGAAAGTCCTATGTGTCCTCTCTGTACTCTCAGGTCCACGGAGTTTATAGTCAGTGTTTTATGAATCGATCTGAGGTTTTGGCTTGATGCCTCAAGAATCGTATATTGTCTATATATAATGTTTATAAGACAGTTGATGATGTAATCTCTAAAAAGAGATGGTACAAGTTATGTACGTTTGAACCAGAATGTAAATGTTATGCAATGGTTCTTGTTGGAAAAGATTTCCTATGTGAAGATCTCTTTGCAAAAAGTTTTATTTTTTTAGTGATTTCCAGTAATCCGCTGCAAATAATTCACTTCCGCATTAGTTAATCATGTTTTCGCGAGACGGTCACCATAATTAGTGGTATCAGAACTCTAGGTTCGCTGAGTCTACAGAGACATAGGACTAAGGTATCGAGTCTATTCTAAGTGTACCCAATGTATCTTATAGTGCCTTCTGCTTATGCAGAAGAAGATACATAGCTCTAAGATGTCTGGAGAACATGAGGGACGCATTGCTGAGAGAAATGTTTCTGCAATAGTAGAAGGTGCCATGGATCAGGCAAAGGAGGAACCAGTGTCTGAAAATCCCCTTGTTGATGAAGTCATGAGAGGGAACCCAGATATTCATAATCTTTTTTGGCAACTCATGACCACACTGAGGTATGTGGCAGACCAGATGCCAGCATCAACACCTGAATGGCATTTAAGATCCTTAATATTCCAGATGTTGACAAAGTTAAACATGCAGTGTACCTTTTGAAGGGTAGTGCTGGACATTGGTGGACTATAGAAGAGATAAAAAGAAATGATGAAGAGATTGGATGGGAGGAATTTCGTCGAGAATTCGTTAATAAGTATTTTCCAAGGACTTATTTAGATGAAAAGATCTCACAGTTTGAGAAGATTCGATAGGGAGTCATGTCGATAAGTGAATATGAGGTTAAGTTCATGGAACTTTTATGATTCTGTCCTCAGATGGTTTCTACTGAGGAGGACAAGATTTGACATTTTGAGAAAGGGTTGAATGCTGAAATGTCTATTCTGGCATCTGCTCTAGAAAGTAGAGAGATGTTTGCCACATTTGTGGAGTCAATTAGAAGGATAGAGGGGTCCATGACAAAGAAACATGAGACAGACCTTAAAAGAAAGTCTAAACAGTTACAGGAACAAGGAATTAGTGGTACTAAACAATCAAAGATTTTAGTAGTACCAACTCAAGTACAATATAGTGCACCAGAACAACAGTCACCTAAAAAGCTTCGAGCTTGCTATAGATGTGGACAGAGAGGACATCTGAGGTGGCAATGTCCAAATAGAAAGTGATGAGGAGACTCAACAGACAAGACACTAAATAACTTGTAAAAGTAGATTTGGTAAGATAGAACTTTCTATTTTGAATTATCTTTTGTTCCTTACTATAAGAAAGGTAGTTGTTATCTAGTTCACCTGTATAATCCTTTTAAGAATATGAGGAAGAGATAGTAGTATGACTACTTGTGTTCCGTTTAATATTCTTTTATATGTTTTGAAGTTTCTCTTTCTCCATAAAGAAAGGGAAGAGATGAGAGACATAAAATAAAATAAGTGCATACTACTTGATCTCAGTATTTATATACCCTGGCCAGGTATACAAATATTGATGATAAAGTGAGTATGGAAGCTCTTAGATTGTAATCTTCTTGATTGCCCTGATCAAGCAGTCATTCTAATACAATCTAATGAGTATCATGAAATAAGAAATATGGGATGAATAAATGTGTCATATCCTGAGTATAAGAAAGAGAAACCTGAGATAATATCGAAAGAGCATGTGTGTATGAGGAATTAAAAGTATACTCCTCATAAGATAAGAACATGAATAAGGAGATGATATGTGAAGAATAGATAGTATGATGAATAAAATACATCTGTCTTCCTTTATCTGGATTTCGGGGATGAAATCCTTATAAGGGGGGGATGATTTGTAACATCCCTGACCTGGGTTATGATTTAACCCTAGGTGTTTTGATTAATAAAGATTATTATATGCTTAATCCTATCTTGTGAAAAGTAATTAGGGCTCATGAGGAACTTATGTTTCAATTTTGGTCCTGTTTGGACAATGTCGAAGCAATGTTTGCTTATCTTGGACTAATGTGAAAATTACCCAAGTTGAGGGGTTTAAGTGCAAATTGTGCATGATAATATGTTCCTCATGTGTTGAAGCATCATGAGAATGATGATGATGCAAAGGTATGGCTTATGGTAGCCTGAGTACCAAGAAAGAGCTGATAAAGCATGGTTTCTGCATTAAAATCTAGTTTTGGTGTAAAGTGCAATTTACCCAAAACCTAGGGTTCGATATATAAATTACCACTTCAATAAGGTCCCTAATGTTTCTTGTCATCAAGTAGAGTAAATAAAATGAGAGGGATGCCTCACTTGAATTAATTTGGAGGAGAGAGAATCTTGATATTAAAATAATCAAGATTTAATCCTAATTGAAACCCTAACTCGATTTAGGGAAAAAATGAATGTATTAATTAAAGGGCCTTCAACCAAAATTAAAATGGTTGGATTCGGATGTGTATGTGACATCCTTGAGCCTTGCAAGGACCATGAAAATATCCAAGGGACTGGATAACTCACACACAATTTTATAAGAAAAAGAAATATCCACTCACATATGGATATTAATATAATATGAATTGAGGTGCTTAATTTTCTTTTATTTAAATCATGGATAATTGAGAGGGATAAAAGTCAAACAAGATAGCCTCGTCCCTAAGGAAGATAAGGGGGGAGAGGCGGCAACATTTTTGGGATTAAATGAATTTTTATAAGGCACTTTCTCTCTCCTTGAATTTCTTATAAAAAGACCCTTTACAAGCAAAATGGAAGGCTTTTTTGACCCCACTTCTTCTCCTTGCTTTCAAAACTGACCAAGAAGGCTAAGAACAAGAGGTATCACGTCCTCAACCTGTTGTTAAGCTTTTGATCTTAGTTCTTCATGATTTCATGGTGAAAATCATAAAAGAATACATGATTTCTTCATTTCTTCACTCCATCTTCAACCCTACCCGATCCTTTTACTCCATAAGCAAGAGAAATGACCTTGGGAGTTTGCTAGAGCTTCAACCACCATTGGAGCCGTGAATCTTGTATCTTGGGATCAGAATTGAAGGCGGGTTTATAACTTGAACCGTTTTTCATTGTTATTCAACCATTAATCTTGCAATTTCAATGATTCCTTCATTATCTTGTTTAATTGCTGGTTGATAATGGTTAATTCATGAAATCAGAAGTTGTTAGAACCTCAGGGACGAAGGTATATGATGATGACATAATCTTGGATACTTGTTTCCAAAGAAATCATGGTCCATACGGTTTTGAGTTAATTGCTCATGCGGTTTCACTAAACCGTTTGAGAGCAAACGATTTGAAACTGTTTGGGAGCAAACGATTTCAAAACTGTTTTAGTGAGTTGACCAAGGGTTGAAGGTTTGCGATTCCTGTTCCTAATTATGTTGGTTAATGACTCACCAAATTTTATGGGTTAACTCCCATGGAATCGTGAGTTGAAGGCTAATCAATTAGGCAAACCTAATTGGATTAAGTGCTGATTTTTCAGCTTGATTAATTCGACTTTTTGGGAAAACGGTTTCAAAACCGTTTGAGTGAGTTGACCATGGGTTGACCGTTTGAGATTCCTGATCCTAATTATGTTGGTTAATGACTCACCAAATTTGAGGGGTTAATTCCGAAGGAATCTTGAGTTGAATCCTAATCAATTAGGAAAACCCTAATTGGAATTAGTGCTGAAATTCCAATGAGTTGATTTGAGATTTTGGGTTGATTAGCCCAAACGGTTTCAAAACCATTTGGGGATCACCCAAACGGTCTCAAGACCGTTTGGGGGTCACCCAAGACCATTTTTATGTCTAGGTTCAAGTATGGATATGTGTTTGAAGATCCAAATATGTGGTATGAACCCTAATCGGCTAAGTGCTGATTTTGTGAGTGATTGAGATGATGTTTTGGGTTGATTGGCCCAAACGGTTTCAAAACCATTTGGGGATCACCCAAACGGTTTCCAGACCATTTGGGGATCACCCAAGACCGTTTGGAGGTCTGGGGTGAAGTATAGTTGACCAATTCAGGTCCAAAGGTACCAAATCATATTGCAATTAAGTGTTGATTTGTTGATCAACTCGATAGACCAATCCCCAATGGAATTTCACTAGAACCCAAAGGTTGGATGAGCCAAACAGTTTCAAGACTGTTTGGAGCTCATAAAAATGGTTTCAAAACCGTTTGGTGGTCACCCAAGACCATTTGGAGGTCTAGGGTTGAGTATGGTTAGGTGTTTGAAGGTCTAAAGGTACCAAGTTGATTTGCAATCAAATGTTGATGTGGTGATCAATCCAATGATCCAAACTTTAATTGGTTGACTTGGATTATGATGTGGAAATGGGAAAACGGTCTCAAGCCTGTTTGGAGGTCATCCAAACGACCTCAATACCGTTTGGGGTCAGGTCATGTTGAATTTGGATGATGGTTCAAAGGTTTCAAAGTAACTAATCTTGCGTTGATTAGTGTTGAAGGATCATTGATTCCAAACCCTAATTCAATTGATTCAAACCCTAGTTGATGACTAATTGAGGGTCAATTGAGGGATAAATCAGTTGTAGGTTGAACTACTTAACTCAATTCAAGTATGAGGATAGGTCTAATTGATGTTTGGTTCCATGAATTCTATGATTGAAGGAACCAACATTGGGATCCCTAATTGAGGTTAATTCCATGTGAATCCCTAATTGAGGTTGATTCCATGTAAACCCTAATTGAGGTTGATTCCATAAGAAACCCTAACTGAGGGTGATGCCATGAGAAATCCCTAGTTGGGATGAGTAGTAAACATTAAGTATAGGCAATGAGATGTGAAAGCCTAATGAAGAGTGATGCTACATGCAATCCTAATTCTAATGAAGTATAATAGCATATGAAATCTCAAAGCCCTAATAAAGGGTAAAGGTATGTGAAACTCTAATTGGAGTTATAATACATGAAGCCTTAATCTTGGACAACATGATGACAACCCAGAACCCTAATAATAAAATAGTGGGTAAAACCTTATAAGGGTGAAATATCATAAATGGATGATTATAGGCAAGCTTATTGTAAGCAATGCCTTAATCTGAGATGAGTCCATATCATTAAAGATAGTTGGACCATTCTTATGTGTAACCTATGCACTTCATGGTAAGAGTGATAGGTTAGTGGATGAACGAATTAAGATGGGAAATACCTTAATCCAAGATAAGATAATAACGTAAGAAAGTTGGAAGTAATGAGGTAAGTGATACATCAAGATATGAAAGACTTCATTGTTAGCATCTCAAAGTTGATATACTTTGATAACTATGAAATCCTAATTTGAGATGGGAAACCCTAACCCTAAATTGGGTAATGGGACATGAGAAACCCCAAAGTGATGTGAATAGTAAGCCCTAACCCTATTAAGGGAATAGTGGTGTTATTATTATATTACAAGAGATAAAATCATTAGATGTTGCCTAGTGATAGGTGACAAGATGTTGAATGGCCATGTGAGCCATATGTTTAGATGTTGCCTAGTGATTGGTAACAAGATGTTCAATGGCCCTGTGAGCCATATGATTAGATGTTGCCTAATGAGAGGTGACAAGATGCTTTATGGGCTTTATGAGCCATGAGAATAATTGTAGTATAGTAAGAGGCACCAAGATGATTAAAGATGGGTCGAAGGAAATTTATATTCCATGATCCATGAAATCAGGATTGGTTAAAGTCCAATGCCTGGTTGTGAAATCATGATTGGTTAGAGTCCAATGCCTGGCTGTGAAATCAGGATTGGTTAAAGTCCAATGCCTGGCTGTGTAATCAGGATTGGTTAGAGTCCAATGCCTAGCTGTGTAATCAGGATTGGTTAAAGTCCAATGCCTGGTTGTGAAATCAGGATTGGTTAAAGTCCAATGCATGGCTGTGCAATCAGGATTGGTTAGAGTCCAATGCCTGGTTGTGTAATCAGGATTGGTTAAAATCCAATGCTTGGCTGTGAAATCAGGATTGGTTAGAGTGCAATGCCTGGCTATGAAATCAAGATTGGTTAAAGTCCAATGCCTGGCTGTGTAATCAGGATTGGTTAAAGTCCAATGCCTGGCTGTGAAATTAGGATTGGTTAAAGTCCAATGTCTGGCTGTGAAATCAGGATTGGTTAGAGTCCAATTCCTAACTGTGTAATCAGGTTTGGAGAAATACAATACATGGCAGAGGGGTAATGCCTGTAATCAAGATTGGTTAAAGTCCAATGCCTGGCGGTGTAATCAGGTTTGGAAGTTTCCAACACCTGACAGAGGCTCAATGCCTGTAATGATGACATAGAATTGGTATTAACCCAATGTATGTATTAATGATATATGAATACATGGTAGACGTAATTTCTTATCTATTTAGCAGATTGGGTAAGGCCAACAGATTGAAACAAGAATGTATCATGGGTGACATATCAAGTTAATGAGTGTCACAAGAAAAGTTTAACATGATGGTATAATATGATGAATAAATGATATACATGTCATTCCTGTTCCTTATTAAAAGAATATATGATATATTGCTCTATCATAAATAGTTTCAATGCTTTCAAAGTTGAGAATGCTTTAAACTGCTTATCCTCTTCTCAGTTTCATATCTTTAAACTGCAATAACAATGTTTTGGCGGAGAGTTATATCTCCCGCTGAGACAATTTACAATTGTCTCACCCCCATGAGATCCAACTTTTTAGGTGGACACGGAGAAAGAAGAAGAATCTCATTATAGGGAATAGACAACAACAATGATAGCAAGGACATCAGTAATATCTCAGGTGGAGATATTGCCTGTCAAGTTATGTAGTTAGAAAGTCCTATGTGTCGTCTCTGTACTCTCAGGTCCATGGAGTTTATAGTCAGTCTTTTATGAATCGATCTGAGGTTTTGGCTTGATGCCTCAAGATTCGTATATTGTCTATATATAATGTTTATAAGACAGTTGATGATGTAATCTCTAAAAAGAGATGGTACAAGTTATGTACGTTTGAACCAGAATGTAAATGTTATGTAATGGTTCTTGTTGGAAAAGATTTCCTATGTGAAGATCTCTTTGCAAAAAGTTTTATTTTTTTAGTGATTTCCAGTAATCCGCTGCAAATAATTCGCTTCCGCATTAGTTAATCATGTTTTCGCGAGACGGTCACCATAATTAGTGGTATCAGAACTCTAGGTTCGCTGAGTCTACAGAGACATAGGACTAAGGTATCAAGTCTATTCTAAGTGTACCCAATGTATCTTATAGTGCCTTCTGCTTATGCAGAAGAAGATACATAGCTCTAAGATGTCTGGAGAACATGAGGGACGCATTGTTGAGAGCAATGTTTCTGCAACAATAGAAGGTGCCATGGATCAGGCAAAGGAGGAACCCGTGTCTGAAAATCCCCTTGTTGATGAAGTCATGAGAGGGAACCCAGATATTCATAATCTTTTTGGGCAACTCATGACCACACTGAGGTATGTGGCAGACCAGATGCCAGCATCAACACCTGAATGGCATTTAAGATCCTTAGTATTCCAGATGTTGACAAAGTTAAACATGCAGTGTACCTTTTGAAGGGTAGTGCTGGACATTGGTGGACTATAGAAGAGATAAAAAGAAATGATGAAGAGATTGGATGGGAGGAATTTCGTCGAGAATTCGTTAATAAGTATTTTCCAAGGACTTATTTAGATGAAAAGATCTCACAGTTTGAGAAGATTCGACAGGGAGTCATGTCGATAAGTGAATATGAGGTTAAGTTCATGGAACTATTATAATTCTGTCCTTAGATGGTTTCTACTGAGGAGGACAAGATTTGACATTTTGAGAAAGGGTTGAATGCTGAAATGTCTATTCTGGCATCTGCTCTAGAAAGTAGAGAGACGTTTGCCACATTTGTGGAGTCAATTAGAAGGATAGAGGGGTCCATGACAAAGAAACATGAGACAGACCTTAAAAGAAAGTCTAAACAGTTACAGGAACAAGGAATTAGTGGTACTAAACAATCAAAGATTTTAGTAGTACCAACTCAAGTACAATATAGTGCACCAGAACAACAGTCACCTAAAAAGCTTCGAGCTTGCTATAGATGTGGACAGAGAGGACATCTGAGGTGGCAATGTCCAAATAGAAAGCGATGAGGAGACTCAACACACAAGACACTAGATAACTTGTAAAAGTAGATTTGGCAAGATAGAACTTTCTATTTTGAATTATCTTTTGTTCCTTACTATAAGAAAGGTAGTTGTTATCTAGTTCACCTATATAATCCTTTTAAGGATATGAGGAAGAGATAGTAGTATGAATACTTGTGTTCAGTTTAATATTCTTTTATATGTTTTGAAGTTTCTCTTTCTCCATAAAGAAAGGGAAGAGATGAAAGACATAAAATAAAATAAGTGCATACTACTTGATCTCAGTATTTATATACCCTGGCCAGGTATACAACTATTGATGATAAAGTGAGTATGGAAACTCTTAGATTGTAATCTTTTTGATTGCCCTGATCAAGCAGTCATTCTGATACAATCTAATGAGTATCATGAAATAAGAAATATGGGATGAATAAATGTGTCATATCCTGAGTATAAGAAAGAGAAACCTGAGATAATATCAAAAGAGCATGTGTGTATGAGGAATTAAAAGTATACTCCTCATAAGATAAGAACATGAATAAGGAGATGATATGTGAAGAATAGATAGTATGATGAATAAAATACATATGTCTTCCTTTATCTGGATTTCGGGGATGAAATCCTTATAAGGGGGGGATGATTTGTAACATCCCTGACCTGGGCTATGTTTTAACCCTAGGTGTTTTGATTAAGAAATATGATTATATGCTTAATCCTATCTTGTGAAAAGTAATTAGGGCTCATGAGGAACTTATGTTTCAATTTTGGTCCTGTTTGGACAATGTTGAAGCAATGTTTGCTTATCTTGGACTAATGTGCAAATTACCCAAGTTGAGGGGTTTAAGTGCAAATTGTGCATCATAATATGTTCCTCATGTGTTGAAGCATCATGAGAATGAAGATGATGCAAAGGTATGGCTTATGGTATCCTGAGTACCAAGAAAGGGCTGATAAAGCAATGTTTGTGCATTAAAACCTAGTTTTGGTGTAAAGTGCAATTTACCCAAAACCTAGGGTTCAATATGTAAATTACCACTTAAATAAGGTCCCTAATGTTTCTTTTCATCACGTAGAGTAAATAAAATGAGAGGGGCTCCTCACTTGAATTAAGTTGGAGGAGAGAGAATCTTGATATTAAAATAATCAAGATTTAATCCTAATTGAAACCCTAACTCGATTTAGGGAAAAAATGAATGTATTAATTAAAGGGCCTTCAACCAAAATTAAAATGGTTGGATTCAGATGTGTATGTGACGTCCTTGAGCCTTGCAAGGACCACGAAAATATCCAAGGGAGTGGATAACTCACACACAATTTTATAAGAAAAAGAAATATCCACTCACATATGGATATTAATATAATATGAATTGAGGTGCTTAATTTGCTTTTCTTTAAATCATGGATAATTGAGAGGGATAAAAGTAAAAAACGATAGCCTCGTCCCTAAGGAATATAAGGGGGGATAGGCGGCCACATTTTTGGGATTAAATGAATTTTTATAAGACACTTTCTCTCTCCTTGAATTTCTTATAAAAAGACCATTTATAAGCCAAATGTAAGGCTTTTTCGACCCCACTTCTTCTCCTTGCTTGCAAAACCTACCAAGAAGGCTAAGAACATCAGGGAGCACGTCCTCAACCTGTTGGTAAGATTTTGATCTTCGTTCTTCATGATTTCATGGTGAAAATCATAAAACAATACATGATTTCTTCATTTCTTCACTCCATCTTCAACCCTAGCCGATCCTTTTACTCCAAAAGCTTGAGAAATGACCTTGCGAGGTTTCTAGAGATTCAACCACCATTGGAGCCATGAAGTGTGGATCTTGGGATCAGAATTGAAGGCGGGTTTTATAACTTGAACCCGTTTTCATTGTTATTCAACCATTAATCTTGCAATTTCAATGATTCCTTCATTATCTTGTTTAATTGCTGGTTCATAATGGTTAATTCATGAAATCAGAAGTTGTTAGAACTTCAGGAACGAAGGTAGATGATGATGACATCATATTGGATACATTTTTTCCAAATAAATCATGGTTCATACAGTTTTGAGTTAATTGCTCATGCAGTTTCACCAAACCGTTTGACAGCAAACAGTTTGAAACCGTTTGGGAGAAAACGGTTTCAAAACCATTTGAGTGAGTTGACCAAGGGTTGACTGTTTTAGATTCCTGTTCCTAATTATTTTGGTTAATGACTCACCGAATTTTATGGGTTAACTCCCAAGGAATCGTGAGTTGAAGGCTAATCAATTAGGCAAACCTAATTGGATTAAGTGCTGATTTTTCAGCTTGATTAATTCGACTTTTTGGGAAAACGGTTTCAAAAACCATTTGATTGAGTTAACCAAGGGTTTAACATTTGCGATTCCTGATACTAATTATGTTGGTTAATGACTCACCAAATTTGAGGGGTTAATTCCCAAGGAATCATGAGTTGAAGGCTAATCAATTAGGCAAACCCTAATTGGAATTAGTGCTGAAATTCCAATGAGTTGATTTGAGATTTTGGGTTGATTAGCCCAAACGGTTTCAAAACCATTTGGGGATCACCCAAACGGTCTCAAGACCGTTTGGCGGTCACCCAAGACCGTTTGGAGGTCTAGGGTCAAGTATGGATATGTGTTTGAAGTTCCAAAGATGTGGTATGAACCAGGCATTGTAAGTGATTGAGATGATTTTATGGGTTGATTGGCCCAAACGGTTTCACAACCATTTGGGGATCACCCAAACGGTTTCAAAACTGTTTTGGGATCACCCAAGACCATTTGGAGGTCTGGGGTTAAGTATAGTTGACCAATTGAAGGTCCAAAGGTACCAAATCATATTGCAATTAAGTGTTGATTTGTTGATCAACTCGATAGACCAATCCCCAATGGATTTCTCTAGAACTCAAAGGTTGGATGAGCCAAACGGTTTCATGACCGTGTGGATCTCATCCCAATGGTTTCAAAACCGTTTGGTGGTCACCCAAGACCGTTTGGAGGTCTAGGGTTGAGTATGGTTAGGTGTTTGAAGGTCTAAAGGTACCAAGTTGATTTGCAATCAAATGCTAATTTGGTGATCAATCCAATGATCCAAACTTTAATTGGTTGACTTGGATTATGATGTGGACATGGGAAAACGGTCTCAAGACCGTTTGGAGGTCATCCAAATGAACTCAAGACCGTTTGGGGTCAGTTCATGTTCAATTTGGATGATGGTTCAAAGGTTTCAAAGTAACTAATCTTGCATTGATTAGTGTTGAAGGATCATTGATTCCAAACCCTAATTCAATTGATTCAAACCCTAGTTGATGACTAATTGAGGGTCAATTGAGGGATAAATCAGTTTTAGGTTGAACTACTTAACTCAATTGAAGTATGAGTATAGGTCTAATTGATGATTGGTTCCATGAATTCTATGATTGAAGGAACCAACATTGGAATCCCTAATTGAGGTTGATTCCATGTGAAGCCCTAATTGAGGTTGATTCCATGTAAACCCTAATTGAGGTTGATTCCATAAGAAACCCTAATTGAGGGTGATGCCATGAGAAATCCCTAGTTGGGATGAGTACTAAACATTAAGTATAGGCAATGAGATGTGAAGGCCTAATGAAGAGTGATGCTACATGCAATCCTAATTCTAATGAAGTATAATAGCATATGAAATCCCAAAGCCCTAATAAAGGGTAAAGGTATGTGAAACTCTAATTGGAGTTATAATAAATGAAGCCTTAATCTTGGACAACATGATGACAACCCAGAACGCTAATAATAAAATAGTGGGTAAAACCTTATAAGGGTGAAATATCATAAATGAATGATTATAGGCAAGCTTATTGTAAGCAATGCCTTAATCTGAGATGAGTCCATATCATTAAAGATAGTTGGAACATTCTTATGTGTAACCTATGCACTTCATGGTAAGAGTGATAGGTTAGTGAATCAAAGGATTAAGATGGGAAATACATTAATCCAAGATAAGGTAATAACTTAAGAAAGTTGGAAGTAATGAGGTAAGTGATACATCAAGATATGAAAGACTTCATTGTTAGCATCTCAAAGTTGATATACTTTGATAACTATGAAATCCTAATGTGAGATGGGAAACCCTAACCCTAAATTGGGTAATGGGATATGATAAACCCCAAAGTGATGTGAATAGTAATCCCTAACCCTATTAAGGGAATAGTGGTGTTACTATTATATTATAAGAGATAAAATGATTAGATGTTGCCTAGTAATAGGTAACAAGATGTTGAATGGCCCTGTGAGCCATATGTTTAGATGTTTCCTAGTGATAGGTAACAAGATGTTGAATGGCCCTGTGAGCCATATGATTAGATGTTTCCTAATGAGAGGTGACAAGATGCTTTATGGGCTTTATGAGCTGTGAGAATAATTGTAGTATAGTAAGAGGCACCAAGATGATTAATGATGGGTCGAAGGAAATTTATATTCCATGATCCATGAAATCAGGATTGGTTAAAGTCCAATGCATGGCTGTGAAATTAGGATTGGTTAGAGTCCAATGCCTGGCTATGAAATCAGGATTGGTTAAAGTCCAATGCCTGGCTGTGTAATCAGGATTGGTTAGAGTCCAATGCCTGGCTGTGTAATCAGGATTGGTTAACGTTCAATGCCTGGCTGTGAAATCAGGATTGGTTAAAGTACAATGACTGGTTGTGTAATCAGGATTGGTTAGAGTCCAATGCCTGGCTGTGTAATCAGGATTGGTTAAAGTCCAATGCCTGGCTGTGAAATCAGGATTGGTTAGAGTCCAATGCCTGGCTGTGAAATCAGGATTGGTTAAAGTCCAATGCCTAGCTGTGTAATCAGGATTGGTTAAAGTCCAATGCCTGGCTGTGAAATCAGGATTGGTTAAAGTCCAATGCCTGGCTGTGAAATCAGGATTGGTTAGAGTCCAATGCCTGGCTGTGTAATCAGGTTTGGAGAAATCCAATACATGGCAGAGGGGTAATTCCTGTAATCAGGATTGGTTAAAGTCCAATGCCTGGCAGTGTAATCAGGTTTGGAAGAGTCCAACACCTGGCAGAGGCTCAATGCCTGCAATGATGACATAGGATAGGTATTAACCCAATGCATGTATTAATGATATATGAATACATGGTAGATGTAATTTCTTATCTGTTTAGCAGATTGGCTAAGTCCAACAGATTGAAACAAGAATGTATCATGGGTGACATATCATGTTAATGAGTGTCACAAGAAAAGTTTAACATGATGGTATAATATGATGAATAAATGATATACATGTCATTCCTATTCCTTATTAAAAGAATATATGATATATTTCTCTATCATAAATAGTTGCAATGCTTTCAAAGATGAGAATGCTTTAAACTGCTTATCCTCTACTCAGTTTCATATCTTTAAACTACAATAACAATGTTTTGGCGGAGAGTTATATCTCCCGCTGGGGCAATTTACAATTGTCTCACCCCCGTGGGATCCAACTTTTTAGGTGGACGCGAAGAAAGAAGAAGAATCTCATTATAGGGAATAGACAAAAACAGTGACAACAAGGACATCAGTAATATCTCAGGTGGAGATATTGCCTGTCAAGTTATGTTGTTAGAAAGTCCTATGTGTCGTCTCTATACTCTCAGGTCCTCGGAGTTTTTAGTCAGTGTTTTATGAATCGATCTGAGGTTTTGGCTTGATGCCTTGAGATTCGTATACTGTCTGTATATAATGTTTATAAGACAGTTGATGATGTAATCTCTGAAAAGAGATGGCACAAGTTATGTACGTTTGAACCAGAATGTAAATGTTATGCAATGGTTCTTGTTGGAAACGATTTCCTATGTGAGGATCTCTTTGCAAAAAGTTTTAATTTTCAGTGATTTTCACTTCCGCATTAGTTAATCATGTTTTCGCGAGACGGTAGCAACATTTAACCTCATAACTCCAAAATAGACAAAACTATATATATATATGTTTTCTTAATCAGGATATAACCGAATAAGATCAATAATGATAATTTCAGAGTCTAAATTGAGGTTTTGTACAGAAAGTCCATAAGTTAGTGTTTCTTTACCTTTATGCATATGTAAAACCCTAATGAATGGTTATCCATTGAAAATAGGAAAAGTGGGATTTTGTCTCAATTAAAGTTGTGAAAGAGAGTAATTGATTTCATTGAGAAAGGTATGTTCTTTCCTTACACCTAAGTTGGGAATAATGTGTAAACCCTAACCTAGTTTCCCTAATGAGGCTTTATGTAACCCAAAATTCTCCTTTGATAATTTCCTTATTATGTTTTCCTCAAAATCAATTTTATTATTTATTTCTTGGGTCTGGTACCCCACTCCTATGTTTATATTTACTTGATTCTTATACTTGTTGTAGTTCTTTAGCATGTTGATTTTATTAGACTATTTAACTAGTGTAGTGGTACTTATGTACAACCACCCATAGATAGGACATGTGTAAATTCTCTAGGGGAATGTGTTACTCTCCCCTATGTAGAATGTTTGTAGGTGATTTTAATGTGTTACTCTCCCTCACCTATTGATTGAGGTTAGGTAGGTGACTCAAACCTACATAGTTTAGGTAGTCAATATTAATCATGCATGCAACCCTTTTATTATCTTTCTTGTTATGGAAAACATCTATTTATTAAAGCCTCATACTTTTGACTATCTTCATCTTATGATGAAATCTTAGCCTTAATCCCTGTTGGAACCCCTTTTCTGACCCTAGAGCGTGAGCTGACCATGTTGCGCCATCTACTCTATACTACATTCATGGGACAACTTTCCAGTGTTGTAGTTGCTGCAATTAAGCCGAAGGAGTTCACTCTTACGGACTTCAGCAAGATGCAACCACCATACTTCAAGGGCAACAGTGAGTGAAACACGGTGGATAAAGTTGACGATTGGGTTTTGGCTCTGGAGTGTGCCTTCGAGGACATGGTTTGTTCTCCTCACCAGAAGGTTAGCTTGATGACGTATGTGCTGGAAGGGCCATCATGAATCTGGTGAACGGTTATGTCTCATACCTGTGATACTTCAAACATGATATGGGAAGAGTTCCTCAAACGTTTCCACAAGAAGTAAATATGCCCCACCTATCTGAAGAGGAAGGAAGTAGAATTTTACAATCTACGTCAAGAAAGCTTGAGCGTCTCCAAGGCATACAATGTTTTTTTTCTCCTGGAGCGCTATGTCATAGACCCCAGAGATGAAAGAAGATCAACCATGTTCCTCAAGGATTTAAGCTACAGTGTGGGATACGAACTTGATCTTCATATTCCGTTGACTTTCGAATAAATGGTGGACAAGGAAATGGTGATCGAGTCATACCCCGGGTTCCAGTCTTCCAGGCACAACAACAACAACAAGAGAAAAAATATTGGTGGTAACCAAGGGCACAACAAGTGCAACCGATGCTTGCATTCTCACTCGCCAAGAAGATGTCCTACTGGAAATGGTCAACCTTGTAGAAATAATCGACCTCCACCCATATTCCATGAGTGTGGTCAAGCTAGACACACCCGGGCGGGGACCAACAACCTGCTCAATAGTCTGTGTAAGGACCCTAACCCATGTTTTGGGATAACCCTATTTGTTTTGCTTAATCATGTTTCTTAGAACCTTTCTCTAATCATCTGAGATGTAATTAGGGCATGTTGGAAGCTTAAGATTCTTGTTTTGTGCTTGCTTGGTTGTTTCTTGCGTTTTGTGGTGAGGTTTTGACGCAAAATGCAATTTACCTAGGATTAGGGTTGATATACAAGTTTGCCACCTCTAGTGTGTTCCTTCTCTCTCTTGGCACCACCTAGACGAGAGATAGAGATGGTCACCTTGTTTGAAACTTGGTTGTATGGTGACTACTTTGGTGATGTTTTGGACATATGTTTGAGGTGTGCCTTGCACCTAGAGGTGTTGTTTCGGGCTTGAGAGCTTTGGAGAGGCCTTGTATTGGTTTTCAGGTGTCTTGAACTACACCCTATCAGTTTGTGTAAGTCTTGGGTACCTCCCTATTGGTTTAGATGTATGTGGAGATGTGGTATATAACTCTAAACCCTCTTTATTATTATCACTCCCACATGCTATCTTATTCTTTATCTTTAGAGTGTTACCTCTTGCATGTTAGTATCTCTTATTGGTATTTTTTGGTGTTGTTTTGAAGAAGGAGCCATTCTTAGTTGTTGCCCTTGTGTTACACCTCTCTTTCTTTTCTTGAAACACATGTTCTAAGGTTGAATATGATGAGGCCGATATGTATGGAAGGTGGCCGTCATGACCTGTGACGCTACATACCGTCACCTCTTGTGACTGGACGTCATGACCTGAAGGCAATAGGATAATACACAAACTGACAGGTTATCATGACTTTGGTGGTGTAGTCCGGTATGTTTTGTCAATGCTTATTTCATCATGACTTGTGCATTCTTAGGTCATTTTGGTCATGGCTTCTGGTTCTTAAACTGACATGCATTACTGACTTGAGAAAATGGTAGCCTTATGCTGATATGTGATGCTATCCCTATGGAGGCAGTGCCTGACATTCGGTGAAGTGGAGAACTGAGATGCCTTGCTAAAACCCTAAGCAACCCATCATCCTTTTGATGCCTGATATACATGCATTTCCCATTGCATGCCGACAACTTCTATGCCTTGAACGACATAGCCCGATACCCTATTACCCATCACACCCATTTACATGTGGAGGCCTATATACTTCTTAAGAGATGTTAACCGATACACCTTGTGTTGTAAACTGATACACCTCTAGAGAGGGTAGCTCGACACCATGTCTTCTCATCTAATACATCCTAAATCGATACCCAACCTCTATGAGGTTTCCCGACACATTTAGGGTTCACCTAACACTCTTTGCTATAACCTTAGCTGATATCTTGTGATGGTGTCTATGATACATCATGTTGATGATAGGGTTACATGTTCATACATGGTACCCTATTGGTGGTTGTGTGAGTAGTAATAAGAGTCATGTTTCTATATCTTTTATCTAATGACATACCTTATGTGATGATGGAAGTGATGATCATAGGGTGGTTGTTGATCCAACCTTGAAAACCCTAATCGGGTAAAGAGAAACCCTAATTGTAATGATGTAAAATGTATGGCCTGGATCTTATAAGATGATAGTGTTTATGATGTTTGCCATTCTATTACAAGTTTCAAACCATGCAGGTAACACCAATTGATATACATAGCCAAGTATGATCTATGGTGGTTATGATATGTTTGAATAGGCCTTGTGAGGCATAAAGTGATGTTGACATCCTTAAAAGAGGAATAAATGGTCTTATGACCTAATGATGGCTTATTGTCTTGCATGAGATGATTTCCTTAGTGATGAGAGGAGGGGTTGTCACCCCAAGATATACAGTCCTTGTGATGGACACATGTTGAAAGACTGGTATGAAGTGATGATGTGATGAGATCACACCTTATATGTTTCAGTATGTTCTAGCGATGTATCATGCCCTTGTTTATATAGAACTTGTTTTGAGTTTATATGTTGTAACTTGATTGATACTAAAAGATACATAAATAACCTATTAATCAAGTTGAACTTAATTTTGTTTCTTGCCATGTGCCATAGATCCATTCAGTGCTAGTACTTGCATAATGGTGAAATGAGTTTAACTCAGAGCATGTGTTTTATAATATGCACAGTACAAGTCGATAATTCCTTGTATCCTTAACAACAACATGTGGGAGACGACCATGCATGAGTCGATCTCGATGTGGTATGGATGTCCATGTGTGAGCCACTCCTTTCTGGTAGAACACCCATGCTTGAGCCTATTCTTCTAGCGTCGTACCTATACCAAGGTGGGCTAGTTATGATTATATATGTGGATGGTCATGCGTGAACCAATCCCTGAGTTTGACTATATGTCATTATGGCATTTGATTGATATGTCTCTCTACAAGTGTTTACTCGTGTACTGACCATGAGGTGATGAGGTCGTGGATTCCAACTCTTCCATTAGACCTTGTTTCGCACAGATTTTGATTTAACAAGTGGTCAGTTGGATTTGGGTGGTACGACTCAAATACTCAAGGCATTATAAAATACATAATCAACCATGTAGTATAATGGTATATGATCAAAATACGGAAACATTGGATGATGCCTTGCAATGATATTTATACAATATTATTGATAGTAAATATACATGTTCTTTATATTCCTTTTAAATTGTTAAGATGTTTCATAATTAAACAGCAATTGCTCTTCATGTTAATAATAAATACCTTCTTTACATAGTTGTGATTATACTGCTACTTAGTTTATCTTATATGTGATAACAATAGAGTTGGTGGAGAGTTCTATCTCCTAATGAGATTTGGAATCTCACCCCATGGGTTTCCCACACCATTTTTAGGTGGACGAGCACCAAGAGGTAGAGATGGCATAGCGGAGGTTGAGCAGCAGTAAGAGAAGCAGTAGCTGACCAGGTTGGAAGTGCTATTGGATGTCTTTTGTTGATAGATTCCTAGAGTCATCCTTGTACACTCAGGTCGTTAGGGATGTTTTGTAGACATTTTGTGGATGTGCTTTTTATTGTGTTTGGCTCGTGTGCCCTTTTGTATACATTTGTAATGAATACATGCATATATGTTCTAGAATAGGTTCCATGGTAACAAGATGGTCGCACACCTAGTAAGTGTTTTGAGGCATGAAATCATCTATATGTAAAAATTCTTACTGTTTGGTAGTTTTATGAAAACAGTTTTAATTTTTAGTGTTTTCCAGTTATCTGTTAGTTAATCTTCTTTCACAGTTTTGTTTTGAGTAATCTCTTTTTTGTGTGGCGTGGGGCGTCATAGTTAGGTTGGTATCATATCTTTAGATTCACTTAGTCTATAGGGACATAGGACTAGGATTTGTGTATGTTCTGGTGTCCTCCAGTCTGTCTTATAGTGACTTCTACTTATGCAGAAGAAGAAATGTTAAATATGTTTCGAGAACATGAAGAGCATGCTGTTGAGAGTAGTGTTACTGCACTAGGTGGTGGTGCAAGGAACCATGCATGAGAAGATCAGTGGCCTAAAGTCCCCCAGTTTGACCCAGCCATGGTTGAAAACCCTACCTTTCAATCTCTTTTTGGGTAGTATATGGCTATTATGACTCATATGGCGGACATGATGCTTCGACACTGTGGTCACTGAGTAAGGGTAGAGGCCATAGTTTTCTACCTACAGGAGCCCAGAGTGTTGCTTCATCATTTGTGATTGGACCACCTAGGCCTTGTTATGAGAACATGATGTGTTATAAGTGTGGACAAGTGGGCCATATCAAACTGTTCTGTCTAGTGAGAGAAAATGAAGTGACCGAACAACTGAGGTAGAGTCAGCAAGGCTCGCATAGATAGCATAATAGTGGCATAGGAGGTCGAGGATGTGGACAAGCATCATAGTGTGGATCATCTGATCAAGGAAGTAGCGGACGGGGGTGACAACAGGAAATATCTAGATTCTACGCTATGAGTCATCCAGAGTCGGTGGTCAACCCGTGAGTGGTGACATTTCAGATGGAGTTATTTCATTATGATTTGCCTTCTTCTTGCTTTGTATCTATTTTGTTTGACCCGTGTGCAACACACTCTTTTATCACACGTGAAGTACTTAGTAGTTATCGTTTGCCTATTAGTCGTAAGAAGAATAATTTGTTTCTAGAGACCCCATTAATCGGTTCTGCAGTGTTGTTGGATGTGTGACCTTCTTGTGTTCTTTCCATTACAAGACACATCATTAAAGTGGACCTCATACCACTTGATATGAATGGATTGAATGTGATCCTTCGAATGGATACTGTGGAGAAGTATCGAGTGGTCATGGATTTTAGTTCCAAGCAAGTGACGTTTCTGGATGGTGATGAGATTTGGATCTTCTAGTGAGATAGGAAGATTCTTTTGACGTGTCTTGTATCAGATATTGTAGCAAGGAAGCTTCTGAGATAGGGTTGCAAGGCATATTTTGCACACGTGATGGATACTGAGGCAAGGAGTCCTAATATTCATAAAGTTTCCGTTGTTAGAGAGTTTGAATATGTGTTCCCTAAGGAGTTTCCAGGAGTTCCCCCACCCCGAGAGATTAATTTTGAGATCAATCTGGTTCGTGGCACGCAACTGATAGCTCAAACACTGTATAAGATGGATCTGACAGAGATGGTAGAGTTGAAGAGACAGTTGCAAGAACTGCTTGACAAAGGTTTAATCAGGCCAAGTACATCACCGTGGGGTGCTCCAATGTTGTCCATGAAGAAGAAGGATGGGTCTATAAGATTGTGCATAGACTATAGTCAGTTGAACAAGGTGACGATAAAGAATAAGTATCCCTTGCCGAGGATAGATGGCATGTTTTCCCAGTTGTGTGGTGCAACTGTCCTCTCAAAGATAGAACTGATATCATAATATCATCTATTGAGGATCAAGGAGGATGACATACCCAAGTCTATCTTTAGGATGAGGTATGCTCACCACGAGTTTGTGGTTATGCCATTTGGGCTAACCAATGCACCAACAACATTCATGTATTTAATGAATAGAATATTTAGGCAATTCCTGATCATTTCTTGGGGGTCTTTATAGATGACATCTTGATATACAGTCATGATAGTCAACAGAATGAACAACATCTTCTTCAGGAGCTTGATGGGGATAAGACCTATGTGGAAAGTCTGGTGTTGATCCTTGATCAGAGAGTGAAGAAGGTAAAGAGGAAGGACGTTGTGCTTGTGAAGGTTCTTTGGCATCATCATGGTGTTGAGGAAGCCACATGGGAGCTTGAGGAAGATATGAGGAGGAAGTACCCCTCCCTTTTCTCTTAGGATTTCGGGGGTGAAATCTTTGTTAGGGGTTTATGACTTGTAAGGACCCTAACCCACATTTTAGGATAACCCTATTTGTTTTTCTTAAGCATGCTGCTTACCACCTTTCTCTAATCATCTGTGATGTAATTATGGCATGTTGGAAGCTTGAGTTTCTTCTTTTGAGCTTGCTTGGTTGTTGCTTGTGTTTTGTGGTGAGGTTTGCATGCAAATTACAATTTACCCAGGATTAGGTTTGATATGCAATTTTGCCACTCTAGTGTGTTCCTTCTCTCTCTTGGCACCACCTAGAGGAGAGAGAGATGGGCACCTTTTTTGAACCTTGGTTGTATGCTGACACCCTTGGTGATGTTTTGGATGCATGCTTGAGGTATGCCTTGCATCTAGAGCTGTTGTCTTAGGCTTGGGAGCCTTGGAGAGTCCTTGTATCGGTTTCTGGGTGTCTTGATTTACACCCTAATAGGTTGTGGTAGTCTTGGGTACCACCCTATTAGTTTAGGGGTACGTGGAGATGTGGTATCGGTCTTGACCATGATAGGTGACCTAGTGGACAAGATGTTACCACCTTGTTTTCATGGTGTTGTGCATGCGGCTCTTTCTCGTGGACTAGTGGCACGTAAACCCTTAAGGTGGTGGAACCTCTTCCATGGTACCTCTCTCATCTATCTTGTATATATGCCCCTTTCTCTCCATGAAATAGAATCCTTTGCCATCTTTTCTTTCCTCGTCATTGGTGGATGACCATCAACTAGAAGATCTCTTTTGGAAGCTTGGTGGACGAGTCCCAAGCTTGTGTTGCTCCCTTCTTCTTCTACTTTAGTAAGACATGGTTCCTAGCTTTCCTTCTCTCTTTCTTTCTTCTTCTCATACATGGATCTCGGTTACCTTCTTTCCTTCTCGAACCACCCTAACTTTGGTTACATATTCTTTCTTGGGAGAAGTTGTGGCGACCGAACTTGGAAGATCATCTTCTACCTTGAGCTCGGGAAGCTCAGAGCTTGACCTTGGAGCTTGGATCTTGGTGGTGATCTTTGAGGCGGGTTATATAACTCTAAACCCTCTTTATTATTATCACTCGTCACATGCTATCTTGTTCTTTATCTTTAGAGTGTTACCTCTTACATGTTAGTATCTCTTCTTGCTATTTTTGAGTGTTGTTTTGAAGAAGGAGTCGTTCTTAGTTACTGCCCTTGTATTGCACCTCTCTTGCTTTGCTTGAAAAACATGTTCTAAGGTTGAATATGATGAGGCCGATATGTATGGAAGGTGTCTTTCATGACATGTGATGCCACAGACCATCACCTCTTGTGATTGGCCGTCATTACTAGAAGGCAACAGGCCGATACACCAAGTGACACATCCTCACGACTTTGGTGAAGTGTAGGCATGTATGTTTTGTTGATGCTTAGATTGTCATGCCATGTGCATGGTTTGGTCGTTTAGGTCTTGTCTTCGAGTTGTTAAACCGACATGCACTACTGACTTGAGAAAACGGTAGCCTTATGCTGATATGTGATGTCGTCATACCCTAGGGAGGCGTTGCCCAACATTCGGTGAAGTGGAGAACCATGATGCCTTGCTAAAACCCTAAGCAACCCATCACCCTTTTGATGCCCAATATACATGTGTTTCCCGTTTCATGCTGACAACTTCTATGCCTTAGATGGTGTTTCCTGATATCATGTTACCAGTCACACCCTTTTACATGTGGAGGCTGATATATTTTTTGAGATATGTAAACTGACACACCTAGTGTTGTAAACTGATACACCTCTTTAGAGGGTAGCCTAACACCATGTCTTCTCATCTAAAACATCCTAAACTGATACCCCACCTCGATGAGGTTGCCGAACACGTTTAGGGTTAACCCGACACTCTTTGCTACAACCCTAACTGATATTTGGTGATGGTGTCTATGATACATCACGTTGATGATAAGGTTACATGTTCATACATGGCACCCTATTGGTGGTTGTGTGAGCAGTAATAAGAGTTATGATTGTATAACTTTTAACTCATGACATACCTTATGTGATGATGGAAGTGATGATCTAAGGGTGGTTGTTGATCCAACCTTGAAAACCCTAATCGGGTAAAGAGAAACCCTAATTGTAATGATATAAAATGTATGGCATGGATCTTATAAGATGGTAGTGTTTATGATGTTTGCCTATCTGTTACAAGTTTCTAACCATGCAGGTAACACCGATTGATGTACACAGCCAAGTATGATCTATGGTGGTTATGATATGTTTCAATGGGCCTTGTGAGGCATAAAGTGTTGTTGACATCCTTGTAAGAGGAATAAATGTTCTTATGACCTAATGATGGCTTATTGCCTTGCATGAGATGATTTCCTTAGTGATTAGAGGAGGGATTGTCACCCTAAGATATGTAGTACTTGTGATGGACACATGTTGGAAGACAGGCATGAAGTGATGATGTGATGAGATCACACCTTATATGTTTCAATATGTTTTGGTGATTTATTCCCTTGCTTATATAGAACTTGTTTTAAGTTTATACATTGTAAATTGATTGATTCTTAAAGATACTTAAATAACCTAATTAATCAAGTTGAACTTAATCTTGTATCTTTCCCTAGGTCAAAGATCCATTCATTTTTAGTACTTTCTTAATGGTGAAACAAGTTTAACTTGGAGTGCATATTTTTTAATATGCACGGTACAAGTTGATAATTCCTTGTATCCTTGACAACAAGATGTGTGAGACGACTATGTGTGAGTTGGTCTCGATGTGGTATGGATGGCCATGCGTGAGACACTCCTTTTTTTTAGCACGGTCATTCTTGAGCCTGTTCTTTTACCATCATACTTGTACCACGGTAGGCTAGTTATGATTATATACATGGTTGGTCATGTGTGAACCAATCCCTGAGTTTGACTATATGTCATTTTGCATTTGATTGATATGAATTTGCAAGTTTTTACTCGTGTACTAACCACGAGGTGGTGAGGTCATGGATTCTGGCTCTTCCATTAGACCTTGTTTGTTACCAATTTTGACTTATCAAGTGGTCGGTTGGATTTGGGTGGTACGAATCAAATCCTCAGGGCATTATAAAATATGTAATCAGTTGTGCACTATAATGGTATAGGATCAAAATAAGGAAACATTGGATGAGGCCTTTCTTGATCTTTATACAATATTGTTGATAGTAAATATACATGTTCTTCGTTTTGATTTTAAATTGTTAAGATGTTTCATAATTAAATAGTAATTATTTTTCTTGTTAATAATGAATACCTTCTTTACATAGTTGTGATTATACTGCGGCCTAGTTTATCTTATATGTGATAACAATAGAGTTGGTGGAGAGTTATATCTCCCGCTAAGATTTGGAATCTCAGTACATGGGTTTCCCACACCCTTTTTAGGTGGATGAGCAGGAAGAGGTAGAGATCATGCAACGGAGGTTGAGAAGTAGCATGAGGAGTCGTAGCTGACTATGTTGGATGTGTTTTTTAATGTCTTTTGTTGATAGAGTCCTAGAGTCGTCCTTGTACACTTGAGTCCTTGGGGATGTTTTGTAGACATTTTTTGGATGTGCTTTTGATACGTTTTTGGCTCATGTGCCCTTTTGTATACAACTATAATGAATACATGTATATATGTTTTGGAATAGGTTCCCTGGTAACAGGATGGTGGCACATAGTAAGTTCTCTGAGGAATGAAGGCACATGTAAATAAAAGTTCTTACTATTTGGAAATTTTATGAAAATGGTTTTAATTTTTAATGTTTTCTAGTGATCTATTCGTTAATCTTCTTCCACAATTTTGTTTTGTGTAATCTCACTTTTGTGTGGCGTGGGGCATCACAGTCAGGTTGGTATTAGATCTTTAGGTTCACTAAGTCTATAGGGACCTAGGACTAGGATTTGTCTCTATTCTAGAGTCCTCTAGTCTATCTTATAGTGACTTCTGCTTATGCATAAGAAGATGAAATCTTAAAGATGTCTAGAGAACATGAAGAACATATTGTCTAGAGTAGTGTTACTGTACCAGGTGGTGGTGCAAGGAACTAGGAATGAGAAGATCAGGTGCCTGAAGTCCCCCTTGTTTGACCCAGCCATGGTTGAAAACCCTTCCTTCCAATCTTTATTTGGGCAGTTTATGGCTACAATGACTCATATGGTAGACATGATGTATGCACCTCAGCCTAGGACATTGGTTCCTCATACTGAATCTTTGGGTAATGGGAAGACTTTTGAGCGGATTCACCGAGTTGGAGCGGTGGAGTGTCCTGGGATGGATGATCTGGTGGATGTGGATCTATGGTTGACTGTGCTTGAGAAAGCCTTCAAGATCCTCAGTATCCCTATGGAGGAGAAGGTGAAGCATGTGGTGTACCTCCTAAGGGGAGCGTTGGTCATTAGTGGGCCATAGAGGAAGAGAAGAGACCCAATGGTGTGATTGATTGGGAGGAGTTCTGATGTGAGTTTGTTAGTCAATACTTTCCTGAGATATATCTTGATGAGAAGATCAATCAGTTTGAGTGGATTCGATAGGGTTCCATGACGATCAACGAGCATGAAGCAAGGTTTATGGAGTTTTTGAGGTTCTGCCCTCACATGGCTGCCATGGAGGACGAGCAGATTCATCATTTTGAGAAGGGGTTGAATGTTGAGTTGTCTACCCTAGTTGTTGGCCTAAAAAATTAAGAGAGGTTTGTTGTGTTTCTGGAGTCTATTTAGAGGATAGAGCGGTCTTTGAAGGAGAAGAGAGATGCAAGTACCAAGAATAGGGTTGCAGAGTCTTAGGGGCAGTCGTCAGGAGGATTTACGAAGCCATGGTTTTTTGCACCACTAGCATCATAGAGGTTTAATGCTTCGACACAGTGGTCACCGAGTAAGGGTAAGGGCCATAGTTTTCCCCATACAGGAGCCCAGAGTGTTGCATCAGCATCGGTGACAGGACCACCTAGGCCCTGGTATGAAAACATTACATGTTATAAGTGTAGACAAGTTAGCCATACCAAACCATTCTGTCCAGTGAGAGAAGATGAAGTGACCTAGAAACTAAGGTAGAGCCATAAAGGCTTGTAGAGATAGTAGAATAGTGGTGCAGGAGGATGAGGACGTGGCCAAGCATCACAAGATTGATCATCTGCTCAAGGAAGCAGTGGACATGGGTGACAACAGGAAACAACTAGATTCTACGCTATGAGTCAGCCAGAGGCGGTGGTAAACCCATGAGTGGTGACGTGTCAGATTGAGTTATTTCATTCTGATTTGTCTTCTTCTTGCTTTGTATCTATTTTAGTTGACCCAGGTGCAACACACTCTTTTATCGCACATGAAGTTGTTAGTAGTTACCTATTTCATGTTAGTCATAAGAAGTATAGTTTGTTGCTAGGGACCCTATTAGTCGATTATGCAGTGTTGCAAGATGTGTATCCTTCTTGTGTTCTTTCCTTTACAAGACACAACATTCAAGTGGACTTCATACCACTTGATATGTATGGATTCAATGTGATCCTTGGAATGGATACCTTGGAGAAGTATGGAGTGGTCTTGGATTGTAGTTCCAAGCAAAAGACATTTGTGGATGGTGGTGAGATGTGGATCTTCCAGTGAGATAGGAATATTTTTCTAACACATCTTGTATCATCCATAGCAGCGAGGAAGCTTCTGAGATTGGGTTGCAAGGCATTTTTGGCACACATGATGGATATTGAGGCAAGGAGTCCTAGTATCCATGAGGTGCCGATTGTTGGAGAGTTCAAGGATGTGTTCGCTAAGGAGTCTCCAGGAGTTCCCCTATCCCGAGAGATTGATTTTGAGATCAACTTGGTTCCCAAAATGCAACTGATAGCTCAGAAACTGTATAATTAAGATGGATGTGAATTAGATGGCAGAGTTGAAGGGATAGTTGCAAGAACTGCTTGAATAAGGTTTCATCAAGCTGAGTGTGTCACTATGGGGTGCTTTAGTATTGTCCATGAAGAAGAAGTATGGGTCTATGAGGTTGTGCATAGACTACAAATAGTTGAACAAGGTGACAATGAAGAATAAGTATCCCTTGTTGAGGATAGATGGCATGTTTGACAAGTTGCATGGTGTGATGGTGCTCTCAAAGATAGAACTGAGATCAGGATATCATCAATTGAGGATGAAGGAGGATGACACACCCAAGTCTGCCTTTATGATGAGGTATGGTCACTATGAGTTTGTGGTTATATCGTTTGGGCTAACCAATGCACCAACGTCATTCATGGATTTGATGAACAGAGTGTTTTGGCTTTTTCTTGGTCATTTCTTGGTGGTCTTTATAAATGAAATCTTGATATAGAATCGTGATACTCAACAATATGAACAACATCTTCTCTAGGCATTGATTGTGCTCAGACAACACCAGCTTTATTCTAAGTTTAGCAAGTGCGAGTTCTTGTTGAAGAAGGTAGCTTTCTTGGGGTATGTTATATCTGCTGAGGGAGTGTATGTGGATCCTAAGAAAGTAGAGTGTGTGACAGAATGGGAACAAACTAAGATGCCGAAAGAAGTGTGTAGTTTTCTACATTTGGCAAGCTATTATAGGAGGTTCATCAAGGACTTCAGTTCTATCACCTTACTTAAAAGTAAGTTAACAAGGAAGGATGTGCCATTCCTTTAGGACAATAGATGTCAACATGATTTTCAAATGTTTAAGGATAAATTGACGAGTGCACTGAATCGGGTCTTGCCTGAGCAAGGAAATGGATACATCATCTTTTGTGATGCATCCATGAATGATTTGGGAAACATGTTGATGCAAGATACGCAAGTGGTTTCTTTTGCTCCTCAACAAGTTAAGAATCATGAGGAAAATTACGCGACCCACGATCAGGAGTTAGCAGTGGTAGTCCACACTTTCAATATTTGAAGGCACTACCTATATGGGGAGAAGTGTCAAATCTTCACAGATCATAAGAACCTGAAGTACATCTTTTCACAATAGGAGTTGAATATGAGGCAACACCATTGGATGGAGTTGATAAAATATTATGACTACATGATTGATTATTATCCGGGAAAGGCGAATGTCGTAGAAGATGCATTGAGCAAGAAATCTTCATCTTCGCCTATGGGTAAAGACTAGTTGAGTTCTTTGATGTGCCACAAGCGAGACATGTTGGTCTCCTTGCGTAAGATGAATATTAAGTTGAAAGTTTCCTTATTAGCTGGTTTGTTGGCACATCTATAGGTGAAGCCTATGTTGAGACAACAAATTTGAGAGGAGAACCGGATGGATACCATGATAGAGCAGGTTAGATTAGAGTTTGGAAGCAACAAGTGTGATGGCTTCTATGACTCAGATGATGGGACAGTTTGTTACCATAATGGGATAGTGGTACCTGATGCTAATGACCTAAGGAGAATGGTGTTAATGGAGGCTCATTCATCCATGTATGCTATGCATCTAGGAAGTACCAAGATGTATCATAACCCGAAGGATATGTATTGGTGGCCATGCTTGAAGAAGGATGTGGCAGATTATGTTGTAAGATGTGTGGTATGTCAGCAAGTTAAATTTGAGCATGATAAGGCTATAGGAACATTACAACCATTTCCTATACCATAGTGGAAATGGGATCATTTAACTATGGACTTTGTGGTTGGTTTGCCTAGGAGAGTCGAAGGTTATGATTCCATTTGGGTGATCGTTGACAGGTTGACTGAACCATCACATTTCCTTCCCATGAAGATGATGTTCAAAGTAGAGAAGCTTGCCTAGATCTATGTGGATGAGATAGTGCATTTACAGAGTGTTCCAACTACTATCATGTCAAATAGACGTGCTCAATTCATGAATCACTTTTTGCAGCAACTACACACAACTTTGGGTATGCATTTAAAGTTCAGTACTTCTTTTCACCCTCAGACAGATGGTCAATCTGAAAGGACCATTCAGACCTTGGAGGATTTGTTGAGAGCATGTGTTCTTCAGTTTTCAAGAAGATGGTTGGTCTAAGAGAGTTTGCCTACAATAATAACTATCAAAAGTAGCACTGATATGGCACCTTATGTGGCGTTGTATGGGAGGCATTGCACATCGTCGATGTGTTGGTACAATACAGGTGATTGTCAACTTCTTGATCCTGAGCTTGTGCAGCAGCTGACAGAGAAGATCAAATTAATCCAGTAACAGTTGAAGGAAGTAAAGGATAAACACAATTCATATGCAGACAATCATCGTAGACCCTTGTTGGAAGCTTGAGTTTCTTTTTTTGAGCTTGATTGGTTGTTGAGCTTGATTGGTTGTTGCTTGTGTTTTGTGGTGAGGTTTTGGTGAAAATTGTAATTTACATTGGATTAGGGTTGATATGAAAGTTTGCCATCTCTAGTGTGTTGCTTCTCTCTCTTGGTACAAACTAGATGAGAGAGAGAGATGGGCACCTTGTTTGAATCTTTGTTGTATGGTAACACCCTTGGTGATGTTTTGGACGCATGTTTGAGGTGTGCCTTGGACCTAGAGGTGTTGTCTCAGGCTTGAGAGCCTTGGAGAGGCCTTGTATTTATTTGTGGGTGTCTTGAATTACACCCTATTGCTTTGTAGTAGTCTTGGGCACCACCCTATCAGTTTAGGGGTATGTGAAGATGTGGTATCAGGATTGACCATGATAGGTGACCTAGTGGACGAGATCTGACCACCTTGTTTGCATGGTGTTGTGCATGTGGCTCTTTCTAGTGGACTAGTGGCACCTAAACCCCTAAGGTGGTGTGACACCTCTTCCATTGCCCCTCTCTCATCCCTCTTGTATATATGCCTCTCTCTCCATGCAAGAGAATCCTTTTGTCCATCATTGCTTTTCTCATCCTTGGTGGATGACCATCATCTAGAAGATCTCTCTTGGAAGCTTGGTGTAACGTCCCTATATTTTGCCATCTCAAGACTTAGAGGGCCCGAGAGAACAAATCCAAAAATGTTAGTAAATTGTATCAGAGTGTGTTGTGGAAGCAATATGTGCATACATGAACATTCAACAAAACATACACCATACATTCAATCTCAACATTTAACATGTACATTAATTACAATGTGAACTATTATAGATTACATTTACACATTGAATATAAAATTTACACAAGTTTAAACATGTATGCTAACTAGAATCTTAACATAATAAGTAAACCTATACAACCGCTCACTTCCGGTTCTTTATCCCATGCTATCTCTGAACCTAAAACATACGTGAAACAATGAATAAACACACAAGGTGTCGAGTACATGGGTAGAAAGATACATATATTTATGGTTTTCATACTTTGAAAAGATTTGCAGAAGGAAAGAAAATCATAGAAAACATTTCTTTATTAAATGAAATACGCCAATTTAAGTCATTTTCCTAGATGAATTGCATTATCAAGGTGGACTAGTACCAAAACATAAATATTGGGCCCATCCCCGTATATTGAGTACTCTAGGGAAACTCCCCGTACACTGTGTGCTCTAGGGAGGTGTACTAATCAACATTAATCCATTTCCTCATAAGGGGGATAATGAACACCCTAAATAACTACAAAACATCTATTCATAATTTATGTTTTCAAGTGACAAAACAACGAGTACTACATAGCAATACTGCATCCAATATTTGAAAATAGAAGAGAGCATACATACATATCATGATTGCAAGCAAGAAAACCATAGTCATATAATTAAATAAATCCCACAAACCTGAGTTCAGAGCTAATAATCTTGGATCATCTAGAACTTTGTCCATGACTTGATCAAATATAATTGAGCATCATTAATATATTCTTATTCTCATTCTTATTATTTTTAGGTCCAAATTAGTGTTTAGGTGGAACCTAGATTCAAACTGACCTTAATCTAGTCTCTGGTATTTTTGTACTGACTTATATGTCATACACTAGGTCTGGTTCGATTTTTACCATTTTCTGATGCTTTATCTATTTTCTAGAAATAATATGAAGTTTAAAGCATCAAATTATTCATTAATGGGAAAATATCTAATATTCTAAAATTATAACTTGATCAAAGCTCATATTTGGTCTTTACATAATAATAGTGTTCAGAATTAATTTTCTCAGATTCAATATGCATCATATACTAATTATACCATTTAAATGAACCCTAGAAGGAGTATTATCATCTAAACTAGATATGATCACTAAATGGTCATTAAAGAACTGAACTAAGGGTCTTATAATAAAGGGTACATGTTTCTAAGAATTTGGGAACCTTGTTTGTATTTTTCGGATCATCGAGCTAATTATTATGATTTATATAAGATCTGAGTTTTTTTGGATATTTACCTGTGTGAGCCTATCATTCTTTGCCATGTGTCCCAAAAGTATCGCTGCTCCTTCCTTGAGCTGGATGGGTTCAAGACTGAACCAGGCGGTCTGGTCTCTAGTCTGAATCCGGTTTGATTTATCTGGTGAACCCAACACTCTCATCTTTGTCCTACATTCACGATCTCAGCACTGCACCCCCGATTGTGAGTTCTCAGGAGCCACTCCTTCATCTTCCGCGAAGGAGGAGGCGTCTCAGCATTGATCTCTAGCAAGCTCTAGCTCACGTGTGTTGGTTGGGTCGTCAACATCCATCGTTTCTCTCTCGCGTGATATCTACATAGCCTCTAGGATAAGGAGCCTGAATCTCCGGCCTCCAGAGCAAGGCGCCGCCTGCACTAACTCTCTGACGAGGCTCGACACTGCAAGACATGAAGGATCTCTCTGCTGCCAATCTCTGGCCATTTTGATTTGTAACTAGAGATCGAAGAGGATGGACCCCGCTGGTCTACCGATTGCACCACCACCGCAAGGCAGAAGAAAAGGGGAGATCCCGCGACTGTAACCTCACGCCAGAGACCTACTGGACCTCCACCAGCATTTGCACAACCGACAAAAGCATTGTGGAGGAGAGATAGGTCATGTTTCCCTTGAGTCTAGGTTTTCAAATTAGCAGCAAGTGCTTCATACCCATTCCCCGACCTCGGCTAGCCCCTTGCTCACAGACAGGTTGGGCAGCATTGTGATGAAAGAGAGAAAGGGGCAGACAACCCCCGAAGCCATCAGGAGTTGTTCGATCCATGTGTGAAGCTCCCAATGAGTTGCAACAACCCAACACCATCATCTCTAATGGACGGAGAAGCTCTAAGCTCCACTTACACTACTCTTCTACTCTTCCCTAGCTTCTAATTGTGTGCGGCATTGATGAGACGAGTGAAGAAACCAAGGCTATAAATGTTGAATAGGATGACACCAAGGCATTAGATGATGGGCCTGTGAAGGATGATGAGCAAGGTGGGGATGAGAACCACAGTTTCTATAACATAGTTTAGATTTCCTCATCCTACCCCCACCTTCATCGGATCTAGAGATGCCTTAGTGGGTTCTGTTCCTCGATTCTCTGATGCGAGGAATGACTGGGTAGGTGTTCAACTCGTTAGAACAGCAGCTGGCATGGTGTTGCCACATAGCCTACCAAGGATAAGGTCAAGTGACGGGATTGATTAGACCAAACCTACCTCTACTACACCAAAGAGCTTAGACATTATATCAATGTTTCAAACCTCAATATTTCTCTAACGAGTGATTCAACTGATACAAAATTTTAAATATCAGTTCCTCATAATGTAACCTAACTTGTAGAAAATTTCCACACCAAACACCCAATATTTATCAATCTAAATTATTCCCTCAAGTAACCTCATAAATAAGTGCATAAACCTTAACAAGATTCAATTAATCATCCAGACTTGATCTAGAAAATACCAAATGACTTGGTATGCTCTTAGTAACCTTTGGGTTCTTTCTTATACCACTTGAGTTCATTGAGACTATTTATTGGGCCTCTTGCACTCATAAGTACCCAATTTGGTGAATAAAAAGTTATTCATTGTAATTGAAGTCAAATAGATCTAGTAATCATTCATTGCATCTATGCTTACCCTTTTTAAGTGAAAAGAGTCCAAAATTGAATGATTAACTCGTCAATTCGGTACTAAACATCTACATAACATTCATGGTCTTCAAATTCTATATGGGGTATCTAAACCCTAAAATCCAGGTTATCACATTCATCCCACCTTATATGGAATGTTGTCCTCAAAATTCAACCAATGTCATACTTAAGTGGTAATCATAAAGTCCAACTTCATATAGGTTACCACTTCTAGATTCCAAAGTTGAAGTAGTGATACATGCACCTTAGGTGGTGATTCTAAGATTTAGAGAATGTAGGGGTACCCACCCCACCTTATATTGGTCAAAGCGACTCAAGCATAACATGATATTATCTTAGTTTAAGATTTACATACCAACCTCCCTAAGAAATAGGGTTTTATTCGTACACATGAACTTGAGAAGGTATGATTCAAGGTTTCATTTTTCACCCTACTCAACTATGTAGGGTGATATCAAGATTTCATGCTATTATGAATAGAATTTTCACACATAACATCATTGGCATGGTTTATGATCAACATCATACTATGCTATCATCATTTGAGAAGGGATTACTTAACATGATTCAATATTAGGATTTTACCCTACCGTGTGATCGTTATCATTAATATATAATCTTAGATTTGAGGTTAAGAACAATATTGGTGATCATTTCATCAATGATTCAAGGATATCTACATTTCAGCTCATAATTTCAAACTTATATCATTCATGTATGTTAAGAAGGGAAAGAGAATATACTAAACCAATCTTATCATGATTTCAAACTTGGATATTGCATGTATAATATAGGAAGGGAATATAGAATAGGTCAAGCTTATATGAGTGACTCCTCATATATAAATCATCTAAATAGCTCAAGTGAGGTTTCTAGTATCATATATTAAGAAAGAGAAGTGGAAGGAACAACGTTTATGAGTATCTTATGTACACGACATTTTACTCTAAGAACTAATGTTTCATATATCACCTTACTTGTAGCTAATGGTGAGTTTCACAACACAAGTCACTCAAGCTATGACCTGACTCGGTCAAAGGATTGACTTTCAGTTAATGAGTTTTCTACCCATAACATTATTTGTACCCAACTCTCACACATAGGATTCAATCATGACAAAAGGACTCAAATCATCTACCAAAGAGTAACCCAGATTAGGACATATCATTCATATATATCACATATTTTTCATAAATAGAGGTAGGTCCTATGACCCTCTCCCTGTGGGTCTCACCCTCTCTGGAGTTCATCATATATCTTGTCCTAACATAGGGGTCCTCCTTTTTAAAAGAGCTTGAGGCTCATGCATATTCAACCTTATCTGAGCATAGATTGTCTTAATAAGAAAGGAGTATGTCTTATCATCATCAAGACTTAGCTTAGATTTTTCAAAATTGGATTCAGCTCATATGCAACTTAAATATTTATATGGAAACTTACACCATCAAAGATCAAACTTATATAGGATTGCACCCTCTTATTTTATATTAAAAAAAATCAATCATCTACTCCAATTGTCACATATCTAATAAGGCTCTAGACATCTATTATAAATCAACTCTCTCTTCTAGACTGATGTCACTTCCTTTCACTTAGGTTGCATGAACACCTACTACTCTCCTATGTGAGGGACACATTTTTATATTTACATATATATAATAAAATATTATATAGTTTTTCTTCGAGAAGGCAGACGTCAGAGAAAGTTGTCGAGGCTCAAGCCGATTGAAAACAAAACCAAATCAGCAAAACTGAGTGCCCCACACATAGTAGATAGTCAAGTTCCATGTCACCTAGTGAAATGGTGAGAACGAGATGTAGACTAGTGTAGCTACCCAATACATATGAGCTCTATATGAAAATGGTTTCACACACTTGTCTAAACCTAGTTCTCGAACATCTAGGTTCGAACTTAGAGGCTAAGTCAAACCTTATTCCTACAGAACAACTTACTAAGTTTCTAGGGTTTAAGTGAAAGATGAAATTTATTTTATGTTTCATGGTGATCAATTGTCAGGTGTAGCTATTGTTCATGCTCTGATACAAACTGTAACATCCCCAAATTTTGCCATCTCAAGACTTAGAGGGCCTGAGAGAACAAATCCAAAAATGTTAGGCAACTGTATCAGAGTGCGTTGCGGAAGCAATATGCGCATACATGAACAATCAACATAGCATACACCATACATTCAATCTCAACATTTAACATGTACATTAATTACAATGTGAACTATTACAGATTACATTTACACATTGAATAGAAAATTTTACACAAGTCTAAACTTGTATGCTAACTAGATACTTAACACAATAGGTAAACATGTACAACTGCTCACTTCGTGTTCTTTTATCCCATGCTATCTCTGAACGTAAAACATATGTGAAACAACGAATCAACACACAAGGTGTCGAGTACATGGGTAGAAAGATACATATATTTATGGTTTTCATACTTTGAAAAGATTTGCAGAAGGAAAGAAAATCATAGAAAACATTTTTTTATTAAACAAAATATGCCAATTTAAGTCATTTTCCTAGATGAATTGCATTATCAAGGTGGACTAGTACCAAAACATAAATATTTGGCCCATCCCGTTATACCGAGTACTCTAGGGAAACTCCCCGAACACCGTGTTCTCTAGGGAGGTGTACTAGTCAACATTAATCCATTCCCTCATAAGGGGGATAATGAACACCTTAAATAACTCCAAAACATCCATTCATAATTTATGTTTTCAAGTGACAAAACAACAAGTACTACATAGCAATACTACATCCAATATTTGCAAATAGAAGAGAGCATACATACATATCATGATTTCAAGCAAGAAAACCATAGTCATAAATAAATAAATCCCACATACCTGAGTTTAGAGAATTCTAATCATCTTGGATCATCTAGAACTTTGTCCATGACCTGATTAAGTATAATTGAGCTTCATTAATATATGCTTATACTCATTCTTATTATTTTTAGGTCCAAAATAGTGTTTAGGCAGAACCTAGATTCAAACTGACCGTAATCTGGTATGTGGTATTTTTCTACTGACTTATATGTCATTAGGTATGGTTCAATTTTCACCATTTTATGATGCTTTATCTATTTTCTAGAATTAATATGAGGCTTAAAGAATCAAATTATGCATTAATGGTAAAATACCTAATATTCTAAAATTATAACTTGATCAGAGCTCATATTTGGTTTTCACATAATTATAGTGTTCAAAATTAATTTTCTCATATTCAATATGCATCATATACCAATTATACCATTTAAATGAACCCTTGAAGGAGTATTATCATCTAAACTAGATATGATCAGTAAATGGTAATCAAAGGACTGAACTAAGGGTCTTATAATAAATGGTACATGTTTCTGAGAATTTGGATACCTTGTTTGTATTTTTTGGATCATCGAGCTAATTTTTATGATTTATATAAGATATGAGTGTTTTTTGAATATTTACCTGTGCGAGCCTATCATTCTTTGCCACATGTCCCAAAAGTGGTGCTGCTCCTTCCTTGAGCCGGCTGGGTTCAAGACTGAACTGGGCGGTCTGGTCTCTGGTCTGAATCTGGTCTGATTTATCTAGTGAACTCAACACTCTCATCTTTGTCCTACATTCACGATCTCCGTGATGCACCCCCGATCGTGAGTTCTCAGGAGCCGCTCCTCTATCTTCTGTGAAGGAGGAGGCATATCAGGATTGATCTCTGGTGAGCTATGGCTCATGTGCATTGTCTGGGTCATCGACATCCATCGTTTCTCTCTCGCGCGTGGTCTGTATAGCCTCTAGGACTAGGAGCTTGAATCTTCGGCCTCCAGAGCAGGGCGATTCCTATGCTAACTCTCTGACGAGGCTCAGTTCTGCAAGACATGAATGATCCCTCTGCTACCAATCTCCAGCCTTTCGAATTCACAACTAGAGATTGGAGAGGATGGACCCCGTTGGTCTACCGATTGCACCACCACCGCAAGGCAGAAGAAAAGGGGAGATCCCGCGGCTGTAACCTCATGCCGGAGATCTTCTGGACCTCCGCTAGTGTCTACACAACTGAAAAAAGCATTGTGGAGAAGCGATTGGTCATGTTTCCCTTGAGTCCAAGTTTTCAAATTAGCCGCAAGTGCTTCATACCCATTCTCCAACCTCGGCTATACCCTTGCTCACAGACAGGTTGGGTGGCATTGTGATGAAAGAGAGAAAGGGGAAGACAACCCCTGAAGCCATTAGGAGTTGTTTGAGACATGCGTGAAGCTTCAAATGAGTTGCAGCAACCCAAAACCATCATCTCTAATGGGCAGAAGCTCCAAGCTCCACTTACACTACTCTTCTACTCTTCCCTAGCTTCTGATTATGTGTGGCATTGATGAGAGAAGTGAAGAAACCAAGGCTATGAGACAGGCGACGTTGAATAGGATGACACCAGGGCATTAGATGATGGGCCTGCGAAGGATGATGAGCAAGGTGGGGATGAGAACCACAATTTCTGTAACATGGTTTAGATTCCCTCATCCTACCCCCACCTTCATCGGATCTAGAGATGCCTTAGTGGGTTCTGTTCCTCGATTCTCAGATGCGAAGGATGAATGGGTAGGTGTTCAACTCGTTAGAACGGCAGCAGGCATGGTGCTTCCACACAACCTGCCAAGGATAAGGTCGAGTGACAGGGTTGATTAGACCAAACCTACCACTACTACACCAAAGAGCTTAGACATTATATCAATGTTTCAAACCTCAATATTTCTCTAACGAGTGATTCAACTGATACAAAATTTTAAACATCAGTTCCTCATAATGTAACCTAACTTGTAGATAATTTCCACACCAAAAACCCAATATTTATCAATCTAAATTATTCGCTCAAGTAACCTCATAAATAAGTGCATAAACCTTAACAAGATTCAATTAATCATCCAGACTTGATCTAACAAATACCAAATGACTTGGTATGCTCTTAGTAACCTTTGGGTTCTTTCTTATACCACTTGAGTTCATTGAGACTATTTATTGGGCCTCTTGCACTAATAAGTACCCAAGTCGGTGAATAAAAAGTTATTCATTGGAATTGAAGTCAAATAGATCTAGTAATCATTCATTGCATCTATGCTTACCCTTTTTAAGTGAAAAGAGTCCAAAATTGAATGATTAACTCGTCAATTTGATACTAAACATCTACATAACATTCATGGTCTTCAAATTCTATATAGGGTATCTAAACCCTAAAATCCAGGTTATCACACTTGGTGGATGAGTCCCAAGCTTGTGGTGTTCCCTTCATCTTCTACCTTGGTAAGCCATGGTTCCTAGCTCTCCTTCTCTCCTACTTTCTTCTTCTTAGCCATGGATCTTGGTTATCCTTCTTTCCTCCTCGAACCATCCTAACCTTGGTTCCATCTACTTTCTTGGGAGGTGTTGTGGCGACCAAGCTTGGAAGATCAACTTCTAACTTGAGTTTGTGAGACTTGGAATTTGACCTTGGAGATCGGATCTTGGTGGTGATCTTTGAGGCAGGTTATGTAACTCTAAACCCTCTTTATTATTATCATTCCTCACATTCTATCTTGTTCTTTATCTTTAGAGCATTACCTCTTGCATGTTAGTAGCTCTTCTTGGTAGTTTTGAGTGCTATTATGAAGAAGGAGTCGTGCTTAGTTGCTACCCTTGTGTTGCACCTCTCTTTCCTTGCTTGAAACACATATTCTAAGGTTGAAGATGATGAGGCTGATATGTATGGAAGGTGGCTGTCACGACCTGTGATGCCACAAGATGTCACCTCATGTGACTGGCCATTACCACCTGAAGGCAATAGTCCGATACACCAAGTGATAGGTCATCATGACTTTGGTGAAGTGTAGGCCGACATGCTTTGTATATGCTTCAATCGTCATGGCTTGTGCATGCATAGGTCATTTTGGTCATGGGTTCTAGTTGTTAAAGCGACATGCATCACTGACCTGAGAAAACGGTATCCTTATGGCAATATGTGATGTCATCATATCCTAGGGTGGCGTTTCCCAACATGTGGTGAAGTAGAGAACTGTGACGCCTTGCTAAAACACTAAGCAACCTATCACCCTTTTGATACCTGATATAAATGCATTGACATTGCATGCTGACAACTACTATGCCTTGGATGACGTTGCCCAATACCCTGTTATGCATCACACCATTTTACATGTAGAGGCCGATATACTTCTTGATAGATGTAAATCGATACACCTTGTGTTGTAAACCGATACACCACTTTAGAGAATATCCTGAAACTATGTGTTCTCATCTAATACATCCTAAACCAATACCCCACATCGAGGAGGTTGCCTGACATGTTTAGGGTTAAGATGACACTCTATGCTATAACCCTAACTGATATCTTGTGATGGTGTCTATGATACATCATGTTGATGATAGGGTTACATGTTCATATGTGATACCCTATTGGTGGTTGTGTGATCATTAATAAGAGTCATGTTTCTATAACTTTTATCTCATGAGATACCTTATGTGATGATGGATGTGATGATCTAAGGGTGGTTGTTGATCCAACCTTAAAAACCCTAATCAGGTAAAGAGAAACCCTAATTCTAATGATGTAAAATGTATGGCATGTATCTTATAAGATGATAGTGTTTATGATGTCTTGTCTTTCTATTACAAGTTTGTAACCATGTAGGTAACACCAGTTGGTGTACATATCTAGGTATGAGCTATGGTGGTTATGATCTATTTCCGTGGGCCTTGTGAGGCATAAAGTGTTTTTGACATCCTTGAAAGAGGAATTAATGGTCTTATGACCTAATGATGGCTTATTGACTTGCATGAGATGATTTCCTCAGTGATGACAGGAGGTGTTTTCACCCCAAGATATGTAGTCCTTATGATGGATACATGTTGAAAGACAGGCATGAAGTGATGAAGTGATGAGATCACACCTTATATGTTTCAGTATCTTCTGGTGATGTATTATGCCCTTGTTTATATAGAACTTGTTTTGAGTTTATACATTGTAATTTGATTGATGCTAAAATATAATTAAGTAACCTAATTAATCTAGTTGAACTTAATCTTGTAGCTTTCCCTATGTCATAGATCCATTCAGTTTCAGTACTTGCTGAATGGTGAAATAAGTTTAACTTAGAGCGCATATTTTTGAATATGTGGGGTACAAGTCGAGTACTTCCTTGTATTCTAAACAACATGATGTGTGAAATGACCATGTGTGAGTCGATGTTGATGTGGTATGGATGGCCATGAGTGAGCCACTCCTTTTTTATATAGATTTGTACATGTACCAAGGTGGGCTAGTTATGATTATATATGTGGATGGTCATGCGAGAGCAAATCCCTTAGTTTTACTAGAAAATTGGCTCTCACATGGCCATTAAATAATAAACATCATATCACTATTTCAAAAATTTAAGGATATATGGAGATACCTCCACTCATACCCCACATATTCAACAATATGCGCTCCTAGTTTCCTGTAGTAGTTACTCATTTCACCATCCAACTAAATATTGACACTGAAGATGGATCTATGGTACTGAGTGTAAGGAGCTGAAATCCATGTATAATCTTAGTTTAGCCTTTTCCTAAGATTTTTTCTTTCATTTTTCCCTTGATGTTGAATTAGTGGAAATTATAAAGGTTGATGTACATTTGTTCCCAATATTTTACATTATAAAGGAGTTAAGCACAAATACCTTAAGTGAAAGTTTACTAACGAGTTTAATTTGCAAAATGTCCACTAAAGAGGGATAAAGCTAAACTAAAAATTGATCTACGAGTTTCCATGACTTTATGTGTGGGAAGAAGAAAAAAATCCTAAAACTAAGATAATGTGCCACTAAATGAATTAATATTTCTATTAAGTGAAAATAAGAGTAAACTACCTAAAATTCATAATAGTGGAACTCAAAAGATAATTATAAGTCCAAATTCATTTTCTTTGGGTACAAGTTTGCTTGGGTAGTAAGTTTCACAACTTTTGGAAAATTAGTAAGTATAATTGTATTAATTAAATTGGAAAATAGGAGATAACTCAAAATTACAAAATAAAATCATTTATGACTCAAAAGTAGCAATTGAGGCCAAATTTGTGATCTACACATTCAAAATAACCTTTGGTCGAATTTTTAATCAATTTGGAGTATATTTGATTAAAAGGTGAATCAGGAGACCGAAAGTGTGTAGAACCTTCAAAATATTAAATATTTGTACAAACAACTCTAACATGTAAAATTTATGGCAAATTTGTATCCAAGGAAATTAATATGACTTGTGGGTGAAGTTTTATAAAATTTGGAGAATCTTTTAACCATTAAAGGAGGAAAGATAAAATAAGATTTGATTTCTTTAACAAATTGAAAATAATCAAAAGGAAAACTATTTTCATATTCAGATTCCTCACATCAAAAGTAGACTAGGTGTCAATTTTCATTTAATTTGGAGCATGTTTGCACCTCAATGGAGGATAGAGAAAATGTTTAAATAAAATAAGTGCCACTTTAGTCAGATTAAGATTGGGAATGCAATAAATGTGTCAGGCACCTTTTTTTTTACGGGCCGTTGGACGGGCCATATTTCTCCTCCACTTGATTGGACGACGGGGAGCTTGTCTTCTGCTCCCGACTAATAAGGAAAATAGGGCAGTTCACATTGGAATTTCAAATCAAGATTTCTTGATCTACAATCGATCTTTTTGCGAGATTTTTGATCTTACACTATCCTCATGTGATTCTGCACCAATTGATCCCTATATTTTTTGTTTTGTCAATGATTTGAGAAATTCCCAAAGTCGGCCGCCGAGCTCTCTCACCGCCATTGTGCTTAGAGCCCTAGAGAAAATCACACCTATAAATAGTACCCCCAATACCTTCATCTTCTTTTACCCAACTCTCCTCTTCCTTTGATTTGTTCATTTCTTATGTGTGTGGACATTAGGAAGCTTGGATAGGACCTGAGTTTGTGGTGGTCATTGCTCATTCTCTACTACCTCAGGTCAAATTGTCTACATTAGCAGGTTTGTGGTGGTCTACTCATTCTTTCTATGTTCTTGTTCTCAAGTTTGATCAACTCTTGTGGATTTGTTCAAGACTCAAGCTACTGCGTACAAGCCATGGCATGGATGATGAAGGGGAAGAATCCCCTGTGTGTTTTTCCTCTTCTACCCTCCTAGTTTCCTATTTTCTTTTGCTTTCCAATTGATGGAAGTATTGTCTTTTCGCCACCGCTTGCTTTGCCTTGAGAAGTTCAAATCCTCACCTTTGGCCCCTGACTTGGCCGGCTCTAATTGGGCCAAGTCATCAAGGTGGTCCTGATCTTCGCTCTCTCTTCCTCTCTCTGTGGTGGTTTGTTGACGTGGCACTCTCTGATTGGTCAGAATAGGAAAAATCATATCTTTTTATTCCTTTGTCCAAAAATTAAAAGAAAATATGTTTTGGAATTAAAAAAATGTAAGCTTTCTAATTAAAATGTTTTCAAGACTTGGTTTTGAGTTTTATGGAAAGGTGTTTTCAAAAAATGAATTTAATACATAAAAATACCAAAAATGCACTTTTAACCTCATAACTCCAAAATAGACAAAACTATATGTTTTCTTAATCAGGCTAACCTAATAGGATCATTAGTGATAATGTTTGAGTCTAAATTGAGGTTTTGTATAGAAAGTCCATAAGTTAGGGTTTCTTTACCTTTATGCATATGTAAAACCCTAATGCATGGTTATCCATTGAAAATAGGAAAAGTAGGATTTGGGATCAATTAAAGTAGTGAACGAGAGTAATTGGATTTCATTAAGAAAGGTATGCACTTTCCTTACACTTGAGTTGGGAATAATTTTTAAACCCTAACCTAGTTTCCCTAATGAGGCTTTATTTAACTCGAAATTCTCTTTTGATAATGTATTTATTATATTTTACTCAAATTCAATTTTTTTATTTATTTCTTGGGTCTGGTACCCCACTGCCATGTCTATATTTACTTGATTCTTATACTTTCCATTATTCTTTATCATGTTGATTTTATTAGAGTATTTAACTAGTGTAGCGGTACTTATGTACAACCACCCATAGGTAGGGCATGTGTAAATTTTCTAGGAGAATGTGTTACTCTCCCCAATGTAGAATATTTGATGGTGATTTGAATGTGTTACTCTCCCTCACCTATTGGTTGAGGTTAAGTAGTTGCCTCAACCCTACATAGTTTAGGTAGTCAATATTAATCATGCATGCAACCCTTTTATTATTTTACTTGTTCTAGCAAGCATCTATTTATTTAAGCCTCATACTTTTTACTATCTTCATCTTATGATGAAATCTTAGCCTTACTGTTATAACCCCAAATTTTGGGTTCAATTGGTGAGAAATGAAATTTCTCATATCAAAGATAATTGAACAAAGAATGGTATATTTTGTTTTGAGTACATGGATTTTGTTTACAATAGCCTTGATATTTGTGTTGTGGGCTTTATTGGCTATTGGGCCCAATAACAATGAAATAACAAAGAAAATTCAATTAGTAATTGAATAATTGAATATTTGATAAAAGAAATATGTGGAAACCTCTAGAAGGAAAATCCAAAGAGGATTTCATGCCTCTTGGGTTCCTTGGGTTCCTTGGGCTCCAAGGAGTACAAGTTGCATAAATAAAGCAATGAGAAAAGAAAAAGGTTAATTAAGTATTTCTTTATGAAGAAAGAAACTGGGAAATAATGATATAATGTGGAAAATGAATGAAAAGAGGCATAAATGAGATTTCTTGGGGAAATTTCGTATCAATGTGGTTGTTAATATTAAAAGGAATGCCAATGAGGAAAATAAAAGAGAAATAAAAAGAAATCCTCAAAAATGAATATTTAAATGAGAAATAAACAAGATAATGTGAAATAAGGCATAAAGATGCATCTAGAAGGATAATAAGTATCCAATAAAGAGAATTTCAAAATAATAGAGTATCTTGGGATCCAAGGAGTCCCAATAAAGAGGAAGGAAAGAGAAAATACTAAAAAGGCAAAATAAGGGGATAATGTGTTGCATTATTAATGAATTATGAGGTATTGTTAAAAAGAAAGTAATTTTGATTAAAAGAAATAGAATTTCGTGTCAATGGATTAAAAAGCAAGGAAAGAGAGAATAAGTAAGAAGAAATTCGAATTCCTAATTATTCAAGAAATAGGATATACCAAAGGAGAGAGAGAGAAAGAAGAATTGCTTCTCTTTGAAGGAAAACGATTACTTTTTGAAGAAGGACTCTGTTTCCTTAAGGAAGGTCCTCATAGGGCTTCGTTGGCTTCACCTATATAAGGGGTGAGACTTGGGGGCGAATCCAGAGAGATCTCACGTCTCCCACCCTCTTCTTTATCTTCTTCTTCTTCCTTTTTCGTCCAAACCCTAGAAGTGAAGGTAGATCAACCATGGAACAAACGGGGGACTGGGGAGAGTCTGCGGGGAAGTCCTATCGATTCCACGACCTCCTGAAGAGCTTGGGTGAGCATCCCCTCACCTTGGCTGGGCGTGGTAGCAGCAGCGCAGTTGTGTGGGCAGTGGACTTGCAGGTCTGATCGACTCCCAACTCCGCCACCTCGGCTGCGGCTTGAAGGCCCTGAAGGTGCTGCGGAGGCCGACGGATCAGGAGGAGCAGCAGCTTGCGATCTGGTACCCAAACTCGTGCGCAAAAGCTAGCTGGACGGCCAGGGTACGTCCGCGTGATGCAGAGCTAGGAAGCTCGGGATTGGCCGACATGGCCACCGTCCAGTTGCTCCCTCGCCTGGGCGGGGGCATGTCGGGGCTAGGGGGATCTTCCGGGCGGTCATCGGAGCCCAAGGAGTAGCGGCCGGGCCGCGTTTCAACCGTAACCTAACGGCAGCAGACGCGCAGCCGCGAGGAAGGAGACGAGCCGACTTTTGACGTTTTTGCCCTTCGATGCTGAGAAGAGCCCAGGAGCCGCTCGGGGGTAAAGTTGACAATTCGATATGTTTGCAAAACCAGCAAGCGACATGCATGAAAGTGGCGACGTGGCACGCACGGAACGGCCCAAAGTAAGTGAATTTTGATAAATTCATAGTAAATAATTGGTAGGTCAAATAAGGACAAGTTATATATGTATTTTGATCAGAAAAATGCAAGGAATCCAATAAAAATAGTTTTAGAGCCTGAATCTGATCATAGTTCGAAATATAGTGTAAATTATCATCTTTAATGAATTAAAGATTAAGAAACCCTATTTTGATATAATTAATGTGTTTAATAGGGTTTAATGGATCATTAGAGTTGATGTTAACCTGTTAAATGTAAAAAGGAACATTGAGTTCAAAAAGGAAGAACTTTGCACGTGATTAGTCTAATTTAGAGTTTATATGCTTGAAATTGGAAAAGTACATAAAGTTATCATCTTTAATGATTTAACTAAGGAAAAACCCTTAGATTTGATGATAGATGGACTTAATGATGTAATTCAAGATGATATTAACCTGTTGTTAATAAAAGTGAAAATAGGATTTAAAAAGATGATCTTTTTATATAGTTGGTTCAATTTAGGGTTCTATGTACATGAATATGCCTTAATGGGATTAGAAACCCTAATTTATGTTGATATGAATTCTAATGGTTTTAATTGTACAAATCGAAGAATAAAATAGAAATATGATGTTTCGAAGATCAATTGAGTACCAAAGATCTTTAATGTGAATTATTTGGATAATTAGTGTTTCCTAGTGTATAAAGGTGGAAATAGTAATAAATAAGGTTCATATATGTGAGTTGAACTATAATGAAATATGATTTGTCAATTTGAAAGAAACTAAAGATGATAATTAGCCTTAATGTTTTGGACATGACCTAAAAGGATAAATATAATAGTTTTAGTGTAAAAGAAGCATATTAGACTTAATTGACATTCAATTGTGCCTATGATGCAGAAATTAGGGTTTGTGAACTAAAAGAGCATTAAAAGTGATAAATGCATAATGAAGGCTAAAAACCTAATAAAACCATAAGGTTGGCCTAGAAATTATAAGGTGGAATCCAAGTTGATCTTGTGGATGTTTGAATAAAACAATGACACTTGGATGTTATGCATTATTTTCAGGATATTGTTGATTGCTTGTTAATTGTGTTGAATGTTAATGCATGGACATCAAGTTACTATGGATCAGGTATGTGGTTACGATTATGAATAACCGCTTTAGGTTTCCCGATGGATTCCCGGATGTTTAATCGCATTGAATGCAACTAAACTGTTGAATGTTTATTTATTTCTTACAATTATAAAGTGACTATGACTATCATATAATGTATATGCCTTCTAGATCAATCATTAATCCCCTATGTGTCGTAATGGCTGACCTAGTACATGGCTACCTAGAGGGTAGGTCCATCAAGTCATGAAAGACTTTGGCTGCCTAGAGGGTAGGTCCATCAAGTCACCTTTATAGAGGTACCATATAAGTCCTTACAGGGACAACACAGAGTTGTGGATAGGTATGGATTGAGTAGTTTGGCTTAAAACGTAATCTTGGTTGTTAAATGATTAATTGAATGATTACATGGTTATCATAGTTGCATGATTATCTGTTTTCCCCACATACCAGCTTCGGCTGACCGACGTTTTGTTTGTCGGCGTTTTAGGTACAATGAAAAGAACAAACAGTAAAGTGGCACATGTGATACTAAAAGAGAATTAAAGTAAAAAGGAGGATTAGATATATTAGTATCGGTGTAGATAGAAGTTTAGAGATCCAAGTTTTCAAAAGGTATGTAAAGAAAAATTTTATTACCATTTTCAGTATAGTCTGTTAGAATTTAATAATAGTTTATGGTTATTTGTCGAACCTTTGATCCGGGATTAATGTGTGTGGCTTCAACCTCTTGGTCTCCCTTAATTGGGGGTTATCGGGAGGTGGGGTCGTAACACTTACTCTCTGTGTTGTTTCTTATGTTCTGTCCTTGTTCATTTTCTCTAACACATACCTTATTTTATTTCTCTTTTTTTGGGTTCTTTCCCAACAACCTAGGGTTAGATCAAGGTGTTGAACAAAGCCAAGGTGACCAATTTCATGAGTAGTAGATTCAAGTTTTACAATCAAGGATAACTAGGTATGTTATTGCTAGATCCTATAGTTTCTTTTTAGTTTTTCCTTTTCTAAGAAACTCATGTAGTGAACCAAGTTCAGAAAGAAATGTAATAACTTAGTTTCTTTCCGCTGCTATTGACATTTTACATGTATCTGAAACATGCTTATTTACTTAGATTATTATACATGCATTCCACAATATCTATTTTCTTGGAAAAAGTGGATGTTTTGTATTTCCTTTAAATTTTAGTAAGAAGGTTATCTCTCCTCTTTACAACATGGTATCAGATCCTATTGGGAAACTACTATGGCATAAGTTGAAACAAGGGTGTCTAGAAAGGATCAGGGTCAGGGGGCTGCCAATAATTTCCTCCATGCCACTAGCTTGGTTTATGAGCACTCCCGGATCCATATGATACCTGTCTGTGCTTCATTGATAGTGACTGCCTAAAATAGTATGCCTAGAGGCAATAGTAGCTTTAAATATCCATGATGTCTGCTCCTGTTATCTTATGTTATAGCCTTATCTTTCAAGAAGGGAGATTTTTTTGGAAACATAAACAACTCCTCTTTAGGAGCCACCTCTAGAAACACTGACAACCGTGATACTTTAGTGAATCCCTCCAACATTGGGAGAATCCCTACTTCCCCTATTGGAGCCCCTCTTCTGACCCCAGTACAAGAGCTAACCATGTTGCGCCAGTTGCTCTAGACTACTTTGGTGGGACAACTTTACAATGTTGTAGTTGTTGCAACTAAGCCGAAGGAATTCACTCTTACGGACTTCATCAAGATGCAACCATCATACTTTAAGGGCCAGAGTGAGCCAAACATGGTGGATAAATCTGACGATTGGGTTTTGGATCCTGAGTGTACCTTCGAGGGCATGGTGTGTCCTCCTCACCAGAAGGTTAGCTTGACGACGTATGTGTTGGAAGGGCCAACATGAATCTGGTGGACGTGTATGTCTCGTACCCATGATACTTCGAACATGACTGGGGAAGAGTTCCTCAAACTTTTCCCTTAGAAGTACATCTACCCCACCTATCTGAATAGGAAGGAAGTAGAATTTTATAGTCTGCATTAAGGAAGCTTGAGCATCTCCAAGTACATGCAATGTTTTTCTTCTCCTAGAGCGCTATGTTGTAAACCTCAGAGATGAAAGAAGATCAACCATGTTCCTCAAGGGTTTAAGCTACAGTGTAGGACGCAACCTTATTCCTCATATGTCATTGACTTTTCAACAAATGGTGGACAAGGCTATGGTGATCGAGTCATACCCCGGGTTCCAGTCTTCTAGGCACAACAACAACAAGAAGAGAAAGAATGCTGGTGGAAACCAAGGGCACAACAGGTGAAACTAATGCTCATTTTCTCACCTACTAGGAAGTTGTCCTACTAGCAATGGTCTACCCCGTAGAGATAATCGACCTCCACCCATTTTCCATGTGTGCAGTCAAGCTAGACACACCCGACCTAACTGTCTCAAGCTTGGATGGGGACGAGCTCCAACTCAGCAGCCTGTGTAAGGACCATGGCCCATGTTTTGGGATAACCCTATTTGTTTTGCTTAATCATGTTTCTTAGCACCTTTCTCTAATCATCTGAGTTGTAATTAGGGCTTGTTGGAAGCTTGAGTTTCTTGTTTTGTGCTTGCTTGGTTGTTGCTTGTATTTTATGGTGAGGTTTTGGTGCAAATTGCAATTTACCCAGGATTAGGGTTGATATTCAAGTTTGCCACGTCTAGTGTGTTCCTTCTCTCTCCTGGATCCACCTAGAGGAGAGAGAGAGATATGGTCACCTTGTTTAAACCTTGTTTTTATGGTAACACCCTTGGTGATGTTTTGGACATATGTTTGAGGTCTGCCTTGCACCTAGAGGTGTTGTCTCGGGCTTGAGAGCGTAGGAGAGGCCTTGTATCAGTTTTTGGGTTTCTTAAACTACACCCTATCGGTTTGTGGAAGTCTTGGGAACCTCCCTATTGGTTTAGAGGAATGTGGAGATGTGGTATCAGGCTTGACCATGATAGGTGACCTAGTGGATGATATCTTACCACCTTGTTTGCATAGTGTTGTGTATGTGGCTCTTTCTCGTGGATAAGTGGCACCTAAACCCCTAAGGTGGTGATGCCTCTTCCATGATCCCTCTCTCATCCCTCTTGTATATATGCCCCTTTCTCTCCATGTAAGAGAATACTTCGGCCATCTTTGCTTTCCTCTTCCTTGGTGGATGACCTTGATCTAGAAGAACTTTCTTGGAAGCTTAATGGATGAGTCCCAAGCTTGTGTTGCTCACTTCATCTTCTACCTTGGTAAGCCATGGTTCTAAGCTCTCCTTCTCTCCTTCATACTTCTTATCAACCATGGATCTTGATTATCCTTCTTTCCTTCTTGAACCACCCTAACCTTGGTGACATCTTCTTTCTTGGAAGTGTTCTGGTGATCAAGCTTGGAAGATCATGTTCTACATTGAGCTCATGAAGCTCGAAGCTTGACCTTCGATCTTAGATTTTTATGGTGATCTTTGAGGCGGGTTATATAACTCTAAACACTCTTTATTATTATCACCCCTCACATGCTATCTTGTTCTTTATCTTTAGAGTGTTACCTCTTACATGTTAGTAGCTCTTCTTGGTATTTTTGAGTTTTTTTTGAAGAAGGAGTTGTGCTTAGTTGTTGCCCTTGTATTGCACCTGTCTTGGTTTGCTTGAAACACATGATCTAAGGTTGAAGATGATGAGGCCAATATGTATGGAAGGTGGCTGTCACAACCTATGACACCACATACCGTCACCACTTGTGACTGGTTTCCATAACCTAAAGGCAATAGCCCGATACACAAACAAACAGGTTGTCACGACTTTGGTGAAGTGTAGGTCCATACCTTTTGTTGATGCTTATGTCATCATGCCTTTTGCATGCTTAGGTCATTTTTTCCTTGGCTTATGGTTGTTAAACCGACATGCGTTACTAACTTGAGAAAACTGTAGACTTATGCCGATATGTGATATTTCCATATCCTATGGAGGCATTGCCCGACATTTGGTGAAGTGGAGAACCATGATTCCTTGCTAAAACCCTAAGTAACCCATCACCGTATTGATGCCTAATATACATGTGTTGCCCGTTGCATACGGAAAAATGCTACGCCTTGGATGACATTACCCGATACCCTATTACCCGTCACACCCTTTTACATGTAGAGGTCGATATACTTCTTGAGAGATGATAACTGATACACCTTGTCATAAACTGATACACCTCTTGAGAGGGTAGCCCAACACCATGTCTTCTCATCTAATACATCCTAAACTTATACCCCACCTCTGTGCAGTTTCCTGACATGTTTAGGGTTAACCTGACACTCTTTGCTATAACCCTAACTGATATCTTGTGATGATGTCTATGATACATCATGTTGATGATAGGGTTACTTGTTCATACATGATACCCTATTGGTGGTTGTGTGAGCACTAATAAGAGTCATGTTTGTATCACTTTTATCTAATGACATACCTTATGTGATAACAGAAGTGATGATCTAAGGGTGGTTTTTTATCCAACCTTGAAAACCCTAATCGGGTAAACAGAAACCATGATTGTAATGATGTAAAATGTATGGCATGGATCTTATAAGATGATAGTGTTTATGATATTTGCCTATCTATTACAAGTTTCTAACCATGCAGGTAACACCAATTGATGTACATAGCCAGGTATGAGCTATGGTGGTTATGATATGTTTTAATGGGCCTTGTGAGGCATAAAGTGTTTTTGACGTCCTTGAAAGAGGAAGAAATGGTCTTATGACCTAATGATGGCTTATTGCCTTGCATGAGACGATTTCCTTAGTGATGAGAGGAGGGGTATTCACCCCAAGAAATTTAGTCCTTATAAAGGACACATGTTGAAAGACAAGCATGAAGTGATGATGTGATGAGATCACACCTTATTTGTTTTAGTATGTTCTAGTGATGTATTATTCCCTTATTTATATAGAACTTGTTTTGAGTTTATATGTTGTAACTTGATTGATACTAAAAGATACTTAAATAACCTAATTAATCAAGTTGAACTTAATCTTATATCTTTCCATGTGCCATAGATCCATTCAGTGTCAATACTTGCGTAATGGTGAAATGAGTTTAACTCAGAGCGTGTGTTTTATAATACGCACAGTACAAGTCGAGTAATTCATTGTATTCTTAACAATAGGATGTGTGATACAACCATGCGTGAGTCGATCTCGATGTGGTATGGATGTCCATGCGTGAGCCACTCCTTTTTGGTAGAACGACCATACTTGAGTCTGTTCTTCTAGCGTCGTACCTATACCAAGGTGGGCTAGTTATGATTATATACTTGGATGGTCATGCGTGAACCAATCCCTATGTTTGACTATATGTCATTATTGCATTTGATTGATATGTCTCTGCAAGTGTTTACTTGTGTATTAACCATGAGGTGTTGAGGTCCTGGATTCTAGCTCTTCCATTAGACCATTTTTGGCATTGATTTTGTCTTATCATGTGGTCGGTTGGATTTGGGTGGTATGACTCAAATCCTCGAGGTATTATAAAATACATAATCAACCGTGTAGTATAATGGTATAAGATCAAAATATAGAAACATTGGATGAGTCCATGCTTGATATTTATACAATATTGTTGATAGTAAATATATACATGTTCTTCATATTCCTTTTAAATTGTTAAGATGTTTCATAATTAAACAGTAATTGCTCTTCCTGTTAATAATGAATACCTGCTTTACATAGTTGTGATTATACAGATGCTTAGTTTATCTTATCTTTGATATCAATAGAGTTGGTGGAGAATTATATCTCCTGGTGAGATTTGGAATCTCACCCCGTGGGTTTCCCGTACCCTTTTTAGGTGGACGAGCACGAAGAGGTAGAGATCGCAGAGTAGAGGTTGAGCTGAAGCAAGAGAAGTAGTAGTTGACTAGGTTGGAAGTGTTGTTGGATGTCTTTTGTTGATAGAGTCCTAGAGTCATCCATGTATACTCGGGTCACTAGGGATGTTTTGTAGACATTTTGTGGATGTGCTTTCGATAAGTGCTTGGCTCGTGTGCCCTTTTGTATACAACTATAATGAATACATGTATATATGTTTTAGAACAGGTTCCCTGGTAACAAGATGGTATCACACCTAGTAAGTGCTTTGAGGCATGAATGAACATGTATGTAAAAGTTCTTGTTGTTTGGTAGTTTTATGAAAACAATTTTTATTTTTAGTGTTTTCCAGTATCTGTTAGTTAATCTTCTTCTGCAATTTTGTTTTGAGTAATCTCGCATTTGTGTGGCGTGGGGCATCACAGTTAGGTTGGCATTAGAGATTTAGGTTCACTGAGTCTATAGGGACCTAGTACTAGGGTTTGGGTTTGTTCTAGTGTCCTCTAGTCTGTCTTATAGTGACTTTTTCTTATGTAGAAGAAGAAGAAATATTAAAGATGTTTGGAGAACATGAAGAACATGCTATCGAGAGTAGTGTTGCTGCACCAGGTGGTGGTGCAAGGAACCAGGCACGAGAAGATCGACTTCTCGAAGTCCCCCAGTTTGACCGAGCTATGGTTGAAAACCCTGCCTTCCAATCTCTTTTTGGGTAGTTTATGGCTACTATGACTCATATGGTAGACAAGATGCCTACACTTCTTTCTAGGACACCGGTTCCGCAACTGAATCTTTGAGTACTGGGAAGACTTTTGTGTGGCTTTGCCGAGTTGGAGCGGTGGAGTATGCTGGGACGGTTGATCCGGAGGATGTAGATCTGTGGCTGACTGAGCTTGAGAAAGCCTTCAAGATCCTGAGTATCCCTTAGGAGGAGAAGGTGAAGCATGTGGTGTACCTCCTGGGGGGGGGGCACTGGCCATTGGTGGACCATTGAGGAAGAGAAGAGACCCAGTGTTGTGCTTGGTTGGGGGGAGTTTTGATGTGAGTTTGTTAGTCGATACTTTCCTCAGACGTAGCTTAATGAGAAGATCATCAAGTTTGAGAGGATTCAATAGGGATCCATGATGAACTATGAGTATGAAGTAAGGTTTGTGGAGTTGTTGAGGTTCTGTCCTCACATGGCTGCCATAGAGGATGAAAAATTTGTCATTTTGAGAAGGGGTTGAATGTTGAGTTGTCTACGCCAGTTGCTGCCCTAGAGAATTGAGAGAGGTATGTTTTGTTTCTGGAGTCTATTCAGATAATAGAGCGGTCTGTGAAGGAAAAGACAGAGGCAAGTACCACGAAGAGGGTTGCACAGTCTCAAGGGTAGTCGTCATGATAGACCTATCAAATAGGTGGGTGGGTTGGGTCATTGCGGGTTTGAGTCTCATGGGTGCAGGTCAAAAAGACCCAATGTTAAATGGGTGGAGAAGTAGCACACCCAAACCCGACCCAGTGGGTTGAGGGTCGCCCGTGGGTGCCATTTAATATGTGCACAGTGAAAAGATATTGCTAATTTCTACACTATGACAAAGAGTCGAATAATTCATTAATAATTTTCAGTGTAAACATAACAAAATGAGGGCAACCTTCCACTACTTTTTGTTTCAAACACAATGTAATATCTGATGTTTTGAAATAAAATGTAAGAGACAAAATGAAAAACAACCTTTTTGCAATGTACAATAAAAAAACTAAATGATATATATGTTACAAATAGCATAACATATTACTATAACAACACTATATTTTGTCATTGTGGATGGTGAACAGATACAGTGGTCTTCACAGGGGATATGACAGCTTATCTTCAAGAGTGTGGAGGAACATGTGCAAACAATGGGATGACATGCGTAGTGCCTATACTATTGATATGGATGGTATTGACTCCCTTTGTAATGCGAGGACGACACCATGGATCAACACTGCTATTGGGAGTGATGTTATCTGGTATATGTTGTTGTGGAATCCTTTCCATATACCGAAATGGAGCACTACCACATATAGAGCAATCCTTGGGAGGCTACCCACGATGGATAGGATGGCTCACTGGGGTTTATAGGATCAGACGATCTGTGTTTTATGCAATAGATGTGAGGAAAGTCACAAACACCTTTTGGGGGGTTGCAGCTTCTTCAGACGCGTCTGGGACATTGTGTGCCTCAAAGGTGAATGGGGATAGTTTTTTGATGATAACATTGAAGGTCTGATAACCAAGTTGTTGGTTTAACTTAGTGGCAAACAAAGTGTAGCTGTGGGAGGGCTTTGCTTATCGGGTGTTTGCTATTATGTCTGGGAGGAAAGAAACAATAGGAACCATGGTAGGAAGAACTGCAGTGAGGAAGCGGTGGTGGTTAAGATAACCAATACCATTGCTCAATCTTTAAAAGTTAGAAAAGGGCTTGCCTCAGGCCTGTCTGAGCAAGCTAAAAGATATTGGGGTTTTTGTAGATAACACCCCCATGTATACATTTTGTAGGTTTGATAGGTCATGGCTTTGTACAAGCTCCTTTGGCAATATATTTACCTATTTCCAAAAAAAACACTATATTTTGTCATCTTATGTTATAAGTTCTTGATGTTTCATGTTATGATGGTCCAATACATAAAGTGAATAGAAAGAGAATATAATTGTTGTGATTGAATATAAAACATACATTACACTATATATTCATTAACATAAAAATAATATAGAAGTTAACAAATTTGTTTCCACTAGTGTAAACAATCAACAAATGATATCAATAAAGAAAGTTAGACTTTAACTGTTTATATTGTATACATTACACATCATCAATTTAGTGGATTGATTAATGTACAAGTGTTGTGTGTCTTAAGAGACATATATATAATATATTTATATTAATATATTATTTAATTAAATGGGCACCCGTGGGTGCCCGCGAATCACCCGTGAAACCCACTAAATAAATGGGTGGGTATGCGTTTGGGTAATTTCTAGCGGGTGGCAAATTTCACCACCCAAACCCAACTTAAATGGGTCGACCCATGGGCGCCTACGGATTTTGACCCAGTTTGACAGGTCTAGTCAGGAGGCTTTAAGAAGTTGAGGTTTTCTGCACCACCAGCATCACAAAGGTTCAGTGCTTTGATACAGTGGTCACTGAGTAAGGGTAGAGGCCATATCTTTCCACATACAGGAGCCCAGAGTGTTGCATCAAAATTTGTGACGAGACCACCTAGACCTTGGTATGAGAAGATGACGTGTTATAAGTGCAGACAAGTTGGCCATACCAAACCGTTCTATCTAGTGACAGAAAATCAAGTGACCCAACAACTGAGGTAGAGCCAGCTAGGCTCGTAGAGATAGGAGAACAATGTCAGAAGAGGTTGAGGACATGTCCAAGCATCACGAGTTGGATCATGTTCTCAAGGAAGTAGAGGAAGGGGGTGACAACAGGAAATAACTAGATTCTATGCTATGAGTCTGCCAGAGGCGGTGGTCAACCTGCGAGTGGCGACAAGTTAGATGGAGTTATTTCATTCTCATTTGTCTTCTTCTTGCTTTGTATCTATTTTGGTTGACCCGGGTGCAACACACTCTTTTATCGCACGTAAAGTACTTAGTAATTGCCTTTTGTCTGTTAGTCGTAAGAAGAATAATTTGTTCCTAGAGACCCCATTAGTCAGTTATGTAGTGTTGTAGGATGTGTGTCCTTCTTGTGTTCTTTCCTTTACAAGACACATCATTCAAGTGGACCTCATACCACTTGATATGCATGGATTCAAAATGATCCTTGGAATGGATACCTTGGAGAAGTATGGAGTGGTCTTGGATTGTAGTTCCAAACAAGCGACGTTTGTGGATGGTAGTGATTCAGATCTTCTAGTAAGATAGTTAGATTCTTTTGCCGTGCCTTGTATCAACCATGGTAGCACTGAAGCGTCTGAGATAGGGTTGCAAGGCATTTTCGGCACACGTGATGGTTACTGAGGCAAGGAGTCCTAGTATTCATAAGGTGCCAGTTTTTAGAGAGTTTGAGGATGTGTTCCCTGAGGAGTTTCCAGCAGTTCCCCCACTCCGAGAGATTGATTTTGAGATCAATCTGGTTCCTGGCACGCAACCGATAGCTCAAACATTTTATGAGATGGCTCTGACAGAGATGGTACAGTTTAAGAGACAGTTGCAAGAACTATTTGACAAAGGTTTAATCAGGCCAAGTACGTCACTGTGGGCTACTCTAGTGTTGTTCGTGAAGAAGAATTATGGGTCTATGAGGTTTGCATAGACTATAGTCAGTCGAACAATGTGACAATAAAGAATAAGTATCCCTTGTCGAGGATAGATGACCTATTAACCAGTTATGTGGTGCAACAGTTCTCTCAAATATAGAACTGATATTAGGATATCATCAGTTGAAGATCAAGGAGGACGACATACCCAAGTCTACCTTTAGGACGAGGTATGGTCACAACGAGTTTGTGGTTATTCCATTTGGGCTGACCAATTGATGAATGTATATTCATCATGAAATTCAATTATCATATTGAGACAAATTCAACTCAGTACATTCAATTTCACTTACTAGATGATAAAATGTACAAAATTACTTAATTTATCAAATTATTATGATTTTAATTGAATTTATGTTGATTTGATGCAGGTCTTGATGAAGTTGAACAATCTGTTGGGTCCCACCTTCACTCACCATTCGGTTTCAACCATTCGGTCTCACGATTCAGTTTCAACCATTCGGTCTCACCATTCGGTTTCATCCATACGGTCTCAAGACCGAATGGACGTGCACACCTCAAGACCGTTTGAAGAGATTCAGCCTGCGAGACCATTTGAAGAGATTCGGTCTGCAAGAGTGTTTGAAGAGATTCAGTCTGTGAGACCATTTGAAGAGATTCGGTCTGCGAGACCGTTTGAAGATATTCGGTCTGCGAGACCGTTTGAAGAGACTCGGTCTGCGAGACCGTTTGAAGAGATTCAGTCTGCGAGACCGTTTGAAGAGATTCGGTCCGCGACACCGTTTGAAGAGATTTGGTCTGTGAGACCATTTGAAGGGACTCAGTCTGCGAGACCGTTTGAAGAGACTCGGTCTGTGAGACCATTTGAAGAGATTCGGTCTGTGAGACCGTTTGACGCAGCTACGTACAAACTGTTCAATATTTGAAACCATTTGAGAAGGCCGTTTGCTAAAGTTGGTGTGCTATGCGGAGACCGAATGCAGAACCATGCACGTAGACTGTTTGAGCATGATGGGAGCAAACAAAATCAGCTATTCACGTGAAGCATGTTTGAGCAGCTAAACGTATGCATGAAAATGTATGGGAATAGTCAAACCTATGAAGACCGAATGAGCTTGTTGCAAGACCGTTTGGTCTCTTGGTTTACATGCAAACTGTTTACTCAAGCTGCACATCAAGTAAGGACCAATTGGATTAGCAGCACGTGAATAGCACACATGCATGAAGACCGTTTCGCTGCTGTGAGGATCGTTTGGCTAGTGGAGAATCAAGATCGGATCAGCAATGTGCAAATGAGCTGCATGCAAACCATTCACGTAGTGCATGCAAGACCGAATGAAGATTATGAGAAGATTGTTTGCTTGTTCTAGCAGTGCCAAACCGTATGAAAAAGGAGCATGCAAGATCGGATGAAAAAGCATGCAAGGATTTGCATGCAAACCGTTTGAGTGAAAAGCAACCAAACCAAAACCGTTTGATAAAGCAACTACTAGCAAACCGTTTAGAAAAGGAATCACGTGTGGAAAAGTTACGTGCATGGGAGGGCATGCACGCATGAAACTATTTGGAAGATTAGCCAAACCCGATCAGAACGTTATCCAATTGAAACCGTTTAAGATAGTTGGCATGCAATGAAGACCGAATGAAGAAAGGAAGCAGACCGTTTGGGCACTTTGCTGTAAAACCGATAGGAAAAGGTTGGATTGCCAAACCGTTTAAGAAAGATGGCTGCCAAACTGTTTGAGTGACCGAATAGAAGACCGTTTCGATGAGAGAATATGAAGATCAAATGCACAGCCAACCGTTTGCTTTTCCCAGCATGCAAACCAAATGAAAGGCAAACCGAATGAGCTAGATATTTTGAAAGAAAAGCAGCACAATACCCAAACCGAGAGAGTAAGATCGTTTCGTCAATTTTACTATACCGTTTGAGCAAAATAAATATCTTCCAAACCGCTTGGACGGGAAACACACCAAAAACATGAAGACCATCCCCGTGCCTATAAATAGGACCAGTAGGGTCCCCTTTTGAGGCATCGGTTCTGGGACGCCGACAGGCTGCCTGGACACATGTTTGTTTCAAATCCAGTGTCGTCCGCACCAGTTTAATTCTACCTACTTCCCGTGTTGCAACCAAGGAGGCTGAGGAGAGAAGGAAGATGGAGTGAGGGAGATTGTCTGGTCTATCTTGGCAACTCCCATTCACGTCCAGATCTGCTCTGACACTACGTAGAAGGTCGTATCTGCTTCACCGAGCTGCGACTACCTTCTGCACTGAGTTCATGACAGATTTCTCTCTCTTTCTCATTCTTCTTGTTTCTCGCATCATGAGTGAGTAGTACATTTTCGCTGGGGTGCGGGGATTAGCCCCGCTGCCCTTGCAATCATGTTCTTTGGTTAAACTCTCCATGGCAATGTATATAAATTTCCATTTCATTGTTAATTGGTATGTTCATAGTTGATTATCTACTTGCTTTCATCTTGTTCTCTCCCATATTGCAAAATCTTCTATATGTGGGATAGAATGGTGGTTTACAAAGTTCGCCTCTTTGACGAGAACTTCTGATAAGATTCCTTGAGGTCGTAAGTGTATGATCTGTGAGGGGACGAGACATCTATCCTACGGTGACGCTTCTGTGGTCTAAACATCCCTCAGGGAGGACCACAACCTTAGTTGGATTTTGTATCGTCTTTGTTTATCGTCCATGTTAGTTTGTAGATCTATCACCTGCTTTCTTATCGATTAATGTGGTTGACTCCCAAACTAGAAATATATTGGGATTTTTTTGAGGTCGTAAGTGTATGATCTGCGAGGGGACGAGCCATCTAGCCTTCAGTAATGCTTCTGTATAACTAACGCCTGTATAGGGGGCTCACAACCTTTGTTGGATTTCTGTATCTTTGGATCCGTAAGTAAGTGATCCGGTTGGTGATGAGACATCTGATGCCTAAGGTGATGCTTACACGAACCTAACGCCTATATGGGGGGTTCTGCAACAGCTCTATTTGGATTGTTTTATCTTACCTAGATTGTTTGCATTGGAATGTGTTTGTGTGTGTAGCGGTGGTGAAACTCGATACCACCCCGGAGATTCCATATCATTGATCTAAACCCAACTTTAATTCAGCTTTTACTTTCTTGCAATTAGTTTAAGTAACCTCAAATCAACCAATCGTTTTAAATATTAGTGATAACTCGAGCTAGACTAGACTAACAAAGATTCTTAAAAATGTTGTCCTTTGGGTTCGATCCTTAACTGTACTGCGATAATACCCGTCCGCTTGTGAGTGGTATTATTGCACTTTGGTTTGGGTAAAAGCTCGGGGATTTCAACCCTGAGTGAGTTTGTTAGTACGATAAAATCCCACATCAAATTCTGGTGTCGTTGTCGGGGACAGCAGAATCAGTTAGTCAAAATTAGTTCTTTTAAGACTAATTTAGGTTTTACTTTTTCTTTTGAAACAATCTATTATCTACTTGAAATTGACTCTACTCCATGGTTCTCACGTTCAAAATATTTCTATTTTCAGGTACAACCCAAGGCATAGTGTATGCACCATTCGGACAGCCCCGGACTCACAGCAAGCTTTGATCCTGAGATAGGCAGAACTTTTCATCGACAGATCTGAGAAAATCAAGCAAGGATGGCTCAGGAAGAGGATGTATCCCAAAGGGTGGCTCAAGCCATCAATGCACAAAGAGAGAGGCTCATGCAAGAATCTAGGGTTGCGGTTCAATAGGAAATCCTAGCAGCACAAGCAGCAGCGCAAGCAGCTAAACTACAAAAGGATCTTAGAGAGTTCTCCATCCCGAAAGCTATGAATGTTCATCATCCAGTGCAACCTCCTCCCATCAATGCTCCTAATTTTGAGATAAGAGTGCATTAGATCACCTTGCTTTAGAATAACCCTTTCTATGGAAAGCAAGGAGAAGATAGCCAAGAACATCTTCTGAGATTTATTGATCTATGTGCCATGACAAAAGAAAATGGAGTCACAGATGATGCCATTCGACTCCGTCTCTTCAAGTACTCCCTTACTGATAGTGCTATAAGTTGGTACAATTCGCTGCAAAGTGAAATGCCCATCACCACCTGGGAACAACTCCAAAATGTGTTTCTAGAAAAGTTCTACCCTCCATCTCTTACCTATGAAATTAGAGGGTGGATAACAAATTTCACTCAAGTTCCTGGAGAAACCCTTGCTGAAGCTTGGGATAGATGGAAAGAGCTTCTACGCAAGTGTCTGCACCATGGAATTCCCAAGAACTAACTCATTGAAATTTTCTATACGGGTGTGGATGATGATATTAAGTGATTCCTAGATTCCTCATCTGGAGGAAACTTCATGTGTCAAAGTTATGATAGCGCATGGAGAGTCGTCACCCTGGGAGCGGAAAATCAAGACAATTGGGGTATATATATAGGTAAAGGAGTTTTGAAAGTAGCTATGGTCGAAGCTACTCCCGAGTACAAGTCTATCGCTGAAACCTTAAAACTCTTAGTGGCCAAGCAAGACCATATTGAATCATCTCTTGCTGCTATTGGAAGAGGACGTTTACCCACTCGACAATCGGAACATGTCAAGTCTGCTTCCCTATTCTGTGAAGCATGTAAGAGCACCGATCATTCCACTTTATCATGCAATGTTCTCTATGATGTTGTTCAGAGCAATGTATGTGGCCAAGGAGATAATGCTCAAATGGAAAATCTTAATGCTATCAACACCATTCCTGGTCAAAGTTAATACAATCTGAATCAGAATAGGAATCATCCTGGTTTTCAATACGGAAACCCCTCTGGAGAAGTAAACTTGCATCAATTTGGTCCAAAACAATCAACCAAGAGGCCCACCAGGATTCCAGTATAATCAATAATAGAATTTTGGGAATCAAGGAAATTTCAAGGGGAACTTTCAGAATAGGAACTACAATAATTACCAAAATAACTCCCAGTACCAGAGTCTCAACCAAGTTCCTTATCAACAACAAGGACAACAAGCAGGTTTAGCTTCACATGATGGCAAGCTATCATCCATTGAAAAGATGTTGCAAACTCAGCAAACTATGATAGCTAACCAACAAGCTGAGTAGAAGGCTATTGAATCTCAACTAGCGCAACTTGCAGCTAGCATTAAACCACCAGTTGGGGTTTTTGCTGGCCAACCCGAGAATAATCCAAAGCATCCAGAACAACTAAAAGTGGTCACCACCAGGACAGGAAAAGACTATTCCGATCCACTTGTAAAGATGCATGTGGTTATTGTGGATGAAGATGAACCTGTGATTGTCCAGGACTCAACAACACCAGAGTCCCAATCAAAAGATGATAAGACAGATAAGGGAAGTCCTGAGAAACCTAATGATGAAGAAACTGAAACATTAGAACCTGATATTCCTGTATATAAGCATCGTGTACCTTTCCCAACTCGTCTAAGGAAAACCAAGCTGGATACTTGCTTCAATAAGTTCAAAGAAGCTATGAAGAAGCTTCATGTTGATATACCCTTTCTTGATACTCTGGCTGAGATACCAGCCTGGACTAAGTACTTAAAGTCACTTATCACAAGGAAGTATATAACTGAATAATATGAGACAGTCAAGCTAGATAAGACCACTTCAGATATAATCCAGAGTAAGATGCCAAAGAAGTAGAAAGATCCAGGATCTTTTGGGATTTCCTACCATATCGGTGATTCTTCATACAAGAAGGGGTTAGCTGATATTGGTGCTAGCATTTTGATCATGCCACTTATCCTTTGCAAAAGGCTAGGGTTTGCCGAACTTCTTCCAACTGGCATGACCATACAACTTGCAGACAATTCGATAAAATGTCCGTTGGGAATTATTGAGGATGTACCTGTCAAGGTAGGGAAAGATTCTTATGTTCCATGTGACTTTGTCATCATGGACATAAAAGAGGATGCCAGATATCCTATCATATTTGGACATCCATTCCTCACCACTGCAAGAGTTCTAATTGATGTTGAAGCAGGAACTTTGCTTCTCAGTCTTGGCAAAGAAACTCTCGAATTCAAGGTTTTTTAAAGCATGAGAAGACCAAGTATGCAAGAAGAGCTTTATCTGATTGACTACATCGAACAAATATCACTCCTCACACAAGTGGGATATGAACAAGATGATCCTTTAGAAGTGACTCTAACAAATCCCTCTACTGATAATTCTATCAGTGAACAAGTTCAAGAGTGTGTTCTTGTCCTTGACACTACCGAAGAAGATCCCGAAGCTATGTTTGAAGGACTCAAGGTTGTGGAATTTACTGAAGAGACATTCGAAAAACCATAGGCCCCTAAAATGAAGCCCCTACCTGAGGGACTGAAGTATGTGTTTTTGGATGATCTCAAGGTTGTCCTGTAATAATAAATTCCAATCTTACAACCGAACAAGAAGATAAACTCCTGAAAGAATTGAAGGAAAGGAAGAAAGTGATTGGCTACAAAATGAATGACCTAACTGGGGTTAGTCAAGCGATGTGTATGCACAATATCCCTATGATGGAAGATCACAAGCCTACTATTGAGCATCAATGGAAATTGAATCCAAATATGAAGGAAGTGGTCCGTCGCGAGGTAATTAAACTGCTCACAGCTGGAATAATCTATCCAATATCAGATTCTCCATGGGTGAGCCCAGTGCATGTAGTCCTGAAGAAAGGTGGAACAATTGTTATACACAATGAAAACAATGAACTCATCCCCACTCGAACAATCACAGGGTGGAGGATGTGCATAGATTATAGAAAATTAAACAAGGCAACTCGAAAAGATCATTTTCCAATGCCTTTCCTTGATCAAGTCCAAGAAAGGTTGGCTCATCAAGAATATTTCTATTATCTTGACGGTTTCTCTGGATTCTATCAAATACCCATACATCTAGATGACTAAGAGAAAACAACTTTTACCTACCCGTTCGGAACATACGCATTTAAAATAATGTGGTTTGGTCTCTGTAATGCACCCGCAACTTTCTAATGTTGGATGGCTGCCATATTCGCTGGTCTTATTGAAACAATTATGGAGGTTTTCATGGATGATTTTTTTGTTTACAGAGATTCATTCGATTCATGTCTAAAGCACCTCTCCCTGGTCCTCAAACGTTGTGAAGAATCACATCTTGTGCTAAATTGGGAAAAGTGTCATTTTATGGTAAAGGAAGGCATTATCCTCGGCCATAGGGTCAGCAATAGAGGAATTGAAGTAGATAAAGCTAAGATTGAAGTGATTTCTAAACTGGCTATCCCAACGAATGTAAAAGAAGTTTGTGCTTTCCTAGGTCATGCAGGATTTTACAGAAGATTCATAAAGGACTTTTCAAAGATAACCAAGCCAATGAAAAATTTGTTACTAAAAGATGATGAATTCAATTTTGACGAAGAATGTGTCAAAAGCTTCAACACACTAAAGCAGGCTCTCACAACAACACCCATCATTAGAGCTCCCGACTGGGACCACCCTTTTAAAATTATGTGTGATGCCAGTGACTATGATGTGGGCGTTGTTTTAGGGCAATATATAGAGAAGAAACACTATGTGATCTATTATGCATCGAAAACTCTCGATGAAGCCCAGAGGAATTATGCAACTACTGAGAAAGAACTTCTTGAAATCGTGTTTGCCTTTGACAAGTTTTGATCCTACCTAATTGGTTCAAAGGTCATTGTCTACACAGACCACGCTTCCATTCGTTACCTTCTGGCAAAGAAAGATGCAAAAGCTAGGTTGATTAGATGGATCCTCCTATTAGAAGAATTTGATTTAGAGATAAGAGATAAAAAGGTTACAGAGAATGTTGTAGAAGACCACCTCATTCGCATCCACACTCTAGATACTAAGAAGATTCTGATCAATGATTCCCTACCAGATGATTAACTAATGAAGGTCTCAGAAGATGTACTGTGGTACTCAAATTTTATGAACTACCTTGCTGCTGGGGTTATCCATCCTCAATGCATCGAAAATTCACTGAAGCAATTTATGCATGATGTGAAACAATATCATTGGGATGAGCCATATCTTTTTAAGCTATGTGTTGATGCTTTTTATAGATGATGTATTGCTGAGGAAGAAACCAAACTCATTCTAGAGCACTGCCACTCTAGCCCAGTTGGAGGCCACATGAGTTCTAAGAAGACTGCAATAATGGTTTTGCAATGTGGATTCTTTTGGCCAACCATATCCAAGGATTCCTACAACTTTGTTCTATAATGTGACAAATGTCAAAGAACAAGTAACATTACGAAGAGAGATGAGATGCCACTTAAGTTGTGGCAAGAAATTGAGATATGTGATGTTTGGGGTGTGGACTACATGGGGCCATTCCCATCTTCTTACGAATTTTCTTACATACTAGTAACAGTTGATTATGTATCAAAATGGGTTGAAGCCATACCAACCATCACTAGTGATTCCAAACCCATCATCAAATTATTCAAAGATACTATTTTCCCCCATTTTGGAGTGCCACAAATTGTGATATCTGACGGAGGGTCTCACTTCCTTGAAAGAAGCTTTGAAGCTTTACTGAGAAAATATGGTGTAACACATAAGGTAGACTCGCCCTACCATCCACAAATGAGAGGACAGGTAGAGGTTTATAATCGTCAACTAAAGGTTATTCTGGAAAAAATTGTAGGCCGCAATCGAAAGGATTGGTCAGTAAAAATCAACGACACATTATGGGCCTATCGAACTGCTTACAAAACTCCCCTCGGGACTACACCCTTCCGATTAATATATGGGAAAGCTTGCCACCTACCTGTCAAATTGGAACATAAGGCATGGTGGGCAATAAAACAACTAAATTTTGGCATGAAGAAAGTAGGCCAGGCCAGGATTCTGTAACTTCAAGAGCTGGATGAACTCAGGATGACAGCTTATGAGAATGCACGAATCTATAAAGAACACACTAAACTTTGTCATGATGGTCATTTGAAAAGAAAAGACATGCAAGTGGGAGACCAAGTTCTACTATTCAACTCAAGGTTGAAGTTATTCCCAGGGAAACTCTGCTCCCGCTGGTCTGGACCGTACATTGTCAAAAGCATCTCCCCACATGGTGCTTTCTCTTTATGGAGCGAAAACTCAGGTAAATTTGTGGCGAACGGACAACGCTTGAAAAGATATTTCACCACAGCAGATATGAGCACCAAAGAAATAATAGATCTCTCCAATACAAAGGAACCACCGTGAAGTTGAAGATATCAAGTCGAGCCATCGACATAAAACAAAGGCACTTGTCGGGAGGCAACCCGATAAATAAATTCATATTTAGTTTTCAATTTTGAATTAGAAATTTTTCCTTAATTTTTTTTTCACCTTGTAGATAATTTTGCACCAAATAAAATTCACATCGCGAGATGCTATCTTGAGTTCTGGTTGATCTTGCTTTTTTAGATTTTTAGATGGAGGACGCGCGCTGTCTGGAATGCAACCACATCCACTTGTCCAAACGGCATGAAATTTCCCCTCCATCTCGAATTTAGAGTTTTCTCAGTACAAGAAAATTTCAAAGTTCAGGGTGGAGGGTGGGTGGTACATATCTTACATTCCACCTTCATCCATATAAATCAGTCTTAGATTTTCATCACCGCATTTTTGACCAAAATTTTCAAATAAATTTTCAAAATTTTAAAGTTTTAAAGCTTTCAAAGAATTTGAACAGATACTTGATGAATTTTTGACACTTCCGGGTTTCATTAAAAGTCACTAACCTGCTATGCATTTTGAATCATTATATCCTCTTTATTCAAAGTAAATCCTCAAAAGGACCACTTTTTGAAACTAGCCTTTTGACTGAAATCATTTTGTGAAGCTTATGACTCCTAACATCATGATACTTATGCAAATATGACAAGTGTCTGTCAAACTAATAGGAATCAAATACGTCGTGCTTCCTAACTGAGTAGTGGAACAATAACATGGAATCCCCACCGGATCCTCATCAAACCATTATTTGAACAGAGTACAATAAAGAGAACGACCTGGTGCACGGAATTGTAAATCAAGTTGCATTCTGATCTGAACTCTCTTCTACACTTCTTCCATCATCTTCGTACCCCTCCATCCATCAAAAGAAACAAAAATAGCCAAAATAGTGCGAAACCCTAAGTTCGGGGTGGCACACCACTTCCCTCTATATATCTGCTTCTCCCAAAACCCTCGCAAATAAATAGGGGTGTACCACCAAAAATGCAATCTTGAGTCGAATAGAGGAGAGATTTGCAAACAAAAAAAGATGCCAAAGTGCACACAAAAAGAAATGCAATCTCGAGTCGAATAGACGAGAGATTCACACAAAAAAAGCAATAAATGAAATTGCAAAGCAAATAAAAAGAAAATCTCAAGTCGAATAGAGGAGAGATTTACTTCTTCCTTCGATACCACCATTCACTCGATTTTCTACCTAATGGCACCAAGCATGCCCCCACTATCCTGAAAAACACCAGTGTCAGATCAGATGCACACTTGTTGTTCTGCAGGTGTCTTTGGAATCTTACAAAACTCTTTGACATGCTTGTTGTTGGAAAAAGTGAGGAGGAGGTGATATTGGAAAACGAACTCAGGAACGAAGATATGGTAAGATGTATTTAGTGGTCTCAGTAGGTTGAGATGCTGAGTCATATTGAGCAGAAGGAAAACATTTGTGATGTGAAGATGAAGAATTCACACGAATTGAAAGTATTCATTTGGCGACCATTTCAGATTTTGTGTTACTCGAGGACGAGCAACGTTTAAGTTCGGGGTATTTTGATGAATATATATTCATCATGAAATTCAATTATCATATTGAGACAAATTCAACTCAATACATTCAATTTCACTTACTAGATGACAAAATGTGCAAAATTACTTAATTGATCCAATTATCATGATTTTAATTGAATTTATGCTGATTTGATGTAGGTCTTGATGAAGTTGAACAATCTGCTGGGTCCAACCTTCACTCATCATTCAGTTTCAACCATTCGGTCTCACCATTCAGTTTCAACCATTCGGTCTCACCATTCGGTTTCGTCCATACGGTCTCAAGACCGAATGGACATGCACACCTAATGACTGTTTGAAGAGATTCGGTCTGCGATACCATTTGAAGAGATTTGGTTTGCGAGACCGTTTGAAGAGATTCGGTCTGCAAGACCATTTGAAGAGATTCGGTCTACGAGACCGTTTGAAGAGATTTGGTCTGCGAGACCATTTGAAGAGACTCGGTCTGCGAGACCGTTTGAAGAGATTCGGTCTGTGAGACCGTTTGAAGAGATTCGGTCTATGAGACCATTTTAAGAGAGTTGGTCTGCGAGATCGTTTGAAGGGACGCGGTCTACCAGACCATTTGAAGAGACTCGATCTGTGAGACCATTTGAAGAGATTCGGTCTGCGAGACCGTTTAACGCATCTACGTGCAAACTGTTCAATATTTGAAACCGTTTGAGAAGTTCGTTTGCTAAAGTTGGCGTGCTATGCGGAGACCGAATGCAGAACCATACACGTAGACCATTTGAGCATGATGGGAGCAAACAAAATCAGCTATTCACATGAAGTATGTTTGAGCAACTAAACGTTTGCATGAAAATGTATGGGAAAAGTCAAACCTATGCAGACTGAATGAGCTTGTTGCAAGACCGTTTGGTCTCTTGGTTTACATGCAAACCGTTTGCTCAAGCTGCGTAAGAAGTAAGGACCGATTGGATTAGCAACACGTGAATAGCACACATGCATGAAGACCGTTTCGCTGCTGCGAAGACCGTTTGGCTAGTAGAGAATCAAGATCGGAACAGCAATGTGCAAAGGAGCTGCATGCAAACCATTCACGTAGTGCATGCAAGACCGAATGAAGATTATGAGAAGACTATTTGCTTGTCCCAATAGTGCCAAACCGTATGAAAAAGGAGCATGCAAGACTAGATGAAAAAGCATGCAAGGATTTGCGTGCAAACCGATTGAGTGAAAAGCAACCAAACCAAAACTGTTTGATAAAGCCACTACTAGCAAATCATTTAGAAAAGGAATCGTGTGTGGAAAAGTTACGTGCATGGGAGGGCATGCACGCATGAAACTGTTTGGAAGATTAGCCAAAACCGATCAGAATGTTATCCAATTGAAAACGTTTAAGAAAGTTGGCATGCAATGAAGACCGAATAAAGAAAGGGAGCAGACCGTTTGGGCACTTTGTTGTGAAACCGATTGGAAAAGGTTGGATTGCCAAACCGTTTAAGAAAGATGGCTGCCAAACCATTTGAGTGGCTGAATAGAAGACTGTTTGGATGAGATAATACGAAGACCAAATGCACAGTCAACCGTTTTCTTTTCCCAACATGCAAATCAAATGAAAGGCAAACCGAATGAGCTAGATATTTTGAAAGAAAAGTAGCACAATACCCAAACCGAGAGAGCAAGACCGTTTGGTCAATTTTACCAAACCATTTGAGCAAAATAATTATCTGCCAAACCGTTTGGACTGGAAACACACCAAAAACATGAAGACCAACCCCATGCCTATAAATAGGACCAGTACGTTACTCTTTTGAGGCATCGATTCCGGGTCGCCGACAGGCTGACTGTACACAGGTCCGTTCCAAATCCAGTGTCGTCCGTGCCAGTTTCATTCCACCTACTGCCCGTGTTGCAACCAAGGAGGCTGAGGAGAGAAGGAAGACGGAGCGAGGGAGACTGTCCGGTCTATCTTGACAACTCCCATTCGCGTCCAGATCTACTCCGACACGACATAAAAGGTCGTATCTTCTTCATTGAGTTGCGACTACCTTCTGCACCATGTTCATGGCAGATTTCTCTCTCTTTCTCATTCTTCTTGTTTCTCACATCATGAGCAAGTAGTACCTTTTCACTGGGGTACGGGGATCAGCCCTGCTGCCCATGAATCATGTTCTTTTGTTAAACTCTCCATGGCAATGTATATAACTTTCCATTTCATTGTTAATTGGTATGTTCGTAGTTGATTATCTACTTGCTTTCATCTTGTTCTCTCCCATATTGCGAAATCTTCTATATGTGGGATAGAATGACGATTTACAAAGTTCGACTCTTTGATTAGAACTTCTGATAAGATTCCTTGAGGTCGTAAGTGTATGATCTGTGAGCAGACGAGACATCTAGCCTACAGTGACACTTTTGTGGTCTAAACATCCCTCAGGGAGGCCCACAACCTTAGTTGGATTTTGTATCGTCTTTATTTATCGTCAATGTTAGTTTGTAGATCTATCACCTGGTTGCTTATCGATTAATGTGGTTGACTCCCAAACTAGAAATAGATTGGGATTTCTTCGAGGTCGTAAGTGTATGATCCGCGAGGGGACGAGCCATCTAGCCTTCGGTGATGCTTCTGTGTGCCTAATGCCTGTATAGGGGGCTCACAACCTTCGTTGGATTTTTGTATCTTCGGAGCCGTAAGTAAGTGATTCGGTTGGTGATGAGACATATGATGCCTAAGGTGATGCTTACACGAACCTAACACCCGTATGGGGGGTTCTACAATGGCTCTATTTGGATCGTTTTATCTTTCCTGGATTGTTTGCATTGGAATGTGTTTGTGTGTGTAGCGGTGGTGAAACCTGATACCACCCCGGCGATTCTATATCATTGATCTAAACCCAACTTTAATTCAACTTTTACTTTCTTGCAATTAGTTTAAGTAATCTCAAATCAACCAATCATTTTAAATATTAGTCTTAACTCGAGCTAGCCTAGACTGACAAAGATTCTTAAAAATGTTGTCCTTTGGGTTCGATCCTTAACTATACTGCGATAAGACCCATCCGCTTGCGGGTGGTATTATTGCACTTTGGTTTTGGTGATAGCTTGGGGATTTCAACCCCGAGTAAGTTTGTTAGTTCGATAAAATCCTACATCACCAATTCACCAGCAAAATTCATGGATTTGATGAACATAGTGTTTCAACTGTTTATTGATCATTTCTTGGTGGTCTTTATAGATGACATCTTGATATACAGTTGTGATAGTCAACAACATGAACAACATCTTCATCAGGAGTTAATTGTGATGAGAAAACACCATCTTTATGCTAAGTTTAGCAAGTGTGAGTTCTGGTTGAAGAAGGTAGCTTTCTTGGGGCATGTTATATCTTCTGAGGGAGTGTGTGTGGATCCTAAGAAAGTAGAGTCTGTGATAAAATCAGAATAGCTTAAGACGCTGACAGAAGTGCATAATTTTCTAACTTTTCCAAGCTATTACAGGAGCTTTATCAAGGACTTTCGTTCTATCTCCTTACCCCTAACTAAGTTAACAAGGGATGATGTGATGTTCAATTGGGACAATAGATTTCAACATGCTTTTAAAATGTTGAAGGAGAAATTGACGAGTAAACCGGTTCTAGTCTTGCATGAGCAAGGAAATGGATACATCATCTTTTGTGATGCATCCAGGAATGGTTCAACATGAGTGTTGATGTAGGAAGAGCAAGTGCTTTTTTCTTCTCGATAAATTAAGAAGAACAAGGAAAATTACCCAACCCACAATCTAGAGTTAGCAGCGGTAGTCGATTCTTTGAATATTTGGAGGCACTACTTGTATGGGGAGAAGTGTTAGATCTTCACAGATCACAAGAACCTAAAGTACATCTTTTCACAATGGGAGTTGAATATGAGGCAGTGCCATTGGATGGAGTTGATAAAAGATCATGACTGCATGATTGATTATCATCCAGGAAAGGTGAATGTCATAGAAGATGCATTGAGCAGGAAGTCTTCATCTTCGCCTATGGGTAAAGCCCAATTGAGTTCTTTGATGTGCCACAAATGAGACATGATGGTCTCCTTGTGTCAGATGAATATTAAGTTGGTAGTTTCCTTGTTAGATGGTTTGTTGGCTCATCTACAGGTGAAGCCTACACTGAGACAGAAGATTAGAGAGGTGTAACAGATGGATATTATGATATAGCAGGTTAGATTAGAGTTTGGCAACAGGAAACATGATGGCTTCCATGACTCAGATGATGGGACAGTTTGTTACCATAATGGGATAGTGGTTCTTAATGCTAATGACCTAAGGAGGATGGCGTTAAAGGAGGCTCATTCATCTATATATGTTATGCATCCAAGACATACCAAGATGTATCATAACATGAAGGATATGTATTGGTGGTCAGGCTTGAAGAAGGATGTGGCTGATTTCGTTGCAAGATGTGTGGTATGTCAGCAAGTTAACGTTGAGCATCATAAGGCTGCAGGAACATTACAACCATTTCCTATACCATAGTGGAAATGGGATCATGTAACTATGGACTTTGTGGTTGGTCTGCCTAGGACAGTTGAAGGTTATGATTCCATTTGGGTGATCATTGACAGGTTGACGAATTCAGTGCATTTCCTTCCCATGAAGATGACGTTCATAGTAGAGAAGCTTGCCCAGATCTATGTGGATGAGATAGTAACTTTGCACGGTGTTCTAGATACTATCATGTCTATTAGAGGTCCTCAGTTCATGAATGACTTTTGGGAGTGACTGAACACAGCTTTGGATATGTAGTCAAAGTTCAGTACTACTTTTCATTTTCAGACATATGGTCAATCTGAAAGGACCATTCAGACCTTAAAGGATTTTTTGAGAGCCTATGTTCTTTAGTTTTTATGAAGTTGGGATGTACACCTTAGTCTGATAGAGTTTGCCTACAACAAAATCTATCAGAGTAGAACTGATATGGCACCTTATGAGGCGTTGTATCGGAGGCATTGTAGATCATTGTTATGTTGGTACGAGACAGATGAGTATCAACTTCTTGGTCCTTAGCTTGTGCAGTAAATGACAAAGAAGATCAAAGTAATCCAACAACAGTTGAAGGAAGTAAAGGATAGATACAAGTCATATATAGACAATCATCATAGACCCTTGGAGTTCTAAGTGGGAGACAACATATATTTGAAAGTCTCTCCTTGGAAAGGTGTCTCATGTTTTGGAAAGAAGGGTACCTTAGCTCCCAGGTTTATGGGACCTTACACTGTCATGGCACGTGTTGGGAAGGTGGCTTACCAGTTGAGGTTTCCACCTAAGTTGCAGAAGTTACATCCATTCTTTCATGTGAGTATGTTGAGGAAGTGCCATCCAGATACAGAGTTAGTGTTGCGGCCTAAGGAGGTGGAGCTTGATGGTGATATGACCTATGTGGAAGATTTGGTGTTGATCCTTGATCGAAGAGTGAAGAAGCTAAAGAAGAAGGACCTTGTGCTTCTAAAGGTTCTTTGGCATCATCATGGTGTTGAGGAAGCCAGATGAGAGCTCGAGGAAGAGATGAGGAGGAAGTACCCCTCCCTTTTCTCTTAGGATTTCAAAGGTGAAATCCTTGTTAGGGGTTTATGACTTGTAAGGACCCTGACCCACATTTTGGGATAACCTTATTTGTTTTTCTTAAGCATGTTTCTTACCACCTTTATTTAATCATTTGAGATGTAATTATGGCATGTTGGAAGCTTGAGTTTCTTGTTTTGATCTTGCTTGGTTGTTTCTTGTGTTTTTTGGTGAGGTTTGTGTGAAAATTTCAATTTACCCAAATTAGGATTGATATGCAAGTTTTCCACCTCTAGTGTGTTCCTTCTCTCTCTTGGCACCACTTTGAGGAGAGAGAGATGGGCACTGTGTTTGAACCTTGGTTGTATGGTGACACCCTTGGTGATGTTTTAGATGCATGTTTGAGGTGTGCCTTGCACCTAGAGATATTGTCTCGGGCTTGAGATCCTTGGAGAGGCCTTGTATCGGTTTGTGGGTGTCTTAAATTACACCCTATCGGGGTGTGGTAGTCTTGGGTACCACCCTATTAGTTTAGGGGTATGTGGAGATGTGGTATCAGGCTTGACCATGATAGGTGACCTAGTGGACGAGATGAGCTCGTGAAGCTCAGAGCTTGACCTTGGAGCTTGGATCTTGTTGGTGATCTTTAAGGTGGGTTATATTACTCTAAACCTTCTTTATTATTATCACTCCTCACATTCTATCTTGTTCTTTATCTTTAGAGCATTACCTCTTGCATGTTAGTAGCTCTTCTTGGTATTTTTGAGTGTTGTTTTGAAGAAGGAGTCGTGCTTAGTTGTTGCCCTTGTGTTGCACCTCTCTTTCTTTGCTTGAAACACATGTTATAAGGTTGAAGATGATGAGGGCGATATGTATGGAAGGTGTCCATCATGACCTGTGACACCACAGACTGTCACCTCTTGTGACTGGCTGTCATAACTAGAAGGAAGTAGGCCAATACACCAAGTAACACATTGTTACAACTTTGGTGAAGTGTAGGCCAGTATGTTTTGTTGATGCTTAGATCGCCATGTCATGTGCATGGTTAGGTCTTTTAGGTTATGTCTTCTGGTTGTTAAACCGACATGCATTACTAATTTGAGAAAGCGGTATCCTTATGCCGATACGTGATGCCATCATACCCTAGGAAGGTGTTACCCAATATTTGGTGAAGTGGAGAGTCGTGATGCCTTACTAAAACCCTAAGTAACCTGTCACCCTTTTGATGCCCAATATACGTGTTTCCTGTTGCATGCTGAAAACTACAATGACTTGGAAGGCGTTTCTCGATACCATGTTACCCGTCACACCCTTTAACATGTGGACACACCTTGTGATGTAAACCTATACACCTCTTGAGAGGGTAGCTCGACACCATGTCTTCTCATTTAATACTTCCTAAATGGATACCTCACCTCGATGAGGTTGCCCGACACGTTTAGGGTTAAGATGACACTCTATGCCATAACCCTAACTAATGTTTTTTGATGGTGTCTATGATACATCATGTTGATGATAGGGTTACATGTTCATATGTGATACCCTATTGGTGGTTGGGTGAGCATTAATAATATTCTTGTTTTTATAACCTTTATCTCATGACATACCTTATGTGATGATGGAAGTGATGATCTAATGGTGGTTGTTGATCCATCCTTGAAAACCCTAATTGGGTAAAGAGAAACCCTAATTCTAATGATGTAAAATGTATGGCATGGATCTTATAAGATGATAGTGTCTATGATGTCTTGTATTTCTACTACAAGTTTCTAACACTACAGGTAACACCAGTTGATGTACATATCCAGGTATGACCTATGGTAGTTATGATATATTTCAATGGCCCTTGTGAGGCATAAAGTGTTGTTGACATCCTTGAAAGAGGAATAAACGGTCTTATGACCTAATGATGGCTTATTGACTTGCATGAGATGATTTCCTAAGTGATGAGAGGAGGGGTTTTCACCCCAACATATATATTCCTTGTGATGGGCACATGTTGAAAGATAGGCATAAAGTGATGATGTGTTGAGATCACACCTTATATGTTCCAGTATGTTCTAGTGATATATTATGCCAATATATGTTTATATAGAACTTGTTTTGAGTTTATATGTTGTAACTTGATTGATGCTAAAAGATACTTAAATAACCTAATTAATCCAGTTGAACTTAATGTTGTAGCTTTCCCTATGCCATAGATCCATTCAGTCTCAACACTTGCTGAATGGTGAAACAAGTTAAATTTGGAGCACATATTTTTGAATATGTGGGGTACAAGTCGAGTAATTCATTGTATTCTTAACAACAGGATGTGTGAGATGACCATGTGTGAGTCGATCTCGATGTGGTATGGATGGACATGAGTGAGACACTCCTTTTTGTTATAGATTTGTGTTTGTACCAAGGTGGGCTAGTTATGATTATATATGTGGATGGTCATGCATGAACCAATCTCAGATTTTGACTAGATGTCATTATTGCAGTCTTCGCAAGTGTTTACTCATGTACTGACCACGAGGTGATGAGGTGATTGATTTTGTCTCTTCCATTACACCTTTTATGGCACCCATTTTGACTTATCAAGTGGTCGATTGGATTTGGGTGGTACAACTCAAATCCTTGGGGCATTATAAAATACGTAATCAGCCCAGTAATATAATGGTATAGGATCAAAATATGGAAACATTGGATGATGCCTTGCTTGATCTTTATATAATATTGTTGATAGTAAATATAAATGTTCTTCATATTCCTTTTAAATTGTTAAGATGTTTCATAATTTAATAGTAATTGATCTTCCTGTTAATAATGAATACCTGCTTTAAATAGTTGTGATTATACTGCTTCTTAGTTTATCTTATATGTGATAACAATAGAGTTGGTGGAGAGTTATATATCCTGCTGAGATTTTGAATCTCACCCCCATGGGTTTCCCACACCCTTCTTAGGTGGATGAGCACGAAGAGGTAGAGATCGCGCAGCGGAGGTTGAGCATTAATAAGAGCAACTGTAGTTGACCAGGTTTGAAGTGTTGTTGGATGTCTTTTGTTGATAGAGTCCTAGAGTCGTCCCTATACACTTGGGTCCTTGGGTATGTTTTGTAGACATTTTGTGGATCTTCTTTTGATATGTGTTTGGCTCATGAACCCTTTTATATACAATTGTAATGAATACATGTATATATATTTTGGAATAGGTTCCCTAGTAACAGGATTGTGGCACACCTAGTAAGTTCTTTGACGCATGAAACCACCTGTATGTAAAAGTTCTTTTTGTTTTGCAATTCTATGAAAATGGTTTTAATTTATTGGGTTTTCCAGTTATCTATTCGTTAATCTTCTATTGTAGAATTGTTTTGCATAATCCCACTTGTGTGGCACGAGGCATCACAACCTGCCCAGGAGTTGCCACAATGACATAATCCGCCTCCAAGAAACAACAACAATTAGAACCGACAAGGCTGACAACCACCTATGGAGAGGCAGAATGGAAGAGTGTTTTCCCTTAATGCTGAGGAAGCTGAAAGAGATAATGAAGTCATTGAAGGTGCTTTGCATCTTATTATACATCCGGTTAAAGCACTCTTTGATTCTTGTTCATCAAATACATTCATATCAATTGAGTTTGCTGCCATGTTAGAGATAGAATCAGAATGTATGGATCATGTTTTAGATGTTAAAAACCCTAGTTGTAGGATCTGCTCTTCTTATCTCAAACTCCCAACCATAGACCTCTATATCTCTGGAAGGATGTTTCCCTTGGATTTCATCTTGCTTGACATGACCGGCTTTGATGTCATCCTGGGGATGGATTGATTGAATAGGTACAAAGCTATTTTGTTATGTGAAGTATAGAAAGGTTAGTTTGTTGCATCCTATTAAGGGAAGTATGTGTGTCAAGGGTAGGAAGTGAGAGGATCGGAAGTTTATCATATCCACCATCAAAGCCGAAAAGCTTGTCTCGTAAGGATGTAGATCATTCTTAGCTTCTATCATCCTTGATGCCACACCTCCTACTCTTGATAACATAGTTATTATGAAGGACTTCCCTGATGTCTTTCTTGAGGAGTTTCTTGGATTGCCTCCAACTTGTGAGAGGGAGTTTTCCATCCTACTCACACCTGGAACCTCTCCTATCATGAATCTCCTTATCTCTTGGCCCCTACAAAACTCACTGAGATTAAGAAGTCGCTTCAAAAGCTTCTCGACATGGGCTTTGTGCACCCTAGTGTTTCACCATGGGGAGCCCCTATCATGTTCATGAAGAAGAAGGATGGTCCATTGCGTATGTGCATGGACTATGTTATGGTTAATCAAGTGACTATAAAGAACATCTATCCTTTGCCTCACATCGATGACCTATTTGACCAGCTGAAGTCTGCCACGGTATTCATGAAGATGGATCTGTGAAGTGGCTACTACCAGATGTGAGTGAAAGATGAAGATGTCCCAAAGATAGCCTCTAGAACTTGTTATGGGAATTACAAGTTTCTGGTCATGCCCTTCGGCTTGACTAATGCCCCTACTATTTTTATGGACTTGATAAATCGAGTATTTCATCCTTACCTTGATCAATTTGTGGTGGTTTTCATAAACGATGTTTTGGTATACTCTGAATTTGAAGAACAACATCATGAACATCTGTGAATCGTGTTGAACATGCAGAGAGAAAATCAACTATATGCTAAATTCTCAAAGTGTGAGTTCTAGATCAAGGAAGTGATGTTTTTGGTTCATGTGATTTCTACCGGACATATTGTTGTTGATAATGCAAAGGTAGAAGTTGTAACCAAGTGGAAAGCTCTGAAGACTCTGTATGAAATCCATAGTTTCCTCGGTTTAGCATGTTACTATCAGTGGTTTATCAAAAGTTTTTCTGAATTAACTCTTCCTCTAAAAAAGTTGACAAGAAAATAAGTGAAGTTTGCATGAAAACCAGAATGTAAGGACAATTTTTAGAAGCTGAAGAGATGTTTGACGTCTAATCCTATTCTTTCTCTAGCTATTGAAGGCAAACCCTACATCATCTTCATAGATGCTTCTAAGCAAGGATTAAGGTGTGTCTTGATGCAAGAAGATTGAGTGATCTCCTATTCTTCATGCCCGTTGAAACCTAATGAACAGAACTGGCCTACACATTATTTAGAGCTAGCAAAAATCATGCATGCTTTAAAAATCTGGCGACACTATCTGTATGGAGTGAATTTTAAAGTTTTCTAAGATCACAAAAGTTTGAGATATCTGTTGACATAGAAGGATCTAAATCTGAGATAGAGAAGATGGATGGATTATCTCAAAGACTACAACTTTACCATCACCTATCATCCCGGTAAAGTAAATGTAGTTGTTGATATTTTGAGTGGGAAGAATAATGCAATTTGTGCTGCTATGAACCTGGACTATGTTTCCTTTTGGCAACCATAGCCAAATGATAAAGAAGATGCTGAAAAGATTTGTGTTCACATGGCTCGTTTGTCCATTACATCTTCATGTATCTCGAAAGTTGTTGCTACACAACTTGAAAGTTCATAGCTTGAAGAGATGAAGGCCTAAGCTGAGAAACCACAATCTGAATTTTTAGTTGGAGGTTATGGTGTTGTTCATTTCTAAAAAAGGTTGTGGATACCTGAAGTTGTTCATTTCAGACAAAGGTTGTGGATACCTAAAGTTTGTGATCTGTGATAGAAGGTTTTGAGAAAATCCCATGGATCTAAGTACACTGTCCACCCTAGAACAACCAAGATGTATAAAGACCTACAATAAAGTTTCTAGTGGAAGAACATGAAGAAGGATATCTCTCTGCTTGTTTCCAAGTGTTCGAGTTGTCAGCAAGTCAAGATCGAGCATCAATGACCTCGTGGTCTTCTACACCCACTTGAGATTCTAGAAGGGAAATAGGAGAAGATTACTATGGAATTCACTGGTTTCCCTAAGACCAGGAAGCGTATGAAAGCTACACAAGATAGAAAGAAGATGTACGTTGATAAGAAAAGGTCTGACATGGGTTTTCTAGTAGGTGACTATGCCTTCTTAAAGATCAAGCCTATACATTCTATTACAAGATCTAAAGTTAAAGGCAAGCTTTGTCCCTATGTTGGACCATTTGAGATCTTGGATAAGGTTGGAGACTGTGCATACCATTTATCTCTTCCTCCTACCTATGACAAGATCCATAATGTTTTTCATGTCTCTATGATGAGAAAGTATGCAAAAGATCCTTCTCATATTATTTCTATCGAGCCTTTGAGATTCAAGAGAATCTGACTTATGAAGAGTTACCTGTGAAGATTCTTGACTCCCGAGTTCAGAAGTTTAAGAACAAGGAGATTCAGATGGTGAAAGTCTTATGGAAGTATCATGGTTTGGAAGAAACCACTTGAGAGCTTAGAGATGAGATGTTACGCAGTCACCCTTCTCTTTTTGTATGAGATTTCCAGGACGAAATCCTTTTTTTAATGGGCAGAGTGTTGTACGAACTAAAATCCATGTATAATCTTAGTTTAGCCTTTTCTCAAGCTTTTTCTTTCATTTTTGTCCTTGATGTTGAATTAGTGGAAATTATAAAGGTTGGTGTACATTTGTTCCCAATAATTTACATTATAAGTAGTTAAGCACAAATATATTCAGTGAAGCTTTACTAATGGGTTTAATTTACAAAATCTCCACTTAAGAGGGACAAGGATAAATTAAAAATCGATCTTGAAGTTTCTATGGATTTATGTGTGGGAATAAAAAAAGAAAATCCTAAAACTAAGATAATGTGCCACTAAATGAATTGATTTTACCATTAAGTGAAAATAAGATTAAATTGCCTAAAATTCATAAGAGTGGAACTCAAAAGATAATCATAAGTCCAAATTCATTTTCTTTGGGTACAAGTTTTCTTGGGTAGTAGGTTTCACAACTTTTGGAAAATTAGTAAGTATAATTGTATTAATTAAATAGGAAAATAGGAGATAACTCAAAATTACAAAATAAAATCATTTATGAATCCAAAAGTAACAATTGATGCTAAATTTGTGATCTACACATTAAAATATACCTTTGGGTGAATTTTCACTCAATTTGGAGAATATTTGATTAAAAGGTGAATCATGAGACAAAAAGTGTGTAGAAACCTCAAAATATTAAATATTTGTACAAACAACTCCAATATGTAAAATTGATGGAAAGTTTGTATCCAAGGCATTGAATGTGACTTGTGGGTGATTATAACCATTAATGAAGGAAGAAAGAGAAAATAAGATTTGATTTGATATGTTTAACACATTAAAAGTTCTCAAAAGGAAAAATTAATTTCATATTCAGATTCGTCATATCAAAAATTGGGCAGATTTTCATTTAATTTGGAGCATGTTTGCACCTTCAATGGAGGAGCGAGAAAATGATTAAATAAAATAAGTGCCACTTTAGTCTGATTAAGATTGGGAATGCAATAAATGTATCACACTCTTATTCTTTTTATTTTTTAATTTACGTGTCGTTGGAAGGTCTAGATTGCTCATTTTCTTGATCGAACGGCTGCATGCTCATCTCTTAGCTCATGACTAACAAGGAAAATAGGGAAGTTTAAATTGAAATTTCAAATCGAGATTTCTCGATCTACAATTGATCTTTTTGCGAGATTTTTTATCCCACACTTTCCTCGTGTGATTCCACACCAATCGATCCCTACATTTTGGTGTTTTTTCAACGATTTGAGAAATGCCCAAAGTCGGTCGTTGAACTCTCTCACCGACACTGTGCTTAGAACCCAAGAGCAAAACACACCTATATATAGTACCCCTAATACCTTAGTCTCCTTTTACCCAACTCTCCCTCTTCCCTTGATTTCCCCATTGCTTACGTGTGTGGACATTAGGAAGCTTGGATAGGACCTGAGTTTGCGGTGAACATTGCTCATTCTCTACTCGACCTCAGGTCAAATTGTCTACATGAGCAGGTTCGTGGTGGTCCACTCATTCTTTATGTGTTCTTGTTCTCGATTTTGATCAAATCTTGTGGATTTTCCCAAAACTCAAGCTGCTGCTAGCTTGACATGGCGTGGAAGATGAAGGGGAAGAATCCCATGTGTGTTTTTCCTCTCCTATCCTCCTTATTTCCTATTTTCTTTTTCTATCATCTTGAGGTTAGTACTATCTTCTTGACACTACTTGCTTTGCTTTGAGCCAATCAAAGTTGCGCCTTTAACCCCTGACTTGGTCAAATCTAATTGGGCCAAGTCAGTGAGGTGGTCCCATTCTTTGCTCTCTCTTAGTCTCTCTGCGATGGTTTTGTTGACGTGGCACTCCCTCACTGGTCAAAATAGGAAAAATCATATCTTTTTATTCCTTTGTCAAACAATTAATAGAAAATATGTTTTGGAATTAGAAAAATGTAAGCTTCCTAATAAAAATGTATTTGAGGATTGGTTTTGAGTTTTATCGAATGGTGTTTTCTAAAAATGAATTTCATAAATAAAAATCACCAAAAATGCAATTTTAACCTCATAACTCCAAAATAGACAAAACTATATGTTTTCTTAATCATGAGAACCTAATAAGATCAATGATGATAATTTCGGAGTCTAAATTGAGGTTTTGTACAAAAAGTCCAAAAGTTAGGGTTTCTTTACCTTTATGCATATGTAAAACCCTAATACACGGTTATACATTGAAAATAGAAAAAGTGGGCTTTGGACTCAATTAAAGTAGTAAAAGAGAGTAATTGAATTTCATTGAGAAAGTTATGTGCTTTCCTTACACCTAAATTGGGAATAATTTGTAAATCCTAACCTAGTTTCCCTAATGAGGCTTTATGTAACCCTAAATTCTCTTTTGATAACTCCGTTTCTATGTTTGCCTCAAAATCAATTTTATTATTTATTTCTTGGGTCTAATACCCCACTACCATGTCTATATTTACTTGATGCTTATACTTACCATATTTATTTAGCATGTTGATATTATTAGACTATTTAACTAGTGTAGTGGTACTTATGTACAACCACCCATAGATAGGGCATGTGTAAGTTTGCCCAGGGGAATGTGTTACTCTCCCTGATATAGAATATTTGTAGGTGATTGGAATGTGTTACTCTCCCTCACCAATTGGTTGAGGTTAGGTAGGTGCCTCAATTCTACATAGTTTAGGTAGTCAAAATTAATCATGCATGCAACCCTTTTATATTTTTCTTGTTATGGAAAGCATATATTTATATAAGCCTCATACTTTTGACTATCTTCATCTTATGATGAAATCTTATCCTCAATTTATGTGTTGTTTCTTATCGTTTATCCTTATTCATTTTCTCTAACATATACCTTATTTTCTTTCCCTTTTGATGGGTGCTTTCTCAACCACCCAGGGTTAGATCAAGGGGTTGAACAAGGCCAAGGTGACCAAGTTCAGGAGTAGTAGATTCAAACTTTGCAATCAAGGATGACTTGGTTGCTTATTGCTAGATCCTCTAGTTTCTTTTAAGTTTTTCCTTTTCAAAAAACTCATGTAGCGAATTGAGTTCAAATAGAAATGTAATAACCTAGTTTCTTTCTTCTACTATTGACATTTTACATGTATGTAAAACATGCTTATTTACTTGGATTATTATACATGCAAATCACAATGTCTATTTTTCTTGGAAAAAGTGGATGTTTTGTATTTTCTTTAAACTTTAGTAAGGAGTTCATGTCACCTATTTACACAGGGAAACTACATGATTAAGGTTTCACTTTATTAGTTATGCCAATTGGGTGAATTGAGGCTCCATCATAAAAATGGGCATACAAAACCCTAATTCAATCTAGCAAGCATAACTATGAAACAACTTCAGAAGATATAAAACATATAAAGTGTGAACTTGTTACATCATCTCATGGCAATATTGTATCAACGTCGTAAACAAGGCCATCAATATCATCACTTGTTAATACTGCCATATCAGGCTGATCACTATTATCACATCACTGGGAATATTAATCCCTTATCACATCACTGGAGGATATAACCTTATAGTAGGCATTAAGCCTTCACTAGGACATAAGACCAATCACACTATTCATGTAACTCATTATTGTCCCATCTTATTTTATCTAGCATATAAGCATCACATGTATTATATTAATCATTAGACATGATAACCATCTCATCATTCCTTTTCGAGTAGTTAAACATCACATGGATTACATCACATACACACCATAGCAATCATTAGCTATGATTATCATCTTTCCTACAAAATCAACGTTATACGAATAGATAGAAAATACTCATGATTATGTCATCATATTAAACACTTTAAGCAATGTAAATAATGCATCATATATCCCACTCAATTAGAGTTATGGTTTCATGCTTAACCACATAATGTATTGTGACATTATTTATTTACCAATCTCTAGCTTCATCACAAATTGGAATGTATTAAGTTTAAGCACTACACATTATAGCTAAGTATGCACATTCACATATTTACAATTGTAGCGCACCTCATCAAGGATCATATCCATCACCTAGTATCTTTTAATCATCTTCATAGCATTCACATGCTATGACTCTCAATTAAATTGCAAGTTTAGAACCATGAAAGGAGGAACATACTATTCATCTATGCACGATCAACAAGTATGATATACCCTAAGATTAGGTTCAGTGTTCTCACATGTAGCCATTTAAGATTTACATCATGATCTTAGCACTATCCCTAATTGAGTCACTTCCCACACTCTTGGAACTGATATATGGTTGAAACATCATTATGTTATTATAACTAGATAACACTTTCATATACATGTATTTGTAGACCAATTCATCATGTCATGCATGTGTTACAACCAAGTAACATGGTGGGTGTCTCGAACACCTTTGTCATGTTGTCTCATCGTGATAACCTAAGGGTCTCAGCCACCACTACACATGGTGTCTCGACCTGACAAGGCTAGGTGTTTTGATCATAACAAACGAAGTTACGACCGAGACACAACACCTACATGGTGTCGCGACATACACCAATGAAGCGTCTCAACCAGAAGAATAGCATGGTGTCATGATCACCACACCCACTCTTGTCTTTACCAAAAAGTAACTAGGTGTCGGACCAAGGTACAAGATAAAATACCATGAATGAGACCAAGAAAACAGAACTTGCATCAACCTATGACAAAGTGTCTCAATATGAAACAATGCAACGTCACAACCCACAACAATGTTGTGACCCCAAACAATGCAATGTTACAATCGAAAACATGGCATTGCACCAGCTATTTCAGCAAGATGCTCCATTCAGCTGTCACAATCAGGGCATTACAGCCATCAGCGCAACATGTCTCAACCAAGATCAACTCAAGAATTCCTCGACCCAAAACTATACATGAGTGTCTTGATCTCAACTCCAAAGGTGACATAAATGTCAACCAGAACCAAAGCTAATAACAAGAATACCAAGAGTCACTATGTTCAAAATATAGGAATCAAGGTCATTCAAACCCTAAAACAAGTCACCATGAAGACTATAAAGTCAAACCACTTTGGAGAGAAGAAATTAAACTTCATATTATGTGAGATCTCATTAATAACTCTATGGACAACATGATGACCAAACTTAGCACATGGTAAATAAACCAAGGCTTATGATGCTCATAGAGTGATCTTCTCAAGAACACCTTAGAAATCGAGCACATGAATTTAGGGTTTAGAAAGAGAGAAACCTACATGAGATTGTTACAAAGTCATAACCCTAAAATCATAAGGACCGTATTTACCATCTTAACCACAAAGTTAATAACACCAAGTATTGTAATACTTGTAGGGTCATCACTTTCATCCTTTCTATAATAATCATGGTTATCGACCACAAGCCAAACATATGAGACTAAAATATATGTGTAATTACCAACAAGATTAATCACCACAAGAACCTATAACCATCCTCAAATCAGGGATGAACCATAATAAAATTAGTAGGTTATCACCAAGGAATGCTCATTCCAAACGAAGGAAGTATCACCATACAAAGGTGTTCATCAACATCTTTTTGAGTATGATAGAATTATATACAATAAAGCCTCATTAAGAGAGGTGATTACTCATGTCCAACACCTATCAAATAGTACTAAAACTCATGTTACACTATGGTACCTGAATCCCCATTCATAAAGATAGAAATCACTAACCAAGGATAGAAAAGTATCCATTTTGTATTTATCTCAAAATTAGGTAAAAAGAAATTCGGGTTTATAAGATAGAAGCAAATTTCATAGAACTATCACCACAGATAAAACCCTAATTCATAATAACATCTTTTAGCATGTAAAGATCATATTTTAGAGATAGAAATAGAAGAAAATGAGCATTATATGGTGCTAAAATAGAAGAGGGGAAAGTTATATAACCTGCCTTTTGTTTGTAAAGAATCAAGCTCCATAGCCTAAGCTCCAATAGATGGAAAGAAACCCCAACTTGATTAGAACTTCAACAACAAAATCACATCACAAAAGAGGAATACTATGATTGTGAAATAGCGCAAGAAAAGGGACAGAAAAGCCTAGGCCAAACCAAAGGTATAAGAGTGAAAAGAGAAGAGAACATCCTCTCACAAGTTACCACCATGGTAGAACCACAATCTAATGGCCTTTGTGAAGATAAGTTTGTATCAAAAGGACCACCAGGGTAGAACCCTAATATATGGACAAGGAAGTGGTAGAAGAACATGGGGTTTCATGGAGATAACGTGATCAAAAGGTTAGAACCTCTTACCAAGAGAATATTCACCGAAAACCACCACCAAACGAGTTGATCTAGAACAAGTCCTTCCTTAAGCAAGGTTGATTGACCACCATGGCTTCAAGATCTTATCTTCTTTGCTCCCAAAGATCCAAGGTTAGTTAAAATGGAGTGGGTAGAGGATAGGGCCGAAAAATAGTGCTTGATAATGAAGAGGAATGGTTATATACCCAAAGGGGGAGGGAAGTAAGGCATGCATGAGCTGTCAACATATTAGAACACCAAAGGAATACTTATCCAAGAATAAGATAGGTATGCAAAGACTTTATGCATGCATGTAAAAGATAGTGATACACTCTAGGTTGTGTCTCCACCACTTGGGTCACCATGGTTGTGACAAAGTGGTTTTTCTGACTTAATTCTGATGATGGAATTTCTTTTAAGGTGTGTAGGATGTGATGGAGTGGCCTTCTGGAATCCTTAAATGTCCAATGACTTTAGTGAAAGCATATGTTTGAGTTAGATTGAGAGTTCCAAGGTTTTGACAAAGTAGGTGTGTTAATGTGATGTTGATGTCACGGTTAAGATCTCTCTTTTGATGCCTTTTTGCAGAATTTAATTGAATGGTCTACCAGTTGGGTTTTGGCACCAAATTTGGGTAGAAGGTAACTTCAGTGGTAGGAAAGCTATGGTTAAAATAGGGTGGCAATTGGATGTTACGAAATGAAGTTATTAAGGTCTGAAATCTGAGAAATAATGTGTATATTTGATGATTTATGCACCTAAGTCCTGACTTAGCTAGTATCATGTACCCCCTGCTTATGGGCCTGGTATGTGTGGTCAGATCCTAGCCCTAGATATCTAATCTAGTGGCAGTGCCCTTTAACTTGAGTAAGCCACGGATGGGCTCAAGCGAGGGACTCACTCAGACCATTGGATTGGAAATCAAAGGTCACGGTGTTGTCTCCAACCTAGCGGTTACAAGCTCAATCATGAAGGCAACCACGCACGTCGCCCTACCTTGTTGGTCGTGGATGGAGAGTGGGAAATCCCCTGGTATTTGGACTTGCCTCCCCATCACAATCTGTTTTGACCCCATTTTATAGTCATAATGTGTAGCGAGCAGGGAGAACAAGCTCCCGGTTTCCCATGCCTCCACTGCATTCACCAGGTCATGGGAGAAGAATGAATTAGGAGATCAAGAGATGATTGGAGGAAAACGAGTGGACAGGAAGGAAGACTGAGGTCAGGGGAACCCAACCCAGCTGCTCCCGTAGGCCCTCACCACTGTTTTGATGGTGGTCGAAGGGCACCCCATCGGAGAAGGAGATGAGTTTGAGACCTACTCGGTATGAGTTTCCACTACAAATGGAGACTGCAGGAGAGTTCCTAGAGACTCGATGATGGTAGTGGTTATCATGTATGTGTATAAGATCATCAGAGGTGATAACCCCTCTTTCTGCCCACCATAGCCAGAACCATGGCGGCGGTGCCCTTAAGGGGAGTGAGATCCATAGCGTCATCCAAGAACACGATCAGCCGTAGAGGTCTAGAAGAGATAGTCGAACCTAATGGCACCCTTGTAAGACAAGTAGGAGCACCGTGTCACCGCGACACCCTATTCCATAGAGGAAACAGGGGAAGCAAGCTGGATCGTGAATGGGGAAATGAGAAAGAAGGCACAAACTAGGCAAGCGGACCCAGGGATCCACATATCGCAGGCAGGATCCGGTTCAGGAGGACCAGGAGAAGGAGGCACCCAGCCCAGGACACATGGCACCCACTGATTGGCCAGATAGAGGTAAAATCCTTAGAATGACTCAGATCTTCCAAAATTCATATTAATTAGTATCTTTATCTAAAAAATACAAATAAGGTACCAAACTTCTCAGAGAAATGAGTAGAACACAGTAGAATGATAATACCAGTCTTTTGATGATTAAATTTCAGTGATATCATGTAATATGTGTAATGCTTGTTCAATGGATAATAAATATCAAACGATGACCTATAATTATGAGAAAATATCAGTAGTTCATAAATCATGTTTATAATCCACCTGATGTCAGTAAGTATGTTGTTGATGCACGAAATCATGTAATTTTCTTAATACGGCTAATTAGGGCTAATAACACTAAAGGTGATGTGATTAATGCACACATGCTTAATAAATGATGAAATTCACACAGTAAGCTCATATCAGTATATGAAACCTCAATTTTAATTATGAGATCATGTTTATACACGAAATCCATGTTATATGAAGATGACCCTTGATGCATGGGTTATAACCCTAATTTTTATAATGTATATAAAATAGGGTTAATATGTGAACAAAAAAGATATGGAACCTAAGGTTCAGATAATGAACCATAATCTAGAAAACGACATCAATAAGATAATTCTATGACAAGAATGTAAGTAATGGTTCACATATCCAAATGAGTAAGAAAACCCTAAAATGGATATAACTAGGGTTAAGGTGACGAGAACCGGATGGTGATATGTGATCTTGTCTTGATCAAGGATGACCAAAGATATAGATGACATGAGGAATATGTGATCAGAATGATCTATCTCTTTGGAAGGTATGCTATTACCTCTTACTTGGCTTATTATACAATATGCTTGTGTTATATGTGTAGTAGAATACTTGGCATATGGTATTGGATGAAGTTATTGTTCTTGTATGATATCTTGATTGATTTTCTATACTTATGGCTATGAACACTTGAAACATAATATATCTACTCCATTATATGAAAGCACTATACCTCTTTGGTAAGCATAGTGCTAGTGAGTGATTTGTCTCTTTGGTAAGCAGATCACATGTACAATGATCTATCTCTTTGGTAAGCAGATCATAAGGCCTGAATGCATCTATCCAATTGGTAGGCAGATGCACGAGCATATAATGGAAAATGAGCTTAAAACATGTGTTCTCTTTTGTTAATATACGTCTTTGTGCAAGTATATGATTTTCTTATATTTCTTTATACTGCCAAGATATTATGAGAGGTATATAAAAGACATGTAGGCGTACCCAGTACAATATTCTTGAATATTGTGCTGACGTGTACCACATGTAATCTTTTGTTTAGGTTGTGGTTATGCTCTTGAAGATCCAGGATAGTTGAGAGTTGTATGGCGAGCTGATGTACAGGTGGACCTATTGTCTTAAGATCTGGTAGTTTAGTGGTAGTACATGTATATGTATAAGTTTGATGTTCAACATGTAATATCAAATGTTGTAACAATTCATGTTGTAAATATATGTTGTGTGGTTTGTTTATTGTTCATGTGCATGTGCTTATGTGTTTCCTTCTGACTTCCTCTGATTTTCTTCTTCTTAGCCCAGTGTGGGGTATTTAAATTGGGATTCTCACTGAGGTGAGGGTTTCAATTTGGACGTCACACATCAGATTAAGTCTTAGAAAATCTGGGGACGTTACAATGGTCGTAACCCACCAAGGAACACCTTCCCTGGTCACGACAACAACACCAAAACATCACTTGGTTGCGACATTAGATCGCCACACATACTCTAGGTCGAGACACTCTATACAAAGGCATTTGTCTCGACCCAAGACCACCTTGGTCGTAACCAACACACCTAGGGAAGGTTTCTTGACTACAACACCCACAAGACATGCCCTAGGTCGGGACAACTCACAAGTTACACATAGGTCATCACACACTAAACCATATAAAACCCTAATCACCACTAAGGGTATCATCACTCAACCAAGGTGCAATAAAGGCACCCACTTATTTCTCTCCCCTCTAGATGATGTCAAGAAAGATTAGGAACACTATAAAAGGTGATGAATTGCAAGAAAACCCTCTCATTTGGGTAAATTGCATTTTGCACCAAAACTATTACATAAAGCACAACCAAAATCCAAACAAGATCAAACTGGAAACTTAAGCCCTCCATATGATCCTTAATGTTATGACCACATCTGAGCTTAATTGGTAAACTAGGGTTTACCTGGATGATTATATACTTAATTGGATTGATCATTGCTTAAATCTAATTAATGATGATAATTAAATTATGATGTTTTAAACCTAATAATAATGTTACATGTTCTATTGTTTGAGAAATTAGGGTTTGAGAAATATAAACCCTAGTTGGCTGAAATTAGGGTTTTGATGGTCCATGAGTATGGAATTTGATCAGGATAGCAGTGTGGTAAATGATTTTTCATATTTTCTACAATTTTTTTATTTAATTGAATTTTGAATATGATATGGATGACTCAATCATTCATATTGGAGAAAAATTTCAGAATATTTGAGTGTTCTTTGAATGTGGTTCTCAGTCCAACTATAGTTCGACCAAAATGCTGACATAGTTCTTTTTAGTAGTATAGTGTTTTATTTTTAGTTATTTATTGTTAACTCTAGATGATCTCAAATTTTAACCGGAGATCTGAAGCTCAAATTTAAAAAATATTTAAATTTTTTTATAATTTTTGGATGCGTTTAGACCTTATCAGTAGATGAATTACAGTAATTGACATAACTACAGAATTGTAGATAGCAGTACACTATTAGATTTTTTATTATTTAATGGAATATTGGAATGATCTAAAATTTTAAATAAAGCTTTATAACTCAATTATACACAAAATTATAAATTATAACAATTTTTGGAGAAGGTTTGATCTCTGAAATACACGAATTCATAGAAATCCTTTTATGATAGAAAAATCTGCTGAAATAAGAAAAAGTTTAGTGAGGGGTCAATGTGCAATTAACCCAAGCAGCTCAATTGCTCTATATGGTCAAACTAACACACAAGGATCTCTCATAATTCGTGATTCAATCCAAAGAAACGAAATCCTAGAGAGAGAGAGAGAGAGAGTTAGGGTTTGAGAGGAGAAATTGATGGAGATGATGACCTAGGGTTTTGCGGTCTGAGGAATGATGATATCATGTAAGTTTAACTTCTTTGGATACAGTTTCATGGTAAATCTTCTCTCACATGTCAAAATTCCATCCATCCCCTGATTGGATTCGAAATCATATCAAATCAAGTCCTTTTCTCACTCTTCCTTCATAATCCCACATTTCTAGGGTTTCCGAGTTGAAAGGAAGAAGAATTGGGTGAATTACTAGGGATTTGATATGAGATCGAGATTTTCACAGATGACTTACATTTTTAAGGTGTTTTCAAACCTTAGGGTGAGTGGGAACTTCCTTTAAATAGTATATTTAATGAAAATTGGTTAATTCATCCATAATCTTTAATTGCTAGTATGCGACTACAAACCATGAATTGTCTATTTGTTCTAAGTTGTTGCAAAATGATATGAAATAGATTCTTACTCTATTTGGATGAAGTTCAGATGATAAAATAATAGTAGAAATGTATACAATACATCCTAATGAGAATTCCCTAAGTATTCACAGAGGTTATAAGAGTGAACTGAAATATAGGGAATTTGTCTATGACTGAAATTTATTGTATAAGTAAATAGAGAAAATTGCTTATCTAGATCCTATTGGTTATGAATGATTGTTTATATAAATCCATAGTACATATATGTCAGATAATATCTTGGATTTCATTCAAACTGAATAGTGTGTTTTTGATATCTCAGTAAAGAGGGTGAAACCCTAGATGCGAGGAAAGTTTGGATATTTGCGAATAGATATCGTGAAATCCATTTGAAGGGATTTTCTTGACATGATAGACTTTATTTATTCAATGTTATTATTGATGCATGATATCCTAGTGAATGTCATGGAAACCCAAAATCAACTCAGTTCTAAGGTTTCATACATATATTGATTTTATATGATTTGTTGATAGTAGTCTTTATTCAATGAATGTTTATGTCACATGAAATCTTTATGGGAGCCATGTGAATAAGTGTTTGCCTGGTGAGAGGTGACAAGATGTGTGATTTACTTGTGAGCCATGAGAATACTTGGACAACCAGTGAAATGAATGCCTTGGTCTAAGGACCTAGAGGTAATGGTTACATGTTATAGAGGAAACAATGTTATGTGATGATCTAAGGGTTTGACTACCCAGATCCAGTAATCATGATAATGATGTGAAGGGATGAGAATTCCCAGTAATGTGGTAAGGGATTGAGATCCCAGGTATCATGTGTTTTAAAGATTTGAAAAGTACATGATAGATGCATTACACCTTTCTTTGTAGCAGTTGTGGTGATTAAATGAAACCCTAAGGGTAGGGTGTTCAATGAATCAAGTATTGTGATATCAATGTTCTCAGTTATTATTAATAATTCTTGTCATGATAAGTAATTAACTCTTAATTGTGTTATGAGATGCACAACTCAAGATTTGGGTTGATTTGCACGATTCTAGTGTGTATGTGCCAAGTGTACATGAAATATGTTTATTTAAGAATTTTAGTCTGCCTGCATGTATAGTATGTTGATTACTTAATATAATACAATGTTTGAATATATTGCACTTCCAAGTTTAGAATGATATACATGTTGTATTATAACTTCAAATAAGTAGACGTGACACCATAGAGATACTAGAGTCAAGTATAAGTAAAAGAAGGGTACAATGTAGAAAGAGCTTTCTAGAAATAATAAAATAATAGACTTAGGAGCCTTAAACACCGTAGAACCCCTATGTGAGGTTTGCGCCTTAGGGGTGAAACGACCTAACCCAGGAAGCATCTAGTATACAGGGGTCCGAATGTGCAATCAGGTGGCACAAGGGATGAAGCCCTAGTGGAAGTCTCCTTAAATTATAGTTTGCAATGTCCAACATCAACCAGAAGTCCTAGTGGCACTAGAGCACAGAAAAGCCAAGAGGTGGCTTGACTCTCTGCTTGTGTGCTCAGGTTAGAGGAGTCCAGTTTAGGTCAGAGAGCCATTTCCCTTTTGTAGACCAGGAGAGTAGTCAGACTTAGCATTTCCCAGGTGTGTCCACTAAGTCTTGTACGGTGTGATCATAGTGCACTACGAGTCTTCATATGTAGAGTACACTGCATATGATCAGGGCATAATAAAATGAATGAGAGGTCAAACACGTGTGTACAGTTATTCAATTATTATTTGAATGTTTCTGAATTATTAGTTCTCTTTATGATCAATCAAGCATTTCATATAATGATTCACTCTTATAGATATTTGAAGTATCCTGCCATATTTATGATTGTCAATTATTAGACTCTTTAAAGCTTTCTGTTGTTATAATTGATATCAATTGCTAAAAAGTATATCTACAATTATATAAGTGCTTTAGACTATTTATTTGAAGTACTCATTCACTGAGCGAGTAGGCTCACCACTCTACTCAAAATTTTTAGGGAAATCACATGGACTTGAAGAAGATATCATTGCATCAGAGTAGATCTTCCAAAAGAGTTAAGTCTGAGTATAGTTAAGTTCAGTCGGTCCATGTCACTCTAGGTCCTTGTATAGATCTAAGAGAGAGTTGTAAATGATGTTTTGTATGTTTGTTTCCTTAATAGGAGAGAATGCAAATGATTGTCATTCTGTATGTACATGGAAGTGTGAGAAACATAATGAATGTATGGATGTGTATCATTAAATGCTGAGATTATATTAGAGAAATGAAAGTTTAATTCTCTTGTAAAGTTAGTTTATGTGGTTCAATGCAAGAAAACAAAGAGTTTGAAAAGGAAGAAAAAGTTAAGGGTGATTTTTTTATTACATTAAATCCTCAATTTATACCCTAATCTCGTGATTAGTGGTAATTGTTAGATCGAGGTGTAAAAGCTTTTGTATCAAAGCTTAGGCTGAGTTGTCAGGGACCATTAAGTTAGTAAGTTAGATTCATAAGTGTGGAAGATAGGAGATGTTATGACGTTAGCTCTTGGGATTTGAGTATTTGGATATCCAAGCCTGGTATCTGAATACTTGGATCAAATAGTATCAAGCTACTCTGTCTATTCTTTCATGTATACCCTGGCCAAGTATATAGTGGAAGGATGATCTAGAGAGGAACCCTAGAAATATTAGGGCTAGAAATAAGATAAGTAACATGAATTAAGTGTATAAATATAAAATGAGATAGAACTTTCATTTCATATTGTTTTTTTATTGGAGATGAATAGAAAAGCTCTTATATGTTTGAATTTAGATATTCAGTATTTTGAAATATATATGGGTCTTTAAGATTTGTTGTACACTATGCAGTTGTAGCATTTATTGATTACATTCTTTGTATCAAGTAGACTAGAAATGATCTTTGAATGAGCTTTCCTAAGTGGATAAGTTTTCTTCCACACATTTGAGATGAATAGGAGTTGAGTAATCCTGAGTAGCTCTTGGCTTCAGGACTGCAGGTTCGACTTGGTCCGGCTGGAAGGAAGCATTACTAGGATCTAATGACTCCTATTAGTAACATAACAAGAGTTAATTCTAGATAGATTAGATCCAAATTCTAGTATGAATGAATATACTCTAAGATTTTGAAGTATAAGGGAAAGACTGGGATAACTAAGAATCAGTTGGAACTGATATCTGAGATCCAACTTTGGGGCCTCACATGAGAAACCCTAAATTGGGAATAAAGGAACACGACATAAGGTTCAGATTAAGTTTAATTATTAGTATTATATGAACTCTAAATATGAAATATGGAAAAGATATGAGAAAGGTATGTAAGGGGGCAAGATAGTAAGAATCAATCATAAGGAATGGATTATATAACCGAGTACAATGTTTTTATGTACTCCAAAGCAAAGGGAAAATAGAAGAAAAGAGCCAAGTATATAATAAGTACATAGAAGTGAAGAGTCTTTAGAAGAGTTAAAGTGAAGAGAACTAGATGAGCATGTAAATCATAAAACTAGGATAAGAAACTTAGTTGTAACAAAGAGAAATGTTCGAAATAATGAGCTTGATTAAGGAATGAGGGTTATAATATAATTGAGAGCATGGAATGTATACCTTTATTAATAAGTTTAATACATTCATCCTTACTGCCTTTGGATTCTAAGTCTCCATAGAACAACAAACTATTTTATAAAGGAAGAACAAAAGTGTAGCTAAATAAATGAATAAGTCATACAAAGGTAGACTATACACAGGAAGGAAAAACTTGATATAAGAGAAACTATGTTTCACCCATGCATGAGTTGTTTGATTTAAAATGAAGGATATGTAATGTATTAAACATGAGTTGAAACTAGTAGAGAGATTATTGATTTAGAATTTCAACTTCACATTAGTAGAGGGATGAAAAGAAATATGTGCAACATGGTATACATGATCATACACTTGAATAAGCAACATGATCATAAGAGAAAAGTAGAAGTTAAAGATAACTGGGGGAAGAGTAGTATATGGTAAGAGGATTATGGAAAATAAGGAAGGGTTTGAAACATAGTGGAGTAATATAGATTATAAAAGAAAGAGGTTAGGAGATTCAATCAAGTTCTAGTTAGTCAAGTATCCTTGTTGATAACTAATTAAACCTACATACAAAAAATGTATTAATGGGATGTTTGAAGATAAGAATTATAAGTCTTAGAACCGTCTTCTCTTCCATATATTACTTAATGAGAGAAATGTGGGAATGAAGTGATAAGAAAATGAATCATATATGATTAATAACCACCATGGTAGAGGCATATAATGAATGTAATAATGACACACAATATGATGATGAAACCCTAAAAGGGTAACTTGAGAATGTAATCATCCTGAATGGCCAAGTAAGAGAAAGCAAATTCAATCGATAAGATAAAGAAGACTTTAGTAAAATTTGTGAGATCCAAAGTTTGAATTTCAAATTAAGGGAGAAAGGTCACATCACAATAACATCATGCTACTAATAAGGACCAAACCCTAGAATGTTTAGAGTTGTAGTAGTTCAAGGGATGTCACTGGTGATTTGACCTTGAATACTAGCATCTCTATAAAACAAGATCATGAGATTTGCACTATGATAAGTAAACTAGCACTGATAGTAATCCAGGGTTTAAAGATAGATATTCTGAAAGGTAGATAAACAATATGGAAATGATTCAGAGTAAAGAGTAAGATATAAATTTGAAATATAACAAGTGTGTTTTGAACAAAAGGAGAAATACAATATGAGTGAAGTGTGATATGAGATAAATTCTTGCAGTGATAGCAAGAATGATATATAAACTATTTGTACCTTGTATATTTCAATTTTAGGAATGTTTAATCTACATGATTAAAATGAGAAGGATAAGTAGCAAAAAGTAAGTAGTAGTGAATGAGGAGAGAGACAAGAGAAAACAATGGCTTTTAGTAATATGTGAATTTATTTTTAGAAGTATAATTGGTTGAATGTATACTAAGGGATGTAATTTTTTTTACATATGATTTTAGTTGTACATGTGCAAGCAATATGTTAATTAAAGGAGTCTGATAGTTGAAGTCATTCATACCAGTAATCCATCTTAGTATTGTACAATTGTGGTATGGTGATATGGGTTGAATGATGATGGAACAAATGGAGGGTTTCCTTGAATAAGGAAGTCTTACCTATTCACCCATATGAATAGAAGGGATGATAACCATATTGTATTGATATGTAACCCTAATAAGGTATAGCTTGTTATACCTAGATTTAATATAACTAAGTGATGGTAATTGGGTATGAATAGTCCTTGAATGACTAATACAATCATGGAGTACTTTTTTACTGTTGTTGAAACCCTAGTATGCTATAACCCGATGGTTACACCTTGAATTATGTGTGGGTTCATACTTGAGAATAATATGGAATGTGATGGTAATGCTTCACCTTATGCATCCATGATGCAATGGGGATGTCGTGAGTAGTATTGTACGATTGTTGTTGAATCTAGTCTTCCAACTCAAGACTATTTTTCTATTTGAGTAGCACAATAATAAAATTCAAAAGAACATGGTGAACTCTCTTTTGTGACTTAGAGGTAATACATAACAATAGTACATATTGAGTCGTATGAATTGAGATAGTTGGATCAGATTATCAATGTTGAGGTAACACCTCAAGAGTATAAAAAAATATTAAAATGATTGTTCTCTCTCTCTCTCTGCTATGATTGATTGTGGCATAGAGAATTTTTTTGTTATCATTGAGAACTGTTTTAACATGTTGTGATTAGAAAAGTAATAAAGGACTTAACATTGAAAACTACATTCAAGTATGAAATACAAGAATATAAGGACATGTAAGATTTCAGAAGCTTAAAATAAACCTTGAAAGTACTTTTCTTACACGTTTATGTTTTGAGGACGAAACCTTTTTAGGGGGGGGATTGTTATGACCGCATCTCAGCTTAATTGGTAAACTAGGGTTTACCTGGATAATTATATACTTAATTGGATTGATCATTTCTTAAATCTAATTAATGATGATAATTCAATTATGATGTTTTAAACCTCATAAGAATGTTAAGTGTTCTATTGTTTGAGAAATTAGGGTTTGAGAAATATAAACCCTAGTTGGCTGAAATTAGGGTTTTGATGGTACATGCGTATGGAATTTGATCAGGATAGCAGTGTGGTAAATGATTTTTCATATTTTCTACAAATTTTTTATTTATTTTAATTTTGGATATAATATGGATAACTAAATTATGCATATTGGAGAAAAATTTCAGAATATTTGAGTGTTCTTTGAATGTGGTTCTCGGTCAAACTATACTTTGACAAAAATGGTGACAGAATGCTTTTCAACAGTGTAGTGTTTTATTTTAATTATTTATTGGTAACTCCAAATGCTCTAAAATTTTAATTGGAGATTTAAAAATCAATCATAAACAACATGTAAAATTTTCATAATTTTTGGATGTGGTTGGTTATATCTTATAAGTAGACGAATTACAGTAACTGTCATTTCTATAGAATTCTCAAATTTTAATTGAATCGTTGTAACTCAATTATACACAACATGATAAATTCTTATAATTTTTGTATAAGGTTTGATCTCTGAAATACACGAATTCACAGAAACCATTTTATGACAGAAAAATCTGTTGAAATAAGAAAAAGTTTAGTGAGGGGTCAATGTGCAATTAACGCAAGCAGCTGAATTGCTCTATATGGTCAAGCTAACACACACAGAGCTCTCATAATTCTTGATTCAATATAGAGAAACAAAATCCTAGAGAGAGAGAGAGATTTAGGGTTTGAGAGGAGAAATTGATCGAGATGCTGACCTAGGGTTTTGCGGTCCGAGGAATGATGGAATCATGTAAGTTTAACTTCTTTGGAGATAGTTTCATGGTGAATATTCTCTCACATGTCTAAGTTCCTTCCCTTCCTTATTGAATTCGAAATCATATCAAATCAAGTCCTTTTCTCACTCTTTCTTCATAATCCCACATTTCTAAGGATTTCGAGTTGAAAGGAAGAAGAATTGGGTGAATTGCTAGGGATTTGATATGAGATCGAGATTTTCAGGAATGAGCTACATTTTTAAGGTTTTTTCACACCTTAAGGTGAGTGGTAACTTCCTTTAAATAGTATATTACATGAAAATTGGTTAATTCATCCATAATCTTTAATTGCTAGTATGCGACTACAAACCCTGAATTGTCTATTTCTTCTAAGTTGTTGCAAAATGAAATGAAATAGATTCTTCCTCTATTTGGATGAAGTTCAGATGATCAAATCATATTAGAAATGTATACAATACATCCTAATGAGAATTCCCTAAGTATTCACAGAGGTTATAAGAGTAAACTGAAATATAGGGAATTTGTCTATGACTGAAATTTGTTGTATAAGTAAATAGAGAAAATTTCTTATCTAGATCCCCTTGGTTTTGAATGATTGTTTATCTAAATTCATAGTTATATATGTCAGATACTATCTTGGATTTCTTTGAAAGTGAATAGTGTTTGTTTGATATCTCAATAAAGAGGGTGAAACCCTAGATGTGAGGAAAGTTGGATATTTGCGAATAGATATCGTGAAATCCATTTGAAGGGATTTTCTTGACATGATAGACTTTATTTATTCAATGTTATTATTGATGCATGATATCCTAGTGAATGGTATGGAAATCCAAATTCAACTCAGCTCTAAGGTTTCATACATATATTGATTTTATATGATTTGTTGATAGTAGTCTTTATTCAATGAATGTATATGTCGCATGAAATCTTTATGGGTGCCATGTGAATAAGTCGTTGCCTAGTGAGAGGTGACAATATGTGTGATGGCCTTGTGAGCCATGAGAATTCTTGTACAACCAGTGAAATGAATACCTTGGTCTAAGGACCTAGAGGTAATGGTTACCTTTTACAGAGGTAAAAATGCTATGTGATGATCTAAGGGTTTGAATACCCAGATCCAGTAATCATGATAATGATGTGAAGGGATGAGAATTCCCAGTAATGTGATAAGGGATTGAGATCCCATATATCATGTATTTTAAAGATTTGAAAAGTACATGATAGATGTATTACACCTTTCTTTATAGTATTTGTGGTGATTAAATGAAACCCTAAGGGTAGGGTGTTCAATGAATCAAGTATTGTGATATCAATGTTCTCAGTTATTATTAATAATTCTTTTCATGATAAGCAATTAACTCTTAATTGAGTTATGAGATGCACAACTCAAGATTTGGGTTGATTTTCACGATTCTAGTGTGTATGTGCCAAGTGGACATGAAATCTGTTTATTTAAGAATTTTAGTCTGCCAGCATGTATAGTATGTTGATTACTTAGTATATTAAAGTGTTTGAATATACTGCTCTGCCAAGTTTAGAATGATATACATGTTGTATTATAACTTCAAATAAGTAGACGTGACACCATAGAGATACCAGAGTCAAGTATTAGTAAACGAAGGGTACAATGTAGAAAGAGATTTTTAGGAATAATAAAATAATAGACTTAGGAGCCCTGAACACCATAGAACCCCTATGTGAGGTCGGTGCCTTAGGGGTGAAATGACCTAATCCAGGAAATGTCCAGTATATAAGGGTCAGAACGTGCTATCAGGTGGCACGGGGGATGAAGCCCTAGTGGAAGTCTCCTTAAATTATAGTTTGTAGTGTACAACATCAACCAGAAGTCTTGGTGGCACTAGAGTACAAAAAAACCAAGAGGTGGCTTGACTCTCCGCCTGTGTGCTCAGGTTAGAGGAGGAGTCCAGTTTAAGCCAGAGAGCCATTTCCCTATTGCAGACCAAGAGAGTAGTCAGACTTAGCATTTCCCGAGTGTGTGCGCTAAGTCTTGTATGGTGTGATCGTAGTGCACTACGAGTCTTCATATGTAGAGTACACTACATATGATCAAGGAATAATAAAATGAATGAGAGGTCAAACAAGTGTGTACAGTTATTCAATTATTCTTTGTATGTTTCTAAATCATTAGTTCTCTTTATGATCAATCAAGCATTTCATATATTGATTCACTCTTATAGATATTTAGAGTATCCTGCCATATTTATGATTGTCAATTATTAGACAATTTAAAGCTTTCTACTATTATAATTGATATCAATTTCTCAAAAGTATATCTATAATTTTATCAGTGCTTTAGAATATTTCTTTTAAGAACTCATTCACTAAGCGAGTAGGCTCACCCCTCTACTCAAAATTTTTAGGGAAATCACATGGACTTGAAGAATATATCATTGCATCAAAGTAGATCTGCCACATGAGTTAAGTCTGAGTATAGTTACGTTCAGTTGGTCCCTGTCACTCTAGGTCCTTGTATAGATCTGAGAGAGAGTTGTAAATGATGTTCTGTATGTTTGTTTCCTTAATAGGAGAGAATGCAAATGATTTTCATGTCGTATGTACATGGAAGTGTGAGAAACATAATGAATGTATGGATGTGTATCATTAAATGATGAGATTATATTAGAGAAATGAAAGTTTAATTCTCTTGTAAAGTTAGTTTATGTGGTTCAATGCGAGAAAACAAAGAGTTTGAAAAGGAAGAAAATGTTAAGGGTGATTTTTGTATTACATTAAATCCTCAATTTATACCCTAATCTCATGATTAGTGGTAATTATGAGATCGGGGTGTAACACTTAACCATATAGAGGTACTAGATTAGAGTTCTAAACATCTTATGAAGCAAGATAAGCAAAAATTAACATTAAGCTAGGTCACGAGCCTTACACAATAATAGAAACATTTTTATTTCTTCTCCCGAATGATGTAGTCATTTTGTTAAGTTCCAATTATAAATATAAGATATCAAATTCCTTTTGATGTATTTGTTATTCAAAACACTACATAAACTCTTATATGCCTTAAAGATAGAATGTTATATACTATTTGAATTGTATTTAAATTAATAAATGATTAGGTATTGGCCTTAAGAGGCCTCTCCGAGTAGTGGTTGGTGATAGAATTGGATTGAGCATTGCTTCCTATCAAAAGTAGTCATGACATGGTTTGGTTTAATTAAGGATGGATTCCTAAACGGTGCAAGATTAGATCAATGAAATAGATAATCATTACAAAGTGTCTCTGAAGTGAACTTGACATCATTGAAATTTCATTTGTTTATCATCTTGGTGTAGGTTTGAACATCTTGACAACATTGGTATTAGTATGGTTAATGAATGAGATGTGGGGGTACTTGTTTTTATATCCTTAATTTTGGTAAAATTGAAATACATAATATAAAGCCATGGTTTGATAAATAATATCCCCCAATGGTATCATTCATGGGATAATAATGTCCTTGTGACACAAGTTAAAGAGAAAAGGAATTGTGTGTGTTTTGTGGTTTGCATTAATCCAATAATGTTTTTGGTAAAAGAAAGAGTAGAAAATTCAATAAAAAAGTGATAATGGAAAAAAGTATTTGAAAAATGGAATTATGTCTGAATACTCTAGAAAATAGAATTTTCATACACAATGGCTTATCATTTTACTAAATAACTAAAATATTGAATAATATACAAGTTTCCAAAAGAAATAAGGCACGTGGTGTTTTGGATAATTAAAATAGTAATTATCTGACCAATATTGGCAACACAATGTTTAAAGCATCAAATAGTGATACCTCAGTCTGACTTTTGGGAAACTTGAAAATATAAAGGAAAGGAAGAGAATTTTAGAAATTGGGAGAAAAAGGATATACCATGGGATAATGGTATGTTTTAAATAATGTGTAAGAGAGAAAGTTTTACAGGGGAAAGGAATTCCAATAAATCCCGACCACTAAATATAGTTGGGAAAGGTTTAGTAAGTTTTCTTGAAATAAAAGATGATTAATTTTAAGAAATACGTCAAAGAAAGATATGAGGAATCAAAGGTTTTGAGAAACAATTGAAGAATCAAGTTAGCTAATATGTGCCATAAATTGATATGCTTTCCTTTGCAGAATTTTTGGTGTAGAAGTTTGTAATCCTTCATGGGCATTCATGTCTCCATCTTGGAAATCCATTAAATGTTGTCCTTTTAGGGACCACATACTTCAATGAGTCTTGGTCATAACCACGAGAGAGAGAGAGAGAGAGAGAGAGATTAGTAAAGAGGGGTACTTTATAATAAGCCCTAAAATTGTGTATATAGTAGAGAAACAATTGGATCTGCAAGTGTTTAATGTTGGGATGGAAATACATCTTGAAGATGTGCAATCAATGAAAGACTAACGTGAAGGTAATATATAAGTATGAAAGTTACACCCTTCATCAAGATATTCCCTCCCCTTCTCACTATGTCATCTTCCTCCCCTGATCCTGGATTTCCCATTGCTTTCATCTCCTCAAGCCTCATCTTTCTCAATTCCTTCCTCCCTTTCACCAACAAACTGACCACAATCAACCTCCTGAACAACTCCTCATGGCACCCTGACATTGTTCCCTAAATACTCAGTGCGTGGAGAATAGCGATGGGGTTTGAAAGGCCAGTCTTCTTTGGAATGCTAGCAGGATGTTGGATGGGTTGATGGAAGGAAGCACAACCTAGCTTCTCACTGTCGACATGATGGGTATAGGAGTATGATTGTGGTTAATCTGTGATGAGCCATCACAAGGTTTCCATCACATGGTCAGATACCTAGTGCCATGATTCTTTGGTGAAACAGGGGAAGCATGACATGGGAGAAGCATGTGATGCCCCGAGACTTAAAACAAAGCATGGAACTAGTACTAAAATATAAGTTACAAGAAAATATGAGAAATGAAAATCGATATCAAATGTCCACCTTGAAAAACCACTAGAGGGGGGGTGAATATGGTTTTATGGATATTTTACAATAATTTAACTCAAACAACCACAATTGAGATAATAAGAAGGAGACAAGGTGTTTAGAGTGGTTCCAACCTTGGCAAATACTAAGGCAGTCAATCCACTACCCAGTTGCTTACCCAATCGGGATTTTGAAAGTATTAAATTTTATTACCTCGCAAGGATATTACATAAAATTACAATACTTTCTACACCCTTTGGACAACCTTCACCTTGAAGTAGTCTCACCAACTTTGAAGCAGCCTTCCTCAAAGTAACTTCAAGCTCCCCCTTGAAGTAACCTTCCTTTTGAAGTAGCTTCCCATTGAGACAGCCTTCTAGAAGTAGTCCAAAGATCTCCTTCTTCACCAAGAAGATCAAACTCTCTCCAATCCGCAGCCTCCTACCCTAGGAGTAGCAAGGAGAGTACAAGCAATAAGAAAAAACAAGAAATGAAATGGAAATTGCAATTTACCACTTGAAGCACAAGGCTTGATTTCTTATATCAAGCGTATTGATCTCCGAACCAATGAGTATGGAAATGTAGGTTTAGTGGATAGGAGATTCTAGCCTATAGGACACGAATTTGGAGCAAAGGAAATGAGTAGCAAGTACTAGTGTTGCTCAATTGCTCAAAACAGATTGCCAATTGCAAGTGTGAAAGCTCAAGTATTGCACAAGTGTACTTTGGGTGTCCTATGGCTTGTCCTATTTATAGGAATGGCCTATGGATGCTTAAGGACGTTCTAGACACTTTCTAGGGGGTTCTTCATGCTTAACTAGATGTTAGGTAACCATTAGTTGCTTTAACAACGACTAGTTAATTAACTCTAAAAAGTGCAGACAGAACTCTTCTCAGTCGAAGAATTATCAACCAAGAGTCATTCTCGGTCGAGGACTTGTCGACCAAGGGACTGTCTGGAGCAAGTGTATATAACATTCTACTCCAACGGCTAACTACCTTGTCTACTGTGTCTAACGGCTACCTGGGTCATTCTCGGTCAAAGAGTTTGTCGACTGAGAGAGTCTCGGTCGAGAATTTTTTCGACCAAGATTAACCCTGTTTCAATGTTTTTAAACCAAGTAATAAGTGTGTGTATGAGTTTGCATATGTGACACTATTTTAGGAGATGACCTATCTAAGTGTTGTGATTGGCTAGGGAAGATCTAATGCTTGATTTACATGATGTCTAAGTACTTGTGCATTATATATTTGTACAAGTTTTTACATTTGATTACATTCATGACCTAAAGCAATTTTAGCATATAGATATTCCAAGTATTTGTCATCCTCCTTATTCCTGTAACACTCAAGTAGCATGTTAGATCCACAAGAATGAAATGTTTGTAATTATCAAAACAAAGGGATTAAATGATGTCCATTTAGCCAACAATCTCCCCCTTTTTGAAGATGACAAACATTTCCAAAATATAAATCAACTAGTCTTTAAAATGAGTTGAGTTTCGTACCTGAGGTTTACTTTGTGATTTTCTTCTCTTGTTTATGAAATGTGTGCTTATTATTCCCAAAGAAGTATGGAACATAAAATCCAATTTTTTAGGGAATATAGAAACTTTAAATGTAAAGCCAAGAGATTACGAAACTCATTGATTGAGTTTTTCAAAGTTACAATTTTAAGATTTACATTTATTTCTCCCCTTTTGTCATTTCAAAAACATATCCATTAAAAATGAATGCAGAAAACTCCCCCTTAATTTGATTTCCCCCATAAAAAGATAACCATCAAATCTTTCGAAAATGATGTCCATTTGGAAGCCAAAAATAACACGATTAAAACCGTTTTCAAGAAGCACAAATATCAAAGAAAACATCCTCTAAGGGAGTGATGAGTAGTTGCTTCCTTATTTTGTTAAATTGGTCTAGTGGAAGCAGTTTTGTGAAAATATCAGCCAATTGATCTTCCATATCAACATGATGAAGGGATACATGACTTTTGGAGATATGATCCCTTAAAAAGTGATGACGGATTTCAATATGTTTGGCTCGATTGTGTAAAATGGGATTGTGCTAAGTTTATAGCGCTTGTGTTGTCACAAAAGATAGGTGTGGATGAAAAAGTGAATCCATAATCATTTAACACTTGTTGCATATAAAGCACTTGAGCACAACAAGATCCAGCTGCCATATATTCAGCTTCAGTTGTAGAGAGGGCAACCGTATTTTGTTTTTTGCTAAACCAAGATACTAAGGCTCTTCCTAACAAGAAACAACTACTACTTGTGCTCTTGCGATCAATTTGACAACCATCGTAGTTGGCATCAGTATAAGCTTTAAAATCCAAGGATTGTCCTTTAGGATACCATAAACCATAACATGTGGTGTTGGCTAAATATCGAAAAATCCGTTTGACGGCTTGAAAATGGATTTGCATAGGCTGTGATTGAAATCAAGCACAAAGACCAACTAAAAACATGATGTCCGGTCTAGAAGTGGTTAAGTAAAGCAAACTACCAATCATGGCTCTATATAAGGAGTCATCAATAGCTTCTCCATTTTCATCCTTATCAATTTTAGTGGAGGTAGCCATTGGAGTGGTAGCATGTTTGCACTGGTCCATCCCAAAGCGTTTTTAGAGTTCATTGGTATATTTTTCTTGGCTTATAAAAATTTCGGCAGACGTTTGTTTTATTTGAAAACCAAGAAAGAAAGTTAGTTCACCCATGAGGCTCATTTCAAATTCTTGTTGCATAATATCACTAAATTGTTTGCATAATGATTCATTTGAAGCACCAAAGATAATGTCATCAACATATATTTGAACAACTAGAAAATCAGATGCATATGTTTTGAAAAATAAAGTAGAATCTGAATTTCCAATAGAAAAATCATTATCAAATAAATAGTTCTTGAGCCTTTCATACCAATTCCTAGGTGCTTGTTTTAATCCATAAAGTGCTTTCTTAAGTTTGTATACATAGTCATCTTTTTCTGGTATTTCAAAACCAGGTGGTTGGGAAACATATACTTCTTCTTGGACTATTCCATTGAGAAATGCACTTTTTACATCCATTTGGAAAAGTTTGATGTTTTTGTGTGCAGCTATAGCTAGTAGCATTCTAATGGCTTCAAGTCTTGCTACTGGTGCATAAGTTTCATCAAAGTCTATCCCTTCTTGTTGATTATATCCTTATGCTACTAACCTAGCTTTATTTCTTACCACTTCTCCTGCTTCATTTAATTTTTTTCTAAAAACCCATTTAGTTCCAATAATGGTTTTAACTTGTGGTTTAGGAACTAAGTCACATACATCATTTTTAGTGAATTGGTTTAATTCTTCTTGCATTGCCATTATCCAATAGTCATCTTTGAGAGCTTCACTCACCTTCTTAGGTTCAATTATAGAAACAAATGCCTTATTTGCAACATCTTTAAAAGAAGAACGAGTTTTGACTTTATCATTTGGATTTCCATTGATCAATTCTTGAGGATGATCCTTAATGAGTCTAGGAACAGATTGTGTCTCAACTTGGTGATTATTAGTAGTATTTTTGTCACTATTATTTGGTATGGATAAATTTTCTAATTGATGAGTGAGATCAACTATTTCAAGATTTTCAGATTGTAGCTCTTCATGAAAAGTAATGTGAATGGATTCCTCAACTTTTCTAGAAATAGTGTTGTAAACTCTAAATGCTTTGCTAGAGGTGGAATATCCCAAGAAAAAGGCTTTATGTGATTTAGAGTCAAACTTGTCTCTATTCTCTTTTGTGTTCAAGATATAGCATGTTGATCCGAATGTATGAAAGTAGTCAACCCTAGGTTTCTTAGTATGTATGATTTCATATGGTGTTTTCTTTAAATAAGAATGAACAGTTACTCTATTTAGCACATAGCAGGCTGTGTTTACCACTTCGGCCCAAAATGTTTTAGGTGTATTATGTTCGAGCATCATAGTCCTAGCCATTTCTTGTAGTGATCGATTTTTCCTTTCAACTATGCCATTTTGTTGTGGAGTGCGTGGAGCAGAAAAATTGTGAGTGTAGCCTTGAGATGTGCAAAATTCTTCAAATAAATGGTTCTCAAATTCTCCACCATGATCACTCCTAATTGTACATATTTTGTTTTGTAATAGATTTTCAAGCTTGGAACAAAATTTTACATAAACTTGAATAGTGTCATCTTTGTTTGCAAGAAAGTGTACCCATGTATATCTACTATAATCATCAACAATAACAAAATAATATCTTTTTCCACCAATAGACTGTGTCCGCATAGGTCCAAATAGGTCCATATGAATGAGTTCTAGGGATCTACAGGTGCTAAGTACATTTTTGTGTTTAAAAGAGGTTGTGGTTTGTTTACCCAAAGTACATGGTTCACAATTTTCAGTTTGATCAAAAGATAACTTAGGCAAACCACGAACAAGATCGTATTTAACTAGCTTTTTGATAACATGTGAACTAGCATGACCCAATTTTCTATGCCATAGTTGTAGAGAATTTTCATTTTCAAGTAAGCATTTTCCAACTACAGATTGCATAGAGTTAGGTCTAAGAATATAAAGATTTCCAACTCTTTTTTCCTTCATAAACAACATTTGTAGTATTTTCTATTAGTAACTTGCAACATTGTTTGTTGAATAAAACATTATATCCACTATCACATAATTGACTAACACTTATTAAATTATGGTGCAAGCCATCAACAAGTAAAACATTTTTTATTTCAAGGTTTGTACCAATATTAACTATTCCAACAATTTTACCTTTACCATTGTCTCCTAAAGTGACTGTTCCACTTTTCTTTTCCTCAAAAGTTTGAAATACCTCCTTGTTGTCGGTCATGTGTTTGGAACATCCATTGTCAACCACCCAATCATGCATTAAGATGTAGGTTTTGGTACCCATGTGATGGTCCGTTATGGTTAGGTACATTTAATGACAAACTAAACATGTGTTAACAAAGAAAACTGAACATAACTTCATTCGGTCGACAAAAGATCGACTGACAAATGTCTCGATCGACCAATTTGTCGATCGAGAAAGTTGTTGTTTTATAGATTCACACTGAATAGAAACAGAAGTCTGTTTGGTCGACCATTTTTCGATCGATTTTTGCTTCGATCGATCTTTTCTCGATCGGAATAGTTGTTGTTTCACTAAGATTTCTGCTATAGATTTTGGTTTGTCACAGGTATTCGCTCGGTCAAAGTGTTTCTCGACCGAGAGTATCTCGGTCGAACTATTTGTCGACCGAAAGTGTTTCTGTTTGTCTCAGTAATTTGTTTATATCAGTTTTGAATTTAAAATAACACATGAAGCTATTTGTTTAGTTGAGATAAGACATTTTTATTTTCAAAACTAAGCATTAGATCATATCTCAACTAAAATACATTCAAGTCTTCTAAGTTTGAGGTTTGGGGACCCCAACTAACTCAGAATCTTTCTTCTTATAAGGGCATGAAAAAGAGTAATGTCCCAGACGTAAATAGAAGTGACAAGATATAAAGTCAATTTCATTTCTTTTTCTAGGATTTGGAATGATGTTCTTGGGTACAAACATGATCTTAGTCTTGGATGCTCTTTTAGGTTCATTTCTTTTTGGAACATAACCTAAGCCTTTTCTTCCATTGTAGCTAGAAGAATATTTCAGAATATTATTAAGAACATCATTCCCCCTTAAGCCATTAATTTCTCTTTGTAGCATAGCAATCTCATACATTTTCTTATTAATATCTGTCCTTGCTTGATCTAAATCAGATAATAAAGTGTTTCTTTCCTTAACGACATTATCATAATCAAAATGATCACATAGAATGGGTTGAGTCTGAAAATTGTTTAGTTTAGCAAGAAAATCAACCTTTTCTCGAGAAAGAAGATCATGATTCATTTCTAAATCAAGTAACTTTATATTGCAATCATCTAAAGATGATTTCAAAGTCAAATTTTCAGAAGCAATATTGTTCTTTTTAGAAGAAAGATCATTTAATCTAGCATATAGATCCTCATTTGTTTTAGTAGCCTTTTTCAGTTTCTTTTTGCAGTCAACATACTTATCATGAGTTTCTTGTAGACTAACAATTAGATCTTCTTTTGGCAAATCAAGAAGGCTTACCTCTTAAGAATCATCATTATCACCTTCTTTTGCCATGAGACACTCTACATTCTCTTCTCCACTTTCACTCTCACTTGATTCATCCCACACAGCTTTACAAGCTTTTCTCCCTTCTTCTTGGATGAACTTTTCTTTCCTTTCTTTACTTTAGGACATTCATTTTTGAGATGTCCTTTCTTTCCACATTCAAAGCACCTAGGAGGGGAAGAAGAAGAACCAACAATTTTGTTAGATCTAAATCTTCTATATTTCTTACCATTAGTGATTAGAGCTTCTTCTCCTTCTCCATCACTTGTTTCATCACTTTCTTGTGTGACGATCTTTGAAGCTTTGAGAGATATATCTTTCTTTCTTCCTTGTTGAAGTTCACACTCTCGTCGTTCCTCTTCCTCCAAGGTTGCCTCATGGGCTTCTAGGTTGCCAATGAGTTGCTCCATCCTTAGTCGAGTGAGATCATTTGCTTCTTCAATGGAAGTCACTTTGGGCTTGTACTTGGGAGGGAGAGATCTAAGTATCTTTGACACTTGGTCTTCCTCACTAATCACTTTGCCTAAAGCATTCAAACCATTTACAATAGGAGAAAATTTTGCATACATTTCACTAATAGATTCATTTTGATCCATACGAAATTGTTTAAATTTCTGTTTAAGCATTCCGATTTTAGAATTCTTAACTTGAACAGTTCCTTCATATGTTATAAAAAGTCTATGCCATATATCATATGTCGTTTCACAATTTGATATTCTATTAAACTCACCAATGGAAATTGAACAATATAGTATACTTACGGCTTTTGCATTTATTTGGGCTGACTTTACCGTATTAGCATCCCAATTTGCATACTCCGTTTGAGGAAGTTCATATGAAGTTGACACCATTCTCGATAAGTCCCAGTTGATTCCTTGGAAGTAAAATTGCATCATCCTCTTCCAGTACGTGTAGTTACTGCCATCAAAAGTTGGAGGTCTAGCCACGAGTGTTCGTTCCAAGTTGAGGTTGTTGAGTACCCCGTCACCCATTCTTCAAGACTTTGTTAGAGTTCCTTGAAGACCTGCTCTGATACCAATTGAAAAACCACTAGAGGGGGGTGGATAGGGTTTTATGGATATTTTATAATAATTTAACTCAAACAACCACAATTGAGATAATAAGAAGGAGACAAGGTGTTTAGAGTGGTTCCAACCTAAGCAAATACTAAGGCATTCAATCCAATACCTGATTTCTTACCCAACCGAGATTTTGAAAGTATTAAATTTTATTACCTCGCAAGGATATTACATAAAATTACAATACTTTCTACACCCTTTGGACAGCCTTCACCTTGAAGTAGTCTCACCAACTTTGAAGCAGCCTTCCTCGAAGTAACTTCAAGCTCCCCCTTGAAGTAGCCTTCCTTTTGAAGTAGCTTCCTGTTGAGATAGCCTTCTAGAAGTAGTCTAAAGATCTCCTTCTTCACCAAGAAGATCAAACTCTCTCCAATTTGCAGCCTCCAACCCTAGGAGTAGCAAGGAGAGTACAAGCAATAAGAAAGAACAAGAAAGGAAATGGAAATTACAATTTCCCACTTGAAGCACAAGACTTGATTTCCTATATCAAGCGTATTGATATCCTAACCAATGAATATGGAAATGTAGGTTTAGTGGATAGGAGATGCTATCCTATAGGACATGAATTTGGAGCAAGGGAAATGAGTAGCAAGTACTAGTGTTGCTCAATTGCTCAGAACAGATTACCAATTGCAAGTGTGAAAGCTCAAGTATTGCACAAGTGTACTTTGGGTGTCCTATATCTTGTCCTATTTATAGGAATGGCCTATGGATTCTTAAGGATGTTCTAGACACTTTCTAGGGGGTTCATAGTTCTTAACTAGCCTTTAGGTAACCATTAGTTTCTTTAACAACGGCTAGTTAATTAACTCTGAAAAGTGCAGACAGAACTCTTCTCGGTCAAAGAATTGTCAACCGAGAGTCCTTCTCGGTCGAGGACTTGTCGACCGAGGGACTGTCTGGAGCAAGTGTATATAACATTCTACTCCAACTGCCAACTACCTTATCTGTTGTGTCTAACGGCTACCTGGGTCATTCTCGGTCGAAGAGTTTGTCGACCGAGAGAGTCTCCGTCGAGAATTTTGTCGACCGAGATTAACCCTATTTCAATATTTTTAAACCAAGTAATAAGTGTGTGTATGAGTGTGAAGATGTGACACTATTTTAGGGGATGACCTATCTAAGTGTTGTGATTGGCTAGGAAAGATATAACGCTTGATTTACATGATGTCTAAGTACTTGTACATTATATATTTGTACAAGTTTTTACATTTGATTACATTCATGACTTAAAGCAATTTTAGCATATAGATCTTCCAAGTATTTTTCATCCTCCTTATTCCTGCAACACTCAAGTAGCATGTTAGATCCACAAGAATGAAATGTTTGTCATTATCAAAACACAGGGATTAAATGATGTCCATTTAGCCAACACACCTCAAGAGGAGTCATTTGCATCTAGGTCCACAAAACCACTTGTATTACATATCTCATGCCAAAAGATTATTACATAGCATTGTTCACTAGCTCACTGGACACAACCTACACATGTGATAACTTGTCACATATACATGTCATATCTATACAATGAGGCATATATCCAAAACATCATTTCTATATGCAACATCTACAAAACACCCCAAGGACCTGATAGTACAGGGACAACACATAGGACTCTACTACAAAACACTAGCAACATATCCAACCTTCATATAGCTACTGCTCCTATTGTTGCTCATCCTTAACCACGCGATATCTACCTCATCGTGTACAATCACCTAAAAGTTGTGGAAACACATGGGATGAGACCAAATGCCCCAATGAGTGATATAACTCCCTGCCAATGTCTACTATAAGCACAGATAAGATAAAGTAGATAGTTAACACAATTATTAGATGGAGCAGATTCAACTAAAAGATATGTATTAAAATGATAATACATATTAAGCAATTTAGGCAGTTACCATTGAGCAGTAGAGCAATTTAAAATTTTAGAAGGAAAGAAGAACATGTATAACAGTTGATTTCTCTCACCACATTATAATTCAAGAAATCAATACAAAGATAAGGCAAAGGGGTCATCGAATGTTATTTGTGTTTATCCCTATGAAAATATTCCACAAGGCTATAATCCATCTTTTATTAATTCTCTGAGGATTTGAGTTGTACCACCCAGATCCAATCGACTACTATGAAGTAGAAATAGGTGCCATACAAGATCAATGGAAGTGTCAGAATCCATGATCTTCTCCTGCACTTATTGGTCAGTTCAAGTCTGCATCATGGTGACATATAGTCAACCTACAAAGACCGCAAGTTATAGTCAAAGTTATAGTCCTATAAAGACAACAAGTCATAGTCAAGGCTATGGTCATGTAAAACACCTACCCACCTTGGTACATGTCACGACGCTAGAAAACTACGATATATAACCCAATCACTGAGACACAACTGCATATGTCCTTCATCACATCATATCACATATTCATCACTGAGATATGATCATAGTCATTCTCAAAACACTTGGGATCAAGATGTCAAGGACACATAGCCACTTGCACCCGCATACTCAAAAGTATGCGTTCTAGGTTTTCCTTGGGAATACATGTTTCACCATCCAATAAAGTACCGATGTTGAAGATGGATCTATGGCACAGGGAAGCTACATTATTAGGATTTCACTTTATTAGTGTAGTGAATTGAGTATCTTTTAGAATCAATCAATTTACAATGTATAAACCCTAGCCAAACTCTACAAAGATATGGAAGTAATACAACTTCATAGATATAAAATGATAAGGTGTGAACTTGTCACATCATCACATGATACTTATATCCCTGCCATTCACAAGGCCATCACCAACATGGCATCACAACAGGATATCAATCCCTCAATCATAGGTTTAGCGGATTTCAACTCAAACTAGGCATAAAACACTTGTCAGGTCATTAGAGCAAATCACATCATTCCTGCTCAGTCAATATCACATAATGCCTCCACAATGCACATAATCACCACCCTGTATTATATAAGGATCACCATAGCATTCACAAGCTATGGCATACATTCATCCTACAAGGTTAGGATTTACATAGGTAGCAGTGAGAAAATATAATCACATGCTATTCAACCATGCAAGCTCAAAAAATATAACATACCCCAGAATTAAGGTTAGGGTTTTATACACATAGACGATTTAGGTTTTCATATCATTACTTTTCACCAAACCCTAGATACATCATCTCCCACTTTCTTGGAACACATTAAGGTTACAAATCATGATTAGGATTAATCAAACAATCATCCAAACAACACTATGTATCAACCATTTTGATATGTACATGTGTAGCAACCTTACTATGTTACACATATGTAGAGACCATGTACCCATGTAACTTTTGTCAACCATCCCACATACACCCATGTGTAGCGACCATCATGGTCAACTATGGGTAGAGACCATCACCAAAGGTATTTGTTTTAACTGAATCACACAACAAGAGTGGCAACCAACCAAGGCAAACACGTGTTGCGACCAACATAATAATCTAGTAGTTTCGACCAAAATAGAACCAACTTGAAGCTTTTCAATCGAAACAAAACCAACCCATGAGAAGGGAATGTCCACCAAAACAAAACCAACTCAACTTGTATCAGCCAAAAACATTAAGGTTGGTGTAGAGATCACCAACAAACATAGCCATCTTCAAAAGTAGAGATAAAGCAAAGCCAATCTAGATGGTAAACATTAGAACACTAAGAACCATTCTACAATGGAAGACTCCATACAAGATAGTGATCAAAACCCTAAAACCAATCTCCAACATGATCCACCGAGGAACCAAACTAGAAAAGAAAAAAAACCATGCTTCAACCTCAATAAAACCGATTCAAAACATTAAGAAAAACATAAGGGCCTTACCATAGCATGGAGATAAAACCAAGGATCGTGGTGCATGTAAGATAGTCACTTCAACTTCACTTAGTAAAGCACATAAAATTAGGGTTTAAGAAAGAGAGCAATCTACATGAGAATATGATGTGGGTTTTACTGCACTAACATATCCACCTAGGGATAAAATCCCTAAGTGTTTACCAAACCTTGTGCAATAGTACCATCTACAAGAGGACATGTTTTATCACAGTATGGTTAAGGATCAAATCCCAAGGGACAATGTTTTTAAGAATCTTGCTAGTCAAATTTGAATCAACTAAAAGTAATATTTAGAACAAGAGTTGATTTGGGTTTTAGTTAAACTAATTGCAAGGAAAGTAAAAGAGTAGGATTAAAACTAAGTTTAGATTAATGATGGGAATCACTGGGGTGGAATCGGGTATCACCACCACTACTCATGCGAACACATCCAAAATACATCCAGGAAAGATACAACTATCCAAATGGAGTAGCAAACCATCTGTTAGGAAATAGAGTTTGTGTAAGCATCTCCATGGGCTCGATGTCTTGTTACCCACGGGTCACACACTTACTACTCCGGAGATATCCCTTCAGAAGTTCTCATCTGGATATCAACTGTGTTAATCGATATTCAAATCCTAAGTATTGAGGTTCATGAAACAAAGGAATATAATAGATCATGCAAGGCAGGTGATCAACCCACAAGGGGACCAGCATCTCCTACACTGGTGCACATAGTGTGACACTTAATACTGCAATGGAAATGAATGGATTTGAATAAAAATCCAAATAATCATAAAAAACTGAGGAAAATTGTATATGGGTAGATTCAGGGGGCATATGCGAGCTTTCAGTGCAAAACTAGGCCAAAAATGGTGACTAAAACTGAGATGAATATGCATTCATCAAAACACCCCAAACTTAAACATTGCTCATTCTTGAGTAACACAAAATCTGAAACAGTTGCCAATTAAATACTTTCAACTCTTGTGATTGCCTCATCTCCACATCATGTTAGTTTCTTTTCCACTTTGTATGGATGGGCATCTCAACTTCCTGAGACCATTGAACACATCTTACAATATCTTTGTTCCTGAGTTCATTTCCCAAAAGACTTCCTCTCCACTTTCTCCAACATCAAGCATGTCTAACAGCTTTGTAAGAGTCCAGAGATACTCACAGAACAATAAGTGTGCATTTGATCTAACACTGGTGTTTTATAAAAGAGCGGCAAAAATAGGCATTCATTGTGCCTGTAGGTGGAAAAGGGAGTGACAGGGGGTATGGAAGGAAGTAGTAAATCTCTCCTCTATTCGACTAGATATTTTTATTATATGGTTGCAATTACACTTATTGCAACTCTTTTTTTTATGCAAATCTCTCATCTATTTGACTAGAGATTGCTATTTTGTGTGTGTGCACATTGGAATCTATTCTTTTTCATTTTGGTGACACACTCCTATTACATATAGAGGGGTGTGGAAGAAGAGGGTAAAGAAAGGATTGGTGTGCCACCCTGAACTTAGGGTTTGGCACTAATTTTATGGATGTTTGTTTCTTTTTGATGGATGGAGGGGTATGAAGATGGTAAAAGAAGTGTAGAAGAGAGTTCAGATCATAATGCAACTTGATTTACAATTCAGTGCACCGAGTTGTTCTCCTTATCATACTATGCTCAAATAATGACTTGATGGGGATCCAGTGGAGATTCCATGCTATTGTTCCACAAGTCGGTCAGGAAGCACAATGTCTTTGATCCCTCTCAGTTCGATGGATACTTGCAATTTTTGCTGAACGGTCATGATGTTAGGATTCATAAGCTTTACATGGTGATTTCTCACCATTGGCTAGTTTCAGAAATTGTCCCTCTTGAGGCTTTGCCCCAAATAAGGAGGGTATAATGATTCAAAATTGCATGGAAAAAGAAATATGCGGCTAGGTAAAGGCTTTGATTGAAATAAAAGCATCAAAACTTCATCAAGTTTCTATATATCTTTTTTGAAAACTTAAAATTTTGAATATGTTGATCAAAATTTCTTCAAAATTGCAATGATGGAATCTTAAGTCTAAAACATATAGGTGTGGGTGGAAAGTAAAGTATGTACCACCCACCCTCCAGAACACCCCAAACTTAAATGTTTCTCATCTTCGAGTAACACAAAATCTACAACAGTCACCGGTTGAATACTTTCAACTGTTGTGATTGCCTCATCTTCACATCATGTTAGTTTCGTTTCCACTTTTTATGGCTTGGCATCTCAACTTCCTGAGACCACTGAACACATCTTACAATATCTTCATTCCCAAGTTTGTTTCCTAAAAGCACTTCCTCTCCACTTTCTCCAACATCAAGCATGTCTAAGAGCTTTGTCAGAGTCCAGAGATACCCACAGAACAACAAGTGTGCATCTGATCTGACACTAGTGTTTTACAAAAGAGTGGCAAACAGAGGCATCCATTGTGTCTGTAGGTGGAAAAGGGAGTGAAGGGGGCTATGGAAGTAGTAAATCTCTCCTCTATTCGACTCGAGATTTTTATTATATGGTTGCAATTACATTGATTGCAACTCTCTTTTTTATGTGAATATGTCCTCTATTTGACTTGAGATTGCTTTTTTTGTGTGTGCACATTGGCATCTTTTCTTTTTTCATTTTGGTGATACACTATTACAGAGAGAGGGGTATGGAAGAAGCGGATAAAGAAACGAGTCATGTGCCACCCCAAACTTAGGGTTTGGCACTATTTTTATGGTTGTTTGTTTCTTTTTTATTGATGGAGTGGTATGAACATGGTAGAAGAAGTGTAGAAGAGAGTTTAGATCATAATGCAGCTTGATTTACAATTCAGTGCACTGAGTTGTTCTCCTTATCATACTATGCTCAAATAATAACTTTATGGGGATCTGGTAGAGATTCAATGTTATTGTTCGACTAGTCAGTCAGGAACTAAAATGTGTTTGATCCCTCTCAGTTCGATGGATACTTGCCATTTTTACTAAAGGGTCATGATGTTAGGATTCATAAGCTTCACATGGTGATTTCTAAACATTGACTGGTTTTAGAAATTGTCCCTCTTTAGGCTTTTCTCCGAATAAGGAGGGTATAAAGATTAAAAATTGCATGGAAAAAGAACTAGCTGGATAGGTAAAGGCTTTGATTGAAATAAAATCATCGAAACTTCATCTAGTTTCTATACAAACTACTTTGATATTTTAAAATTTTGAAAATTTTGATCAAAATTGCAATGATGGAATCTTAAGTCTAAAATAGATATGTGTGGGTCAAAAGTAAAGTATGTAGCACCCACCCTCCACCCCGAACTTAGAAATTTTCCTATCCTCAGCAAACTCTAAATCCAAGATGGAGGGGAAAAACCATGTCGGTTGGACTGCCATATTTGATTACGTTCCTCTCAACAACATGTCCTCCATCTAAAATCTCAAAAATGAACACTATTATAACTTATGATTACATCTTGCGATGCATTATCTATTGAGTGAAAAAAATTCTAATTCAAAACTAAAATTTTAATCTTAGGTAATGATCGGGTTGCCTCCTGACAAGCACCTTTGTTTTATGTCATTGGCTCGACATGCTTCTTTCAATTTTTTGGTAGATATTCTGGTTTGGAAAGATTCAGTGATGTTTCATTTCTCATGTCAGTAAGGTGGGTTATGAGGTGTTAACACAAGAGAGCATTGAAAGGACAGAGGTAAGGTGGGTTATGAGGTGTTAACACAAGACTGCATTAAAAGGACACTTTTCCACCAAGGGAACAACCATGCAACCACTTGACACATACATGCATTGAAGGGTGATATAACCTAGGTGGTGTAGAAACCACTTAGGTCACTAACACCCCTTGTAGAAATCGAAACATACCATGCACATGTAGCGACCGCTACACTAGGTCACCAAAGAAAGCAAGTTTGAAGAACTCTACTATATGATAAACCCCTTCGACCAAACCACCTCTAAACCACCAAGGTCAAACCAAACATCACCTAGGGTAAGTATAGCAAACACAACACTCATCCAAGACTTGTTATTAGCTCACTACACAATCAAACCCTAGAAAGGTTGTTACTCTACAACAAGGCGACGTAAGAAATCCCTAGCATGACCACATGATGTCACATCATCAACTATGGTCCACACTATGCATGTGACAAATTGCAAGATAGCTCTCACTCATGGATAATTGCAACTTGGTCCAACACAAGTGTACATAGCTCAAACATCAACCAAACAAGACCAAACTAAAAACATAAGATTGTTACGAGTCATGAAAGCATCTCAATAGATATAATTAAGGTTCAAGCATTTTATTAAGAAAAGAAAGCACACTCAAGCACAAAGCTAGATCATGGGCCTTACAAAGCCTGTGATCGGTGAGGTGAGGGTAGAGGGCTGGTGTGTGTATGGTATGTGCTAATGGGACAACAAGGGCACTAGGTCAACAACCAGGATGAGGAGGGGAGCAACTCTCTTGGTGGTTTGTGATCACTAGATACACCAGGCGACAGCGGCAGGCAGAGCCTCTGTGTGGGACAAAACCGCAAAGAAGGAGTGTGAGAAGGAGTGAGATGGGTCAACGGATTTAGGAGGAGCCAGACCCAAGAAAGGATCTACAATCCAGAGAAAAGACAATAGAAAGAAGAGGTATTAAGTGTTGATGTGGCAACTTCCTATTAGTCCAAAGGTACTTATTTAGAGTAATTATAACAATTAGTTGGTAACTCGAATGGAGGCATGCTATAGATGAAAGTTGATCATAAAAATGAGGGAGATATGAATAAAATAGTTTCAGAGTCTAACTATGCTTCCAACTCCAAAACTAGTGCAACGATGGGTTTAAGTGGTGATTAGTGCATGAAAATTGTAGTTTTGAATATTAACAAATTGAATATGTTAAAAACCTATCTTTTATGCTATTATATGATCTTGTTGAATAATCTGATTTCCGTTATGACCATGATAATGAAGATGATAATTGGAGTTAACAAATTGGATAGCCATACATGTGAATAAATAGGTAATGAAACAAAGGTCATATCTTGTTATGTCAGTTAATGAAGCTAATATGAACTAGATGTTCATAATAAAGGGATATGGTAGATTTGATGATCATGGTTACCTAATATGAATTAGGGTTCCTAACTTATCAAAACAATGAACAACGGGAATTGAAATATCAAACCTAACCCTTCTGATAACTCGATGTTGAGGAAACTTAAAACCTAGATTAGGACCCAAGTAGGGTTGATGTGATTAATGAGATGATGACATGTTAGGATTTATATACATGCAAATTAATTTTGAATTGCTTGGATCTGTTGACTGGATTGATTGCCTATGCTTGAAGTAAATTGCATAATATGCATGGCTCACCATTAAGGTACATGGTTACGTCTATGACTAACCACAATAGTTTTCTGGTGTGTTCTGAGTGTTCCTCAAGGGTTGAACAACTAGACTATTGGATATTTATTTAGTAATGTTCAATTATAATGAAAACTTTGAGTATCACATAATGAAAGATTATGTGAATAAAAGGACAATTCTTATTTGCAAGTATTTGATGGAATATATGTTGTTAGTTTACTTGCACACCTTTGCATGCACCCCGTGTACACAATATAACTTGTTATACTAATCCATGGTTTTATTTCATGATGTTTTAGGTACATTCTAGATAAAATGATATCAAGAAATGATGGACATCATAGTCAGCTAAAATTACTAGAAGAAATTAGAGTTAACTTGTATGGAGGATTAGATAGATATTTATTCTCATATAGTTCTCGTATGTACAATTTTGATTATGAAACATTATGTAAGTTCTAAAGGAAAAACTTGTAAACAATGTTTATGAATCAATGAAAATTATTTACTTTTGATTATTATTTGTTTAAAATCTCAATCCTTGGGAAAATTTTAGATAAATGGCTCTCATCTTTTTTAATTTCCTTAATTTGGGGTTGCTGAAAAGTGAGGTCGTTACACTTCTTGTGTGATAGCTTCCATCCCACAAGAGGTGACACGTGGTGGGTGTAACTTCATACACAGCAAAAATGTTGTATCGGGTTGTCAAGGCACTAAATTGGAGGATCGATCCTAGATAGCTGGTAGGGAAGAGTCTTGGTGCAAGGAGTAAAACTCAAGGAGTAAGAGACGAGTGTGGTGATTGCTGGTGGTTTTCTATCATCAGACTAGTCCAGTCTACTACTTGCATCGTAGGTTCACCTAGGTATGGAAAATGGGAGGGTATGGGTAACCCATATCCATAACCACTTACCCACTTAATTTTTGGTCTAACCTTACCCACCCTTTTAGTGGAAAAAATATACAGACACATACATATACTTGTCCAACAAGTTACATGTACCCAATATCAACCAATTTGTTACTAACTATGCAATTTTGATACCAACTTTACACTATGTCACAACTAGTTTCTAGCCTCAAATAACTACAGATGGAACTACAACATGAGAATTTTTATTACCATATAAGTTGTATTTGTGACTAGTTTTTATTAAAAAAAATACATATAGTATCATATTAAATAAGCTTACTGCAAATTTATTTATCATGAAGGTGGACATCCATTTCATCGTTAGGCGTCGAGTAATCCAATAAAATGCCTTTGAGAAAGACAAAAATTTACTTGCTTATCGTGATCCTACATAATTAGTTTATACAAAAAGGATTATGTTGGATCAACTCAATAAGGTTTCTATATAATTAAATACCATCCCAAATGACCATAGATTGATATATTAATGGAACCAATTCTACACCCAATTTGTGCTAGCTCTTTTGAATCTAATTGAATTTGTGTAAATTAGTTTTGTGGCCTTCTAATGTAATTGTCCTAGCTATCATGCAAAAATTCAATCTTTCTCCACCTTCATCATAAATCTTCATGTACAAGTCCTTTGCCTCCTTTTTCCAAGACTACAAGATCATGAAAGGTGTGATCCATACTTCCCCAATCCTCCCTTTAGAGTCCCAACAACTATCAAATAACCACACTTATAATAGGCACAAAGGTGATTGAAGAGGGAAAACGTGATTGTAAAACAAGCATACATAAACATTGAGGAGTGTTGGGACAAGGTGGAGTAGGAGGCTTTAGAGTAGTTGTTGTTGGTATGTATGCCCATAGAGAAAGTCATGTGATGATACTTTGTAAATGAATTGAATAATAATAAAGGCAATTTCTGATCTATATGTTTTAACTATTTTTGAGATGATAGTGTAACATGATAGATGTCTAAAGAATTTTTTTACTCGATGACGTATGCTTTTGGGTTGAGGACCTAAATGATGAGATCATACGGATGTTAAGAGTGTGCATTCTTGTTCGGTCCCTAGTCAGTTGTTATTTTGGAAATAACCATAGACATCAATAACACTAAAGACTAGATTATGTGTTGGTTGATGACAGAATCTCATTAGTCATTATATAGTGATAGCAAACCAAGCACATAGGTACTTGTTAGAGAACAAGTATACCAGACAGACCCACCATGAGAGTGATACATGGAACCCTGATTTGGTAGTCATAATCATCTCTCACAGTGATGGTGGTGGGTGTGATTCTTCGACCTGAAATCACTACACTCAACACATGTCGTTGGGTACACTTTGACATCATCAAACACAGTCCTACAACATGGGTTGTTATAAAGGTGATGATTGGGTGACTTTGACACATGGGGCTTTTGAGGGGTGAGTGATAGATATGGGATTTGTCCCTCCTAAGGGAGTTTGATGTCCATGGCCACTTGATGAGTAGGATTGAGAAAGGCATGCACATGCATGTGTGAATTAAAATGTGATATTGATGTCACACACATCTCACCCAGTCTGCTCTGAGATCAAGGAAATGGATGAAGGTTGAAAGGATGATAATACCATGCCTTGAGTTCATTCAGGACATTAGTGACAAACGAATTATACATTCATTGTAACACCATTCGCAGATTGTAGGATTGAACGTTGTTCTCCAACTTTCTATTTCACTTGGGTAGCATTGATGTGTGACTAGGCACCGCTCTTTGCATGAGAAGTCATAAGTGTTATGGACTTTCACTTCCAACGTGAAATGGACCTATAGGGTCACACATAAAGGATTTAACCTGGAAGAGGAGTTTGTCCACAAATGATGTTTAGATTGATTACTAAAAGAGTTTAGTAGTTCAATTAAACACGCAATCGATTGATAGCTCAAAATCATAGTATTCAAGGTGTTGGATCAAATGATTAGAGTATCAGATTGATTGAAACTGCGATTGACTGACCTGCTGCCCCAACCGGTCGGCTCATGGAGATGAACTAATCGGCTCAGGCTCGTGAGCCCAGCAGCTCAGGTTATGAATCGATCTGTTCCCTTAGTTGAACTGGTCGGATGACCAACCTAGTTCGTTTCACTTATCAAATTTTATTTGGACAAGGACTAATATGTGATTAGTTGGAAACAAACAAGGAAAGTCAATTTGAGTTGGACCAGGAGCATGAACCGATCGGCTGAGATGCCACAAACGATCGGTTCAGGTGTGAACTGATCGGATGAGGTCACCAACCGACTATTTCAGGGTTGAAACGGTCGGTTCAACTAACGCAGTTTGTCCGATTTTGTGGAAAATCTCGAACCCTTCTACTCCTACTTTAATCCTGCATTGCCCAGGGTAGAAAACCCTATCCCATGACTCTCCTATATATATAGGGTATTGGGTGCTTCTCAAAGCACAACTCATAACACCAGTTGCTCTGCAAAGTTGTCGTTCTCTCTGGTTTTGGTAATCGAGAGAGCCCGAGCAAGTGTTACCCGATAAGGGAGGAACAGCGAGGGAAAGACAACTATAGAAAGGCAACTGGTTATAAGAGAGTGTGTCGGTGAATAGTACGCTGACAGGAGGGTGCAACTCCTTCCAATTCCTTGTGGGACAAGGAGATCGAAGTTCCAGGTGGTCCGTGTGGACTACTTCATAGGCGGGAGACTTCTGCAGCTCGGAGGATAGCTGTCAATCCTGACAGTCCCGGTGAGACCAGGAGCTGCACAGACACTGTGCAAGACTGGAGGTGAAGACTGCACAAGCCGTGAGGTAAATTCTCCGAGCAAGCCTCGGGACAAGGTATGTCTCTACAAACCATCCTTCCTATTGTATAAACATTGACGAGATTCCTTTATTCTGGGTTTGGGAGAAGAAAATTGTGTTTCCGCTGCCTTCTCTATCTCCCCTAAAACCCTACATTGGTATTAGAGCCACGTCAACTATTCTATACTTTTGGATTATCGATGTGATCAATTTTGGTTTGTCGCCTTTATTTATTGCATATGATGCGAATAAAATTGTCTTTATGCATGTCCAATCTTAAATCCACAAATCCCTATATACATATATGATATATAATATAAATGCACTCGTTGTGCGTCGCTCTTAAATGAGTTTTGTGGTGGATGTATAGTATGGTTATGTCCAATAAACCCTATGTATGTGTGCTTGGTTGAATGTGGTTGCTTGCATCTCGGTCTGCGCACTGATCCCCTATCTCTTATTCCTGATGTAACTCGAGATAACTTGAGATTTCTTTCCAACCTTTACTCCCCCCGAATGTAACTTGGGGTTTTCCTTTTCTAAATGTAAAATAGGATAGATATTTTATTGTTATGTCAAAGAACGGTGGACAACTTGACGATGACTGAGATGATCGGTTCAAGGCGTGAACCGATCAGTTGGCATTCTAGATGACTGGTTCGAGGAGCGAGACAAGCGAGTGGCGACCTGAGGAGATGCACAATGACCAGTGAACCGATCGGTTGGAGGTGCCAGTCGATCAACTGGTGGCACCCAACCGACCGGTCTGATGGTGAGCCAATCAATCATGGAGATGAGTTGATCAAACCCAGAAAGGCAAAACACAAAGTTCATCTTATACAGGTTGCATGTGATGTGGACCTAGATGACTGTGACTCCTCTTGGCTCGAGGAATCACATTAGGATGGCCATAATCATTGCTTTTATTGTTTCACATGTTTTCTGTGGGATATAGCATGTATATGACACTTACTATATTGTGGTGATTGGATATGTATATGTACCTATAAAAACCAAATCCCTCATTAAATATTAAAGTTTTAGATGCATTCCAAATGCAACACACGTGAAAAGCTTGATCGGCCAAGTGTGAGCACGCCCTAGCGTGGTGCTGTTGGTATGTATGCCCTGAGAGCCAATCATGAGATGATTGGTGGGATACATTAAGATTGATTTGATAAACATCAAAGGCAAGCTTCCAATTCTTTCTGGTTCAGTCATATGAGATAGTGATAGAACAGATTGAATGTCTAGAGAATGACAGTACTCAATGACGTATGCTTTCAGGTTAAGGACTTGAACGATGAGATCATACAGATACTAAGAGTTTGTACATTCTTGTTATGTCCCTAGTCAGATGTCATTGTGGAATGTAGATAGACAACAATGACACACAAGATTAGATTGTGGTGTTGGTTGATGACAGAATCAATTAATTGATAGCTCAATGTCATAATGTTCAAGGTGTTGGACACATTGATTGGAGTATCATATTGATTGAAACTGCAATTGACTAATTCTACACAATCTGCACTCCCAACCGATCAGCTCATGTGATGAACCGATCGGCTCAGCATGGTGAACCGATCGGCTCAGGTGGTGAGTCGATCGGCTCATGGACAGGGTGAAACGATTGCTTCAAGTGTTGAAACGATTGGTTCAACTGTTGCAACCGAGCAAGTTGGGAAAGTAGGATTGGTGAGAAATTTCCTTTCATTTCACTTGTCCAATTTGATTGGAACAAGGATTGGTATTTGATACCAATTAGAAACAATAGATGGAAAGTCAATCGGGAACTGACCAGGACCACGAACCGACCGGTTCAGAAATGAACCGACCATTTCATGGGTCCCAACCCATCGGTTGAGGTGTCAACCAACCGGCTCAGGTCCCCAACCGACCATTTCAGGAATGAAACGATCGGTTCAGGTTACGCAGTTGGTTGTTTTTGTGGAAAATATCGAACCCTTCTACTCCTGCTTTAGTCCCGCATTGCCCGGGATAGAGAACCCTGTCCAATGACCCTCCAATATATAGGGGTATTGGGGGCTTCTCAAAGAACAACACAGTGCAACCAGTTGCTCTATAAAGTTGTTGTTCTCTCTGGTTTTGGCAACCGAGAGAGAGCCTGAGCAAGTGTTACCCGATAAGGGAGGCACAACAAGGGAAAGACAACTGCAGAAAGCGATTGGTGGCAGGAGAGTGTGTCAGTGACTAGTACGCTGACAGGAGGGTGCGACTCCTTCCAATTCCTTGTGAGACAAGGAGATTGGAGTTCTAGGTGGTCCGTGTGGACTACTTTAGAGGCGGGAGATTTTTGCCGCTCAGAGGACAGCTGACAATCCCGACAGTCCCAGTGAGACCAGGAGTCGTCAGTCCCGGTGCGACCAGGAGCTGCACAGACACCGTCCAAGACCAGAGGTGAAGACCGCACAAGCCGCGTATTGTCGCCGAGCAAGCCTCGGGACAAGGTATGATTCCACAAACCATCCTTTCCTACTGTATAGACGTTGACGTGTTTCCTTGTTCTGAGTTTGGGGAGGAAACTTTTTGTTTTCGTTGCCTTCTCTGCCTCCCTTAAAACCCAACAGTGGTATCAGAGCCACGTCAACTACTCTATACTTTAGGATTATCGATATGATCGATTTTAGTTTGTCGCCTTTATTTATTGCATACGATGCGAATAAAATTGGCTTTATGCATGTCCAATCCTAAATCCTCAAATCCCAATATACATATATGATATGTAATATGAATGGACTCGATACGCGTCGCCCTTAAACGAGTTTTGTGGTGGATGTATAGTGTGATTATGGCCAATAAACCCTATCTGTGTATGGTTGTATGTGGTTGCTTGCATCTCGGTCTGCACACCGATCTTCCTTCTCCTATTCCTAATGTAACTCAAAATAATTCGAGATTTCTTTCCTACCTTTGCTCCGCTCGAATGTAACTCGAGGTTTCTCTTTTTACAATGTAAAATAGGATAGAATTTTATTTCCTGTTATGTCAAAGAATGGATGACATCCTGACGACAGCTGAGATGATCGGTTCAAGGCATGATGAGATGCACGATGACTAGGCGAATTGATCGGTTGGAGGAGCCAACCGATCGGCTGGTGGCACCCAGCCGACCGACCTGATGGCGAGGCGATCAGTCATGTGATGAGTTGATCAAACCCCAGAAAGGCAAAGCACAAAGTTCATCTTGTATAGGTTGCATGTGATGTAGAACTAGATGACCGTGATTCTTCTTGGCTCGAGGAATCACATTAGGATGGCCATAATCATCGATTTTATCATTTTGCATGTTTTCTGTGGGATATAGCAAGTATATGATAAGTACTATATATTGTGGTGATTGGATATGTATATGTATATAAAACCAAATTCCTCATTAAATATTAAGTTTTAGATGCCTTCCAAATGTGACACACATGAAAAACTTGATCGACCAAGTGTGGGCACGCCCAAGCGTGGTGCACCGTCTATCTCGTGGAAGCGTGAAGGATGGATATGTGGGTCTTCCCAAGTAGGGTGAATATTCATCGTGTTTGCTTTGGGTCGGACTTAACAAGGTGACCTAGATAGGATCTAGCACCTTGAGGCATGGAGATTATCATGGAAAGGAGTTGCATATGACATCTTATGAAGAGTTGCATATGATGCAATTGGCAAGAGCTGCCTACCTGAGAGATCTAAGTTGTGGGTGACAGCCCAAGTTGGCCCATGACTTAGAAGATTTTAGGATCTTGCCCACTAGAAGATTGTACAATGCAATCTTCCGAATTGATGGTGAGGGCTATCAATTTGAAGTAAAATAGTGGGAGTGATAATTAATTAAAGGCCTAATTATATCATCAACTTTTCAAATCAATCAAATAAGTCAAAATGAGTTTTGGACTAAAATTGCATATTTTCCTTTTGTAGTACAAATGACAACAAACAACAATCACTTTTCTTTGTGATCGTTCCTTGAAAAGGACAGGCTAAATGGGACAAACTTCCACGACTGGTATAGGACATTGAGAATTGTTCTCACTCAAGAGTGAAAGCTCTATGTCCTGGACACTCCAATTCCAGAGGAACCTGCTCCTAATGCACCAAAGACAGAAAGGGATGCTTACAAGAAGCATTCTGATGATGCCATTGATGCAAAGTGCTTGATGTTGTGCTCTATGAACCACGAGTTGTAGAGACAACATGAGAACATGGGTGTCATTGATATGATTCAGCATATCAAGAACATGTATGAAGATCAAGCACGGCAAGAGAGATACGATGTCTCAAGGGCATTGTTCAAGTGTGTCATGATAGAAGGAGATCCAGTTGGTCCTCACACACTCAAGATGTTTGGGTATGTGGAGAACCTGACAAGACTAGGATTTCCACTGAACCAAGAGTTGGCTACTGACGTGATACTGCAATCATTGCCAGAATCCTAGAGTCAGTTTGTGATGAACGACAACATGAACATCTTTGATAGGCCACTATCATAGTTGTTGGGCATGATGAGGACAGTCGAGACACAGATGAAGAAGGACAAGCCTAAGTATGTGATGGTGATCACGAGCAAGAAAGGCAAGTCCAAGCGCAAGGACAAGGGCAAAGCTAAGAAAGGTTCCGATGCTAGCCAGGAGCCCAAGTCGTCTTCAGCTCTCAAGGCCAAGGGGGGCGTGACCAAGAAAGGCAATTTCCAGCATTGTCAAAAGCCAGGACATTGGAAAAGGAATTATCCTCTCTATCTGGAAGAACAAAAGAAGAAGGAGGTGACCAACGTCTCTACTTAAAGGTGTCATGAAAGTAAACTTGTAACACTTTTGAGGTATATGATACCAAGATGTAAAGTGTAAAGCACTCAATAATTGGGGCAAGTGTTGCCGCAATAGTAAGGAGTACTTTAGTTTATTTTCAGCCTAAAGGGCATGTAATACAGTTATGAACTGCTATTTCATATTTGCCAATAGATAAAAACACTTTATTTTTGCATATTGTATGACAATGATGGAAATTAATAAAGTTGATGTTTCAATCTTTTAAGATATGATCTTTGTGGCAATGCCTTGTTTATCTTGTGGTATTTGATATGCATAAGCTAAAATGATACCTAAAAGTTATAGATAACTCAAACAATCAAATTAGCATAAATCATGAGAAATTCATATCTAGTTTCCATATGATGGATAAATCTAGACTTTTTTGGTTAGAGAACCAGTAAGAGACATGAATATCATGAACATGATTAATCAATCTTCACTAATGGTAGTGGGAGAATGATTATCCTATTAGGTATAATACATGTGATGTATTTGCATACCTATTGGAACAAATGCTAATACTTCAAATGGTGTTTAGAGAAATACCAATATGAATATCTTGAAGTGTTCAAGATTATCATAGATGAAGTACAAATTTGGTAAAGTGTTAATTCTTGATGAGATCAATGAATGAAATACTTGGACCAAATGTGTGTGATCCTTATGAGTGATTATGATAGTGTATCATAGTGAACTCTTGATTAAGGCATGGTGATGTCTAAATGAAGAAGGAATCATACTCTAAGGAATTAGAGAATGATTATCAAATAACTGAATTCTTCTTAATAAAAGAATACCCCTCACTAATAAAAGAAATTAAGAATCACAAGGGTTGTGAATTCTTATATCCTTACACATAAATTATCTATGTGATGAGTTTTTCATGTGATGAGTCAACTATCTAGATGAATATGAGGAACCGAATTTTGAGTTATGGTTTATGACCATTACATCCTAAATGACATCCATGTAAACCATAAGGCATGACCTTGATGGTAGCACCCATTGGAATGAAATCCATAAGTGCAAATGAGTCTTAAGTGTTAAGACACATGGATAACATTTTGAGAAGGATGATGCTGGTTGATTGCAACTTAATGACTTAGACATTTGGCATATGGATACTAAAACCGCATTCCTATGAGGAATAAAATAAGGATGTGTATGTGACACAACCTATAAGGTTTATGAATCCACAAATGCAAATGAAGTCTATAAGTTACAATGGACTAATCAATGTGATTGATTGAGTACAAGCAACTCAGAATTGGATCTTTACTTTGATGATATAGTCAAAGGGTTTGACTGATATGTCAAAGATAAAGAAGGGATCTGTGATTTAGTGGGAGCGTGTTCACATTCCACATGTTGATGTGAAATGGAAATGTTCTAGAATGGAAATCCAAAAGTGGAAATTATCTTAAAGGAAGATAGAGATGTTTCCTATGTGATAGGAATAGAGATCTATAGAGATAGTTCTCGAAAACCTCTTGACCTGAAAAGAGAAAGCATACATTGGCAATCTCTACTGAAGGGTTCAGTATGCACAGATTCAGTGGGAGAAAACTTGTCCATGTTACATGGAATTAGTATCCCAAGGCCAAGTGTCCAATTCTTATGAAGATTGCGAACACTAAGAATAGATATGGATCTATCATGTATGTAATCATCCCATTATCTTGCATGTATCAACATGGCAAGAACAAAATGCAATCATCATCTTGTATGTAGGACATGGCATTATGATGGGCTCATCCTGATAACTCGTATGTGGGACATGACGAGTGGATGTTTGTCTACTTCTAGTAAGGGTTACTGGAATACCATTAGAACTTGATAAGTACTTGAGAAGAACTTGAGAAGTACTAGTTCTATGGAGATAAGGAAGAGTTCAATTTAAAGAGTTACATTGATGCAAACTTCCAAAAGGATGGAAAATTAATCACAAAATATATATAGGATATATAAAAGTGAAAGTTTGTTGTTAATTGGAAGTGTTCCAATAAAACCATTTAAAAGGAAATGTCGAGTATCTATGAGTTAGAGAACAGCAGTGGATACTATATGGGTCTAGAAGTTCATGACATGAACTTATAGATATTTCTCTCATTGATGACAAGTATGGAATCCTTGATCATGCAATGTGGCTAAAGGTTAGCAAAGGAATACTAGATCGCATATTACGGCAACTCCATCTCATACGTGTGACGTATAGTGAAGAGATGAGAGACATGCAATTTATACTGACTTTGGCAAGGTGTTGCCATAACTCACTATGTTGGCACTAGAGCACAGTAACATGTGGGACATGTTTGAAGATCACTATGGATATGATTCAAGGGTGATTGGCTCGCAGTGCAAGTGGGAGTCTGTTGGTATGTATGCCCTGAGCGCCAATCATGGGATTATTGGTGGGATACATTAAGATTGATTTAATAAACATCAAAGGCAAGCTTCCAATTCTTTCTGGTTCAGTCATATGAGATAGTGATAGAATAGATTGAATGCCTAGAGAATGACAGTACTCAATGACGTATGCTTTCAGGTTAAGGACCTGAACGATGAGATCATACGGATACTAAGAGTTTGTACATTCTTGTTATGTCCCTAGTCGGATGTCATTGTGGAAGGTAGATAGACAGCAATGACACACAAGACTAGATTGTGGTGTTGGTTGATGAAAGAATCTCATTAGTCATGATATAGAGATATCAAACAAAACACATAGGTACTTGTTAGAGAACAAGTGTACCGGACAGACCCACCGTGAGTTTGACACATGGAACCATGACATGGTAGTCACAGTCAGTTCTCACAGTGATGGTGGTGAGTGTGATTCTTTGACCTGAAATCACTACACTCAACACATGTCATTGGGCACACTTTGACATCATCAAATGCAATCCTGAAACATGGGTTGTTATAAAGATGATGATTGGGTGGCTTTGACACATGGGGCTTTTGAGGGGTGAGTGATAGATATGGGATTTGTCCCTCCTGAGGGAATTTGATATCCATGGCCACTTGATGAGTAGGATTGAGAAAGGTGTGCATACATGTGTGAATCAGTATGTGATATTGATGTCATACATATCTCTTCCAATCTACTCTGAGATCAAGAAAGTGAATGAACATTGACAGGATGACTATTCCATGCCTCGAGTTCATTCGGGATATCAATGACAAAGGAATTATATATTCACTGTAACACCATTCACCGATTCTAGGATTGAAAGTTGTTCTTCAACTTTCTATTTCACTTGGGTAGCACTGATGTGTGACTAGGCACCACTCTTTGCTTGTGAAGTCATAAGTGTTATGGACTTTCACTACCAATGTGAAATGGACCTGCAGGGTCACACACATAGGATTTAACCTGGAAGAGGAGTTTTGTCCACAAACAATGTTTAGATTGATTACTAAAGGAGTTTAGTAGTTCAATTAAACACTCAATTAATTGATATCTCAGTTTCATAATGTTAAAGGTGTTGGACACATTGATTGGAGTATCTCATTGATTGAAACTGCAATTGACAGATTCTGCACAATCTGCACTCCCAACCGATCGACTCATGTGATGAACCGATCGGCTCAACATGGTGAACCGATCGGCTCAGGTGGTGAGTCGATCGGCTCATGGATAGGGTGAAATGATTGCTTCGAGTGTTGAAACGGTCAGTTCAACTGTTGCAACCGAGCAAGTTGGGAAAGTAGGATTGGTGAGAAATTTCCTTTCGTTTCACTTGCCCAATTTGATTGGAATAAGGATTGGTATTTGATACCAATTAGAAATAAAAGATGGAAAGTCAATCGGGAACTGACCAGGACCACAAACCGACCGGTTCATAAATGAACCGACCGTTTCATGGGTCCCAACCGATCAGTTGAGGTGTCAACCAACTGGCTCAGGTCCCCAACCGACCGTTTTAGGAATGAAACGATCAGTTCAGGTTACGCAGTTGGTTGTTTTGTGGAAAATCTCGAACCCTTCTACTCCTGCTTTAGTCCCGCATTGCCCAGGATAGAGAACCCTATCTCATGACCCTCCTATATATAGGGGTATTGGGGGCTTCTCAAAGAACAACACAGTGCAACCTGTTGCTCTGTAAAGTTGTCGTTCTCTCTGGTTTTGGCAACTGAGAGAGAGCCTGAGTAAGTGTACCCGATAAGGGAGGCACAACAAGGGAAAGACAACTACAAAAAGCGACTGGGGGCAGGAGAGTGTGTCAATGACTAGTACGCTAACAGGAGGGTGCGACTCCTTCCAATTCCTTATGAGACAAGGAGATTGGAGTTCCAGGTGGTCCGTGTGGACTACTTCAGAGGCGGGAGATTTCTTCCACTCGGAGAACAACTGTCAATCCCGACAATCCCGGTGAGACCAGGAGTCGTCAATCCTGGTGCGACCAGGAGCTGCACAAACACCGTCCAAGACCGGAGGTGAAGACCGTGCAAGCCACAAGGTATTGTCGCCGAGCAAGCCTCGGGACAAGGTATGATTCTACAAACCATCCTTTCCTATTGTATAGACGTTGACGCGTTTCCTTGTTCTGGGTTTGGGGAGGAAAATTTTTGTTTCCGCTGCCTTCTCTGCCTCCCTTAAAACCCAATAGGTGCACCGTCTATCTCATGGAAGCGTGAAGGATGGATATGTGGGTCTGCCCTAGCAGGGTGCATATTCATCGTGTTGGCTTTGGGTCAGACTTAACAAGGTGACCTAGATAGGATCTAACACCTTGAGGCATGGAGATGATCATGGCAAGGAGTTGCATATGACATCTTTCAAGAGTTCATATGATGCAATTGGCAAAAGTTGCCTACCTAGAAGATCTGAGTTGTGGGTGACGGCCCTAGCTGGTCCATGACTCAGAGGATTTTAGGATCTTGACCCACTAGAAGATTGTACGCTGCAATCTTCTGAATTGATGGTGAGGGCTATCAATTTGAATCAAAATAGTGGGAGCAGTAATTAATTAAAGGCCTAATTAACTATTGTCAAATTTCATTCAAATCAAATCAAATAAAAAGGAGTTTTGACAAATGAAATTTTCTCTTATAGAAAGGAAAAAGGATCATCTTTTAAAATGGGCAAATTAATTGAGAATAAATTCCATATCTGGTTGGGGATTGTGAGAAATGTTCTGCACAATCCAAATATACAGGTAGCCTTTGAATCCACTCTATGTACGCTTAAGAAGAAGGATAGTTCATTAATGGAGATCAATGGAACAAAGTATAAGGACAAAGGTGAGGGAGAGAAGGGTTCTCTCGCTGAACCAATGTCAGAATCTTCTGCACTCAAAACATGGAGAGGATGGAAGGAACGATGGAAGAAGAAGCGAGAGATAGAGATCTCTACTTCTGGTGTATACATGATAGAGATTAACTTTACTACTTCCTTATCATGGGTACTTGATACCGGATGTAGATTTCACATTTGTTCAAAAGTGAAGGATCTTAAAAGGAGTAGGCCTTTGGGGAAAGGCGAGGTTGAACTATGTGTTTCCAATGGGGAAAGGGTTGCCGCTAGTGCCGTAGGAACCTATGAGTTAACTCTACTTAGTGGGATAATAGTAAAGTTGAAGAACTGCTATTATGTACCTGCCATAAATAGGAATATCATTTTGGTCTCTTTTTTGGACAAGGATGGCTTTGAATTTCTTATTAAGAATGGAAAGTGTTCCATTTCGAAAGATGGGATCTTTTATGGCAGTGCCCCAATGTCTTATGATCTATACTTGATAGATCTAGAAACAAGTGTATACCATGTAAACACCAAAAGGCAAAGACTCAACAACTCAAATAAAATGTATCTTTGGCATTGTCGTTTAGGGAACATAAATGAGAAGCTGATGAATGCATATTCATCTTGATTTTCTATCACCCTTTTTATAACCAATTTGATTCAATACTTTCAATTTATCTCTTAAACCTCACAAATTGCAAGTTTTCTAGAAAAATATAATTATTATGATTTTTGATCAAATTTATATTGATTTGGTTCAGGTCTAAACCAGGTTCTATCATCATATGGAATTCACTAAAGAATCTCTCACCAATCAGTCTTGACCAAACGGTCTGCTCTAATGGTTCTGACCAATCGGTCAGACCAAATAGTTTTCACCATTCAGTCTGACCAATCGGTCTGACCAAACGGTTCTCACCATTCAGTTTCACCAATCGATCTCATCAAATGGTTTTTCCTAACGATCTCAAGACCGTTTGGTCCCATTCATTTTCAAGACCGCATGAGCCCAAATGGTCCCAAAACCATACGACGTCTAACGATTTCAAAATTGTTTGACAATGAAACAGTTTGACAACGAAACCATTTGGATCCGTTCAGTCCCAAGACTGTTTGGAGCCATTCGGTCCCAAGATCATTTGCCCTCAACACCGAACAATACATGAAGACTGTTTGAGGCATGCAAGTTTGTAACCATTCGGTCCCGAGACCGTTTGGAGCCATTCGGTCCCAAGACCGTTTGGTGACATTCGTTCCCAAGACCGTTTGGTGCCATTTGGTCCCGAGACCGTTTGCTCGCAAGACTGAATGAAGCTGAGAGACCGATTACATCAAGACCATTTGGGCACATGCGTGAAGACCGAATGAAGATCGAATCCAAGGCTGATTGGATCCTAACGGTTTTGAGACCGTTTGGATCCATTCGGTTTGCAAAGACACACGACCGTTTGGTCATCCAAATGGTCTCCGGACTATTTGGGATGTCCAAACGGTATCCAAACCATTTGAAGACCAAACGATCTCAAAACTATTTGTAGGACAAACGGTCCCCAAACCATTTGGAGCACTATTCACAGCAAAAACGTGCCCACCTCATCCAAGCCTATAAATAGGACCACAAGGGTCCTCATTTGGGCATCGACTCCAGTACGCCGACAGGCTGCCGAAGGTCCCATCCAGCTTCAACTTCCACACCATCTTCCACGCCCACCTGCTCCTCTTGGCACCAAGCAAAGACAGAAGAAGAGAGAGAAGGTGGCGAACGAGTTCTACCTAGCCTTCCTTGGTGCTTCTTCCTCCTCGTTCAAGATCTGCCACGACGCGATGTAGAAGATCGCATCATCTTCACCGAGCTGCGATCATATTCTTCATCATGCTCATGGCGGAACCCTCCCTTTCTCTTATTCTTCTTATTTCTCGCATCATGAGCGAGTAGTTCCTTTTTCCTGGGGTGCGGGGACTAGCCCCGCTGCCCATGCAAGCATGTTCTTTTGTTAAGCATTCCATGGCAATGTATATAACTTTTCGTTTCACTATTAAATGATATGTTTGTAGTTGGTTACCTACTTGATTTCATCTCATTCTTCCCTATATTGCAAAATCTTTTATATGTAGGATAGAATGGCGGTTTACAAAGTTTGACTCCTTGACGAGAACTTCTGATAGGATTCCTTGAGGTAGTAAGTGTATGATTTGTGAGGGGATGAGACATCTTGCCTACGGTGACGATTCTGTGGTCCAAACATCCCTCAGGGAGGACCATAGCCTTAGTTGGATTTTGTATCATTTTTGTTTATCATCGATGTTTTCTTGTAGATTAATCACTTGCTTTCTTAACGTTTAATGCAATTGACTCTGTGACGAGAACTTCTGATGGGATTCCTTGAGGTTGTAAGTGTATGATTCGGGAGGGGATGATACATCTAGCCTACGGTGACGCTTCTGTCGTCTAAACATCCCTTAGGGAGGACCACAACCTTCGTTGGATGTTGTATCTCTGGAGTCGTAAGTATATGAACTGGATGGTGACGAGACATCTGATACCTAAGGTAATACTTACGCAAGCCTAACGCCCATATGGGGGGTTTTGCAGTAGCTCCACTTGGATAGTTATATCTTGTCAGGATGTTTGATGTTTGGATGTGTTTGCATGTGTAGTGGTGGTGAAACCCGAGACCATCCCAGCGATTCCATATCATTGATCTAAATCCAACTTTAATTCAGCTTTTACTTTCTTGCATTTAGTTTAATTAACATCAACCAAATCAATAGTTTTAAATATTAGTCTTACTTGAGCTAGATTCGACTGACACAGATTCTTAAAAACGTTGTCCTTTGGGTTCGATCCTTAACTATACTGTGATATGACTTGTCCACTTGCGGGAGGTATTATTTCACTTTGGTTTTGGTAAAAGCTCGGGGATTTCAACCCCGAGTGAGTTTGTTAGTGCGATAAAATCCCACATCAAATTCTGGCGTCGTTGTCGGGGACAACAAAATCAATTAGTCAAATCTAGTTCTTTTGAGGCTAATCTAGGATTTTAATTTTCTTTTGATACAATCGATCATCTACTTGAATTTGACTCTACTATGTGGTTCTCACTTTCGAAATCTTTCTAATTTAGGTACAACCCAAGGCATAGTGCATGTGTCGTTCGGACAGCCCCGGACTAACAGCAAGTTTTGATCCCGAGATAGACAGAACTTTTCATCATCAAATCAAAGAGAAATAAGCAAGGATGGCTCAAGAAGAGGAGATAGCTCGAAGGGTGGCTCAAGCCCTTAATGCACAGAGAGAAAGATTCATGCAAGAAGCTAGAGTTGCGGTTCAAGAAGAAATTCAAGCAGTACAAGAAGCGGCACAAGCAGTAGAACTACAAAAGGATCTTAGAGAATTCTCGATCCCCAAAGCTGCTAATGTTAATCATCCAGTACAACCTCCTCCCATCAATGCTGCCAATTTTGAGATTAGGGCACATTGGATCACATTGCTTCAAAACCACCCTTTCTATGGCAAACAAGGAGAGGATATCAAGGAGCATATTTTGAGGTTTATAGATCTATGTGCTATGACAAGGAAAAATGGAGTATTCGATGATTCCATTCGACTACGTCTCTTCAAGTATTTCCTTGTTGATAGAGCCATAAGTTGGTACAATTCATTGCAAAGTGAAATACCCATCACCACCTAGGAACAACTCCAAAATGTGTTTCTAGAAAAGTTCTACCCTCCATCTCTCACCTATGAAATTAGAGGGCGAATAACAAATTTCACTCAAGTCCCTGGAGAAACTCTTGTTGAAGCATGGGATAGATACAAAGAACTTCTACACAAATGTCTACACCATGGAATTCCTAAGAATCAACTCATCGAAATTTTCTATAGGGGTGTGGACCACGATATCAAGAGATTCTTACACTCCTCATCTGGAGGAAACTTCATGCGTCAAAGTTATGACAGCGCATGGAGGGTTGTAACTCTTGGAGATGAAAATCAAGCTAATTGGGGTAGATATGTAGGTAAAGGAGTCTTGAAAATAGCTATGGCTGAAGCTACCCCTGAGTACAAGTCTATCGTTGAAACCCTAAAACTATTAGTTGCCAAGCAAGACCATATTGAATCATCTCTTGCTGCAATTGGAAGAGGACGTTCGCCCACTCGACAACAAGAACAGGTCAGGTCTGCCTCACTGTTTTGTGAAGCATGTAAGGGCACAGATCATTCCACTTTGGCATGCAATGTTCTCTATGATGTTGTTCTAAGCAATGTATGTGGCCAAGGAGATAATAATCAAATGGAGAACCTAAATGCTATTAATACCATCCCTGGTCAAGGTTATTACAATCAGAATCAAAATAGGAATCATCCATGATTTTAGTATGGAAACCCCTTTGGAGCAGTGAACTCGCATCAATTTGGTTCGAACAACCAACCACGAGGCCCACCAGGATTTCAGTATAATCAACAACAAAATTTTGGAAATCAAGGAAATTTCAAGGGAAACTTTTAGAATAGGAACTTCAATAATTATCAAAACAATTCCCAATACCAGAGTCTTAACCAAGTTCCTTATCAACAACAAGGACAACAAGCAAACCCCGTATCACCTGATGACAACTTAACATCCATTGAAAAGATGTTGCAAACTCAGCAAACTATGATAGCTAACCAACAAGCCCAGCAGAAGGTTATTGAATCTCAACTAGCTCAACTCACAGCTAGCATAAAGCCACCTGCTGGAGTTTTTGCTGGCCAACCTGAGAATAATCCTAAGCATCCTAAACAATTGAAGGTAGTCACCACCAGATCGGGAAAAGACTATTTTGATCCTCTTATCAAGACACTTGTGGTTGTTACAGATGAAGGTGAACATGTGATTGTCCAAGACTCAACAACACCAGAGTCTCAACTGAAAGAACCAGTAACTACTGATAAGAGAAACAAGGGAAGTCATATTGATGAAGAAACTGAAACACCAGAACCTGATATCCTTTTTTACAAGCCTCGTATTCCTTTCCCTTCTCATTTAAGGAAAACCAAGCTTGATACTTGGTTCAATAAGTTTAAAGAAGCTATGAAGAAACTTCACGTTGATATACCCTTTTTGAATGTGATGGCTGAGATACCAGCTTGGAAAAAATACTTAAAGTCACTCCTCACCAGGAAATACATAACTGAAGAATATGAGATAGTCAAGTTAGCTAAAATCACTTCAGATATCATCCAGAGTAAGATTCCGAAGAAATAGAAAGATCCAGGATCTTTTGGGATTTCCTACCATATCAGTGATTCTTCATGCAAGAAAGGACTAGTAGATCTTGGTGCTAGCATCTCCATCATTCCACTCAGCCTTTGTAAAAGGCTAGGGTTTGCTGAACTTCTTCCAACTGGCATGACCAAACAACTCGCAGACAATTCGATAAAACACCTGTTAGGAATTATTGAGGATATACCTATTAAAGTAGGAAAAGATTCCTATGTTCCGTGTGATTTTGTCATCATGGACATAAAAGAGGATGCCAGATATCCTCTCATCCTTGGACGTCTGTTCCTCGCCACTATAAGAGTTCTAATTGACATTGAAGCAGGAACCTTGCTGCTTAGATTAGGTAAGGAAACACTCAAATTTAAAGTTTTTGAAAGCATGAGAAGACCAAGTATGCAAGAAGAAGTTTATTTGATTGATTGCATAGAGAAGATATCACTTCTGACTCAAGAGAATCATGGATTAGACGATCCATTAGAATTCTCTCTAACGGATCCATTAGTTGATGAACCTATTGACGAACAAGTAAAGGACTGCATCAAATCCCTTGACTCTGTAAAAGAAGATGTTGAAGCCACGTGTGAAGAACTCAAAGTTGAGAAAGCTATTGGAGAAACATGTGAAGAAAAAAAAACTCTAGAGATGAAGCCTCTACCCGAGGGATTGAAGTATGTGGTTTTGGATGGCCTCAAAATTTGTCCAGTAATAATAAATTCTGATTTTACGATTGAATAAGAAGATAAACTCCTGAAAGAATTGAAGGAGAGGAAGAAAGTGATTGGCTACAAAATGAATGAACTCACTGGGGTTATTCAAGCGCTATGTATGCACAAAATCCCTATGATGGAAGATCACAAGTCAACTATTGAGCATCAATGGAAATTAAATCCAAATATGAAGGAAGTAGTTCAGCGCGAGGTTATTAAATTGCTCACTGCTGGAATAATCTATCTGATATCAGACTCGCCATGGGTGAGCCCAGTGCATGTTGTCCTAAAGAAAGGTGGAAATACTGTGATACGAAATGAAAATGGTGAACTCATTCCCACTCGAAAAGTCACGGGGTGGAGGATGTGCATTGATTACAGGAAGTTGAACAAGGCAACTCTGAAAGATCATTTTCTAATGCCCTTCCTTGATCAAGTCTTAGAAAGGTTGGCTCACCAAGAATATTTCTGTTATCTTGATGGTTACTCTAGATTCTATCAAATATCCATACATCCTGATGACCAAGAGAAAACCACTTTTACTTGCCCATTCAGAACATACGCATTTAGAAGAATGTCATTTGGTCTCTGTAACGCACCTGCAACTTTCCAACGTTGCATGGCTGCCATATTCGCTAGTCTTACTGAAACAATTATGGAAGTTTTCATGGATGATTTTTCTATATACGGGGACTCATTTGATTCATGCCTAAAACACCTCTCCCTCGTTCTCAAAAGATGTGAAGAAGCTCATCTTGTGCTCAACTGGGAGAAGTGTCATTTTATGGTAAAGGAAGGAATTTTCCTCGACCATAGGGTCAGCAATAGAGGAATTGAAGTAGATAAAGCCAAGATTGAAGTGATTTACAAGCTCTCTGTCCCTATCAATGTAAAGTAAGTTCGAGTGTTCCTTGGTCACGCAGGTTTCTATAGATGGTTTATAAAGGATTTCTCGAAGATAACCAAGCCATTGACAAATTTGTTACTAAAGGATGTTGAATTCAATTTTAACAAAGAATGTGTTAAAAGTTTCAACACACTGAAGCATGCCCTTACAACTACACCCATCATTAGAGCTCCTGATTGGGACCACCCTTTTGAAATCATGTGTGATGCAAGAGATTATGCCATAGGTGCTGTCTTGGGCCAATGTATAGAAAAGAAACATTATGTGATCTATTATTCATCGAAGACCCTCGATGAAGCTCAGAGGAATTATGCTACTACTAAGAAAGAACTTCTGGCAGTCATGTATTCTCTTAACAAGTTCAGATCCTACCTAATTGGTTCAAAGGTCATTGTCTACACATATCATACTGCCATTCGTTACCTTCTAGCAAAGAAAGATGCAAAACCTAGGTTAATAAGATGGATTCTCCTCCTGCAAGAATTTGATTTAGAGATCAGAGATAAAAAGGGTACAGAGAATGTTGTAGCAGACCACCTTAGTCGCATCCACACTCTAGATACCGAGAAGATTCTGATTAATGATTCCCTTCAATATGATCAACTAATGAAGGTCTCAAAAGCTCTACCGTGGTACTCAGATTTTGTGAACTACCTCACTGTTGGGGTTATTCATCCTCAATGCACTGAAGAAATTTATGCATGATGTGAAACAATACTATTGGGATGAGCCGTACCTTTTCAAACTATGTGTAGATGGTCTATATAGACGATGTATAGCCGAAGAAGAAGCTCAACTTATTTTGGAACAATGTCACTCTGGCCCAGTCGGAGGCCATATGAGTTCGAAGAAAACTGCTATGAAGGTTTTGCAATGTGGATTCTTCTGGCCATCCATATCCAAAGATTCCTACAACTTTGGCCTATCATGTGACAAATATCAAAGATCTGGCAATATAACAAAGAGAGACGAGATGCTGATGAATCTATGGCAAGAAGTAGAGATATTCGATGTTTGGGGGGTGGACTACATGGGTCCTTTCCCATCTTCTCATTGATTTTCATACATCCTAGTGGCGGTGGACTATGTCTCAAAATGGGTTGAAGCCATACCAACCGTCACTAGTGATTCCAAACCAGTCATCAAATTAATTAAGAATATTATTTTTCCCCGTTTTGGTGTCCCACACATGGTGATATCCGATGGAGGTTCCCATTTTTTTGAAAGAAGCTTTGAAGCATTGCTAAGAAAGTATGGTGTTACTCACAAGGTAGCCTCACCTTACCATCCACAGATAAGTGGACAGGTGGAGGTTTCTAATCGTCAACTCAAGAGCATCTTGGAAAAGATAGTAGGCCGCAATCGGAAAGATTGGTCGGTGAAAATAAACGATGCTTTATGGGCCTATCGAATTGCTTATAAAACTCCCCGCAGGACTACACCTTTTCAATTAATATATGGAAAGGCTTGCCACCTTCCAGTCGAACTGGAACACAAGGCATGGTGGGCAATAAAACAACTAAATTTTGACATAAAGAAAGTAGGCAAAGCCAGGATTCTGCAACTCCAGGAGCTGGATGAACTCTGGATGACAACTTATGAGAATGCTCGAATCTACAAAGAACACACCAAACTTTGGCATGATGGTCATTTGAAAAGAAAATACATACAAGTGGGAGACCATGTTCTGCTATTCAACTCAAGGTCAAAGTTATTCCCAGGGAAACTCTGCTCTCGCTGCTCTGGACCATATATTATCAAACGCATCTCCCCACATGGTGCTTTCTCTTTATGGAGCAAAAAGTCGGGTGAATTTTTGACGAATGGTCATCGTTTGAAAAGATATTTCACCACAACCGACATAAGCACCGAATCAATAATAGATCTCTCCAATCCAAGGGAACCACGATGAAGATGAAGATATCAAGTCGAGCCATCGACATAAAACAAAGGCGCTTGTCGGGAGATAACCTGATAAATAAATTTGTATTTAGTTTTAAATTTGAATTAGAAATTTTTCCTTAATTGTGTTTTTACTTTTTAGTTAATTTTGCACCAAATAAAATTTTCATCGCGAGATGCTATTTGGAATTCTTATTAATCCTCTTTTCTATATTTTTTAGATGGAGGACGCACACTGTCTGGAATGCAACAACATCTCATGGTCCTACCAGCACGAAGTTTCCCCTCCATCTCAGATTTAGAGTTTTATCAGGACAAGCAAATTTCTAAGTTCGGGGTGGAGGGTGGGTGGTACGTATCTTACTCTTCACCCACACACACTTTAAGATTTCAACGACACAAATTTTTCAATTTTTTTCAAAATTTTCAAAAGTTCCCAAAGAAATTAAACAGATGATGAAAATTTGGCATGCTTTCAATCTCTATGCATTTATCATTATACCCTCCTTATTCAAAGCAGATCCTCAAAAGGACCTTCTTCTGAAAACTAACCTTTTGATTGAAATCATCTTGTGAAGCTTATGAATCCTAACATCATGATCTTTATGCAAAAATTGGCAAGTGTCTGTAGAACTGATAGGGATCAAACATATCATGCTTCCTAACTGACTAGTGGAACAACAACATGGAATCCCCACTGGATCCTCATCAAGTCATTATTTGAGTAGATTTTGATAAAGAGAACAACTCGGTGCACTGAATTATAAATCAAGTTGCATTTTGATCTGAACTCTTTTCTACACTTCTTCTATCATCTGCGTACCCCTCCATCCATCAGAAAGAAACAAAAATAGCCAAAATAGTGTCAAACCCTAAGTTTGAGGTGGCACACCGCTTCCCTCTATATCTGCTTCTTCCATACCCCTAGAAAATTAATAGGGGCGTACCATCAAAAATGCAATCTCGAGTCAAATAGAGGATAGATTTGCATATAAAAAATGCCAAAGCGCACACAAAAAGAAAAGCAATGTCGAGTCGAATAGAGGAGAGATTCACACAAAAAATATATACAATAAATGAAATTGCAAAAATAATAACAATATTGAGTCGAATAGAGGAGAGATTTACTTCTTCCTTCCATGCCACCCTTCACTTCCTTTTCTACCTAAAGGCACAATTAAAGCCTTCAATTCCCTAAAAAACACCAGTGTCAGATCAGATGCACACTTGTCTTTCTGTGGGTATCTCTGGACTCTTACAAAACTCTTTGACATGATTGTTGCTGGAAAAAATGAGGAGGAAGTGAGGTTGGAAAGCAAACTCAGGAACGAAGATATTGTAAGATGTGTTTTGTGGTCTCAAGAAGTTGAGATGCTTAGTCATACTGAGCGGAAAAGAAATAATCGTGATGTGAAGAGGAAGCAGTCACATGATCAAAAGTATTCATTTGGTGACTATTTCAGATTTTGTGTTACTCGAGGACGAGCAATGTTTAAGTTCGGTGTGTTTGATGAATGCATATTCATCCTAATTTTCTGTCGCCCTTTTTATAACCAATTTTATTCAATACTTTTGATTTATCTCTTAAACCTCACAAATTGCAAGTTTTCAAGATAAATCCAATTATTATGATTTTTGATCAAATTTATATTGATTTGGTGTAGGTCTAAACTAGGTTCTATCATCATATGGAATTCACTAAAGAATCTCTCACCAATCAGTCTTGACCAAATAGTCTGCTCTAATGGTTCTGACCTAACGGTCTGACCAATCGGTCTGACCAAACGGTTTTCACCATTCAGTTTGACCAATCGGTCTGACCAAACGATTTTCACCATTCGGTCTGACCAAACGGTTTTCACCATTCAGTTTCACCAATCGATCTCACCAAACGGTTTGTCCTAATGATCTCAAGACCATTTGAGCCCATTCGGTTTCAAGACCGCATGAGCCCAAACGGTCCCAAAACCATATGACGTCTAATGATTTCAAAACTGTTTGACAACGAAACCGTTTGACAATGAAACCATTTGGACAATGATATTGTTTGGAGCCATTCGGTCCCAAGACCGTTTGGAGCTATTCGGTCCCAAGACCGTTTGCCCTCAAGACCGAACAATACATGAAGACTGTTTGAGGCATGCAAGTTTGGAACCATTCGGTCCCGAGACCGTTTGGAGCCATTCGGTCCCAAGACCGTTTGGAGCCATTCGGTCCCAAGACTGTTTGGTGCCATTCGGTCCCAAGACCGTTTGGTGCCATTCGGTCCCAAGACTATTTGTTGTCATTCAGTTCCATGACCGTTTGGTGCCATTTGGTCCCGAGACCATTTGCTCACAAGACCGAATGAAGCTGAGCGACTGATTACATCAAGACCATTTGGGCACTTGCGTGAAGACTGAATCCAAGGCCGATTGGATCCTAATGGTTTCGAGACCGTTTGGATCCATTCGGTTTGCAAAGACACAAGACTATTTGGTCATCCAAATGGTCTCCAAACCGTTTGGGACATCCAAACAGTTTCCAAACCATTTGAAGACCAAACGATCTCCAAACCATTTGAAGGACAAAGGGTCCCCAAACTGTTTGGAGCACTATTAACAGCAAAAATGTGCCCACCTCATCCAAGCCTATAAATAGGACCACAAGGGTCCTCATTTGGGTATCGACTCCAGCACATCGATAGGCTACCAAAGGTCTAATCCATCTTCAGCTTCCACACCATCTTCCATGCCCACTTGCTCCTCTTGGCACCAAGAAAGGAGAGATGAAGAGAGAGAAGGTGGAGAAGGAGTTCTGCCCAGCCTGCCTTGGTGGCTCTTCCTCCTCGTTCAAGATCTGCCCTGATGCAACGTAGAAGACCCCATCATCTTCACCGAGCTGCGATCATCTTCTTCATCATGCTCATGGCGGAACTGTCCCTTTCTCTTATTCTTCTTGTTCCTCGCATCATGAGTGAGTAGTTCCTTTTCGCTGGGGTGCGGGGACTAGCCCAGTTGCCCATGCAAGCATGTTCTTTTGTTAAGCATTCCATAGCAATGTATATAACTTTTCATTTCATTGTTAAATGATATGTTTATAGTTGGTTACCTACTTTCTTTCATCTCGTTCTTCCCTTTATTGTAAAATCTTCTATATGTAGGATAGAATGACGGTTTACAAAGTTTGAATTCTTGACGAGAACTTCTGATAGGATTCCTTGAGGTAGTAAGTGTATGATCTGTGAGGGGACAAGACATCTAGCCTACGGTGAAGCTTCTGTGGTCTAAACATCCCTCAGGGAGAACCACAACCTTAGTTAGATTTTGTATCATTTTCGTTTATCGTCGATGTTTGCTTGTAGATTAATCACCTGCTTGCTTATCATTTAATACGATTGACTCCTTGACGAGAACTTCTGATGTGATTCCTTGAGGTCGTAAGTGTATAATCTGTGAGGGGACGAGACATATAGCCTACGGTGATGCTTCTGTGGTCTAAACATCCCTTAGGGAGGACCACAACCTTAGTTGGATGTTGTATCTCTGGAGCCGTAAGTATATGAACTGGATGGTGACGAGACATCTGATACCTAAGGTGATACTTATGCAAGCCTACCGCCCAAATGGGGGGTTTTGTAGCAGCTCCACTTGGATAGTTATATCTTGTCGGGATGTTTCATGTTTGGATGTGTTTGCATGTGTAGTGGTGGTGAAACCCGAGACCATCCCAGCGATTCCATATCATTGATCTAAATCTAACTTTAATTCAACTTTTACTTTCTTGCATTTAGTTTAATTAACCTTAACCAAATCTATCATTTTAAATATTAGTCTTACTTGATCTAGATTCGACTGACAAAGATTCTTAAAAATGTTGTCCTTTGGGTTCGATCATTAACTATATTGCGATAAGACTCATCTGCTTGCGGGTTGTATTATTGCACTTTGGTTTTGGTAAAAGCTCAGGGATTTCCACACCGAGTGAGTTTGTTAGTGCGATAAAATCCCACATCAGTAGCGCATTTCTAGACTCCATAAAGATGGTTATCTAGACTCTTTTGATTATGAATCAATAGAGACATGTGAATCTTGTTTTTTGGGCAAGATGGCTGTGAATTATATATCATCTTTTCACATGCTTTCACACACAAATTTTATTCATTTTGACAAGATTTAGTCTCTTTTCATATTACTTTTGCCATCATTTCATTAAAATACTTTGCCATATCTTGCCTTGCCATTTTACCATGGAAATCACTCATTTCAATGTTTATTTGTGCGGAAACAGTAAAGTGCACGGCGTTCAAGTTGTTTGCACGGCGTGCAACATTCCAGAAAGATTACTGCTTACCCTGACTCATTGTTGTACGGCGTGCACACCCATGGTGCACGACGTACAACTTTCCTGTAGAATTCACAAAAGAATGAACGGCGTGCAAAGGCGTTGCACGGCGTTCACATGGAGCGCAGAAGAGCAGGAAATGTTTCTGTAAACTCGTACGGCGTGCACATGATCCGTGCATGGCGTACACTGCACAGTTAACTGCTGTCATTTTATTAAGTGCACGGCGTGCAGACACTTTGCACGCCGTTCAGCCGGCAGTTTCAGAAAATCTAAAATCGAGAATTCAAATCTAAAACGAGGAGGGAAGCGTTTGGACAGTTATCACTGGTCATTTGAGACTCTTTTCTCATTCCAGAAGCAGAGGAGACGACATAGGAGGTGATTTGTAAGAGATCTAAGGTTTTTCTTGAGAAAGAAAGCCATTTCTCTTCTTCTTCTTTCTCAATTGCAGTTCCAAGGTGCAGCAAAGCTTCCCCGACTCCGAGGAGCTTCTTTGGCGAGAAGCTAGTACGTTTTGGAGGAGTTTTAGAAGAGGAATTTCGTCCTTCAACCGGAATTCCCTCTTCTCTTGGTTACATCTTGGTTCTATTTGTCTTTTCTTCTCTTACTCATGTTGAGAACTTCATTTTCTGCTGAAATTGTGCAAGGTGTAGCTATGGACGAGTAGTTTTCTCTTTCTTGGGCATGGGAGAGTAACTCCCATGCCATAGCATGTGTGGAACTATGTGATCTCGTACTAAATACCTATGTTTCTTATCTCTATTTATGAAAATACCGGTTTCCTTCTTCTTGCATATGATGTTGGCCGCTTTATGTGCATGTTTTCTGCATTTGTGCTTGATTTGAGAAAATAAGTATGAATGTATGGAGGTATATTTCATAACAACTCTTTCTAATCCACGAGAGTAGTTGGAAATGAGTTGAAGGTTTGCTTGTGATCTAAAATGAAATTCAGACATGAGAGTGTTGTTTTAAGTTGAGATCGTTGCACGTATATCGAGAGATGAAATGCAACACATCAATCCTTTGAGATAAGAACTTGTGTATGTTTAGATTGTTTAGTTCTCTAAGTGCTATGGCATGATAATGAAATTCCTACTGTCCAAGATCGTTAATCAATTGACTAGAACCCTTTTGTTAATCTCTTCTTTTTGTATAATTTTAGCTCTTATACATTTCCTTGTCTTAGAAATTAAACAACCAACTTCTTTTAAAATCGATCTAGATTGCTGAAAATTAGGATTGTTGCGTTCGATTGTTTACTAAAGCTCCTTGTGTTCGATCCTGACTATGCTACCTCCGTATACTTGCAAAGTTTGGTTGAATCGGGTAAAAGATCATTAATTTGATTGAAACTCATTGCAGAAATAGCCAACAAGTTTTTGGCGCCGTTGTCGGGGAGCTATGATAAATTAATTGGAGTAATAAGTGCTAATTAGTATCTGAGACTAGATCATCATTTTCATTTTCGAAATTTCCACATACCTTTTAGTTATGTTCTCAAATTTTTCTTGTTATTTTCAGGTTGCATGCGTCGCTCGCAACGAGGTCTTCAAACAACCCCGTTGTTAGACCTTGAAATAGAGCAAAGTATTTCAAGCTTGAGGAGATCAAGGAGAAAGGAACAGTTACTTCTAGAGGGTACTCCATCACCATCATCACCCTCTTCATCATCCGTTGAAGGAGCTTCACCAAGCACTTCAACCATGGAGGACGATCTTCCATTGAAGGATTTTGCTATGCCGGTTGCCACCAACATATGTGGAGCCATTGACTTGCCAGCCGTAGAAGCGAACAATTTTGCTATTGCTCCTTCTATGATGCAAATGATTCAACAGAACCGTTTCGGTGGTACCGCCAATGAGGATCCAGGTCTTCATATTGCAGAATTTTTGGAGTACTTAAACACTTTCAAAATTAACGGTGTATCTGTTGATGTGATAAGACTTATGCTATTTCCCTTTACTCTAAGAGATAAAGCCAAGGTTTAGATTTTGTCTTTACCAAAGAAGTCTATTAAAACTTGGGATCAGCTTCTTAGTGTCTTTCTTGCAAAGTATTTTCCACCCAGCAAAACTGCTCACTTGAGGAACCAACTTACAAACTTTTCTCAAAACGATGGTGAGAATCTCTATGACACATGGGAGAGGTTTAAATAGCTTCAACGTCTTTGCCCACACCATGGTCTTACAAATTGGTTACTTCTTCAGACCTTCTATAATGGACTGTTCTACAACACCCGGTTGACTCTAGATGTTGCAGCCGGTGGTGCTCTTATGACTAAGTCCTACAGGGAGGCCTATGGCCTCATTGAAGACATATCACTCAACCATTGCCAGTGGGGAGGTGATAGGGGATCTAAATCATCATCGTCTACTGCAAGTTCTTCAACCCCAAAACAAGGAGTAAAATACACAGTTGATGTCGTTGATCTCATAGCTGCAAAACTAGATGTTCTTACTCAAAAGTTTGAGAAGCTGACTACATTGCCGGTCCAATCTGCTGAAGCCACATGTGAAGCTTGTGGTAATCCAGGGCATACTTCTTCACAATGTTTTGCTCCCAACACTATGGGGGAGATCTTGAACAAGTTAATGCTATTGATATGCAGAGGACAAGCAATATAATCCTTATTCAAATAAATATAATCCAGGGTGGAGGGATCACCCCAACTTCTCTTACAAGAATACTAGCAATGCTCAAAATTTTCAGCAAGGGCAACAACAACCACCGCAGCAATCACAGTTCAACCGCCAAGGTAATCAATAGGGTTACAACAACAGAGGTTATCAACTGCAGCAACAACAACCTCAAAATTCCTCCCTTGAAGCCATGATGGAGAAATTCATAAACACACAAACTCAGCAAAATGAAGAGCTTAGGGGGAATGACAAGCTACTTAAGGATGCTATTCTTCAAATCTCCGCCAAAGTGGACAGCATATCCACTTACACAAAGATGCTAGAGAACCAAATAGCTCAACAAGCTCTTTCTCAACAAGGACAACAATCCGGTTCTCTCCCTAGTGTGCCGGAAGTAAATCCGAGACAGCAGGCCAATGCTATCATTCTAAGGAGTGGGGCTGAGATTGAAAGATCTTCGCCTTCTAAGGAAAAGGACATGAAGATACTTGATGAAGAAGAGCCTAGTATTCCTATTTGCAGCAAGGAGAAAGGTAAAATTGAAGATCCACCATCTTTTAAAGCTACTGCACCTTTCCCTCATAGGCTTGTCAACAATAAGAATGATGTCAAGTTCAAGAAATTGATGGACATTCTTAACAAGTTGCAAGTTAATCTTCCCTTCACTGATGTTATTGTTGAAATGCCTTCCTATGCCAAGTTCCTTAAAGATATCTTGTCTAAAAGGAGAAGGGTTGATCAAGTAGAAACAGTTAAGCTTTCTGAACGTGTGAGTTCTATCATTCAAAACTGCACTCCAACTGTTCCGGAAAAGCTAGATGATATGGGACCTTTCACATTGCCATGCAAAATCAACAATGTCATGTTTGATAGAGGTTTAGTGGATTTGGGGGCTAGCATTAGTCTCATTCCAACCACTCTATGGCAGGAGTTAGACCTAGGTGATCTAAAGCCAACCAAGATGGTTATAGAGTTAGCCGATCATTCTCTTAAGCACCCAAAAGGTGTATTAGAAGATATACTTGTACAAATTGGCAAGTTCTATATACCATGTGATTTTGTAGTTCTTGATATGGTGGAGACTCCACGCAATCCAGTTCTTTTTGGAAGACCTTTCTTGCGGACTGCTGGTTGCCTCATAGATGTTAGAGAAGGAAATCTAACTCTCCGTGTGGGTGAAGAAGAGATAGAGTTCTCTATTTCTGATGCCATGAAAGCACCCGCACAAGTCAAAGAAATTTGTGTGTTTGACACCGTTGATCCCATAGAAGAATTTGTTGATGACATGATTGAATTCATGATAAACTATTGTGATGATGTTATTGCTGAAAATCACATTTCTGAAAATTCTGAAGCTATTCCTATATTCAAAGCACAAGCAAATAATGTGGAAGCTCTACATGATGAAGAAAAGGTTGATGAAGGAACAACAAAGAATAAGGTAGAACTAAAGGCCCTTCCACCAGGGCTGAGGTATGCTTTTCTTGATCCAAACTCCTCATCTCTTGTTATCATAAATGATAAATTAACCAATGAACAAGAGAATAAATTGCTTGATGAACTGCGGTTATATAAAGATGTCATTAGTTATTCTATTGATGATTTGAAAGGCATTCATCCTAAAATCTGTATGCATAGGATAAACATGGAAGATGATGTCAAACCAACTGTTGAACCACCTAGGCGTTTAAATCAAAACATGCTTGATGTGGTTAAGAAAGAAATCTTTAAATTAATGGATGTCGGAATCATTTATCCCATTAGTGACAGCCCCTGGGTTAGTGCTATTCATGTAGTACCTAAGAAGGGGGGTGCAACTGTTATAAAAGGAGATAATGATGAGTTAATACAGACACGCATGGTCACAGGCTGGCGTATGTGTATTGACTACTGGCGTTTAAACAAGGCAACCCGCAAGGACCATTTCTCATTGCCTTTCATTGATTTAATTTTAGAACGCCTTGCAAAGCATTCATATTTTTGTTACTTGGACGGATATTCCGGATTTCTTCAGATTCCTATCTATCCGCCCGATCAAGAAAAGACTACTTTTACTTGCACATATGGTACCTATGCTTATTGCCGCATGCCTTTCAGTCTTTGCAACGCTCCCGCTACTTTTCAGCGGTGTATGATGGCGATTTTCTCGGATTTCATTGAAAACATAATGGAAATTTTTATGGACGACTTTAGTGTATATGGTGATTAATTTAATCAATGATTGTCAAATTTGTCTTCAGTCTTAGCCAGATGCAAAAAGGTTAACCTAGTGCTAAATTGGGAGAAGTGCCATTTTATGGTACAATCCGGTGTAGTACTAGGACATGTGGTATCTAATAAGGGTATTGAGGTAGACAGGGCAAAAGTTGAAGCTATTGAGAAAATGTCTACCCCGTCTTCAGTCAAAGACATCCGAAGTTTCCTTGGACATGCAGGTTTTTATAGAAGATTTATCAAGGACTTCTCAAAAATTGCAAAGCCATTATGTTCACTTCTTGCAAAGGACGCAGATTTTGTGTTTGATGATGAATGTCAAAAAGCTTTTTCTACACTCAAGGAGGCTCTCATTTCTGCCCCTATCATTCAACCCCCGGATTGGGACGCTCCATTTGAGTTGATGTGTGATGCAAGTGATTATGCTGTAGGAGCAGTGCTAGGACAGCGGAAAGACAAGAAACTTCATGTTGTCTATTATGCAAGCAAAACCCTTAATGATGCACAAATCAATTATACAACTACGGAGAAGGAGATGGTGGCCATTGTGTATGCTTTTGAAAAATTCTGACAATACTTAGTGGGATCTAAGGTGATAGTGTACACTGATCATGCTACAATCAAATACTTGCTGAGTAAAAAAGATGCCAAGCCACGCCTCATCCGATGGGTATTGCTTCTATAAGAATATGATCTTGAAATCCGTGATAAAAAGGGGACTGAAAACAATGTTGCCGACCACCTTTCTAGACCGTCCACAAAAGTTGAAGACTCATTACCTATTGATGATCATCTGCCAATTGAAAGACTCTATGCGTTGTCATCCGTTCAAGCGACGTGGTTTGCCGACATAGCTAATTTCCTTGCTACAGGACAGCTTCCACCGGGTTTGACGTTTCAACAAAAGAAGAAGTTCTTTCATGATGTCAAATTTTACTATTGGGATGATCCCTTCTTGTTCAAACATGGGAGCGATGGGTTAATTCGCCGTTGTGTAATTGAAGAGGAAATTCCTACTATTATTTCTGAATGCCATGATTCATCTTATGGAGGCCACTTTGGAGGAGAGAAAACTGCAGCAAAGATACTTCAAGCCGGTTTCTATTGGCCTACATTGTTCAAAGACGTGAATCTATTTGTCAAGTCTTGTGATAAATGTCAAAGAATTGGAGGCATATCCCGCCGTGATGACATGCCACTCAACTCTATCTTAGAGGTTGAGGTGTTTGATATATGGGGTGTAGACAATATGGGACCATTCCCATCTTCATGTGGTTATCAATATATTCTTGTTGCAGTTGACTATGTGTCCAAATGGGTTGAGGCCATTCCAACCCAAGCACCGGATGCCAAATAAGTAATTAAACTCTTTCAAAAGATCATTTACCCCTGGTTTGGAGTCCCACGTGCTATTATTTCTGATGGAGGGACACACTTTGCTAAAAGACAATTCAACAATCTTCTCTCTAAATATGGCGTCACTCATAAAATCTCTACGCCTTACCATCCTCAAACATCCGGGCAAGTGGAGATCTCCAACTGGCAATTAAAGAACATTCTTGAGAAGACCGTTTCTAGTTCAAGGAAAGATTGGGCATTGAAGCTGGATGATGCATTGTGGGCATACCGCACAGCCTACAAAACTGTCATAGGGACAACTCCTTTCAAGCTGATCTATGGAAAGTCTTGCCATCTTCCGCTGGAGCTAGAGCACCGTGCTTTATGGGCAATATAACTCTTGAACTTTGATATGAAGAAAGCAGGGGAGAAACATCTTTTACAATTGCAGGAATTAGAAGAACTTTGTCTTGATGCTTATGAGAATGCGAAGCTATACAAAGAGAGGACAAAAGCATGACATGATAAGAGAATCAGAAGGAAGGACTTCCAAGAAGGAGACCAAGTGTTATTGTTCAACTCAAGGTTGAAATTGTTTCCAGGAAAGCTAAAGTCGAAATGGTCTGGTCCATTTCTTGTATTGAAGATCTTCCCGTATGGAGCTGTGGAACTACAAGGAAAAGACGGAAGTTTCAAAGTGAATGGACAGAGATGCAAACTTTATTCTTCTTCTGAAGTGTTAGACAAGGGAGCCTCTTACCCCCTCCAAGACGCATGAGATGATTGAAGAGTCTTACTCCAGACTCTAAACGGAGGACCTTGTGGGAGTTGACCCCACATTAGGATAGATTTGTTTTAAGTTTTTGAGTCAAGAACTCTGTTTAAGTTTACTTAATAAGTTGTCATGGATGAATGTAATAATGAAGACTTAATCTACACTCAATTCGTTGCAAATTGTGCTTACTGCTGCAATTTTTCTACAGGAAATTCCACTTTGAACGGCGTGCAAAACCATTGCACGGCGTGCATTACAGGGAAAAATAAGATAGCAAAGTTCTAGAAACTTTCTGGAATCTTGAACGGCGTGCAATATCGCCTTGTACGCCGTGCAATCTGAACAAACGATTGCAGAATGCCTAACTGAAGGAATTGCACGGCGTGCAATTCATCTGAACGGCGTGCAACGTTTCTACAGATTTCAGCAGAGTTTTCTGGAAAAGTGAACGGCGTGCAAAATGGACTTGTACGGCGTGCACCTGTGTGCTATAGAAAACCAAGTTTCAAGACTTTTGCACGGCGTACAACTTTTTGCACGGCGTGCACTTGTTCGAAAAATTTTAACAAAAGTGGGCTGCGTGTGTGCCCTAACCGCCAACCCTAATTTTGTCTCTCAGCTACCCAACTGTGCAGCCACCTCTCCATCCGTGCGTTCTTCTTCTCCACCGCCCGTGCAAGATCAGCCGCCCGTGCAAGAGAGCCGTGCAACCGCCGTCCGCCATGCAGCAATCCTTCTTCTTCTCTGCCGAGCAAGAGGAAACCTTGCACCTCCGCACGTTCTTCTTCTTCTCCGCGCAATCCTACATCCAAGCTGCACCGCCGCTCCTACAAATCTGGCGTTCGTGCATCTTCTTCTCTCCACGCCGCCGCACAGCAGCTCCGCCCGTGCGTCGCCAACAGCCGTGCACATCGGTTTCCTCGCTCAACCACCGTCCAACATCACCACCACGACGCCGCTGCTCCAAGGCGCCGTCGCAACACCCCCAATCGTGCAACAACACGCCACCAAGCTGCCGTGCAATAGCACGCCACCAAGCCGTCGTGCACAGCCGTCCGCCGCCGCCCGTGCACCGACCACAGCAGCTCCACGAGACAACAGTCGTGCACCGGATCTTCTTCCCACTTTCCGTCGTGCACGATTTGCACGCCTTCCCGCCAGCCGTGCAGACTTCTCCTGATCTGCATCTGGAACATCTACCGGAGTGCACGCCGTTCAACTGAATTGAACGCCGTGCAAAGCGCTGCTGCAGGAATCTGTCCCGATTTTCTGCACGTCGTTCAAGCATCTGCACCCCGTGCAAAATTCCTGCAGAACTCCAATGGCACATATTAAGCGAGCAACAAAGCGCCCAGCTAGAAGACCTTCTTCAGGAACTTAGGGTGAGGGTTCTCAATCTGCTCCAGTCAACTTCATACCTTCTACCCAGTTCAGGGTATCTCCAGAAGAAGACGCCGCTTACCAGTACCTGATAGCTAGGCGGGTTCTCCCCACCCGCTACATTTGTGAGGACACCCTCGATAGGCTGCAATGCAAGAATGAGGTATACATCCATTTGACTCTTACTGGTCTTCATACCCTTTGCATAAGAGTATGCAAGACTTATCCTCGTCTAGTATATGAATTTCTGACTACTTTTAAAGCACAACAAGATCATGAGCGCCGCCTGACACAACATCCGCACATCAGTTTTCGGCTTTTGGACAAGCCTTAGACTATGGATCTTCGTCATTTTTCTGAATTACTTGATTGCAGCTATGGTGGCTATATTGATTACCCTCCAGCTTTCCACAGCGACTGTTTTTGGACTGAAATTTCTTTAGAAACACATCACCATGCCAATAAGGCACGTGCTACTTCCATCCACAATCTCGTTTTCAGACTCTTGCATCGTATTCTTAGTGTCGGTCCGTTCGCTAAGAATGAAACACAAGGGGTTGTGGGTAAGACCGACCTTTTCTTCCTATGGTGTATGGCGCATGACAAGGAAATATCTACTGGCTTCTACATTGTGCAAAAACTCTTAAACACCATCAAGAAGAGGGAGGGAAAAGAAGGAGGTGACATCATGTGTGGCGGCATGATTACTCTACTTGCAATGAACCTTAATCTTGATGTTACACATTTAGAGCCAACTCCTGGAAAGAACCTCTTGGACATGTCTTATCTTATCTCTTGTGGTGTTCTGCATCGATATGGTAATAATGATGAAAAGTTCAAGTTTCATATCACCAAGAAGTAGTTTCTCATTCTTCCCAACACATCAAAGAATGACATCAGGAACAAGGCAAATTGGGAATGGGTTGGACCGGATCCAGATGAGGCGCCTGCTACTCATGGTGCTAGCTCTTCTATGCCAGCACCTGCTCCTTCAGACGCACCGCCACTTCCTCCTTCTACCGGCACTCAGACTGGATACTCTTGGGTGAATACGGACATGCAACATCTTTATGGGTATGTTCAGCGGAGGTTTGATCACATTGAGACGCGCTTTGATCAGATGAGCGCCCACTTCGACACCCGGTATGACAGTTTGGCCACACAGTACACAGCTACATATAATATGGTCAGCCGGATGGATAGTTGGCACATCTCTCAGGGCCACTATCCTCCACCTCAGCCGTTCCAGTAGCCCTTTGAGCAGCAGCACGAGTTCTACGAGCAGCCCCAGCCACATCTTGATTTCCCAGAGCAACCACACCCGGCTCCGCAGCAGCAGCATGATCCATCCACACGGCCGATGGACGTTTTGGATATTGTCAGTCAGTTCTTCCCCGACCAAGGGGGTGACGGATCTTTTCTCTGATTCATCCATGATGACAGGTACCCGGTTGTGTACCTCTTGAATTTTGAATGAAGCAGTGAGGCCACTGCTAATTTCAAGCTTAGGGGGGACACAACCGGCCGGTATTTGTATTTTGTTATCTTCATTTCAGTGTTATCTTTGTTTCAGTTTTCTTTCTTTGAGTTTGTTGTGTCAGTCTTTTCCTTTTCATGTCTTATTTTTCGATGGCAAAATTCATATGATCAGAGATTATCTTGTTGAGATGAACCCCCTTTCCTTTTATTTCCTCTATGTATCCATTGGCTATATTTAAGAGAAAAATTTGGAATATGTTTGAATGAAATGAAAGCTGAAATTTATTCATGTACATTGATGAGAAGTGTGTTTGTAATTGATATCTCATTTTTCTACATCATAGACTGCTCAAAACATGTAATGGTTCAAAAAAATTTCACAAATCACCCAGCTTGCAGCACTAGTTAGAATACGGGATACTTTTACCAAATGTTTCGTGCATCTGAAAACAACATTTTACAGTGAAAATTTTGAAAAGAATGATTCAAATCTTGCTAGCCTTGACCTTCTTAATTGACTCTTTGTTTGTATTACACATTCATTACCCAACAAAAGATGGCCCAAGGCCCACATATTATGCTAGCCTAGTGTAAGTCCGATCTCGCAACGATGGTTAGGTGATATGAGAAATGAAAAGAGGGTACCAGAAACACCCCAACCAGCATTCCACGTGAGCGTAAGCCTAAATTAGCAGCTGAATGCTGGAAACCCAAAATCCTTATCACTATATCCTTCGGAAAAGAGTTCAATTAATTTGGTCAAAGATAGCAGTCATTGATATTCTAAAATCCATATAGCTGAAAATTTTTGTTATGCAAATGCACTAACCTTTGGTTTGAGTATCCAAATTCTCATTAATGTTGTTAGTTGGGCATTTGCTTGATTTTTGGATCAACCTCAATGAACTAATTCTTTCTATCTTGATGTTGAGAATTTGAAGATATCTTCTACAAACACAAACTCAATGCACATATGTTTCTGAGCTTAAGGCACATCTGCTTCTCTTTTCATCCATACATGATTTAAATTTTTCTTCTTACATATAGCTCTGTTTCTTTTTGCTTGAGGACAAGCAATAATTCAAGCTTAGGGGGATTTGTTGTGTGAATTATATATCATCTTTTCACATGCTTTCACACACAAATTTTATTCATTTTGACAAGATTTAGTCTCTTTTCATATTACTTTTGCCATCATTTTGTTAAAATACTTTGCCATATCTTGCCTTGCCATTTTACCATGGAAATCACTCATTTCAATGTTTATTTGTGCAGAAACAGTAAAGTGCACGGTGTTCAAGTTGTTTGCACGGCGTGCAACATTCCAGAAAGATTACTGCTTACCCTGACTCACTATTGTACGGCGTGCACACCAATGGTGCACGGCGCACAACTTTCCTGTAGAATTCACAAAAGAATGAACGGCGTGCAAAGGCGTTGCACGGCGTTCACATGGAGCGCAGAAGAGCAGGAAATGTTTTTGTAAACTCATACGGCGTGCACATGCTCTGTGCATGGTGTACATTGCACAGTTAACTACCGTCATTTTGTTAAGTACACGGCGTGCAAACACTTTGCACGCCGTTCAGCCGGCAGTTTCAGAAATTCGAAAATCAAGAATTCGAATCTAAAACGAGGAGGGAAGCATTTGGACGGTTATCACTGGTCATTTGAGACTCTTTGCTCGTTCCAGAAGCAGAGGAGATGACAGAGGAGGCCATTTGGAAGAGATCTAAGGTTTTTCTTGAAAAAGAAAGCCATTTCTCTTCTTCTTCTTTCTCAATTGTAGTTCCAAGGTGCAATAAAGCTTCCCCGACTCCGAGGAGCTTCTTTGGCGAGAAGCTAGTACGTTTTGGAGGAGTTTTAGAAGAGGAATTTCGTCCTTCAACCGTAATTCCCTCTTCTCTTGGTTACATCTTGGTTCTGTTTGTCTTTTCTTCTCTTACTCATGTTGAGAACTTCATTTTCTGCTGAAATTGTGCAAGGTGTAGCTATGGACGAGTAGTTTTCTCTTTCTTGGGCATGGGAGAGTAACTCCCATGTCGTAGCATGTGTGGAACTATGTGATCTCGTACTAAATACCTATGTTTCTTGTCTCTATTTATGAAAATACCGGTTTCCTTCTTCTTGCATATGATGTTGGCCGCTTTATGTGCATGTTTTCTGCATTTGTGCTTGATTTGAGAAAATAAGTATGAATGTATGGAGGTATCTTTCATAACAACTCTTTCTAATCCACGAGAGTAGTTGGAAACGAGTTGAAGGTTTGCTTGTGATCTAAAACGAAATTCAGACATGAGAATGTTGTTTTAAGTTGAGATCGTTGCACGTATATCGAGAGATGAAATGCAACACATCAATCCTTTGAGATAAGAACTTGTGTATGTTTAGATTGCTTAGTTCTCTAAGTGCTATGGCATGAGAATGAAATTCCTACTGTCCAAGATCGTTAATCAATTGACTAGAACCCTTTTGTTAATCTCTTCTGTTTGTATAATTTTAGCTCTTATACATTTCCTTGTCTTAGAAATTAAACAACCAACTTCTTTTAAAATCGATCTAGATTGCTGAAAATTAGGACTATTGCATTCGATTGTTTACTAAATCTCCTTGTGTTCGATCCTGACTATGCTACCTCTGTATACTTGCGGAGTTTGGTTGAATCGGGTAAAAGATCATTAATTTGATTGAAACTCGTTGCTGAAATAGCCAACAATGGCCAAGACTCCCTTTTTAGGTAAAGGTGAGAGAGCTAGTGATCTATTAGGACTCATACATACTGATGTATGTGGGCCTTTTAGAACTAATGCCGGAGGTGGGTATCAGTACTTCATTACCTTCACTGATGACTTCAGTAGGTATGGCTATGTGTACCTAATGAAACATAAGTCAAAAACCCTTGAAAGGTTCAAGGATTTCATGAATGAAGTACAGAACCAACTTGGTAAAAGTATTAAAGTACATCCATCCAATCGAGATGGAGAATACTTAACCTAAGAGTTTGAGGACCTTCTGTGAGCCCGTGGTATCGTATCACGATGGACTCCACCTTGAACACCACAGCATAACAGTGTGCCTGAAAGAAGGAATCACACTTTACTGGATATGGTGTGATCAATGATGAGTTTTGTTGATCTTCTAATTTCCTTCTGGGGTTATGCTCTTGAAACCGCCACATTTACACTTAACCTAGTACTGTATAAATTGGTTCAAAAGACACCATATGAGATATGGCACACGAAGCGTTCCGATTTGTCTTTTATTAAGATTTGGGGTTGTGAGGCTTATGTCAGGAAAATGTTTCCTGATAAGCTTGGACCCAAGTCCAATAAATGATATTTTGTTGGATACCCCAAGGAAACAAGGGAATACTATTTATACCACCCTACTGACAACAAAGTGTTTGTTGCTAGGACAGATATATTCCTAGAAAAGGAATTTATTTCCAGAGGAAACAGTGGGAGGAAAATAGAGCTTTAAGAGGTTCAAGCCCAACAAGAAAACATTGAACCGGTAGATGTACAAGAGGAACATAGAGATTCACAAGGTGTTGTGGAATCTCAATCTCCTCAAGTAAAGCAAGGACCTCATAGATCTAGTAGGACACGCCTTGAACCTAAGAGGTTTGGATACCTTGTGACTCAGGAAGGCAGTGAGTTGATCATAGATGATGATCCAACTACCTATATAGAGGCTATGGAGGGATCAGATTCTTAGAAATGGCTTGAGGCCATGAAATTTGAGATGGAATCCATGTATTCCAACAAAGTATGGACTTTGGTGGAACCACCTGAAGGGGTAAAACCCATAGGGTGCAAGTGGGTGTTCAAAAAGAAGATCGACATGGATGGCAATGTGAAAACTTATAAAGGCAGATTGGTTGCGAAGGGTTTCCAACAAGTTCAAGGTGTTGACTATGATGAAACTTTTTCTCTAGTTGCCATGATTAAGTCCATCAGGATCATGCTTGCTATTGTGACTTACTATGACTATGATATTTGGCAAATGGATGTTAAAACCGCATTCCTTAATGGGAATATAAATGAGGATGTGTGCATGACACAACGTGAAGGTTTTGTAGATCCAAAGAATGCTAATAAAGTATGTAAGCTACAAAGGTCAATCTATGGAAGCATCTTGGAGTTGGAATCTTTGATTTGATGAGGAAGTCAAAGTGTTTGGCTTTATTCAAAATGAATATGAACCTTGTGTGTACAAGAAGGTTAGTGGGAGCACGACCACATTCCTCATATTGTATGTGGATGACATACTATTGATGGGAAATGATGTCACAGCCTAAGAGAAGGTAAAGACTTGGCTTGGGAATACTTTCTCAATGAAGGACTTAGGAGAAGATCCTACATTCTAGGTATTAAGATCTATAGAGATAGATCTAAAAGGCTTCTCGGACTAAGTCAAAGCATGTACATTGACAAAGTGCTGAAGCGGTTCAGCATGGAGAACTCAAAGAGAGGCAATATCCCCATGTTACATGGAGTCACCATCTCTAGAGCTCAATGTCATCAATCTTGTGAAGAGAGGGAGTGTATGAATGGGATCCCATATGCATCAGCCATCGGATCCATCATGTTCGCTATGTTGTGCACACGCCCAGATGTCTCGTATGCCCTCAGCATGACGAGCAGGTACCACTCAGATCTCGGGGATGATCACTAGACAACCGTAAAGAACATCCTCAAGTACTTATGAATGACTAAGGATCAGTTCCTGATATATGGCGGTGAGGAAGAATTGGTTGTAAGAGGTTACACCGATGCAAGCTTCCAAACCGACAAAGATGATTACAGATTGCAATCAGGATTTGTATTTTGCCTAAACAATGGAGCTATGAGCTGGAAGAGTTCCAAGCATGAAATAGTTGTTGATTATACTATAGAGGCCGAGTATATTGCTGCTTCACATGCGGCAAAGGAGGTTGTGTGGATCAGGAAGTTCATCACTGAACTTGGTGTAGTTCCCAGTAGTTGTGATGCAATTGAGCTTTATTGTGACAATAATGGAGCTATTACTCAAGATAAGGATCCCAGATCACATCAACGGTACAAGCACATACTGTAGTGCTTCCATGTCATACGAGAGATCGTGCAGCGAGGAGATGTGAAGATTTACAAAGTATCAACTGAAGACAACATAGCTGATCCACAGACGAAGGCCCTTTCTCAGAAGAAGCATGATGGTCATGCTAGGTCACAAGGACTGAGGTTCCTAGGTGACTGGCTCTAAGTGCAAGTAGGAGTCTGTTGGTATGTATGCCCATAGAGCAAGTCATGTGATGATACTTTGTAAATGATTTGAATAATAATAAAGGCAATTTCCGAACTATATGTTTTAACTATTTTTGAGATGATAGTGTAACATGATAGATGTCTAAAGAATTGTTTTACTCGATGACATATGCTTTTGGGTTGAGGACCTAAACGATGAGATCATACGGATGTTAAGAGTATGCATTCTTGTTCAGTCCCTAGTTGATTGTTATTGTGGAAATAACCATAGACATCAATAACACTAAAGACTAGATTGTGTGTTGGTTGATGACAGAATCTCATTAGTCATGATATAGTGATATCAAACCAAGCACATAGGTACTTGTTAGAGAACAAGTGTACCGGATAGACCCACCATGAGAGTGACACATGGAACCCTGATTTGGTAGTAACAGTCAGCTCTCACAGTGATGGTGATGTGTGTGATTCTTTGACCTGAAATCACTACACTCAACACATGTCGTTGGGTACACTTTGACATCATCAAACGCAGTCCTGAAACATGGGTTGTTATAAAGGTGATGATTGGGTGACTTTGACACATGGAGCTTTTGAGGGGTGAGTGATAGATATGGGATTTGTCCCTCCTAAGGGAGTTTGATGTCCATGGACACTTAATGAGTAGGATTGAGAAAGGCATATGCATGCATGTGTGAATTAATATGTGATATTGATGTCACACACATCTCACCCAGTCTGCTCTAAGAACAAGGAAATGGATGAATGTTGAAAGGATGACTATACCATGCCTTGAGTTCAATATTCAGGACATTAGTGACAAAGGAATTATACATTCGTTGTAACACCATTCACGAATTGTAGGATTGAAAGTTGTTCTCCAACTTTCTATTTTACTTGGGTAGCACTGATGTGAGACTAGGCACCACTCTTTGCTTGTGAAGTCATAAGTGTTATGGACTTTCACTGCCAATGTGAAATGGACTTGCATGGTCACACACAAGGGATTTAACCTGGAAGAGGAGTTTGTCCACAAATGATGTTTAGATTGATTACTAAAGGAGTTTAGTAGTTCAATTAAACACCCAATCGATTGATAGCTCAAAATCATAGTATTAAGGTGTTGGATCAAATGATTGGAGTATCGGATTGATTGAAACTACGATTGACTGACCAGCTGCCTTAACCGATTGGCTCATGGAGATGAACCGATCACCTCAGGCTGGTGAGCCAAGTAGCTCAGGTCATGAATTGATCGGTTCACTTAGTTGAACTGGTCGGATGACCAATAGGGTTTGTTTCACTTGTCAAATTTGATTAGGACAAGGACTAATACGTGATTAGTTGGAAACAAACAAGGAAAGTCAATTCGAGTTGGACTGGGAGCATGAACTGATTGGCTCAAGCTTGAACCGCTCGGCTCAGATGCCCCAAATGATCAGTTCAGGTGTGAACTGATTGGTTGAGGTCAGCAACTGACCGTTTCAGGGTTGAAACGATCGGTTCAACTAACACAGTTTGTCCGATTTTGTGGAAAATCTCGAACCCTTCTACTCCTGCTTTAATCCCACATTGCCTGGGGTAGAGAACTCTATCCCATGACTCTCCTATATATAGGGGTATTGGGGGCTTCTCAAAGCACAACTCAGAACACCAGTTGCTCTGTAAAGTTATCGCTATTTGTGGTTTTGGTAACCGAGAGAGCCCGAGCAAGTGCTACCCGATAAGGGAGGCACAATGAGGGAAAGACAACTGTAGAAAGGCAACTAGTTGTAGGAGAGTGTGTCAGTGACTAGTACGCCGACAAGAGGGTGTGACTCCTTTTGATTCCTTGTGGGACAAGGAGATCGGAGTTCCAAGTGGTCCATGTGGACTACTTCAGAGGCGAGAGACTTCTGCCGCTCGGAGGACAGTTGTCAATCCTGACAGTCCCGGTGAGACCAAGAGTTGCATAGACACCATCCAAGACTGTAGGTGAAAACCGCGCAAGCTGTGAGGTAAAGTCATCGAGCAAGCCTCGGGACAAGGTATGTCTCTACAAACCATCCTTCCTGTTGTATAGACATTGACGTGATTCCTTCATTCTAGGTTTGGGAGAAGAAAATTTTATTTCCGCTGCCTTCTCTGTCTCCCCTAAAACCCTACAGTTGTACCATAATGACACAGTAGTCAGATGACCTAGTAGAAATTACATAGCAAAGGAGATATTATAAGATTCATTTTGATGATTTCCTTACCTTTCATCCTTATCCCTCCTCTTAAGCTTTGACTGGAACTTTCTCTACGAGCACTGCAAATTTTAAAGTTGATCACATTTCAACCCTAATATACTGACACCTAACCACAAATACATGACTAGAGTAGAGCAAACAAATAATAAGATTTGATTCATTAGACAAACAAAGACAACTGTCAATCCCTCATTGTTCATCATCAATTGTCAGGTAAGGTTTTTAGGACACCATTCGAGAGTGTGAGGTTGAAATCAATAAGGACACGTTGGGGGTGCAGAACTAGTGTTTTATCAATCTACAGTGGGGGGTTTAGGAATATGGACGAATTAGTGTAGATTGGTACATATGGGTATATGACACAAAGATAGCCTCCAATGGATCATTTTTACGTAGAACCAACAAATTAATCCAATCCAGGCCCATTAATAAATGGGTCAAATATCTTTCAATGGGTGGGTATTGGTCTAACATGGACTTTTCCCATCCCCAGAGAGCCATGGGGAAGTAGGGTGACTGGCATTCAGTCTAAAGGTGGGTGCCATGCTACTAAATGAGTAAAGTGGAGTGGGAAGGTTACACAATGGGAAGGTGACATGACTAGGGTGGGGGAAGATAATACATACTTGAGAACATGGATATAATGAGTAGACTCACCGCTAGAAGAACTATTACATATCTTAATTAAAGGGTCAAAAAACTAGGAAATAGAGATACTCTTATCTTAGCTAAACATGTCTTGTAATATCAATAGTACATCCTACCTACAAAACCTAGCCACACTCTTTCTCAACCATCATAATTTATGATATTTCACATAATCTTAACTATGTTATGATCACCTTAAAACTATTCAAATATAATTATTATTTAGGAATTCTTGAGAAATATATATATGCTTGTAAAGTTGGAATCATAACTACATATCTCACATGACAGTAGAGCAACTAATACTTAAATGTTGTATTTGATTTGAAAATTACAACCAGGACACAACATGATATTTATACACTAATACTATATAAAGAACACATGTTCTAAATAGGAATGTTAAGTATCCAACAATGTAAATAACCCACCTCACAATAAAAGCGAAAAACAAATGATTACAATAAATCCATCCACATCATACTTATATGATTTCTAGTGCCAACAAAAATTGTAGGAGTTAACCACACCTAAAACCAGACAACTATCCTAGGGTGCCTAAAGCTTCCCTAAATGTATATATCGGAGTCAAGTTGAAGTCTCTCAGGAATTACACCAAGATATTGAAATCCATTGGAGGTCATGATCAATCATTATGTTACAAAGATTATTTAAAGGGGAAGAGGCTATTGGCATGAGAATATGGAAATTATGGGCGTACAAACCAATAAAATTGAGAATCAGGTGCCAAAATCTATTCTTGTGGCTAATTAAAGGGATTCAGGGGAGCTTCTGCTTCCCCTAGTATAGATGCCTCGCCCCATCGATGTTGAGTTAGTATTTATAGGTCTACCTCTGCTTTGTCTAAAGTCCTTCAATGGGTAGTGATAAGGTTATACATAAGGAATTGTAGTGGTATGAAAGTGCATAAAAGGGATGGAATCACACTATGCTTCTGTTCTACAAAAATAATGGATTCGGCCCATAAGTCTCATGCCTGGGAGTGAGGAAGAGTGCAAGAGAGAAAATTAGGTTGGTTTCAAAAAGGGGAATCAACCCACTTGTGGATGCAGGAATAGGAATAGGAAAAGTCAGGTTGTGCGAGGATGGTCATATGAATGGATTAAGATCTTAGTGTGATACCATGGTGACATACCATGCATACTACCGACTAGACTATCATTGTTTCTACCTTATCACTTTTTCACTCGCTACAGAACCCTAAATTCATGGTACCCTACTATAACGAGTCCTCTTATTTAGCCTCAATGATCTCATTCCCTTCCTCACCCCCAAATGATCAAGTCCCCTACCTTAGCTTCAGTGATCACTTTCTCACGGTACATGAAGAGGGTTATCTCCAGTAGAATGTGAGTGAACTTTCCAGAGATGTCTTCACAGAGAATGGGAAAAGTATGTTCATTATTGGTAGTTTTTCACAGGTTGTGTAGTTGGGGGATTGGCAGGACATTCCAGAGATAGATTCATGAGGAATGGGAAAAGTATTTCCATTATTGGTAGTTTTTGACGGGTTGCCTGGTTGGGGGATTGGCATGAGAGGGTGCGAGATGTGTTGAGAGTACATGATGCTAGGGAATATTAAATGGAACATACCCCCATCACATAGTGTCTACTATAATTTTATCTTAAAATCGATGCCAATTTTAGACCCCCCCCCTTCTACTAGTGGGTCTATCAAGCCCTTTGGTTTTTAGCCACCTCAATTGCCTAAACATATAGTTATCCCCTCTAATTACATCATTACACAGAATCACAACCATCAAATTCTACTTATATGTGAGCTCTTCCCTTCAACACCTATTGCATATTATTGTTAGGTCTCAAAGCTTCTAGTATTAATCTTAATCTTCTATGGTACGTATGTTTCAGTTTCGGCCATACATTGATTTTGTTCTGTATAATATTCCTAAGGATTAAGACAAATACTTCCATGTACTTTGCACATGACTATTATGTACAATTAATTCAATAAATGTTTATATTTTTTTGTATAAACACTATTTTTCACTTTAATGATTATGTCATGACTACTACTTTTTAAGGTATTTGAGACAAATTGACAACATCTGTTATTTTTGGACATATATGAAAATGGTTGTTAGGGTGAAGTGAGTTAGAAATAACATGGACTAATATATAATTAATAAGGTTGGAACTTAGGAAGACGGGGTTGGAGTCCTTAGCATATGTGGTACAATATGTTTTTGGCAAAGAATTGCAATTTGATCTCTATTTAAAAAATTAAATGGATTCTTACCGATGTAGTGGCACCATAGTGGTAATCTCGATGTTGTATGAATGAGAAGTCACAATTTCAAAACCCCCTGGTATGGGATGAATAATTTTCCATTTAAAAATATTAAATTAAATGTATTGTTCATTTAAACATGAAGTCTTTAGCATGAAAAATTGATAATGATCATTGTATTGCATCAACAAGAAGTTAGAGAAAAAGTTATGCATTTAGTGATAGTTTAGTATAGAGAGTATAAAATCTATCTGAAAGTATTACAAAATATTCTTGGTTCACCATAGAATATACACATGTTTTTTCTTGATTTACAATAATAAAATTGTTATCATATATTAGTGTTGTTTTCTTCACTTATTAAGTGTTTTCCTTAATTCAGTATGTAATAAGATGTGCCACTTAATTAACATCAATTAGTTGCACCATTTTAGTTATAGTTGAAATTTACTTGAATGAAAACACATATTAGAATCTCTACAATCATACAAATATAACCACAACTTTTTATTTGACATATTGCTAATATCACATACTCATGATTATTATGACAAATTGTTACTGTTATCTTGCATTTTATCTACTATTTATATGTGATTAATGGTTGAAGACATTCTACTCAATTTTTGTATGTTGTTTCTAATTTCAATGTAGTGACACCATTACAATTAATTATTTATTGAATATTTTTTCAAATGATCATATTATTCATCAAACATGTTGGAGTTTCAATCACAATGACTAACCAAAAAGTCTACTACTAAATTCCATTAATTTCACATATCTAGTAACATGTATTTACTTTTCTTCAATAGTACTCCTCATCTATTCAAAATAAAAAATTACTATTATATATGTGATAGTATTTCTTTATTCCAATTCCCATGAATATATCCTTTCCATTTGCTAATATCACCAACATTTTTCATGTTACATTGCCTATGAGTAATGAATAGTGAACATTAAACATTGTTAGGATCAATGCAAAGGAGTTTGACGCATTAATAACTTGAACCCATTGGATAGTATTAAATACTATAAAATATGTGTCAATCTAACATTTGTGTTTTCACTATATTCTTTCAAAATTAAATTAAATTGTTATTAAGTGGGACATCTACAATTTAATAATATGGTTTTAATATATGATACAAAACATTCCATTATAACATCAAATGCGTGGATTTTTTATCTGATGATTACATTTTCAAATTCTATGTAGTTGTTTATATTATAGTCATTTTCTAAAGAAACAAAAAGATAATAGGAAGTTGGTTTTTTGAGTTATCATTTCTAATTATGTAGAATTATAATTATGAGAATAATCTACCATACTTTTAACTTGACTAACTAATGCATGTACTATCACCATACTTTTAACCTTACTAACTAATGCATGCACTCTCTTTTAGGTAATCTAGTTGTATATCATTTTTGAGACAAATCTCTTTATAAATACTCAATTTTCTCATTTTATCTTCTTCCATATAATTCAAGTGGCATTCCTTTTTTCCAGTGATTATATATAGTATTGAAGTTACTAAAATCATTTTAAATAATAAAAAACTATAAATCAATCATTTCTAGTGTACAATTATCTCTTGTATTATTATGTTCTTGGTCACATATAAAAAGGTCAAATTATCATCGTATCTACTATGAATATTTGCATACATTACTAGAAATATGTATAGTTATTGATTTTTTTGCAATGTTTATCAATTTCCATAAATCATAGATAAAAAGATATTTTTTAACTATTTTCATGAATAACAAATGTTGATATGTTTCCTTTATGAATTTGTAGGAACTATTCAAAGCCAGTGTCCTTACATACAAACACTGTGGAGATCATTAAGGGTCATAATATTGGCTTCAATTTTTATGTTTGTATAAATGGAATTCAACTATATACAGAAGATGTATGACATTGTTTTAATGTCGTTTCAAGAGAGCAATGCAATTTTATTTCTATATAGTTGCTTAATGGAATCCTAAATGATGTGGCATTGTGCACAAAGATAGATAATTTAACTAAGATGTAAGTATCAAAATGGAGTAATTTGGTTGTGGTTATTGACATATTGTAATAAAAACTTCAACCTCTACGTGCCTACATATAAAAGTAATTAATGTGACATATTGAAAAGTTTACCATAAAAAGGAACGTGTATACTTATTTACTTATGTGTAGTGAATATTTGTAATTAAAAGAATGGTAGAATGTCAAAATACACTAGGGTAGAGTAAGAGTCAATTTTTTTAGGCTAGGATTGAAGTGAAAGTATTGTCATGGGCTATTTTGTTTAGTGTTGCATCAATAGAAAAGTAAGGGAAGAAGACAAATTGATGGGAATATGGAGATCCTAAGAGTGTAAAACTTTCATGGATGGAAAAGGAGATGTTTTCTCCTGAGATTCAAGAGCTATGTTGTTGACGATGAATGAAAAATTGGAAGAAGAAAAAACAGCCAAGTGTTTAGTCATTGGGTAATTTGGAGGAGGTCAGTTCCCCATAAGTAGACATGTCTACCTCTTTCCTTGAACCCCCAATACCATTGTATAAGAAAGTCAAATGTTAGGTCACACAAAGGAAATACTTGAGATAGGAAACAATGATGTAGTTTCCACTCAATTGATAACTGATATTTGTTGATAGGAGAATGCTCAAAATTATGCATAAGGGAGATGCAAGTTCTTGATCTTGGAGAAGAGGACTACATTTAGAAGAATGTCGAAAAAGTGAATATATCACTTACAATTTTATACATTGGTGTTTGACATTAAGGAATGGAGCGGTAAAAATATAAACAATACCCATGAAGTAGGACAATGAATCAGCATTAGATTTTCATATTGCCCCTGGAAACGTCCTTTGAACATCCATATTCGGTTTAGGGATAATGATCAATGTAATGGATCGGTGTTTTGATTCGAGGTGGCTATTGTGGTCACCGGTAACTGATGGTTGGTGTTGGGCGTTGGGAGTTTGCCAGTCGTGGTGTGAGAATGCCATTGTTATGGAGAAACTACCCTTGCGAGGACGAGATTCTACCAAGGCCATGTCATCACTTCGGTTAGTTTATTGGAAGTGGTGCAATCCGTAGCCTTGATTACCGAGTTCCCAAGACCCTATATATGCAACGAGGTCTGCTGGAGATACATAGATTTTATACTAACAGAAGTCATGAAGGAAAAATGCTACTCATGCATGGAGGGGCTTTCCTCTTGTTGTGGAATGTTGGGTACTTTTATCGTTGAGTGGGCAAATAACCTCTAGCTTTCGATCTTGAATGACATCAATTTTTTACAACATGAGCCTCTATCTATTCTTAGAGAAACAGGTTTTAATAAACATGGCCCTCTAGACCGGAGTTGTTTTCTCCTATGTTGTACAGGACTCGGCTTACTGAAGCAATACTATAATTGAGATTATATGGTGGCAAGGATATCAATGTATCACATGTCTTCTTTTATCTATACTACTATAAAAAGAGGGAGTTTTTTAAACTATTTACACATTTGCCATTTTCACTTTTCTACAAAAAACAACAACCAATCACAACACAGCAATTTCAATCCCTGCAACGTCCTTAACTCTCTCTCTCTTCTCACATTTTTTTCACCCTTTTTTCTCATTCTACAAAACGAAGAAAAAAAACAGGCGAACCGTCAAAACTTACCCACGTTCACCCGCACTCTCCACACCATCTCTACTTGCAAACCACTCACCCTGCGAGAGAATATTGATGCCACGACTAGCGGCTACGTGGTTGTTTCCTATTGCGTATGTTCATCCTCCCTCAACGGCTTTTATGAGCAGAGGAAGCAAAATATCTCCTCAACAATGCGTCGCCTCACCAGTTGCATACCAGGAAGCCATGACGAAATGGTGATGGCCTGAGTTCTTCCCATACACCTGGCCTCGATCTCCCCCACCTTGGAGCGCTTCATCTATTACTGATCTATTGTCGCTTCCCTTTCCTCGCCACTACCTCCATCAACCGTATCATTCAGGTCTTGGCGTTTGATCCAGTAGGGTGAACATGCAAGGTCTCACGTCAAATACCTGCTCAAGATGCTTACCAACATAGGCCCCATCCACCCCACATCCCACCACCTAAATCAATACATGTCTGTGAAGTGGGGTTGATCATCACCACACCAAGGACTGTCTCAAGAAGCTCTGTCATATTCCTATGACAAATCGTATGTGCTGAAGATGCACGCCCGTGCCAAGATTCTCAACAAGAGCACACCTTAGATGCTGGATTGTCCTCCTAATTACCGGACCTGTAAGGAATGCTCGCGGTGTCCTGAGCCCAAGCGTCTAGCATACTCCGTAAGATCCTAGCTGGACGCTAAACTCACTTTATTCCCCAAGCTTTTTATTTTGTTGGCTACAATTAATTGTTCGCGGACAAAATGGAAGGAGGTCTATTATTTACATTGCATCTTGTGCGGGATTGAAACTCGCAGGCAAACAGGGAGGATGAGCCAAGTTCTGCCGAGACTATTACATAAAATACAGATGTTTCTTGTTGTGAGTATTTATTTAGTTACTGATTATGCTCTCCATTGTGCCACTACCAAGCACAACTTAATATAGCAGTTGGTACCAAATTGCAAAGATACTTTCTGTATTGAGATATTGGGCAACTTCCTGGTAGCACGCTGCCATCTATCCCATACACTCACCAAAGCATGAATCATAAAGGATTTCTGAAGCATGTAATTCCATCTAAAGTGAACCAGTATATTGTCATGGTCACAGTAAATAAAGTTCAGAAATCATCATATCCACCTATAAGGTGAGCGATGCAATTCCTGACTGGTGAGTCAACATTTGTAACAGTTTGCAGTAATTTGAGAGTACTTGATTTTATCACGCTGTCATGATTCAGATGAGCCTTAAGCATGTATTTAGAAAGCTTTTTTTATGTATCGAGGGTTTCGTGTAACACTTTTTCTTGTGTTTGAATAAACGCTAATGAATAGCATCTTTTGAGATCCTCACGTGTCCACTTTTCATTAATTTTTTGTATATTTTCTTTTTTGAAAGGCACCTATTGGATAAAAAGGGGGCCAACACAGGAAAAAACGCTACTATATATCTATCTCATGTATCTTCAGGTGGAAATCTCCATAAGCTTGTCATTAGACATATTGACCAATCTTTGCATAATGATATTCTCGCCTCCTTGATTTGATCCTTTGGTATCAAGACAACTAAATGTCTATATGGCATACAAACTAAAGGCCACATCACCATAGGACAACAACCCAATAGGTTTCTGTTCAATGAACAATGTAGTAGCGTTTTAATAAAAATTGGTTGACCATGTAATGATCCACTAGGGATAAACAAACTGTAAGAAATAACTTGATCACTAACTTGACGCACCACGTAGAAGTTTTTATGTGTGGGTTGTTTTGTATTGACTAGCATTGAGGCTAGATGCATAATGCATCATGCATTGTCAGTTATGATTTTTAAAACTTTGGAAATGAAAAAGTTGTTTATAGTAGTAGTATTTATTAAATAATCAAGATGGCGATAAAATTGTGGAAGGTAGTTAAAGTAACGGGCCTGACGGGAATTAAAGAGAGAATGTGCACATTACAAGGAGAACATGGGGATTGGAGGTCGTGGAACAACGACGGAAGAGATAAGAAAAGTGGGGAGAAAATTGAGAACCATTTTTAGTGGGATGATTGAAAAGAGAGAGTGAGAGAATCAGTTATGATCGGAGTTAATGGGAGCGTGGTGTGAGAGTAATTGGTTACGAGTGAGTCTTTCATTTATGTCAATGTAAAAATTGTTTTTTCTAAAGTAGCTTTTTTTATTCAATTTTTACAAGTAGCTCATGCTTGTTTTACCATGATGGTTATTAATGCTTTTTTGAACCACAAACGACAAGTTGTTAACACTCCTTAGCCACCTATTTTAAATAAAGCATAGGTGAGCAATGCATATTTGTTGTCAAAGAGGCAATCTTGAAGATTCTGAAATTAGTGAATTAAAAAAAGAGAATTTTTAAGATGTAAAGAACACTAATGTGTTTTAATAGAAAACATTAAAATAACATAATTCTTTTCTTAATATTTAAAATTCATATTAGATATTAATTCACTTTTTTCATTTTTGATAATTTATTTTGGAGAATTTAATATCACTTGTTATGAATTTGTAGTTCTAGCATATTCTAATTTTCTCTTATGCTTGGTTAGAAAAATACAAAACATTTTTAAAATTACATTATATTTTATATAATTTTAAAAATTGTAAAATAGAAAATCATTAAGAAGTTATGGTTGTATCTAATGGTTATGCAAATGTATTACATTTAAAAACTATAATAAATTTGTACATGAATAAATTCTATCTGATACATATGTCTAATTAATTTAAGTTTTCACGTGCATGGCACGTGTGTGTTTACTAGTCTAGTAGAAACATGAGATTGCAAATTTTACTAAGGATAATCTATAAGCAGGGCCCCAAACGGGTGTGATGCAATTTATAACACTATTTATAGTAAATACAAAAGAAGAAAATGTGTCGGAATGTATTTGGTGAAAAGAATTTTTATGACTATCATTCTATCCTACTATAAAAAGAGGGAGTTTTTTAAACTATTTACACATTTGCCATTTTCACTTTTCTACAAAAAACAACAACCAATCACAACACAGCAATTCCAATCCCTACAACGTCCTTAACTCTCTCTCTCTCTCTTCTCACATTTTTTTCACCCTTTTTTCTCATTCTACAAAACGAAGAAAAAAAAATAGAGAACCGTCAAAACTTACCCACGTTCACCCGCACTCTCCACACCATCTCTGCTTGCAAACCACTCACCCTGCGAGAGAATATTGATGCCACGATTAGTGGCTACGTGGTTGTTTCCTATTGTGTATGTTCATCCTCCCTCAACGGCTTTTATGAGCAGAGGAAGCAAAATATCTCCTCAACAATGCGTCGTCTCACCAGTTGCATACCAGGAAGCCATGACGAAATGGCGATGGCCTGAGTTCTTCCCATACACCTAGCCTCGATCTCCCCCACCTTGGAGCGGTTCATCTATTACTGATCTATTGTCGCTTCCCTTTCCTCGCCACTACCTCCATCAACCGTATCATTCAGGTCTTGGCGTTTGATCCAGTAGGGTGAACATGCAAGGTCTCACGCCAAATACATGCTCAAGATGCTTACCAACATAGGCCCCATCCACCCCACATCCCACCACCTAAATCAATACATGTCTGTGAAGTGGGGTTGATCATCACCACACCAAGGACTGTCTCAAGAAGCTCTCTCATATTCCTATGACAAATCGTATGTGCTGAAGATGCACACCCGTGCCAGGATTCTCAACAAGAGCACACCTTAGATGCTGGATTGTCCTCCTAATTACCGGACCTGTAAGGAATGCTCGCGGTGTCCTGAGCCCAAGCATCTAGCATACTCCGTAAGATCCTAGATGGACGCTAAACTCACTTTATTCCCCAACCTTTTTATTCTGTTGGCTACAATTAATTGTTCGCGGACAAAATGGAAGGAGGTCTATTATTTACATTGCATCTTGTGCGGATTGAAACTCGCAGGCAAACAGGGAGGATGAGCCAAGTTCTGCCGAGACTATTACATAAAATACAGATGTTTCTTGTTGTGAGTATTTATTTAGTTACTGATTATGCTCTCCATTGTGCCACTACCAAGCACAACTTAATATAGCAGTTGGTACCAAATTGCAAAGATACTTTCTGTATTGAGATATTGGGCAACTTCCTGGTAGCACGCTGCCATCTATCCCATACACTCACCAAAGCATGAATCATAAAGGATTTCTGAAGCATGTAATTCCATCTAAAGTGAACCAGTATATTGTCATGGTCACAGTAAATAAAGTTCAGAAATCATCATATCCACCTATAAGGTGAGCGATGCAATTCCTGACTGGTGAGTCAACATTTGTAACAGTTTGCAGTAATTTGAGAGTACATGATTTTATCACGCTGTCATGATTCAGATGAGCCTTAAGCATGTATTTAGAAAGCTTTTTTTATGTAGCGAGGGTTTCGTGTAACACTTTTTCTTGTGTTTGAATAAACGCTAATGAATAGCATCTTTTGAGATCCTCACGTGTCCACTTTTAATTAATTTTTTGTATATTTTCTTTTTTGAAAGGCACCTATTGGATAAAAAGGGGGCCAACAAGGGAAAAAACGCTACTATATATCTATCTCATGTATCTTCAGGTGGAAATCTCCATAAGCTTGTCATTAGACATATTGACCAATCTTTGCATAATGATATTCTCGCTTCCTTGATTTGATCCTTTGGTATCAAGACAACTAAATGTCTATATGGCATACAAACTAAAGGCCACATCATCATAGGACAACAACCCAATAGGTTTCTGTTCAATGAACAATGTAGTAGCGTTTTAATAAAAATTGGTTGACCATGTAATGATCCACTAGGGATAAAAAAACTGTAAGAAATAACTTGATCACTAACTTGACGCACCACGTAGAAGTTTTTATGTGTGGGTTGTTTTGTATTGACTAGCATTGAGGCTAGATGCATAATGCATCATGCATTGTATGTTATGATTTTTAAAACTTTGGAAATGAAAAAGTTGTTTATAGTAGTAGTATTTATTAAATAATCAAGATGGCGATAAAATTGTGGAAGGTAGTTAAAGTAACGGGCCTGACGGGAATTAAAGAGAGAATGTGCACATTACAAGGAGAACATGGGGATTGGAGGTCATGGAACAACCACGGAAGAGATAAGAAAAGTGGGGAGAAAATTGAGAACCATTTTTAGTGGGATGATTGAAAAGAGAGAGTGAGAGAATCAGTTATGATCGGAGTTAATGGGAGCGTGGTGTGAGAGTAATTGGTTACGAGTGAGTCTTTCATTTATGTCAATGTAAAAATTGTTTTTTCTAAAGTAGCTTTTTTTATTCAATTTTTACAAGTAGCTTATGCTTGTTTTACCATGATGGTTATTAATGCTTTTTTGAACCACAAACGACAAGTTGTTAACACTCCTTAGCCACCTATTTTAAATAAAGCATAGGTGAGCAATGCATATTTGTTGTCAAAGAGGCAATCTTGAAGATTCTGAAATTAGTGAATTAAAAAAAAGAGAATTTTTAAGATGTAAAGAACATTAATGTGTTTTAATAGAAAACATTAAAATAACTTAATTCTTTTCTTAATATTTAACATTCATATTAGATATTGATTCACTTTTTTCATTTTTGATAATTTATTTTGGAGAATTTAATATCACTTGTTATGAATTTGTAGTTCTAGCATATTCTAATTTTCTCTTATGCTTGGTTAGAAAAATTCAAAACATTTTTCAAATTACATTATATTTTATATAATTTTAAAAATTGTAAAATAGAAAATCATTAAGAAGTTATGGTTGTATCTAATGGTTATGCAAATGTATTAAATTTAAAAACTATAATAAATTTGTACATGAATAAATTCTATCTGATACATATGTCTAATTAATTTAAGTTTTCACGTGCATGGCACGTGTGCGTTTACTAGTCTAGTAGAAACATGAGATTGCAAATTTTACTAAGGATAATCTATAAGCAGGGCCCCAAACGGGTGTGATGCTATTTATAACACTATTTATAGTAAATATAAAAGAAGAAAATGTGCCGGAATGTATTTGGTGAGAAGAATTTTTATGACTATCATTCTATCCTACTATAAAAAGAGGGAGTTTTTTCAACTATTTAACATTTGCCATTTTCACTTTTCTGCAAAAAACAACAACCAATCACAACACAGCAATTCCAATCCCTGCAACGTCCTTAAGTCTCTCTCTCTTCTCACATTTTTTTTCACCCTTTTTTCTCATTTTACAAAATGAAGAAACAAAATAGACAACCGTCAAAACTTACCCACGTTCACCCGCACTCTCCACACCATCTCTACTTGCAAACCACTCACCCTGCGAGAGAATATTGATGCCACGACTAGCGGCTACGTGGTTGTTTCCTATTGCGTGTGTTCATCCTCCCTCAACGGCTTTTATGAGCAGAGGAAGCAAAATATCTCCTCAACAATGCGTCGTCTCACCAGTTGCATACCATGAAGCCATGACGAAATGGTGATGGCCTGAGTTCTTCCCATACACCTGGCCTCGATCTTCCCCACCTTGGAGTGCTTCATCTATTACTGATCTATTCTCGCTTCCCTTTCCTCGCCACTACCTCCATCAACCGTATCATTCAGGTCTTGGCGTTTGATTCAGTAGGGTGAACATGCAAGGTCACACGCCAAATACCTGCTCAAGATGCTTACCAACATAGGGCCCATCCACCCCACATCCCACCACCTAAATCAATACATGTCTGTGAAGTGGGGTTGATCATCTCCACACCAAGGACTGTCTCAAGAAGCTCTCTCATATTCCTATGACAAATCGTATGTGCTGAAGATGCACACCCGTGCCAGGATTCTCAACAAGAGCACACCTTAGATGCTGGATTGTCCTCCTAATTACCGGACCTGTAAGGAATGCTCACGGTGTCCTGAGCCCAAGCATCTAGCATACTCCGTAAGATCCTAGCTGGACGCTAAACTCACTTTATTCCCCAAGCTTTTTATTCTATTGGCTACAATTAATTGTTCGCGGACAAAATGGAAGGAGGTCTATTATTTACATTGCATCTTGTGCGGATTGAAACTCACAGGCAAACAAGGAGGATGAGCCAAGTTCTGCCGAGACTATTACATAAAATACAGATGTTTCTTGTTGTGAGTATTTATTTAGTTACTGATTATGCTCTCCATTGTGCCACTACCAAGCACAACTTAATATAGCAGTTGGTACCAAATTGCAAAGATACTTTCTGTATTGAGATATTGGGCAACTTCCTGGTAGCACGCTGCCATCTATCCCATACACTCACCAAAGCATGAATCATAAAAGATTTATGAAGCATGTAATTCCATCTAAAGTGAACCAGTATATTGTCATGGTCACAGTAAATAAAGTTCAGAAATCATCATATCCACCTATAAGGTGAGCGATGCAATTCCTGATTGGTGAGTCAACATTTTTAACAGTTTGCAGTAATTTGAGAGTACATGATTTTATCACGCTGTCATGATTCAGATGATCCTTAAGTATGCATTTATAAAGCTTTTTTTATGTATCAAGGGTTTCGTGTAACACTTTTTCTTATGTTTGAATAAACACTAATGAATAGCATCTTTTGAGATCCTCACGTGTCAACTTTTCATTAATGTTTTTTATATTTTCTTTTCTGAAAGGCACCTATTGGATAAAAAGGGGGCCAACACGGGCAAAACCGCTACTATATATCTATCTCATGTATCTTCAGGTGGAAATCTCCATAAGCTTGTCATTAGACATATTGACCAATCTTTGCATAATGATATTCTCGCTTCCTTGATTTGATCCTTTGGTATCAAGACAACTAAATGTCTATATGGCATACAAACTAAAGGCCACATCATCATAGGACAACAACCCAATAGGTTTCTGTTCAATGAACAATGTAGTAGCGTTTTAACAAAAATTGGTTGACCATGTAATGATCCACTAGGGATAAACAAACTATAAGAAATAACTTGATCACTAACTTGACGCACCACGTAGAAGTTTTTATGTGTGGGTTGTTTTGTATTGACTAGCATTGAGGCTAGATGCATAATGCATCATGCATTGTCAGTTATGATTTTTAAAACTTTGGAAATGAAAAAGTTGTTTATAGTAGTAGTATTTATTAAATAATCAAGATGGCGATAAAATTGTGGAAGGTAGTTAAAGTAACGGGCCTGACGGGAATTAAAGAGAGAATGTGCACATTACAAGGAGAACATGGGGATTGGAGGTTGTATGTGCACATTACAAGGAGAACATGGGGATTGGAGGTCGTGGAACAACGACGGAAGAGATAAGAAAAGTGGGGAGAAAATTGAGAACCATTTTTAGTGGGATGATTGAAAAGAGAGAGTGAGAGAATCAGTTATGATCGGAGTTAATGGGAGCGTGGTGTGAGAGTAATTGGTTACGAGTGAGTCTTTCATTTATGTCAATGTAAAAATTGTTTTTTCTAAAGTAGCTTTTTTTATTCAATTTTTACAAGTAGCTTATGCTTGTTTTACCATGATGGTTATTAATGCTTTTTTGAACCACAAACGACAAGTTGTTAACACTCCTTAGACACCTATTTTAAATAAAGCATAGGTGAGCAATGCATATTTGTTGTCAAAGAGGCAACTTGAAGATTCTGAAATTAGTGAATTAAAAAAAAGAGAATTTTTAAGATGTAAAGAACACTAATGTGTTTTAATAGAAAACATTAAAATAACATAATTCTTTTCTTAATATTTAAAATTCATATTAGAAATTAATTCACTTTTTTCATTTTTGATAATTTATTTTGGAGAATTGAATATCACTTGTTATGAATTTGTAGTTCTAGCATATTCTAATTTTCTCTTATGCTTGGTTAGAAAAATACAAAACATTTTTAAAATTACATTATATTTTATATAATTTTAAAAATTGTAAAATAGAAAATCATTAAGAAGTTATGGTTGTATCTAATGGTTATGCAAATGTATTACATTTAAAAACTATAATAAATTTGTACATGAATAAATTCTATCTGATACATATGTCTAATTAATTTAAGTTTTCACGTGCATGGCACGTGTGCGTTTACTAGTATAGTTAAGAGATGAACCTAGCACGGATCACAAAGTCAAATTGTACGAATCCTGGTAGTGAAGGTCTTGCACCATTGATAAAAGCTCCACTACTCATCGGCCACTCTCAGGTTTGCATATTCACGTCGCATAGATGACAACCCATGCGTGAATGGATTTCTCTTTCTGCCTTATCCGGATAGATAGGTCGACTTGAAGGTGTTGGATTGTTGCCAATGATTTGTGGAACACGGCTCCTAATTGAAGACAATCTTAAATTTTCAGTTGATATTGCATCATGAGTCATCAATTATCCGGTGGCATCGTTTGAGGGCATCCAATTTTTTGTGGGCATCAAATTTTTTGGACCATGGCATCAAACGTTTGAGGGCATCCAATTTTTTTATATACCATGTATTCGACGAGTCGAATCATCCTTCCTGAGTATGTTATCGAAAATTAAGAGTTTCATGATCCTTTGTGAACATGTTATTGAAACCTATAAAGTCCCTTTTATTTCAATGCAGAAGTCCTTCCTTTGATTTTAATCGGAAGTCCTCAAAGTGGTAAGACGTTGTGCTTCAAGCAAAGTCGTTTAGTAGTCGGGTACACCAGATGGTAGTTATTATCATGTTTTTAGTAATAGCACGTGAATAGTATCTAGTTAGTTGATATATAATCTTACAAGAAACGTAATCCATGCAACGGCACATTTTTTTTTGGTATGCAAGATGGAATGCAAGGATACCAAAATTGTAACGTTATTGATAGGACGGAGAGGAGTGCTTCATGTTTAGAATGGTACAATAGTAGATCCGTATTCATATTAAAGTTGGAGATGGCTCTCTATATGCAACTTGGGCTTTGATGCATTGAGTTTTTATTACTTTTGGTAGGCTATTTTCTATGTATTTATTGCGTAATTTCTCATTTTGATGTTATTTATACAGTAATTATCATTACTAGTCTGTTAAACACTATTGCATCAAATAACAAGTATTTCGACCAAATTATGTCAATTTGATCATATTTTATTCAGACTTATGTTGGTTTTTCATCATTTCAGATAATTTGAGTACTCGCAAGGCATCTCGATCCTATCAAAATTCTAGTTAGTGATATCAACTTGAGGCGAAAATCCAATAGGAAACTTGAAAAAATCTCAGTGCTATTAAGACACAACTTGGTGCTACTGAGACATGGTTCGATGCCACTAAAATACTAAGTCGGTGCAACTGACTTATGGTCCAGAGAGCAACAGTAAGCGAGGTTTATCAACTTGGTACTACGGACACCCGAGTCGGTAGTATCGACATTCATAAGCAGAAGAAGTCAGAACTCGTAGAAGGGCAACTGGATGCTACCGATCCAACTTTCAAGTACCAACACTCAGTCAGAGGTTCGAGTCAACCGACAAATCAATGCCACAGACATCCAGTCAATGGTATCAACTTTGTGCAATTAGTGCAGATTGAAGCTCAATCTAGATCTGAAAGCTGGGACTTAATGACGGTCTGAATCCCACTTATAAACTAAGGGGAGTTCGGCCAAACCTAGAAATCACCTTCTACTTTATTGTAGTTGAGCACGGAGCCGAGAGAGGAGGAGAGGAAGAAGACAACCACGTCCCTAACAATTCGAGTACCTCTGGAGATCAGATTTGGAGTCGGAATACTACAGATCGAGGTGTTCGCAAGAGGGGATCTTGAAGACCTTCTCCAGGGGTTTACATTGTTTCTTATTTTATCACGTTTTCTCTTTTCTCCTCCGTGTATGAGATAGTAGAAATGATACACGGATAATCCCCTTATTTCTTAGAACACGAGAGTAGCCCGATATTACATTATAATTAACTTTCATGATTTAATATAGTTATTTCTTTTAATTTTGGATATAAACCTACGATTGCTTAAAGAATTAGTTGTGCCTGATCACCATAGTCGGTTACTTAGACCGTTAATCGCTTCACGAGAGGAATTAACAGATGGAAAAGTTGTAAATTTACGTAGCCCATATCATGCCTTGGGAGAGTGCTTACAAATATGAAGGATATAACCCAGAAGTATCTCTAATGTTTGTATCTAATCCCTAAATTACTTTGAGAGTGAGATTTGTCTTAGTATAGGTATTGTATTACACTATGAGAGAATGGAATACTTACTATAGGTCCTTAGTCTAGAGTTAAGGGTAAATGATTCTTAATCAAATGGGCTAATTGTAATATGAATTGTGGTAAGACTATAATCCAAAGGAATCCACATATATGTGATCACAATCCACTTAATTTAGTTTTCGATTCTTACAATTAGTTATATTCAATCAACTAATCACCTTTTCCTTAGGCCTAGTTGATTAGGTTATACTTAGTAGTAGTCTCTGGAGTATGTTTCTCTAAGTTCGACATTCGAGACTCATAGATCTATATTACTCGACGTGTACACTTGAATTTTATACACATAGTTTAGGCGTGTCACATTTTTGGCATTGTTGCTAGGGAAACAGAAATTCCAACACTATGAGTGTTGTGACCGGACACTGTAGGCCCCTTTTTATTATTATCTTTTCAATCTTTTTTGAAATAGAGAGTTATTGAATTTTTTCTTTTTTCAAGTTCACTAGTAGTTTGTGTTCTCACACTTTTTAAAAGTTTTAGGTACTAGTGCATGGTTCACACTCGAACCATGGAATATAGATAGTCACTCCATCTATTGTAGATCAGGAGCAAATTTTTCTCAAGGAGCAAGAGTTTAAGGTTTTTGGTGAGAAGCTCATCCAAACTCCACCACTGTAATCAGAGCAGGAAAAGATAGTAGACATGGACCCAAATTCTAAAGAATGTTTTGAAGAATGGCCTGAAGAACAGACTATCTGGACAAAAATTAAAGCGTCCTCAACCACAATACAGCTTGGGCTGATTAAAAGGTTGGTAGTCAATGTGGGCAGTTACAAAATAGATCCCAGATTGGTGGCACTGATTAAATCTCAATCATTCCATGGCTACAACATGGAGAATCTGTTGGCACACATCAACAACTTGGTTGACAACTGTGATATGTTGAAGATCGACAAGGTCCTATCTATAGTGATCTACTCGAAGCTATTCTCTTACTCATTATCAGATAAAGAAAAAAAAGATTTCTTAGTCTTTTGCCAAAATCAATAGAGACCTAGGATGACTCGGTCGATGTCTTCTTTGAGTGATACTTTTCACCTCAAAAAACCAATGAATTGGTTGGAAAAATCTAATCCAGAATGTCGAAGAGTCATTTCTGAAGCCTGGGAGCAATTTCATAACATGCTTAGGAAGCTCCCTCATCATGGGATTCATTTATATGGGCAGGAGAAGACATTCTACTATGGCCTACATAAACAGGAGAGAACTAGTCTGGATAGCGTAGGAGCAGGGTTCTTCCTAAATAATAAAGCTACCAGGTGTTATGAGATCTTAAAGAACATGGATAAGAATTGGTCATGGTGGTAGGAGTGAGAAGCACCAACAATAATTAAAAGTTCTATGGAATCAAGGGAATTCACATAACTCAAAGCTCAAATGGTCATACTTGTGAGGAATCTTGAGAAAAAATTTAGCACCTTATCTGGATGTGAGGAGGAGGATTGTATGTACCTACTTCAACTATATAAACAAGATAGGAGTCCTAGTAAGATAGATATAATCAAAGACATGCTAGGCATGATAGTGAGTCAGAATAAGGCCTTACTAGACTAGACAAGAAGGGTGCAACAAAATCAAGAGGCTCAGATCCACAATATTGAAAATCTAATCTCTCAACTGGAAGCAAAGGTGACATCCATAAAGAAGCCCATTCAGAAGGGGTTTCTTGGGAACATAGAGACAACACAAAAACATCATCAAGTTAATTTTGCCTTTAATTTCAAATAATAATAGCATGTTCTTTAAGAGTCACCAATGTGTAATGCTCTAGTGCCAAATTGGGTGTATGTGCCAAAAGTTCCATTTCCCAACAGCCTGTGTAGAAGGTCAGGGGGATGCATAATGCCAATGCATTATGTTGACACATTCACCTCAATAGATGCAAGGTCAAAAACAAGTGACAAGGACACTCCATCTATATTGTTGTTGCAAGACAATGAACTTCAAGCTTTTGCAATTTTTGTCTCTACATCCCCAGTTCCAGAAAAGTTTCATGTTCAAGAAGAGTAGGTGAAGGTTCTACTTCATAGTGGAGTAATCACGGTCAACCAGGAGGAACCCACAATTGAGAAGGATCAACCACATGCCATCCCATCCATAAGCGATGCTCCAAATGTCCAAGGAGGTGGAATTAAAGCAACCTTAAAGGAGGAGATCCCGAATGTGCCATGCATTCCTCCACACAAGCATATAGAGAAGCCACATGTGTTATTCCTGAATAGTTTGGAGTTAAGGAAGGAGGAAAAGAAATTCAAGACATTCTTAGACATCTTTCGAAAGATCCACATCAACATTCCACTTGTTTTGACAATATAACAGATTCATGTATATGATAGATTCTTGAAGGATGTCATCAACAAAAAGAGACATATAAAGATATAGATGTCTTGCGTGTTGATGAAGTGGTGAGTTCAGTGATCCAGGGAAGACTGTTGATGAAGAGAAAAGACATACGATGTTTCTACATCCCTTGTTATATAGGCACAAGCATTTCCAACAAGCACAGTGTGACTCTAGGGCAAGTATAAACCTCAGGCCTCTCTCTACCTTCTAGGAGGTGAGATTGAAGAAATTGAAAAAGATGTCCATGAAAATCCAATTGGTAGATGGATTGATTTTGAGGCCATATGGGATAGGTGAGGTTGTGTTAGTTAAAGTAGACAAATTCATTTACCCTATTGACTTTTTGGTCATGGATTTGCATGAGAGGAGGGGATTCGAGATGATCTTAGGAAGGCCATTCCAAGATATGGTTGATGTGATCATTCCCATGGGTAGAGGCAAATTAACACTCAGGATACATGATGATAGAGTTGAGTTTAAACTACTAGATACTTCTTCACAACCATCATGTGACAACCCAAGTTGAAGAATGTCACCTTGTCAAGCCTATGACATTAAACAAGGGTGCTAATGGGAGGAAACCCAATTATTTTTCTATTATTTTTTGTTTAATTAGGTCTTTTCATTGTGTAAATTTTGTATTTCTCTTATTAGAGGTTTAACTAAAGTACAAAGGCACCTTGATGCATTTGTTTGGTTTGGGGGTAGAGCCAAAGTTGATACCACTGACACCAGAGTCAGTGGCACCAACATGCTAGAAATGTTCAATAGGGATTTCACAAAAAGTCGATACCACCAAATTTCAAGTCGATGGTATCGAGTCCTTACCAGGATAAAGTCTACAAAAAGTTGGTAACATTCAAGCCCAAGTCGGTACCACCAACATTTCTCAGGAATAAGCAAAGAGCAGCAAGAAACGATTGTTGATACCACCGACACACATGTTGGTGGAACTAACTCATATAGCTTAAAGAAGGATATAGGATGTCATATCTCGGTACTACCAACACTCAAGTCATTGGCACCAAAACAGAGTGATATCTGCCAGTAGAACTTGATCTATAAAGGCCATTGGGAACATTTTATCCACCACGACCACCCTTTTGAGCACATGGTATCCCCATTCTACCTCTTTGTTTGAATTCTAACTATGAGGGTATTCCCAACTTCATGATTAGGCATGTGTTGGAATGGCTTTATCGGTTTTATCTATTATGTTTTATCTGGTTTCACTTTTTCTTAGTTGCAAGTGTAGGACCCACAATATATACATACTATATATATATATATATATATATATATATATATATATATATATATATATATATATATATGTATGTATGTATGTATTAAGTATCACGAGTTCATCTATCATCAACCCAAATTGTGTTTCATGCTTTTGCGATAGAATTTAAGAAAATGATCACAACATGTTAACCTAAATTTGCAAAGTCTAATGCAACACCAACCATAGGAAGTGTATGGATTAGTCATCTCGAGGACACTTAATATAAATGAAAATCTTGATTTATCCAAGATTTGTGGATGATGATAAAGTTTTAACCCAAACTAGTGAAACAAGTAACAAGACTTTAATGGGATTTTTAGAAAGAAACGCTAGGTTTAGCATGTACAAGGGTTGGTAGGAAAAATAAATATCATAGTTAAGATAGACATCATCTCTTAATCATGTGATTCCACCCACCTTTCATCATATTGCATCCATAAAATTAAGATCACCAAGTAACATGAATTGTTTCCTCTTGACTACACTGCATAGCATAATAGGTATCATGATATCTAGTTTCTTTTATTACACTAGTTAGAAAAATAATATATATATAAGTGTAAATCAAGTAGTTCCGTGATGAAGTTCATGTAGTTTGTGTTTTCCCTTACATCATTATTTACATCATGTATCTATATAGATTCCTATGCCAAAATAAAGTCAAAGGATACACATACATACATGTCTCAATGAAAAAAAGAAATGCTTTATGGAAGAATAGCTCAAGCATAACTCACAAACTATGCTAAAATTAGAGGCGAAGAAAAAGAAAAGAAATAAAATCAAATAAAGAGGGAGAAAATGATGCCTTGAACTTCAAATTGAATTTTTATCCAAGGGAGAAGTGAAAATGGTTACATGTATGCATTCTATTATTTCATTCTCATCAATCAGATGAGACTTTTAGTGCAAGTATCATTCCACCAAAATAACACGCATTAGGATTCATCCATTCTAATTTCCTTCATGTTGTAATTTCATCATATTTTGTTATTGAAAAAATAATTTGGATGTTACTTGTGATTCTTATCCATAGCCACCTACTTCATTCCACCTATTTCTCTGTATGCTAGGCCAAAAATATTATTGATCCCCTCCTTGAATTTTCATATGGGGAACTACTTCCAACTAGTTTAGTAGGTAGATAAGAGAAATTTAACTAGGGAATCAGATGGTGCATCAAGAGGATGTCCTATTGATTGTGATATTAATTTCTTGATTAATAATGGTTCATTGGTCTAGGGGTTGACATCTTAAATGAACATTTCTAGTCACTGCAAAGTGGTTATTGTTTAGTGGTTTGTAAGGGGCTCTAACGGACCGTCATGAGCGGGTATTTGAAAAATATAATTCATATTGTTTATCCTCTAGCTGGCTTATCTCAAACATATCCAAATTTAGTATTTCTTGAGGGTGAGCAACATTCAAGATTAGGGGATTTGGTTCCTTTTTTTTGGACTCCGATAATGACTCAAAATTCATAGATAAAGTTTTATGGCTTGGACCATATAAATAGTGACCTTAGGAATATTTTCTTGTATCAAAAAGTAGCAAAGAGTCACTGCTATTCTTGGTGTTATAGCCTAGATTTTGCATGTATTTGTACATATATTTGAATACGAATAATGAATTGATAAGGACATATTAGAAAGCTTGATATTATCTATGTCTTGTTTTAAGGGTATGGATTTAAAATGCAATTTCTCCTTTGCAAAGAGATTTTGTGTGTTTTGTTGTTTTCAATAATCCATTGATAATATTGGCTAAAGAAAGGGTGAAAAAGTCAATAATAAAGTAATTGCTAAAAGTAATAGACAATTGGTAATTAAATATAGAATTGTGTGGAAATTTCTAGAAAAGATACATTGAGGGTGATGAATGAGTTCATTAGGCATAATATTGTATGCAATAAGAAAACATATTGAGATAATAAATCTTCCCAAGATTGGATGAGAAAAGAAGTCAATGGATTCCTTAAATAAATAAATAAAGGGAAGTTAGAAACAAAGAAAAATGTAGTTAAGTTTTTTATTTGACCACCAAATCTTTCCTACATCAAGATTTATTCATGAAAAGCCTTTCTTTAAAATTTGGGATTGATTGGTTAAAGAAAGAGAATGATATGAGTTAATTGAGTTTCCCTAATGTGATGGAATTAATTTATTTATATAATATGTCACATTTTTAAAGAATAAGGAAACATTGGTTCGTCCCTTTTATGGCACATGATCTTAGGACCGTCCAATCGCATATCTAACAGTTGATCGTTTTCTTCTATCTCAAACCTGTTTGGGAAAGGAATATTGTTCGCATGTAATCTCTATTCTCATTATCTCTTTCCTATCCAGCTTTTCCTTTGATTTTTCACTTATAAAATATGGGAGGGAGAGACAATCATATCAAGCCTTTACTCATCAGTTATATTGTCGATTATATAAAACACCCAACCTCAAACAAGATATGGCTTCTGAGAGGAGATACAACTGTCACTTCCCACAATGTCACATCTATATAAGGCTACACATAGCCCCACTGGGACTCCCCGATCCCAATTTATTGACTAATTCTTCCTCTCATACTCTACTGATTACTTTCCCCTTCTTTTTACCTGCTCCTTTGGCTGATCTTCAGTCAATACTACTATGTCCATCCCCTCTCACTGAGGAAGACATAGCAAGATCTGAAAGGTCTAGGCAATGATCATCGACCTATCAATTGCACTACCTGGACCCTAGGAAGAGAAGTCAACTACTAGGTTGACCATGACATGGAGTTAAAGAATGTGAGATCGCATGATGCGAGTGAGAAGATGAAGATCAGTAAATTTATATTCTAAGAATGTGTTAGGTTTTTTTAGGAGAGGATGTGGATGTCCTTTCATCAACTCCTATACACAGACACAATGGAATTTCCCACTAAAGAAGTGCACACCCATTGGATGGAACTTGGCCCGTGTGTATTTTGAGTAGTAGGTAATTATGCTGACTTGGCAGTCTCCCATTGATCCTTTAGGTTTTATGTTGAAAATAATATAGAAAATGATTGGTAGATCGGATCATGACAAAACTATATATCAAATTGATCAAAAATGTGAGGAGTGTGAATACCATATAAATGAGTCCTAATCATGATCATGATTTCAAAAGTAGGGCTAATACTTGTTACTAGTGATTAATGCATGGAAACCCCAGAATTTGCAAGTAGAATTTTGAATACATCAAATACTTTTTTCTTGTGTTACAATATGATATAGTTGACTATATTAAGATCAAATATGATGATGATAAAGATAATGTATCATTAGGGTTTATAGACCAATAGTCACTAACATGTAATTATAATTTTGAACACCAATGACGTAACTTGCCATGATCTTAATGCTCATAATCTGGTCTAAAGGTTCATAATAGCCTAACATGTTTAATTTGATGACAATCTAAGTCTTTAATGCAATTTGGATAATATTGACCACAATTAAAGGTTTGACTCATAAATATGACAACTAGTGTTTCAAACCTAATAAACTCTATCATTATGATTTTGAGTTGCATAATGTAACACAATTTCTTAAAATAGTCTAAAATGCACAACTTGATCATTAGGGTTTCACCCAATGCGTTATATGAATTTATAACTCTAATAATATTGATGTGTTGGAAATAGAGTTTGTACCCTTATACCTTATCCATACCTGAGACAACCCTAGATTAGGACATATATTAGATTAATTTGTCTTAAATATGATTGGTGAAACTTTAAGATATGCATGCATGCAAATTGAATGATTGCTTGGAACTATGCTTAGTTGATTGGATTATATATGCTTAAAGTATTCTCCATGATTCTGCTATTATATCAAAGGAATGTGGTTATAGATATGAATACTCACCTTATTGACTTTCGTGCTTTCAGAGGTTTCCCGAATGGATTACAATTAAACTGCCCGATTGTTTATTTACTTCCTACAATCTATAAATCCCTTATGAGTATCATCTTATATAGAAGTAACTTTATCAATTCCTAAATGAATATCTCTGGTGAGTTAAAGAGCATGGATTGAAATATGCCATTATGGGAGTTACTAGTGATCAAGCCCAGAAAGGAAGATCACCACATGATTAGCCCAAAAAGGAAGACCTATCCATAAAACCAAGTCATGGTGAGGGAAGGTTATGAAATTCCACTGTAGGGAAAAACCCTAAAGAGAGGGTTCCCCATAAAAAGGCTCCCATAAAGATCAGACACACCATAGAGAGTGAAAGAATAAGGGTCAAGAAGTTAGAAATGAAAATGCATGTTTGACTATGTAACGATAATTGACGCTATGATTGTTTATCCTATTTATTCCTACAGGATGACAAGAGTTCTAGTTGGTCCTGTGTTGACTACTCTAGTGGTAGGAGTCTTTTAGCTGACGCTAGAAGGGCAACATCAACTCCCACTCTGTTGAGAGATCTGAGGAGCTACTGCAGCATTTGTTTGAGTCTTTTGTCCATAAAGGAGCAGTCAAACGAGTACAAGTACATTCAGGAGCTGCACAGACACCATCCAAGAGAAAGTGTGCATCTACATTGACGAGGATAGGACCAGGTATATCTTTGTGAAACCATCCTTCCCATTACATAGTTATTGACACAATATGTTCGTCAATAGGAAATATGTTAGTAAATTTTTTGTTTCTGCTACCTATCTAATTCCATATTTTTCTACAAGCCCTAGGTTAGTATGTGGATTTAGGTCTTCAAAAAATGATGTCTCTTGATTTATCTTCATTGATCTCCATATTTGGGACAAGTTGGGGGTCTATTTATAAGAATAGGACCCATATCTAAAGTCATGAATTAATTAGGTTGTTTTCTGGCTGCATTTATAGTCCAACGGGACTGTATAAAGTCACTAACACAAACTATATTTCCATTACAACAACATTCACAGTCCAGCCGTTGGACTTTATATGGTCTGTATGGGCTGTAAATACAAATACATTCCAGATAGATCGTATATGGTCTTTAGTAATGATCGTAAATACACTTGTAGGTGTTGAAAATGCATCCTGAATATGTCGAGGCTTGGTGTAGACATCCTGTTCATCAAGTAAGATTTTATAGAGAGTTTAAGACACTCTCTTAACAAACTCCAACTTTTCTTCAACTTGAAAACAATGGAAATGGAAAAGAACTTACAATCTTCTCCAATATCAGAAACTGATTAAGAATACCATATCCTCCACGCTCCCTGCATGGGCAAAGCTCAAGTAGAAAGAAGACTAGCTAATTTTGATCAAAGTTCAAACTTAAATAATAGAAGAGTCTTCATAATCATGTCAGTTGGATTATGAGAAATACCAATCTTCTTTATTTGAATCTTACCTTCAGCTGTGACTTCTCTAATAATGTGGTACTTTACATCAATTTGCTTCGTTCTTTTGCGGAACATATTATCTTTGCTAAGATGTATAGCACTTTGACTGTCACAATGAACAATAACTTGCTATTGAATCATGCCAAACTGATTCCTCAAGCCATTGAGCCATAAAGCCTCCTTCGCAACTTATGTTGCCTCTATGTACTCTACTTCAGTAGTAAATAAAGTAATAGTACTTTGTAGAGTGGTTTTCCAACTAACAACAATAGATCCTACTATAAACATGTAACATGTCAGAGATCTCCTCTGGTCAAGGTCTCCTGCATGATCTGAGTCCAAGTACCCTATCGTGATCACTTGAGCTCCATGAAAGACTAAACAAGTATTTGAAGTGCCCTTCAAATACCTCAAAACCCACTTAATTTCTTGTCAATGTGCCTTGCCAGGATGATCCATGTAACGACTAACCCCACTGACTTAATAGGTGATGTCTGGTCTAGTGCAAACCATAGCATACATGATGCTACTAATGGAACTGGAGTAAGGTCCATAAGCCATCACTTTCTCTTCCTCATTAGACTGTGGAGACTACAAAGTCGATAACCTGAAGTGAGCGGCCAACGGAGTTGAAATAGGCTTTACATATAACATGTGGAACCTGCAAAGAACCTTCTTGATGTATGTCTTCTATGTCAGGATAAGCCTTCGATCTTTACGGTCCCTTTGAATCTCCATGCCAAGAATCTTATTAGGGTCACCTCAGTCTTTTATATCATATTCTCCACCTAGACGAGATTTCACCTTAGCAATTTTAGATGTGTGTCTAGAACATCAACATATAGAAGTAGGTAAATAAAGGAATTGTCATTTAGCCCTTTGTAGTAGATACAAGCAGCATAGCTACTCCTAGAAAATCCATTGTGCATCATGAAAGAGTCAAATCTCCTATAACATTGTCTAGGAGATTGCTTCAGCCCATAGGAGTGACCTCTTGAGAAAATACACATGATTCTCTTTGTCTTCAAAACCCTTTTGATGTTGCATGTAGATGTTTTTTTCTAGTTCACCGTGTAGAAATATTGTCTTTACATCTAGTTGTTGCAACTCTAGGTCTTCAATGGCTACCAAAGAAAGAAGCACACCTATGGAACTATGCTTGACTACATGTGAGAAGACTTCATTATAATCAATGCCTTCAATTTGACTATAGCCTTTTACAATAAGGTGTGCCTTGTATCTATCACCTTCTTTCTTCTTATATACCCACTTGCAGTCCACTACTTTCTTGCCTTTAGGAGGTACCATCAACTCCCAAGTTCGATTCTTGTGAAGAGATTCCATCTCTTCCTTCATTGCAGTAACGTGTTATGGAGCATCATGACTTGCGACTGCATCACAGAAATTAGTTAGCTCATCACCAATATATGCATCAACGACATTGGAAAGGCAATAGGCTACCATGGAGTCACCAAAGCCATATTGTTGGACTAGTTTGACATTTTGTTTGTCGTTTTCTTTGGATACACTATAAGAACTCTCCAGAATCTCTTCATTATCTTTAGTAGGCACTAAATCTTCTGGTGTAGAAGAGGCATCTTGTTCATCAACCTGTCAGCCGACATCTTCTTTGGCTTCCACCTATTGTGAGATGCCCTGTCGAGAACATGTAGAAGAGCTATTTGTCTCTTGCATAGTAGACACCATGACACATGTGTTAAAAGTAACATTATGCTCTACTAAGAAACATGGTGAAGAAGGATCATTGCACCAAAGATGATATTCTTGCACCCCAGAAGTATGACCAAGGAATATGCATTTGATATCTCTAGATCCTCATTTGCCAATATGAGAATGTGCATAACCAGGGAAACTGAATATTCATAGATTCGAATAATCAGCAGGTTTACTAGACCAAGCTTCTTTAGGAGTCCTAAAATTAATAGAAGATGATGGAGAACGGTTCACCAAATAACAAGGGGTTCAAATATCTTTACCCTAGAAATATCTATCCAAACATGAATTTGAAAAGCATGCATCAGGCCTTTTCCAACAATGTTATGTTCATTCTTTTTGCTACACCATTCTTTTGGGGAGTGTGACGCATGGTACGATGTCTTTTTATCCCATGATCACTGTAGAAATTATTGAACTCCTTAGAACATAACTACAAGCCATTACCAGTCCAAAAAGTCTTTATGCTCTTGTTGATTTGATTCTCAACAAGAGCACTTGATTGCTTGAAAGTCAAGAACACCTCATTCTTGCTCTTGAGAAAATAAACCCTAATCTTCGTTATGCAATCATCAATGAAGGTCATCACATATTTAGCACCACCTTTGGAAGGAACACGAGAAGGGCCCCATAGATCAGAGTGAACATAATCTAGAGCATACTTGGAGGAATTAATTGTTGTGTCAAAGCTATTGTGTTTGCCCTTCCACGTAACACGATGCTCATAGAAATCAAACTTTCCAATGTTTTTGCCACACAACAACCCTCTCTTGCTCAGAAGCATCATCCCTTTCTCAGACATGTGTTCCAAATGCATATTACAGATCCTTGTGGTGTCTTTAGATGAAGTTGTAACTGTGAACTTGTAACGACCGATAAACAAATCATTATTGGTTAAGCAGAATTAAACATTAGCAGTGGATTAACAAAAATCACTAAAAATTTAAACCTTTTGCAAAGAGGTCCATACACAGGAAAACTCTTTTATCAAGAGCCAATGTATATCATCTACATCCTGGTTTATAAGCATGTCACATGTACTATCTCTTCTTGAGAATTATATACAACAATTACTTTGTCAGAATTATACTTAAGCAACTCAAAATCTCAAGGCATCAAGCCAAAATCTCAGATCGATACATTAAAACAACTAACTACTAACTCCGAGGACCTAAGAGTACAGAGATGACACATAGGACTTCTATCTACAAGACACGACAGACAGTACACTCAACCTGAGGTATCACTGTTGTCCTTGCTGCTATTGATGTTCTTCCTCTGCAAGATATTCTCAGTCTCCTCCATGCTTGTCTACGAAGCTTGAGATAGTAGAACCTTCCAAGATGTACAGTTTGTGTGAATTTCTCACTGCCTTCATGAGGACTCGATCAACTTTAAGAACATTAATAACTCCATTTTCACCTAGAACTTGTAGCCTTTGTCTTCTAGTGTTCCCAAAGAGATGAGATTCTTCTTCAAACTAACAACATGTAAACGTCTGTCAATGTTCTGACTTAGTCATCAAACATCTTGATCTTCACCTTTACAACACTAATCGTCTTGCAAGGATGATCGTAAACCATAAGGATATATCCACCTTGAAGTGAATCATAGGTATGGAAATAAACCGTACGCTCAGTCATGTGGTACACTCATGCTGAATCAAGAACCCAATCCTTCTTGTAGTCGTAGGACAAAGATGAAGCAAGAACATAGTCGTTGTCTTCAAAACTTTGATGAGCCACCTTTGCATGAACTACGACATCATTTGATTTCTCATGCTTTTACTTGTTTTACATCTTTAATCATTCATCTTGGGTATGACATGTATTTTTGTAATAATTGCACCTCTTTGATTGACGTGACTTTGACTCATTCTTCTTTTTCTTTGATCTTTTAGGGTCTTTGTCATGTGGATGCTCCCTTCCTCTAGGGCCAAAGCTTCACCCGTTGATTTTGATGAAGTAAGATCCTTCTCTAATTTTTCTTGAGACGTGAAGGTCATTTTGACTTCATTGATTGAGATAGTCTTTGACTCACAGAATATCATCATATCACGGAGATTCTTGTCATATGGTGCAAGGGTACAAATCAAAAAAATTGTCCTCTATATTCACAAAAATATGTCTAAGGTCGTGGATGATTTCATTGAACTCATCGAGAAGAGTTGTCAAGGAATCACCTTTTTTCATGTGAAGCAAGAAAAGGCACTTCTTTAGTGCAAGCTCGTTGGTGATGGACTTCTTCATGTAGAGTGCTTCAAGTTCATCCCAACCGTCTTTGGCAGTCTTTATATGGATGACCTCTCTGAGGACTTCATCCTCCAAATAGAGAAAGATGCATGTACGTTCCTTCTGATCAATCTCCTCCCACCGGTCATCCGTCATGGATTTTAGTTTCTTCTCCTTTTTGAGAAGAGCTTTGTGGACTCCTTCTTGTGCAAGGCAAGATTCACACTTGACTTGCCAGAGAGAGAATCTCTTCAAGCGATCGAACTTCTCGATGTTGTACTTCGACTTCATGGTAGAGATCTGATGGTAGAACTTTTCTTTGATACCACTTGTTGGGATATGGTGGTGATGAGAGACCCAAACAACAAGACTCAATGAGTTTGTTGCGGAGATGTGAAAGTGTGAGATCAAGCAATCCAAATTGAATATGTACAACGAAGATCAACAACGAACAAGTAAGAAATCATAAAGATGAGATTTATAGTTGTTCAGTAAATTCCCAATGTGGGAGCCTACATCCACTGGCGGAGATGATATTATTGTTACAGAGAATATAGAGATGGTGATTACATATGACATAAGAAGAACCCAATATCCTTTTACACTCAAAAGCTAATCGTGGAAGAAGATGGTTTCTTGGAGAGGAGATTTTGGAGGTGTGAAATCCTAAAGAAAGCCCTAGGTCCGTTTGTGGCTTTAGTTCTTTGAAAAACAATATGTCTTAATGTCTCTTCATTGCTCTTCATGTTTGGGATGAGTTGGGGGGTTTATTTGTAAGAATATGACACATATCCAAAGTCTAGAACTAGTTAGGTTGTTTTCCGGTCGCATTTGCGGTCTGACAAGACTGTATACGGTACGTAACACAGATTGTATTTCCATTTTAGCAACATTTACAGTCCATTACCAGACGGTATATAGTCCGACTGGACCTTTAATACAAATACAGCCGGGTAGACCATATATGGTCTTAAGTAATGACTGGAAATACACATGTAGGTACCCAAAACGCATCCCAAAAATATCAAGGCTTGGTTAGATGTCTGGTTCATCAAGGAAGAGGTTCTAGAGAGTTTATGACACTCCTCAACGGTCCTATATTCTAAAATATCATAGAAATAGATGATTCATTAAGCACTTTCATTTTTCTATAGGTGCTTGAGTCACCTTGACCGTAGGCGTGTAGATGTCTGCCTTTCCTACTAGGTTGTAACATCAAAATCTTGACATAATCGACTATAAAAAATTGACTTGAATGACTTCCATTTTAATAATTGTGTACAAATACAACCTACAAATGAATTGACAATGCCCAGCAGAATCTGGTTGTAGAAATACTGACAACAAAAAAACCACATTGAGTCCATTTAGGAGAAGTTATCATGATCTTAAATATCAAAAGTCAGATTTCCATACCGAGTTGAACCAATATCTTCATTTTTGACAATAAGTAAATGATTCATACTGTTGTCTTTGCATGGAGCATCAAAAGTCATAGAGAATGGAGACAAGTTTCATGGGGCTAAGTGAAAAATATTCGCATACGCACAAGTCATCTCACCTCAAACATATAACCCCCTCTATATAAACCTACTTAGTAATTGTCCCTTGAAAAAAAATAGAAGGTTTGGAAGAAATCCTCGCGTTGTACATGATGTATTTGTTATAGAAAATTCAAGCAGGTTGAGTTTTTTGCTGGAGTCAGTCTTCTTTTTCCAAGTGGTCAAATGACAAATAATGTTTTTTTTTATTTGGTCATTCATTCATCCTGTGGTCGGGGATATTTGAACCTGCAATCTCACAACCATACATCAGTGCTTTTACCAACTTGGTGGCACATGATTGGCCAACATAGTAGATACTTTTTTCTATGCAAATACATCTCTTTTCTTTACTAGACTTTCCTCTTTCACTGACAAGGTCATTTGAGGCAAATAGAAAATAATACATTTTGTGAACATGTTGAAGTCGTACACAACCAGACTATAGATTGCAAATCTATTGAATAGATAAAGGAAGTTACTAAAGAGATGAATCGTAGAAATTGACAACCCTAAATGTGCACTAGTGTCCTCTTCAAATAGTCTTCACAGAAATTGACAACCCTAAAATGTTCTTTTGTATGACGGCAGCCTGTTGCAGCCTCGTAGATCGTCTGTTGATGGTCATTGCTTCGTAAGCAGCAGTGCTTGACGAGAGGATTAAAAGGAAACATGATATTTGCCTCATATTGTACACCCCTTTCCAATATTGACTCCAATCATTTGACTTTTTTGAAGAGTCTCTTGCTATATCATATACTTCTTTTCACCCCATGGATAGTTTGTTAAACTCCGTTGTTCTCAAGGACCGTCCATTTCATATTATTGTGGCATTTTTATTTGAGTTAAAAGAATCTTGAAAAATTATAGATATAGTCACTTATATATCCGTCCTTCCGCCCAATTTTTGAGAACGACAACGGAAATTTTGTTCTGTACAGCCACTAGCAATGAAACCAATAAAAGATGAGAGAAATTGAAGAGGGAGAAAATATTCTTTTTCATAACTTTTAATTTTGAGTGTATTTCTTGATGAAATAAAAAGTATTGTATTCCTTGTAAAAAATATTTTCTAATGAGACTGGTGTTGACATAGTTTGATAAAATGATAATTTGATAGAAATATAGTATCTGTATTTTAAGGTACTATATACATTTTCTGGGTACAATACTCGTGTTTAGAGTACAGTACATCAGCTAATAAATATTCGTATTGTACCTCAAAATGTGAGCAATGTATCCTAAATTATGCGTACTTTACCTCTTTTATTTATCTACCTGAGTATATCACTAACATTTTTGGGTTATAATACATACATTTCGGGATACATTACTCTTATTTTTTGAGTTACATGACTAATGTTTATACTTGTTTTACATATTGTACCACAAAACATGAGTGTTATACTAGGTATAGTACCAGTGTTTACTATACCCAATTTAATTTTAATATTTTACATGATGGTCAATTCGAGTACAATATTTAAGTGTATTGTACCATTTTATACTCCTCTCATGTCTTGTTATACTTCTGATATTATTTTTTCTAAAATATGTCAATATTAGTCTTGTTGAAAGTATTTTTTTATGATGAATCTAATATTTTTTATTTCGAAAAAAACTTTCCTTACGGTTTAAAAGTTATGTGCAAAACATTTTTCCCTATCTATTTTTTTCTCTTTTTAATAGTGTGTTTACTTTTTTTGCCACATCAACATTGTTGACTCCTCCCAACCATGCATCAGAGCGTGGGTGATCCAAGAATTCGTAAATACAATGCGCAATAGGGGATTCAAACCCGAATTCTCCAAAGAAGACAAGTAAATCTGAACCACCTACGCTACATTGACCGGATATTATTATCGTTGCATATTGGATGAGACCACGGATAATTGGTTTTCTCACCAGATTGTTTTTAGGCTTGGTTGTGATGAGGACGGATTTTCTAGTCCTTATATTAGAAGGTGTAGGCTACTCCTTCCATCATCTACATACACGTGTAGCAGCTGATCAAATGCTATAGTGTGGATTAATTTCTCTTGACAGGCGTCATCATCATCTGCTGTAAAGTGTAGTCTGCTCCTCATTTAACAAGGATCAGGTTATGATAGGAGCCATAGTCACAATATATTCCGACTTTTTGAAAAAGTCACGTTTAAAACACGATTTTTTTCCTAGACGTATCAAACAGACGAATAATTCTCAATTTGAGCATAGTCACAATATATTACGTTTTATTCCCGTATTATTCACGAATTTGACGTTTTCTACTTTTTTTATGTACTTTCTCATTTTATACTATTTAAGACCAACTTGTTTGTATATGTAAATACACACACACACACATATATATATATATATATGTATGTATGTGTTATATATGTTGCAAAAAATGTATAGATATGTACTTATATATCGTGCACTATATGTATTGTGTTATATATATGTGCAATACACACACACATACACACACATTATATATATATATATATATATATATATATATATATATATATATATATATATATATATATATATATATATATATATGAATCCTCCGATCTTTCGCCGAATTTTTCCCGAATCGTTGACCGTATTTTTACCGTACGTTGACCGTTTTTTACCCGAATTTCCCGCATAATTCCCGAATCCCGAATTTTTCAGCTTGACCGAACGTATCCCGAATACCGAATTTGTGACTATGATAAGAGGGGAACCACTCAGATTGGGTGAGGCCGAGGCCGCACACTGCCTAACTGTGGTCTTGATCAATAATTGATCGTGATGCATGCGTGTGTCGTGACCCTTACCTGCCGGAGGCCCCAAGAGCTTCCACGTTGCCTCGATCTCCTTTTAGTCCACACACTGCAAAGCCCCGACATCCTCTCAATATTGGTGTGATGTCGAGCCTCTAGATACATTATTGGTGTCTATCACGGGTTTTTGTTTCGTGTGAACTACCAGCACTTCAAAAGTGACCCGGATACGCGTACTATCGATCCCTCACGTTTCCTTGAACCTCAATAGCACTAAGTAGTTAGATTTAGGTCTTTAATTAGCATTGCAACCATCTAATTCAAACCCGTGTGCTTCTTTTCATAGTCCCATTTTCGCACTTAAATTTCAAAAATGGCCAACATTCCTTTTTTGTATGACATCCCCTAGTGGATTGACTATCTACAAGAGAGCTTCCTTTTGCATTTTCAATACCTTAATGGTGATTTAGGTAGAAAAGGAATGAAGAAGAATATTTTGTATCAAAATATCTGACGTGTACGTATTTCGGAGTTTGGCCCCAAGAGTTCAAAATACTAAAATTTATAAAACTAACGAGTCAAGTCAACAGTGAAATGGTGTTTGACATTTGGTCTAGTACTTACAGATTTCGTGAGTTTATAAATCACATCATCTACATATGTGTTGTTCTTCTTGTCCTATTTATTTGGATTCATATCTTTAACTAGCATCACAACCTTCTAGTTCACACGTGTGCGCTTCTTTCCACATACCATTTTTCCCAATTTTCAAAAATGTCCAACACACCTTTGCGACAAAAGTAGCCAGGCTACCTAGTTAGATGAGAGAAACTACCTACCAAAACGTGGGGGCTAGTCACTTGCAGGTTGGACATCGGGATATAAGTACAAAGTAAATGATAGACTATCAACATCCAGGAAAATGAGTCATACTGGTAGTTTAAATGGTAAAACAATGATTTACGAGTGTCCATACCATAAATAAAAAGGTATCATTGTTGGTTGTATGTCATGAAAGTCAATCATATCATGATTGTGATGGTATACATTGTATTCGATTTGAATAATAATAATGACATTTACTTGTTACATATGAGATAATGCGTGAACAAATTAATATCCTAAGAATGTAATGGCATGTGATTTCAGGCTAAGGAGTTGACATTAGATCTTATGTATGTTAAAAGCACTCATTCTTGTCTGTCTCTATTCAGGTATAATTGTAGAAACTAGGACAATAATAATAATGCATAAGACTAGTATGTGTATTGAGTAGACTACGTCCCATTGGTCATAATATTTGATATCAAGTTGAATAGATAGGTACTTGTTAATGAACTAGTATATCATACAAATTCACTTTGGATATGATACATAGAAATCAGAAATGATAGTATAATCATATCTCAGTGTGACCCTGGTGATTGTGGACCTTAGGAATGAAGTCGTCACAATGATAACATGTTGTTCATTGTACTTTAACACTACTCAACTTGACCTTGAATAAACGATTATCATACAAATTCACCTTGAATAAAAGGATTATACAATCACTACAACACAAGTTAGAATATAAGGTTGAAGTTGTTCTTCAACTTATCTATCCAATTACTTCGGTGGCAATGTTATGTTGCTAGATGATACTTGTTACTTGTAAATTTATAATATGATTGTAGACATCACTACCAACATAATGTGAAGCCCATAGGGTCACACACCTAGGATGCAAAGGGAAGAGTGGTATAAATGTGGATACAAATTTTGAATTGGTTACTAGAAAGTTAAGAAAGTTTAGATACTCGATTATAACTATTGGAAGCCCAGACGATCAGTTGGAAAGTCTAGTCAATTGACTAGACAATATTATCTAGAAGATAGAAGGGAAAATCCACTCGATTGATTGGAAAAGATCATTTTGGATGACCCATTGAAAGTCCAATAAATTGACTATAAAGTTCATTAAATTGATTGATTAGTTCCATAATGTTCTACTACTTTCCATTCGATTGATTAGAGTGTACAGTCAATTGACTAGTTGTCCATAAATGGGCTACTTAAACACAAGCACTAGTTTTGTATTTCTCAATTTCTTCTAGAAACCCTATTCTCTGCCACCCCCTATATAAAGTACATGACATCCAGGGTTTTTGATTCATGATTTGGCACATGAACCCTACCCATAATTTCTCATAAGGAAAAGTTTGATAAGGAGAAAGAGTGTGATACATAAAATTTTCCTAGTGGAAGGTTGTGTCTTCCCTATCTGCTCAAGCGGTGTAACATGAATTTGTAGTATTTACGAGATCTGATTTGTGGAAACATGGAAATCTTTTTGTTCGTGTTGCACTTATTGCCACAATTGTGATAGCAAAGCCACGTCAATGTACAATGTATTAGGATATAAAATGATGAGATAGGATTTTATTTCATATCATTTTTTGTTATTACATGTAAATAAGATTTCTTAGTGCGCTTGAGTGAATTTATATAGTTTGTTTCATGGGAACTTGTTCTAAGACCCAGTGAGGGGAAACACCCACTCAACCCCACCCAAATTGACTAGTGGGGATCCCTACACAAGGACATTGCCCCATTGTACCCCCACGTTATTTTAATGAATATCAGAAACATTTAATCATGTGAGATGTCTCATATGTAAAAATACAATCTTTATATATATATATATATATATATATATAAATTTATATATATATATAAATAAATATATATATATATATATATAGAGAGAGAGAGAGAGTCAGGCTAGAATACACTCGAGTGTACAGATCGCACGAATACACTCAAGTGTGTTTGAATATCAAGCCTATTTTTTGCAAAATATAAACCATTAATCTTGTCCTTCATACTATAACTAAGCTACATACAAATTTTGAGCCCATTTGGATGAGTGTAAGTCACTCATCCAAGGGCAACAAAATCGACCCACGAAACTAATTTAAAATGCATAATTTTTGTGGTCTTTATAACATGACCTATAAATGTCCAAATGTGCTCAAATTTTGCATATGAGCTATTCACAAGACGTTTAAGAAGATCCATGGATTAGATTTTTGAAAACAAATATTACATCATGAAAAACTATTTGAGTGTATTCTGCTCTGAATACACTCGAGTGTATTCTAGCCTAACTCTCTCTCTATATATATATATATAGACCAAAGATTGCATGGTTATAGAAAAGGAATCCTTTCGCTTGCATGTTTTGAATGGATGGTGTTTGATTTTGAAAACATATTCACCTTGTATGTTGGTCTTAATCTTTTCTTTCATGTGTAACAGATTGTATTCCTTCTTAAAGCCTCGTGAATGTAATTGTGATGGAGTGGATGTTTCCCTCACTTGATTTTTGTGTTTTTCATCTCAAGCTTGCTCTATTTATTACTCTTGCCTTCAATTCCATACTTTGATGTGTTTTGATGCTTAGTAAATTTCATTTTATCATTATATAAAAGGATTCGACATTTAATAAATATATGGCATAAGTTTCACCTACTTTAAATACTACCCTCTTTCATCACTTTTTGACCCCACATTTGATCATCCCTTGCTTGTCCACTCATGTTGATCATTTAGAGGATTCTTATATGCATCCAATGGTATAAATAGAACCAAAATACATGCATGGATTAGGGATACTTGGTCATTATAAATCATTGACTGAAAGACCATAATTTTTACTCTTTTAGTCCATCTTATCTTTAGTCAATCACTTTGGGCCCAAAATCGGGAAAGCGGTCGGCGGATTCCCTTTCCCCCCTTTTTCCCCTTTTTTACCCCTCAATCCACTTGGGCTCGTTATGATCCTTGGGAACTGTGTGTCATGAATGCAAGCAAGATCCAATGACTGTGGGATCATCTCCCACCTTATGCTAATAGTTGTTGTTGTAGTAGCTTTGCTAATTCGTCGCCCCCTTCCTTAGTAGGTTGCCCATTCTCCTCAACCCATCCTTACTAGCCATTGTCCTAGACCAGACTCCTATGAGGTGCTAGGTGTTCCTTGGTAGGCAGTGGAGGGAGTTTCTCCCTCTTTTTCCATGCCATGTCCATCGACCCTCTTACTTCCAACCCTAACTATTGGGTTTTGAGGGAGACAGAGAAGGCAATGGAAACAAAAAATTTCTTCTCCCAAACCCAGAATAAAGGAATCGTGTCAACGTCTATCAGGGGCGGAACCAGGGGGGCAAGCATGGGCCATGGCCCCCCCAAAAAAATAAAATTTTAGTATATATATGTATATATATACATATGTCTATGATATGGTATAATAATATATAACTACAATGTATATACAACACCAAGTTTACATTGGTTCAGCGGCTAGTGGAGCTTCTCCCTTGGATGAGGTCGTGGGTTCGATACCCCATGCACACATATGTGTTTTATTTTTCCAACAAATGTGCAAACGATGTGTTTATATTATGGTTATAATACAAACTCATCAACATGTCAACGTAGTGCAGTGGATTCAGATGGCGTTTACTTTCAAAGGGTCTTTGGATCGATTCTTGGTGGGTAGTACTATTATTTCCCCCCCCCCACATATCAAGGTCTGGCTCCGCCCCTGACGTCTATACAATTGGAATGATGGTTTGTAGAGGTGTACCTTGTCCCGAGGCTTGCTCGGCGACGTTACCTCGCGGCTTGTGCGGTCTTCACCTCCAGTCTTAGATGATGTCTGTACAACTCCTGGTCTCACCGGGACTGTCGGGATTGACAGCTATCCTACGAGCAGCACAAGTCTCCCACCTCTGAAGTAGTCCACACAGACCACTTGGAACTCTGATCTCCTTGTCCCACAAGGAATCAGAAGGAGTCACATCCTCCTGTCGGCGTACTAGTCACCGACACACTCTCTTGCAACCAGTTGCCTTTCTGCAGTTGTCTTTCCCTTGTTGTGCCTCCCTTATCGGGTAGCACTTGCTCGGGCTCTCTCGGTTACCACAACCAGAGAGAATGACCACTTGTAGAGCAACTGGTGTTCTTAGTTGTTGTTCCTGAGAAGCCTCCACTATCCCTATATATATAGGAGGGTCATGGATAAGGTTCTCTACACCGGGCAATGCGGGATTAAACAAGAGTAGAAGAGTTAAAAATTTTCCACAAAACAACCAACTGTGCCACCTGAACTGATCGTTTCAACCATGAAACAGTCAGTTGGGGAGCTGAGTCGATCGGTTCACCACCTGAACCGATCGTTTGGGGCCCTGAGCTGATCGGTTCACCTCTGAGCCGATTGGTTCGTGGTCCTGATCAAACTCAAATTGACTTTCATATTTGTTTCTGATTATTCAAATATTAATCCTTGTCCAAATCAAATTTGTACAAGTGAAACAAATTGTATTTGCAAAATAGTTTTTTGACTTTCCAAATGATCTCGGTTGGTCCACGAATTGACTGGTTCAACAATTCATCTGATCGTTTCATGACATATGAGGCGATCGACTCACAACTTGAGCCGACTAGTTCAACAACCCGAGCTGCTCGGTTCATCTCATGAGCTGATCGGTTGGGGCAGCAAACTGTGCAAATCAGTCAATCACAGTTTCAATCAATTCGATACTCTAATCAATCGATCCAACACCTTGAACATTATGATACTGAGCTATCAATTGATTGAGTGTTTAATTGAACTACTAAACTCCTTTAGTAATCAATCTAAACATTCTTTGTGGATAAACTCCTCTTCAAGGTTAAATCCTATGTGTGTGACCATGTAGGTCCATTTCACGTTGGCAGTGAAAGTCCATAACACTTATGACTTCACAAGCAAAGAGTGGTGCCTAGTCACACATCAATGCTACCCAAGTGAAATAGAAACTTGGAGAACAACTTTCAATCCTACAATCCGTGAATGGTGTTACAGTGAATGTCTAATTCCTTTGTCACTGATATCCCGAATAAACTCAAGGCATGGAGCAGTTATCCTATCAACATTCATTCATTTTCTTGATCTCAGAGTAGATTGGAGGAGATATGTATGACATCAATATCATATACTAATTCACACATGCATGCACACCTATCTCAATCCTACTAATCAAATGACCATGGATATCAAACTCCCTCAAGAGGGACAAATCCCATATCTATCACTCACCCCTCAAAAGCCCCATGTGTCAAAGCCACCCAATCATCACCCTTATAACAATCCATGTTTCAGGACTGCATTTGATGATGTCAAAGTGTACCCAACGACATGTGTTGAGTGTAGTGATTTTAGGTCAAAGAATCACACTCACCACCATCACTATGAGAATTGACTATGACTACCATGTCATGGTTCCATGTGTGAAACTCATGGTGGGTCTATCTGGTACACTTGTTCTCTAACAAGTACCTATGTGTTTGGTTTGATATCTCCATATCATGACTAATGATATTCTATCATCAACCAACACCACAATCTATTCTTGTGTGTCATTGTTGTCTATCTACCTTCCACAATGACATCCAACTAGGGACATAATAAGAATGTACAAACTCTTAGCATTTGTATGATCTCATCGTTCAGGTCCTGAACCTAAAAGCATACATCATTGAGTACTGTCATTCTCTAGACATTCAATCTACTCTATCATTATCTCATTTGACTGAACCAAAAAGAATTGGAAACTTGCCTTTGATATTTATCAAATCAATCTTAATGTATCATACCAATCATCCCATGATTGGCTCTCAGGGCATACATACCAACAAACTCCCACTTGCATTGCGAGCCAATCACCATTGAATCATATTCTTAGTGATCTTCAAACATGTCCCACATGTTACTATGCTCTAATGCTTATGCAGTGAGTTATGGAAACATCTTTCCAGAGTCGGTATTAACTTTATGTCTCTCATCTCTTCGTTACATGTCACACGTATGAGATGGAGTTGTTGTGATATGTGATCTAGTATTCCTTTACTAATCTTTAGCCATATTGCATGACCAAGTATTCCTTACTTGTCATCAATGATCGGAATAACTATAAGTTCATCTCATGAACTTCCAGATCCATATAGTATCCATTGTTGTTCTATAACACATGGATACTCGGCATTTCCTTTTAAACGGCTTTATTGGAATGTTTCCATTTATCAACAAACATTCACTTTTATATATCCCATATATATTTTGTGATTAATTTTCTGTCCTTTTCAGAAATTCGCATCAGTGTAACTCTTTACAGTGAACCCTTCCTTATTTCCATAGAATTAGTACTTCTCAAGTTCTCATGGCATTCCAATAAACCTTACTGGATCTAGACAGACATCCACTCGTCATGTCCCACATACGAGTTATCAGGATGAGCATATCATATTGTCATGTCATACAAGATGATAAATGCATTTTGTTCTTGCCATGTCCATACATGCAAGATGATGGGATGATTACATACATGATAGATCAATATCTATTCCTAGTATTCCCATTCTTCATAAGAATTGGACACTTGGCCTTGGGGTAATAACTCCATGTAACATGGACAAGTTTTCTCCCACGGAATCTGTATACACTGAACCATTCAGTATAGATTGCCAATGTATGCTTTCTCTTTTCAGGTCAAGAGGTTTTTGAGAACTATCTCTATAGATCTATATTCCTATCATATAGGAAATGTCTCTATCTTCCCTAAAGATAATTTCCACTTTAGATATCCATTCTAGAACATTTCCATTTCACATCAACATGTGGAATGTGAATACACTCCCACTAAATCATAGATATCTCTTTATCTTTGACATATCAGTCAAACTCTTTGACTATATCATCAAAGTAAAGATCCAACTCTGAGTTTCTTGTACTTAATCAATCACATTGATTAGTCCATTATAACTTATAAACTTCATTTGCATTAATGGATTCATAAACCTTATAGGTTGTGTCACATACACATCCTTGTTTTATTCCTCATAGGAATGTGGTTTTAGTATCCGTAAGCCAAATATGTTAGTCATTCAGTTGCAATTAACAAGCATCATCCTTCTCAAAATATTATCCATGTGTCTTAACGCTTAGGACTCATTCGCACTTATGTATTCCATCCCAATAGGTGCTACCATCAAGGTCATACCTTATGGTTCACATAGAAGTCATTTAGGATGTAATGGTCATAAACCATAACTCAAAATCTAGTTCCTCATATTCATCTAGATAGTTGACTCATCACATGACCAACTCATCACATAGATAATCGAGGTATATCTGTCAAGGATACAAGAACTCACAACTCTTTGTGATTCTTTATGTCCTTTATTAGTGTATGGTATTCTTTATTTAAGAAGAACTTAGTCATTTGATAATCATCCTCTAACTCCTTAGAGTATGACTCCTTATTGATTTATACATCACCATGCCTTAATCATGAGTTCATTATGATACACTATCATAATCACTCACAAGGTTCTCAAACATTTGGTCTAAGTATTTTATTCATTGATCTCATCGAGAATTAACACTTTACCAAATTCATACTTCATCTATAATATTCTTGAACATTTCAAGATATTCATATTGGCATATCTCTAAACATCATTTGAAGTATTAACATTAACCCCAATAGGTATGTAAATACATCACATGTATTATACCCAATAGGATAATCATTCTTCCACCACCTTAGTGAAGATTTATTAATCATGTCCAAGAGATTCATGTCTCTTACTGGTTCTCTAACTAAAAGAGTCTAGATCATATGGAAACTAAAAATAAATTTCTCATGATTTATGCTAATTTGATTGTTTGAGTTATCAATAACTTTTAGGTATCATTTTATCTTATGCATACCAAGTATCACAAGATAAACAAGGCATTTCCATAAAGATCATATCTTTGAAATTGAAACATCAACTTTATTTATTGCTTTCATTGTCATACAATATGCAAAAATAATGTGTTTCTATCCATTGGCAAATATGAAATAGCAGTTCATAACTCTATTACATGCCTTCAAGGCTGAAAATAAACTAAAGTACTCCTATCTATGGCAGCAACACTTGCCCCATTTATTGAGTGCTTTACATTTTATATCTTGGTATCATATACCTCAAAAATGTCACAAGTTTATTTAATGACACCTTCAGGTGGAGATGTCGGTTGCCTCCTTTTTCTTTAGTTCTTCCAGATAGAGTGGACAATTCCTTTTCCAATGTCCTGGCTTTTGACAATGATGGCAATTGCCTCTCTTGGTCACGCATCCCTTGGCCTTGAGAGTTGAAGACGACTTGGGCTGCTGGCTAGGATCAGAACCTTTCATAGCCTTGCCCTTGCCCTTACACTTGGACTTGCCTTTCTTGCTGCTGATCATAATCACTGACTTAGGCTTGTCCTTCTTCATCTGTGCCTCGTCTTTCCTCAACATGCCCAACAACTCTGTCAACAGCTTGTCAAAGTTGTTCATGTTGTAGTTCATCACAAACTAATTGTAGGATTCTGGCAACGATTGCAGTATCACGTCAGTAGCCAACTCTTGGCTCATGGGAAATCCCAGTCTAGTCAGGTTCTCCACATACCCAATCATTTTGAGTGTGTGAGGACCAAATGGATCTCCTTCTGTCATGACACACTTGAACAGCAACCTGGAGACATCATATCTCTCTTGTCGTTCCTGATCTTCATACATGTTCTTGAGATGCTGAATCATCTCAATGACTCCCATGTTATCATGTTGTCTCTACAACTCGTGATTCATGGAGCACAACATCAAGCACTTTGCATCAATGGCATCATCAGAATGCTTCTTATAAGCATCCCTTTTTTCCTTTAGTGTGGTAGGAGCAGGTTCCTCTGGTATTGGAGTATCCAGGACATAGAGCTTTCTCTCTTGAGTGAGAACAATTCTCAATGTCCTAAACCAGTCGTGGAAGTTAGTCCCATTCAAGTTGTCCTTTTCAAGGACCGATCACAACGAAAAGTGATTGTTGTTTGTTGTCATTTGTACTACAAAAGAAAATATATGCAATTTAGTCAAAAACTCAATTTTGACTTATTTGATTGATTTGAAAAGTTGACGATATAATTAGGACTTTAATTAATTATCACTCCCACTATTTTTGTTCAAATTTATAGCCCTCACCATCAATTTGGAAGATTGCATCGTACAATCTTCTAGTGGGTCAAGATCCTAAAATCCTCTGAGTCATGGACCAGCTAGGGCTGTCACCCACAACTTAGATCTTCCAGGTAGGAAACTTTTGCCAATTGCATCATATGCAACTCTTGAAAGATGTCATATGCAACTCCTTGCCATGATCACCTCCATGCCTCAAGGTGTTAGATCCTATCTAGGTCACCTTGTTAAGTCTGACCCAAAGCCAACACGATGAATATGCACCCTGCTAGGGCAGACCCACATATCCATCCTTCACGCTTCCACGAGATAGAAGTGCACCACGCTAGGGCATGCCCACACTTGGCCGATCAAGCTTTTCACATGTGTCACATTTGGAAGCCATCTAAAACTTTAATATTTAATGAGGGATTTGGTTTTATAGGTACATATACATATCCAATTACCACAATAGATAGTACGTATCATATACATGTTATATCCCACAGAAAACATGTGAAACGATAAAAGTGATGATTATGGCCATCCTAATGTGATTTCTCGAGCCAAGAGGAATCACGGTCATCTAGGTCTACATCACATGCAACATGTCCATGATGAAGTGCTATAGCCGTCTGAGTTGATCAACTCATCACATGAATGACCTGCTCACCCTGGTCGGTCGTCTAGGTGCCACCAGCCGATCGGTTTGCTCATCCAACAGGTCGGTTCGCCTGGTCGTCGTGCATCTCCTCCTGGCCGCCACCCGATTGTCTCACTCCTTGAACCGGTTGTCTGGATCGCCAACTGATCGGTTCACTCCTTGAACCGATCATTTCAGTTGTCGTCAGGTTGTCCTCCGTTCTTTGACATAACAGGAAATAAAAATCTATCCTATTTACATTTAAAATTGGAAACCCCGAGTTACATTCGGGGGGAGCAAAGGTAGGAAAGAAATCTTGAGTTATATTAGGAATAGGAGATAGGTAATCGATGCGTAGACCGAGATTCAAGCAACCAAATTCAACCAAGCACACACATAGGGTTTATTGGCCATAACCACGCTATACATCCACCACAAAACTCATTTAAGGGTGACGCGTATCGAGTGCATTTATATTACATATTATATATATTTTTTGGGATTTGTGGATTTAGGATTGGAAATGCATAAAGCCAATTTTATTTGCATCGTATGCAATAAATAAAGGCAACAAACCAAAATCGATCATATCGACAATCCTAAAGTATAGAGAAGTTGACATGGCTCTGATACCACTGTTGGGTTTTGAGGGAGATAGAGAAGGAAGCAGAAACAAAAAATTTCTTCTCCCAAACCCAGAATAAAGGAATTGTGTCAACGTCTATACAATAGGAAGGATGGTTTGTAGAGGCATACCTTGCCTCGAGGCTTGCTCAGCGACGTTACCTCACGTCTTGTGCGGTCTTCACCTCCAGTCTTGGACAGTGTCTGTGCTGCTCCTAGTCTCATCGAGACTGTCGGGATTGACAGCTGTCCTCCGAGCGGCAGAAGTTTCCCGCCTCTGAAGTAGTCCACACGGACAACCTAGAACTCCGATCTCCTTGTCCTACAAGGAATCGGAAGGAGTTGCACCCTCCTGTCGGCATACTAGTCATCGACACACTCTCCTGCAACCAGTTGCCTTTCTGTAGTTGTCTTTCCCTTGTTGTACCTCCCTTATTGGGTAGCACTTGCTCGGGCTCTCTTGGTTACCACAACCAGAGAGAACGATAACTTGCAGAGCAATTGATGTTCTAATTTGTTGTTCCTGAGAAGCCCCCACTACCCCTATATATATAAGAGGGTCACGGGACAGGGTTCTCTACTCCGGGCAATGCAAGTTTAAACAGGAGTAGAAGGGTTTGGAATTTTCCACAAAACAACCAACTGTGCCACCTGAACTGATCGTTTCAAGCATGAAATAATCATCTGGGGAGCTGAGTCGATCGGCTCATGGTCCTGATCCAACTCAAATTGACTTTCATATTTGTTTCCGATTAATCAAATATTAATCCTTATCCAAATTGAAGTTGTCCAAGTGAAACAAATTGTATTTACAAAATAGTCTTCTGACTTTCCAAATGATCTCGGTTGGTCCACGAATCGACTGGTTCAACAATTGAGTTGATCGTTTCATGACATATGAGCCGATCAACTCACAACGTGAGCCGACCGGTTCAACAACTTGAGCCGATCAGTTCATCTCATGAGCCAATCAATTGGGGTAGCAGACTGTGCAAATCAGTCAATCACAGTTTCAATCTATCCAATACTCTAATCAATCGGTCCAACACCTTGAACATTATGATACTGAGTTATCAATTGATTGAGTGTTTAATTGAACTACTAAACTCCTTTAGTAATCAATCTAAACATTGTTTGTGTATAAACTCCTCTTCCAAGTTAAATCCTATGTGTGTGACCCTGTAGGTCCATTTCACATTGGCAGTGAAAGTCCATAAACTTATGACTTCACAAGAAAAGAGCGGTGCCTAGTCACACATCAATGCTACCCAAGTGAAATAGAAAGTTGGAGAACAATTTTCAATCCTACAATCCATGAATGGTGTTACAGTGAATGTCTAATTCCTTTGTCACTGATATCCCGAATAAACTCAAGGCATGGAGCAGTCATCCTATCAACGTTCATTCACTTTCTTGATCTCAGAGTAGATTGGAGGAGATATGTATGACATCAATATCATATACTGATTCACAAATGCATGCATGCCTATCTCAATCCTACTCATCAAGTGGCCATGGATATCAAACTCGCTCGGGAGGGACAAATCCCATATCTATCACTCACCCCTCAAAAGCCCCATGTGTCAAAGCCACCCAATCATCACCTTTATAACAACCCATGTTTGAGGACTGTGTTTGATGATGTCAAAGTGTACCCAATGATATGTGTTGAGTGTATTGATTTCAGGTCAAAGAATCACACTCACCACCATCACTGTGAGAACTGACTGTGACTACCATGTCATGGTTCCATGTGTCAAACTCACAGTGGGTCTGTCCGGTACACTTGTTCTCTAACAAGTACCTATGTTTTTGGTTTGATATCTCAATATCATGACTAATGAGATTTTTTCATCAACCAACACCACAATCTAGTCATGTGTGTCATTGTTGTCTATCTACCTTCCACAATGACATCCGACTAGGGACATAATAAGAATGTACAAACTCTTAGCATATGTATGATCTCATCGTTCAGGTCCTAAACTTGAAAGCATACATCATTGAGTACTATGATTCTCTAGACATTCAATCTGCTCTATCATTATCTCATATGACTGAACCAGAAAGAATTGGAAGCTTGCCTTTAATATTTATCAAATCAATCTTAATGTATCCCACCAATCATCCCATGATTGGCTCTGAGGGCATACATACCAACACTTACACCCTTCCTCAGCCCCTCACCCCCTTCAAATACCACCACTAGATCTGCCAAACCATGCTCTTTCCCCTCACATGATCTCCCAAGTGCTAGAGCCACCCCAATGTCGCCTAGCCACAATGAGACCTCCTTTACTCTTGGGTTTTATACCCTATTTAGAGGTTGAAGGCGACGCGTGAAGTGTAGAATTGGGTGTTGAAGGCCCATATCAGTCTCTCTTTCTCTTGTGTCCTATCTCTGCCATTCCCTCTATATCTTCCTCTCTCTCTCTCTCAGTCTCTCTCTCCCCTCCATGTGGGTGGCACACATAAAAACCTAGCTTGCTATGTATCTCGGGCACTGACTCCACAACACAACACAACCTTGAATAGTATGTGGCCTAGTTTGATTGCAAATGCATGATTGGAAAATCCATGAGCCATGGAAGATATCAGATCGTGATGTGGAATCTAAAGCATAGTATAAATGAAAAACAAAATTGATGCATACAGTTACTTTCTCATAATTCAAGATATAATATTAAAACAACATGTGTTATTAGAAGTGATAATTACATATTGAATACAATATTTTAATATTCCATACATGTAAGCTAATTAGGACCTCACATAATGAGTACAACTTGTACAATTGGTCACTTTCTGTCTTTTCTCCCATGCTAGCTTTGAACCTAAAATTATTAAAATAGTGGGAATAGACAACACAAATATGTTGAGTAGATAGAGCCCATAAGGACATAAATACAAGGTATGGAAGAATAACTTTACAATATTACAAAAATATTGATTGGCATGATTTATAATGAAATCATAACAACACTTGATCAAAGGTTAAGTCTATTTCATAATATTTTATTGTGATTTTTCCCATTATGCTGATATCAACAACATATATGGATCCATTGCCCCAAAAAATATGGGGGAGGTAACCTATATCCATCTCTCCATTCTAAGGAGGAGGTCACAATATTTTACAAGCTACCTCTCTCTAACTTTATAAGGTCACTTGTACCCAATATCAACATCATCATTCATGCATTCATAATGAGCATATCATTTATGTTCTCAGTTATTTGTAAGACATATACATTTAGAAAGATTATTCAGTTGAAAAATATGTAGCTAAAATGAGTACATAAACCGAGAAGGTTATAAAAGAATCTAAGACATGTCAAGAGGTGAACAAGATTATATCAACTATAATAGTCACAAGGAGGATGGTCCTACCTAACTGGTTTATAAATTCCAAATAATATTCATGATCATATAGATATCTGGTAGTCACCTTATTAATAGAAATAGAATATCACTAATAAAAGTTTCACTATTATTATGGTATTTAGGTCTAGATTAGGGTTCAACTAAACCCATATTTGAACTTAGATTAAACATGTTACTGATATTTTCATACTGGTAAATATGTCAAAATTAGGTTGTGGTTCAAATTTCATATTTTTCTTATGATTTATATATTTTCTACAATTAATATGGGGCTAAAAACATCTAATTAGTCTTTAATAGAAAAAGACCTAGTATTGGGAATATTGTTCCATTTAGAGTACAAATATGGGTTTCAACCATCATTAAGGATCTACTAGAATGTTATAAGAATTTATATCAACTAGATACAGTTTATTTTGATTATGATCCCTATTAACATCTAAATTAAATTCCATTGATTAGAACGTCTCAATAGTCTAACTGGGGATCTTATAATACCTAAGAATTTTTTTGAGTCTGTGGATATTTTTTCAGAATTATTTGGGTACCTATTCTATTTTATAAGCATTTTCTAAGTCGATGTCATTTTCTAGAAATCAAAAATATATTTACCTTGTCTGGTGGGTCCTACAACCTGAGGTGGCGGCATATAATTTGGCCAGTTGGTCCTGATTAGACAAGTCAGTTGTGTATTGGACATACTAGTTCATTTCAACTAGAAGCTAGACCAGTTCTGTCAACACCCGCGTCCCAAGATTACCACTAATCATGATATTAGGGTATAAGTTTGAGGATAATACTTAATACAAAGTTCAATCCCTTACTTTTTTTTCTTTTCTTTATTTCAAACTCTTTGTTTTCACACATCCAATCACATAAACAAACTTTATAAGAGAATTAAACTTTTATTACTCTAATATGATCTCAACATTAATGATACACATCCATACATTCATTATGTTTCTCACACTTCCATGTATACACGACATGACAATTAGATACATTCTCTCTCAATAAGGTAACAAAGATACAAAACATCATTTACAACTCTCACACATCTATACAAGGGCCTAGAGTGTCAGGGACCGACTGAACTTAACTAATCTTGTATTTAACTCATGTGGTAGATCTACTCTGATGCTTTGACCTTCTTCAAGTCCATGTGGTTTCCCTAAAAATTGTGAGTAGAGGGGTGAGCCTACTCGCTCAGTGAATGAGTACTTCAAATAAATAGTCTAAAGCACTGATATAATTACAATTATACTTTTGAGAAACTAATATCAATTATAACAGCAGTAATCTTTAAAGAGACTAATTTTCACAAACATAAATATGGAACAATACTCTAGACAACTACAAGAGTGAATCAATATATGAACATGCTTGATTGATTATAAAGAGAACTAATAACTGAGAAACATACAAAGAATAATTGAATAACTGTGCACACTTGTTTAACCTCTCATTCATCTTATTATGCCCTGAACCCACATGAGGTGTACCACAACATGTAAAAGAATCGCAGCAAGCTACGATCTTACTGTACAAGGCTTAGAAGCATGCTCGGGTTCCTAAGCCTCTCTCTTGAGTAAGACCCTGTATGCAGCCGACCTCAGCAAGTCTGCCTCTCGGCAGCTAATGGGAGCAGTCGGATATCTCAGACTCCACCTCTCAACCTGGGTACTCAGGCGGTGAGTCATAGCCCTCATCTTTATTGTGCATCAAAGGACCTACTGACCGCTGATCACTCAACATGTAACACCGGTACCACCAGCATCCCCGGTTGGTGTTGGGTACCACACAATTGTAAGGAGTCTTCCCTACTGGTCAAGACCCCCGCACCCTACTGGTACGCTCTGTCTTACCTCGATCTGGACTACCTCCAGTCGGGAAACTGTTTCCTCCTCACATCGTAGGCCTCATCCAGCGAGGATTCTATAGTGCTCAGGACATCTACATGTTTAATTCACTCTTTAAATTCACAATTCAAACATCACATCAACATTTCTTGTTCAGCTTTGTTAATCGTTCATTTCATAAACCAACTGATAACATTTACCACAATTGAACTATTAAGCATCACCACATCTCAAACTGAGAAACATTGATATCACAATACTTGTTTCACTGAACACCCTATCATTAGGGTTTCATTTACCTCATTCACTTATCACATAACTCGCATAAGGATTTTATACATCATACATCAAGAATAACATTGAATCAAGATGTCTAATTACAAACCTCCAACTTTCAATTCATTTAGGGTTTCACCCTCCTTACTGATATATCAAGCAAACATCGATATCATCAAATGAAATCCAAGATGTTATCTGATACCATGACACATCTGTTAAAAGTAACATTGCACTCTACTATGAAACATGGTGAAGAAGGATCCTTACACCAAAGATGATATTCTTGCACCCCAGAAGTATGACCAAGGAATATGCATTTTATATCTCTAGGTTCTAATTTGCCAATATCAAAATGTGCATAACCAGGGAAACTAAATATTCATAGATTTGAATAATCAATAGGTTTAATAAACCAAGCTTCTTTAGGAGTCCTAAGAGTAATAGAAGATGATGGAGAATAGTTCACCAAATAACAAGGGGTTCAAATAGATTTAACCCTGAAAGATCTATCCAAACACGAATTTAAAAAGCATGCATTGGGCCTTTTCCAACAATGTTATGTTCATTCTTTTTGCTACACCATTCTTTTGGGGAGTGTGATGCATGATATGATGTCTTTTGATCCCATGATCACTGTAGAAATTATTGAACTCCTTAGAATAGAACTACAAGCCATTTCCAGTCCAAAAAGTCTTTATGCTCTTGTTGATTTGATTCTCAACAAGAGCACTTGATTTCTTGAAAGTCGAGAACGCCTCATCCTTGATCTTGAGAAAATAAACCCAAATAGTCGTTATGCAATCATCAATGAAGGTCATCATATATTTAGCACCACCTTTGGAAGGAACACGAGAAGGGCCCCATAGATTAGAGTGAACATAATGTAGAGCATATGTGGAAGAATTAATTGTTGTGTCAAAGCTATTGCATTTGCCCTTCCCCATCAGATGATGCTCGTAGAAATCTAACTTTCTAATGCTTTCTCCACACAACAACCATATCTTGCTCAGAAGCACCATCCCTTTCTTGGACGTGTTCCAAACGCATATGCCAGAGCCTTATGGTGTATTTAGATGAAGTTGTAACCGCTACGGAGCTTGAGATAGAAGAACCTTCCAAGATGTACAGTTTTTGTGAAATTTCTCACTGCCTTCATGAGGACCCGATCAACTTTAAGAACATGAATAACTCCATTTTCACTGAGAACTTGTAGCCCTTGTCTTCAAGTGTTCCCAAAAAAATGAGATTCTTCTTCAACCTTACAACATGTAAACATTTGTCAATGTTCTAACATAGCCATCAAAGATCTTGATCTCCACCTTTAGAACACTAATCGTCTTGCAAGGATGATCATAAACCATAACGATATATCCACCTTGAAGTAAATCATATGTATGGAAATAAACATTATGCTCGATCATGTGGTACACGCATGCTGAATCAAGAACCCAATCCTTCTTGTAGTCATAGGATGGAGATGAAGCAAGAACATAGTCGTTGTCTTCAAAACTTCGATGAGCCACCTTTGCATGAACTGCGACATCATTGGATTTCTAATGCTTTTACTTGTTTTACATCTTTAAGCATTCATCTCGGGTATGACATGTATTGTTGTACTAATTGCACCTCTTTGATTGACGTGACTTTGACTTGTTCTTCTTTTTCTTTGATCTTTTAGGGTCTTTGTCACGTGGACGTTCCCTTCCTCTAGGGCCAAAGCTTCACCCGTTGCTTTTGATGAAGTAAGATCCTTCTCTAATTTTTCTTGAGACGTGAAGGTCATTTTGACTTCATTGATTGCGATAGTCTTTGACGCATAGAATATCATCATATCACGGAGATTCTTATGGACGGTGGAAGGGTACAAATCAAAAAAATTGTCCTCTATCTTCAAAACAATCTGTCTAAGGTCATGGATGATTTCATTGAACTCATCGAGAAGAGATGTCAAGGAACCACCTTTTTCCATGCGAAGCACGAAAAGGCACTTCTTTAGTGCAACCTCGTTGGTGATGGACTTCTTCATGTAGACTGCTTCAAGTTCATCCCAATCGTGTTTGGCAGTCTTTAGAATGATGGCCACTTTGAGGACTTCATCCTCCAAATAGAGAAAGATGCATGTGCGTGCCTTCTGATCAAACTCCTCCCTCCGGTCATCTGTCATGGATTTTAGTTTCTTCTCCTTTTTGAGAAGTGCTTTGTGGACTCCTTATGCGAGGAAAGATTCACACTTGACTTTCCAGCGAGAGAATATCTTCAAGCGATCGAACTTCTCGATGTAGTACTTCGATGTCATGGTAGAGATCTTATGGTAGAACTTTGCTTTGATACCACTTGTTGGGATATGGAAGTGATGAGAGACCCAAACAACCAGACTCAACGAGTTTGTTGTGGAGATGTGAAAGTGTGAGATCAAACAATCCAAACTGATTATGTACAATGAAGATCAACAACGAACAAGCAAGAAATCATAAAGACGAGATTTGTAGTGGTTTGGTAAATTCCCAAAGTGGGAGCCTACATCCATTGGTGGAGATGATATTATTGATACAAAGATTATAGAGATGTTGGTTACATAAGACGTAAGAAGAACCCAATCTCTTTTACACTCAAAAGCCAATCGTGAAAGAAGATGGTTGCTTGGTGAGAAGCTTTTGGAGGTGTGAAATCCTAAAGAAAGCCCTAGTTCCATCTGTGGCTTTAGTTCTTTGAAAAACAATGTGTCTTGATGTCTCTTCGTTGCTCTTCATGTTTGGGATGAGTTGGGGGGGTCTATTTGTAAGAATATGACCCTTATCCAAAGTCTAGAACTAATTAGGTTGTTTTCCGGTTGCACTTGCGGTCTGAAGGGACTGTATATGGTACGTAACACAGACTGTATTTCCATTCTAGAAACTTTACAGTCTGGTACTAGACTGTATACAGTCCGACTGGACCGTTAATACAAATACAGCCAGGTAGACCATATATGGTCTTAAGTAATGACCATAAATACACCTGTAGGTACCCAAAATACATCCTGAAAATATCGAGGCTTGGTTAGATGTCCGGTTCATCAATGAAGTTTTTTAGAGAGTTTAAGACACTCCTCAATAGTCTTATATTCTAAAATATCACAGAAATAGATGATTCATTAAGCACTTTCATTTTTCTGTAGGTGCTTGAGTCACCTTGGCCGTAGGCGTGTAGATGTATGCCTTTCCTACTTGGTTGTAATATCAAAATCTTGACATAATCGACTATAAAAAATTGACTTGGACGACTTCGATTTTAATAATTGTGTACAAAGACAACCTACAAATGAATTGACCATGCCCACCAGAATCTGGTTGTAGAAATACTAACAACAAAAAAAACACATTGAGTCCATTTAGGAGAAGTTCTCATGATCTTAAATACCATAAGTCAGATTTCCGTACTGAGTTGAACCAATATCTTCATTTTGAAAATAAGTAAATGATTCATATTGTTGTCTTTGCATGGAGCATCAAAAGTCATAGAGAATGGCGACCAATTTCATGGGGCTAAGTGAAAAATATTCACATATGCAGAAGTTCTGTCACCTCAAACATATCACCTCCTCTATATAAAGTTGTTTAGTAATACTACCTTGAAAAAAAAATAGAAGGCATGGAAGAAATCTTGGCGTTGTACATGATGTATTTGTTATAGAAAATTCAAGTAGATTGAGTTGTTTGTTGGAGTCAGTCTTCTTTTTCCAAGTGGCCAAATGACAAATAAGGTTTTTCTTTTTCTTTTTTTTTAGATTTAGCCATTCATTCATCCTGTGGTCCGGGATTTTTGAACCTGCGATCTCTCAACCATACATCAGTGCTTTTACCAACTTGGTGGCACATGATTGGCCAACATAGTAGATACTTTTTTCTATGTAAATATATCTCTTTTCTTAAGTAGACTTCCCTCTTTCACTGACAAGGTCATTTGAGGCAAATAGAAAATAATACATTGTGAGAACATGTTGAAGTCGTACACAACCAGACTATAGATTGCAAATCTATTGAATAGATAAAGGAAGTTTCTAAAGGGACAAATCATAGAAATTGACAACCCTAAATTGTGCACTAGTGTCCTCTTCAAATAGTCTTCATAGAAATTGACAACCCTAAAATGTTCTTTTGTATGATGGCATCCTGTTGCAGCCTCGTAGATCATCTACTGATGGTCGTTTCTCCGTAAGCAGCGGTGCTTGACGAGAGAATTAAAAGGAAACACGATATTTGCCTCATATGGTACACCCCTTTCCAATATTGACGTCAATCTTTCGATTTTTTTGAAGAGTCTCTCGCCATATCATATACTTCTTTTCACGCCATGGACAGTTTGTTAAACTCCGCTGTTCTCGAGGACCGTCCATTTCATATTATTGCGGCATTTTTTTTGAGTTAGAAGAATCTTGAAAAATTATAGATATAGTCACTTATATATCCGTCCTTCCGCCCAATTTTTTAGAATGGTAGCGGAAATTTTGTTCCGTACAGCCACTAGCAATCAAACCAATAAAAGATGAGAGAAGTTGAAGAAAGTGAAAATATTCTTTTTCATAACCTTTAGTTTTGAGTGTATTTGTTGATGAAATAAAAAGTATTGGATTCTTTGTAAAAAATATTTTCTAATGAGACTGGTGTTAACATAGTTTGATAAAATGATAATTTGATAGAAATATAGTACCTGTGTTTTAAGGTACTATATACATTTTCTGGGTACAATACTCATGTTTAGAATACAGTACATCGGCTAGTCAATATTCATATTGTACCTCAAAATATGAGCAATGTATCCTAAATTACGCGTACTTTGCCTCTTTTATTTATCTTCCTGAGTATATCACTAATATTTTTGGGTTATAATATATACATTTCAGGATACATTACTCTTATTTTTTGAGGTACATGACTAATGTTTATAATTTTTTTACGTATTGTACCGCAAAACATGAGTGTTATACCCAGTATAGTACCAGTGTTTACTATACCCAATTTAATTTTAATATTTTACATGATGATCAATTCGAGTACAATATTTGTGTGTATTGTACCATTTTATACTCCTCTCCTTTCTTGTTATACTTCTGATATTATTTTTTTTTAATATGTCAATATTAGTCTTGTTGGAAAGTATTTTTTATGATGAATCTAATATTTTTATTTCGACAAAAAGTGTCCTTACGGTTTAAAAGTTATGTGTAAAATATTTTTCTCTCTCTATTTTTTTTCTCTTTTTAATAGTGTGTTTACTTTGTTTGCCATATCAACACTGCTGACGCCTCCCAACCATTCATCAGAGCGTGGGTGACCAAAGAATTCGTAAATACAATGCGCAATAGGGGATTCAAACCCGAATTCTCCAAAGAAGACAAGTAAAACTGAACCACCTGCGTTATATTGACTGCCTAAAAAAAAAACCTGCGCTATATTGACCGGATATTATTATGGTTGCATATTGAATGAGACCACGGATACTTGGTTTTCTCACAAGATTGTCTTTTAGGCTTGGTTGTGATGAGGACGGATTTTCCAGTCCTTATATTAGAAGGTGTAGGCTACTCCTTCCATCATCTACATACACGTGTAGCAGCAGATCAAATGCTATATTGTGGATTAATTTCTCTTGACATGCGTCATCATCATCTGCTGTAAAGTGTAGTATGCTCCTCATTTAACAAGGATCAGGTTATGATAGGAGGGGAACCACTCAGATTGGGTGAGGCCGAGGCCTCACACTGCCTAACTGTGGTCTCGATCAATAATTGATCGTGATGCATGCGTGTGTCGTGACCCTTACCTGCCGGAGGCCCCAAGAGCTTCAACGTTGTCTCGATCCCCGACATCCTCTCAATATTGGTGTGATGTCGAGCCTCTAGATACATTACTGGTGTCTATCACGGGTTTTTGTTTCGTGTGAACTACCAGCACTTAAAAAGTGACCCAGATACGCGTACAATCGATCCCTCACGTTTCCTTAAACCTCAATAGCACTAAGTAGTTAGATTTAGGTCTTTAATTAGCATTGCAACCATCTAATTCAAACCCGTGTGCTTCTTTTCAGAGTCCCATTTTCGCACTTAAATTTCAAAAATGGCCAACATTCCTTTTTTGTATAACATCCCCTAGTGGATTGACTATCTACAAGAGAGCTTCCTTTTGCATTTTCAATACCTTAATGGTGATTTAGGTAGAAAAGGAATGAAGAAGAATATTTTGTATCAAAATTTCTGACGTGTACGTATTTCGGAGTTTGGCCCCAAGAGTTCAAAATACTAAAATTTATAAAACTAACGAGTCAAGTCAACAGTGAAATGGTGTTTGGCATTTGGTCTAGTACTTACAGTTTTTGTGAGTTTATAAATCACATCATCTACATATGTGTTGTTCTTCTTGTCCTATTTATTTGAATTCATATCTTCAACTAGCATCATAACCTTCTAGTTCACACGTGTGCGCTTCTTTCCACATATCATTTTTCCCAATTTTCAAAAATGTCTAACACACCTTTGCGGCAAAAGTAGCCAGGCTACCTAGTTAGATGAGAGAAACTGCTTGCCAAAACGTGGGTGCTAGTCACTGGCGGGCTGGACATCGGGATATAAGTACAAAGTAAACGGTAGACTATCAACATCCAGGAGAATGAGTCATACTGGTAGTTTAAATGGTAAAACAATTTGATTTACGAGTATCCATACCATACATAAAAAGGTATCATTGTTAGTTGTATGTCATGATTGTGATGGTATACATTGTACTCGATTTGAATAATAATAATGACATTTACTTTTTAAATATGAGATTATGCGTGAACAAAGTAATATCCTAAGAATGTAATGGCATGTGATTTCAGGCTAACGAGTTGACATTGGATCTTATGTATGTTAAAAGCACTCATTCTTGTCTGTCTCTATTCAGGTATAATTGTATAAACTAGGACAATAATAATAATACATAAGACTAGTATGTGTATTGAGTAGACTACGTCTCATTGGTCATAATATTTGATATCAAGTTGAATAGATAGGTACATATTGATGAACTAGTATATCGTACAGATTCACTTTGAATATGATACATAGAAATCAGAAATGACAGTATAATCATATCTCAGTGTGACCCTGGTGATTGTGGACCTTAGACATGAAGTCGTCACAATGATAACATGTTGTTCATTGTACTTTAAAACTACTCAACTTGACCTTAAATAAATGATTATTATACAAATTCACCTTGGATAAATGGATTATACAATCACTACAACACAAGTCAGAATATAAGGTTGAAGTTGTTCTTCAAATTATCTATCCAATTACTTCGGTGGCAATGTTATGTTTCTAGATGATACTTGTTACTTGTAAAGTTATAATATGATTGTAGACATTACTACCAACATAATGTGAAGCCCATAGGGTCACAGACCTAGAATGCAAACGGAAGAGTGGTATAAATGTGGATACAAATTTTGAATTGGTTACTAGAAAGTTAAGAAAGTTTAGATACTCGATTATAACAATTGGAAGCCCAGACGATCAGTTGGAAAGTCTAGTCAATTGACTAGACAATATTATCCATAAGATAGAAGGGAAAGTCCACTCGATTGATTGGAAAAGATCATTTTGGATGACCCAATGAAAGTCCAATAAATTGAGTAGAAAGTTCATTAAATTGATTGATTAGTTTCATAATGTTCTACTACTTTCCATTCGATTGATTAGAGTGTACAGTCAATTGACTAGTTATCCACGAATGAGCTACTTGAACACAATCACTAGTTTTGTATTTCTCAATTTCTTCTAGAAACCATATTCTCCTCCACCCCCTATATAAAGTACATGACATCCAGGGTTTTTGATTACATGATTTGGCACTTGAACCCTACCCATAATTTCTCATAAGGAAAACTTTGATAAAGAGAAAGAGTGTGATACATAAAATTTTCCTAGTGGAAGGTTGTGTCTTCCCTATCTGCTCAAGCAGTGTAACATGAAGTTGTAGTATTTATAAGATCTGATTTGTGAAAACATGGAAATCTTTTTGTTCATATTGCACTTATCGCCATGATTTTGGTAGCAAAGCCACATCAATGTACAATGTATTAGGATATAAAATGATGTGATAGGATTTGATTTCATATCATTTTTGTTATTACATGTAAATAAGATTTCTTAGTGCGCTTGAGTGAATTTATATAGTCCTTTTCATGGGAACTTGTTCTAAGACCCAGTGAGGGAAACACCTGCTCAACCCCACCCAAATTGAGTAGTGGGGATCCCTACACAAGGACATTGCTCCATTGTACCCACACTTTATTTTAATGAATATCAGAAACATTTAATCATGTGAGATGTCTCATATGTAAAAATGCAATCTTATATATATATATATATATATATATATATATATATATATATATATATATATATATATATATATATATATATATATATATATATATATATATATATAGAGAGAGAGAGAGAGAGAGAGGGAGAGAGAGACAGAGAGACAGAGAGTCAGGCTAGAATACACTTGAGTGTATAGATCGCAAGAATACACTCAAGTGTGTTTTCATATCAAGACTATTTTTTACAAAATGTAAACCATTAATCTTATCTGTCATACTATAACTAGGCTACATACAAATTTTGAGCCCATTTAGATGAGTGTAAGTCACTCATCCAAGGGCAATAAAATCGACGCGTGAAACTAATTTGAAATGCATAATTTTTGTGGTCTTTATAACATGACCTATAAATGTCCAAATGTGCTCAAATTTTGCTTATGAGCTATTCACAAGACGTTTAAGAAGATCCATGGATTAGATTTTTGAAAAAAATATTACATCATGAAAAACTATTTTGAGTGTATTCTACTCTGAATACACTCGAGTGTATTCTAGCCTAACTCTCTCTCTCTCTCTCTCTCTCTCTCTCTATATATATATATATATATATATATATATATATATATATATATAGATATATATAGACAGATGATTGCATGGTTATATAAAAGGAATCCTTTCGCTTGCATGTTTTGAATGGATGGTGTTTGATTTTGAAAACATATTCACGTTGCATGTTGGTCTTAATCTTTTCTTTCATGTGTAACATATTGTATTCCTTCTTAAACCCTCATGAATGTAATTGCGATGGAGTGGATGTTTCCCTCACTTGATTTATGTGTTTTTCATCTCAAGCTTGCTCCATTTCTTACTATTGCCTTCAATTTCATACTTTGATGTGTTTTGATGCTTAGTAAATTTCATCTTATCATTATATAGAAGGATGCGACATTTAATTAAATATATGGCATAAGTTTTACCTACTTTAAATACTACCCTCTTTCATCACTTTTTGACCCCACATTTGATCATCCCTTATTTGTCAACTCATGTTGATCATTTAGAGGATTCTTATATGCATCCAATGGTATAAATAGAACCAAAATACATGCATGGATGAGGGATACTTGGTCATTATAAATCATTGACTGAAAGACCATAATTTTTACTCTTTTAGTCCATCTTATCTTTAGCTAATCACTTTGGGCCCAAAATCGAGAAAGTAGTCGGTGGCTACCCCTTTTCCCCTTTGTTTACCCCTCAATCCACTTGGGCTCATTATGATCCCTGGGAACGGTGCATCATGGATGCAAGCAAGATCCAACGACTGTGGGATCATCTCCCACCTTATGCTAATAGTTGTTGTAGTAGCTTTGCTAATCCTTCGCCCCCTTGCTTAGTAGGTTTCCCATTCTCCTCAGCCCATCCTTTCTAGCCATTGTCCCACACCGGACTCCTATGAGGTGCTAGGTGTTCCTTGGTAGGAAGTGGAGGGATTTTCTCCCTCTTTTTTCATGCCATGTCCATCGACCCTCTTACCTCCAACCCTAACACCCTTCATCAGCCCCTCACTCCCTTCAAATACCACCACTAGCTCTGCCAAACCATGCTCTTTCCCCTCACATGATCTCCCAAACGCTAGAGCCACCCCACTGTCGCCTAGCCAGAATGACACCTCCTTCACTCTTGGGTTTTATACCCTAGTCGGAGGTTGAAGGTGACACGTGAAGTGTAGAATTTGGTGTTGAAAGCCCATATCAGCTTCTCTTTCTCTTGTGTCCTCTCTCTGCCATTCCCTCTATCTCTTCCTCTCTCTCAGTCTCTCTCTCTCCCTCCTCCATGAGGGTGGCGCGCATAAAAACCTAGCATGCTATGTATCTCGGGCACTAACCCCACAACACAACACGACCTTGCACAGTATGTGGCCTAGTTTGATTGCAAATGCATGATTGGAAAATCCATGAGCCATGGAAGATATCAGAGTGTGATGTGGAATCTAAAGCATAGTATAAATGAAAAACAAAATTGATGCATACACTTACTTTCTCATAATTCAAGATATAATATTAAACCAACATGTGTTATTAGAAGTGATAATTACATATTGAATACAATATTTTAAAATTCCACACATGTAACTAATTATGACCTCACATAATGAGTACAACTTGTACAATTACTCACTTTTTGTCTTTTCTCCCATGCTAGCTTTGAACCTAAAATTATTAAAATAGTGGGAACAGACATCACAAATATGTTGAGTAGATAGAGCCCATACGGACATAAATACTAGGTATGGAAGCATAACTTTACAATATTACAAAAATATTGATTGGCATGATTTATAATGAAATAATAACAACACTTGATCAAAGACTAAGTCTATTTCACAATATTTTATTGTGATTTTTCCCATTATGCTGATATCAACAACTTATATGGGTCCATTGCCCCAAAAAATATGGGGGAGGTAACCTATATCCATCTCTCCATTCTAAGGAGGAGGTCACAATATTTTACAAGCTACCTCTCTCTGACTTGAGAAGGTCACTTGTACCCAATATCAACATCATCATTCATGCATTCATAATGAGCATATCATTTATGTTCTAAGTTATTTGTAAGACATATACATTTCGAAAGATTATTCAATTGAAAAATATATAGCTAAACTGAGTACATAAACCTAGAAGGTTATAAAAGAATCTAAGACATGTCAAGAGGTGAACAAGATTATATAAACTATAATATAGGCTTCCAGTCCAAATGGACTATATAGTCACCAAGGAGGATGGTCCTACCTAACCGATTTATAAATTCCAAATAATATTCATGATCATATAGACATCTGGTAGTCACCTGATTAATAGAAATAGAACATCACTAATAAAAGGTTAATTATTATTATTATGGTATTTAGGTATAGATTAGGGTTCAACCAAACCCATATTTGAGCTTAGATTAAACATGTTACTGATATTTTCATACTGGTTAATATGTCAAAATTAGGTTGTGGTTCAATTTTCATATTTTTCTTATGCTTTGTATATTTTCTACAATTAATATGGGGCTAAAAGCATCTAATTACTCTTTAATAGAAAAATACCTAGTATTGGTAATATTGTTCCATTTAGAGTACAAATATGGGTTTCAATCATCATTAAGGATCTACTAGAATGTTATAAGAATTAATATCAACTAAATACGATTTGTTTTGATTATGATCCCTATTAACATCTAAATTAAATTCCACTGATAAGAACGTCTCAACACTCTAACTGGGGATCTTATAATACCTAAGATATCTTTTTGAGTCTGTGGATATTTTTTCAGAATTATTTGGGTACATGTTCTATTTTATAAGCATTTTCAAAGTTGATGTCTTTTTCAAGAAATCAAAAATATATTTACCTTGTGTGGTGGGTCCCGCAACCTGAGGTGGCGGCATATAATTTGGCTGGTTGGTCCTGATTAGACAAGTCAGTTGTGTATTGGACATACCAGTTCATTTAGACTAGAAGCTAGAACTGCTCTGTCAACACCCCCGTCCTAAGATTACCACTAATCATGATATTAAGGCATAAGTTTGAGGATTATACTTAATACAAAGTTCACTCCCTTACTTTTTTCTTTTCTTTATTTCAACTTCTTTGTTTTCTCGCATCCAATCACATAAACAAACTTTACAAGAGAATTAAACTTTTATTACTCTAATATGATCTCAACACTAATGATACACATCCATACATTCATTTTGTCTTCCATGTACACATGACATGACAATCAGATACATTCTCTCTTATTAAGGTAAAAAAGATACAAAACATCATTTACAACTCTCTCACATCTATACAAGGGCCTAGAGTGATAGGGACCGACTGAACTTAACTAATCTCGTACTTAACTCATGTGGTAGATCTACTCTGATGCTTTGACCTTCTTCAAGTCCATGTGGTTTCCCTAAAAATTGTAAGTAGAGGGGTGAGCTTACTTCCTCAGTGAATGAGTACTTTAAAGAAATAGTCTAAAGCACTGATATAATTACAAATATACTTTTGAGAAACTGATATCAATTATAACAGCAGTAATCTTTAAAGAGACTAATTTTCACAAACATAAATATGGCACAATACTCTAGACAACTACAAGAGTGAATCAATATATGAACATGCTTGATTGATTATAAAGAGAACTAATAACTCATAAACATACAAAGAATAATTGAATAATTGTACACACTTGTTTAACCTCTCATTCATCTTATTATGCCCTAAACCCACATGAGGTGTACCACAACATATGAAATAATAACAGCAAGCTACAATCTTATTGTACAAGGCCTAGAAGCATGCCCGGGTTCCTAAGCCTATCTCTTGAGCAAGACCCCATTTGTAGCGGGCCTCAGCATGTCTACCTCTCGGCAGCTAATGGGAGCGGTTGGATATCTCAGACTCCACCTCTCAACCTAGGTACTCAGGTGGTGAGTCAAAGCCCTCAGGCTTATTATGCATCAAAAGACCTACTGACCACTGATCACTCAACATGTAACACAGGTACTACCGGCATCCCCGGTTGGTGTTGGGTACCACACAATTGTAAGGAGTCTTCCCTACTGGTCAAGACCCCCGCACGCTACTGGTGCGCTCCGACTTACCTCGATCTGGACTACCTCCAATCGGGAAACTATTTCCTCCTCACATCGTAGGCCTCATCCAACGAGGATTCTATAGTGCTCAGGACATCTACACTCCCATATGTCTTCAATGACACCATAATATGTCATTTTAGCTTCACGTGGACTCTTATCCTTTATACTTGCAAAAAACATAGTTGATGCTTGAAGGGTGACCCCACTGTTTTGGATGACACTCTTATCATCTTGGAGCTTTGTGTAATATGTGAATCCATTAATGTCATACCCTTCATAAGACATAACATTCAATTTTGGTTTAAAGGTGAGGCATTTGATAGTTTCAGTAATATCATCTGGTGTTCGAGATAGTTGATGTAAGACTTTATCTTCAAACCACTTAATAAATGTCTTGTTATGCTCTCTAGCAAGCCATATTGTATTGGCTCGAGGATATTGTCTCTTGATGAAATTGGTATGTTCCTCGATATAAACACTCACTTTGTCCATGTTGTGTAAAATATACAAGTGACCTTGTTCCAACTACTCAGGGCTGATTATTTTCACCCGTGATCCCAAAATTCCTTTGCCAAATTGCTCCTCAATATTCTTGTCATTACCAGGAGTGTCATTACCACTGAGAAAGTCATTGAAAAAATCCATAAACTCTCTCACCACATAACCCTCAATAATACTCCCTTCAGGCCGATAATGGTTTCGAACATCACTTTTAAAAATGCTCATGTATCGTTCAAAGGGATACATCCAATGCATGAAAATTGGTCCCAACATTTTCACTTCCCTAGTCAAGTGGACAAGAAGATGTACCATGATATCAAAGAACGACGGAGGAAAATACATCTCAATATGACATAGGGTAACAACCACTTCTCTTTGCAAATTATCGAGAGTATCAGGGTCAATAACATTGTTGCACAGACTGTTGAAAAAGAAACAAAGTCTGGTGATTGCATGCCTTACATGCTTCGGCAATATAGATTGAATTTCCATAGGAAAAACTTGTTGCATTAGAGTGTGACAGTCATGAGATTTAAGACCTATCAACTTTAGATCTTTCATTGATACCAATCTATGGATGTTGGATGAGTAACCCTGTGGCACCTTAACATTTACCAAACATTCACAAAAAGCTTTCTTCACCTTTCTAGACAATGTGTAACAAGCGGGAGGTAAGTATGTTCTTCGATTTCCCATTTCACATAATTTTGTTAATTCTGACCTTATTCCCATTTCACGTGAAGAATCATAGGTCATCACATCTTCACCCCAGAGTTTCTTTAAGTCATCAATCAGAGGTTCAAGATAAACATCGATATCATTTCCAGGTTGTTTAGGGCCCGATATCAACAATGACAGCATTACGTACTTATTTTTCATACACAGCCAGGGAGGAAGATTGTATATAACAAGCATGACTGGCCAAGTGCTATGTTGGCTGCTCAATGTCCCGTACAGATTCATCCCATCTGTACAAAGCTACCTTGCCAACACGTGCTCTGACTGAGTAAGGCCCCATATACCTGGGTGCCAACTTACCCTTCCGTCCAAACCTTAGCACACCTTTCCATGGAGAGACTTTGAGATACACTTTGTCTCCTACCTGGAATTCCAAAGGTCATCGGCGATTGTCTGCATAAGACTTCTGCCTGTCCTGTGCCACTTTCAACTGTTGCTGTATCACCTTGATCTTTTATGTTGTCTGTTGTACTAATTCAGGACCCAAAAGCTGATACTCACCAGACTCATACCAACATAAAGGAGATATGCACTTCCTTCCATACAAAGATTCATAAGGAGCCATGTCAATACTCTGCTCATAACTGTTGTTGTAGGCAAACTCTATCAAACTCAGATGTACATCCTAGTTGCCTAGAAACTGCAAGACACAAGCTCGAAGAAGATCCTCCAAAATCTGTATAGTCCTTTCAGACTGTCCATCTGTCTGCGGGTGAAAAGTTGTACTGAACCTTAACTGCGTTCCCAACGCTCTGTACAACTGTTCCCAAAAATGACTCGTAAACTGAGGACCTCTGTCAGAAACTATCGTTGCTGGCACACCATGCAAACGTACTATCTCATCAACATATACTCTGGCAAGTTTCTCAGCTATATATGTCGTCTTCACTGGTAGGAAATGGGCAGACTTAGTCAATCTGTCGACTATCACCCAAATGGAATTATGATTCCTAGTTGCTCGGGGTATACCAACTACGAAATCCATGGTTATATGATCCCATTTCCACTGCGGTATCGGTAAAGGTTGCAACGTACCTACCGGCTTCTGATGTTCAGCCTTCACTTGCTGACATACTGCACATCTCGCCATGAACTCGGCTACATCCTTCTTCAAACCGGGCCACCAATACAAGTCCTTCAGACTATGATACATCTTGGTGACACCTGGATGCATCGCATACATTGACGTATGTGCTTCTTCAAGCACCAACTTCCTCAGATCATCAGCATATGGAACCACCATCCTATCATGATAGCAAAATAATCCCTCCTCAGACTCATGAAACCCATCACACTTGTTGCTGCCGAACTCTGATCTAATCAACTGTACCGCATCATTTGTCTACTGTGCGTCCTTGATCTGCTGTCTCAACGTAGGCTTAACTTGCATCTATGCGAAAAGACCAGACAACAAAGAAACTTCCATCTGCACATTCATCTATCGCAGAGAAACAAACATATCTCGCCTATGGCATACCAGAGAACTCAACTGTGCCTTCTTTGAAGAAAGAGAAGAAGACTTTCTGCTAAGCGCATCAGCTACCACATTCGCCTTACCAGGGTGATACTCGATAGTGCAGTCGTAATCATTGATCAACTCCATCCATCGACGCTGTCACATGTTCAACTCTTGCTGCGTAAAGATGTACTTTAGATTCTTATGATCTGTAAAGATCTAACACACTTCCCCATACAGATAGTGTCTCCAAATTTTTAACGCATGAACCACAGCCGCTAACTCCAGGTCATGAGTCGGATAGTTCTCCTCATGCTTCTTGAGCTGTCGCGAAGCAAAAGAAACCACATGATCTTCCTGCATCAGCACACAACCTAAACCTTTCTTGGAAGCATCACATAAAACAACATAGCCTTTCCCAGGCTCTGGCAAGATCAACACTGGAGCACTAGTCAGCTTCTCCTTCAAACTCTGGAAAGCTTGCTGACATCGATCATCCCAAACAAAAGGTACATCCTTCCTGGTCAACTTCGTCATCGGCAAAGCGATCACACTGAAGTCCTTGATAAACCTCCTGTAGTATCCTGCCAAACCAAGGAAACTACGAACTTCTGTCGGCGTCTTTGGTTGTTCCCAATCCGCAACGGATTCCACCTTCTTCGGATCTACTTTGACTCCTTCTGCAGATATCACATGACGCAAGAAAGTCACTTCTGCCAACCAGAACTCGCACTTACTGAACTTGGCATATAACTGATGTTGACAAAGAAGAGTCAACGCTCGATGAAGATGTTGCTCATGCTCTATCCTGTCCCGACTATAGATCAAGATGTCATCTATAAAGACTACAACAAACTGATCTAAGAACGGACAGAACACCCTGTTCATCAGGTCCATGAAAGCAGCAGGTGCATTGGTCAACCCAAACGGCATAATCACGAACTAGAAATGACCATACCTCGTCCTGAAAGCTGACTTTGGTATGTCATCCGCTTTTATCCTCAACTGATGATATCCAGACCGTAGATCGATCTTTGAAAACACTGTAGCACCATGCAACTGATCGAACAGATCATCTATCCTCGGCAACGGGTACTTGTTCTTGATAGTGACCTTGTTCAACTGCCCATAATCTATACACAACCGCATCGAACCATCCTTCTTCTTAACGAACAACACGGGAGCACCCCACGGTGACATACTCGGTCGGAAAAAACCTTTCTCCAACAACTCTTGCAACTGCTTCTTCAACTCTTCCATCTCCGCTGGAGCCATCCTATATGCTGACTGTGCAACTGGCTGTGTTCCAGGAACCAGATTGATCTCGAAATCAATCTCTCGGGGTAGAGGAACACCAGGAAACTCCTCAGGTAACACGTCTGCAAACTCTCGAACCACTGACACCTCCTCAAGACTAGGACATTTCGCCATGGTAACCACAATGGTATCCACCACGTGAGCTAAGAACGCCTCACATCCTTGTCGTAACAACTTATCTGCCACCATAGCTGATACCAAACACGTCAGAAGAATCTTCCTATCTACCTGGAAGATCCACTTCTCTCCAGCAACATCAAACACTGCCTGCTTGGAACCACAGTCCAAGACAACCTTATACTTCTCCAAGGTATCCATCCCAAGGATAACATCGAAACCATGCATATCAAGTGGTATAAGATCCACTTGAATACGATGTCCCGAGAAAGACAAAACACAAGATGGACACTCTTCTAAAACCAAAGAGGAACCATCAAGAGGGGTTTCTAACAACAAGCTATCCTTCTTACAGCTAACAGGTAAATGACAGGTTTCAAGCATACTATAGGTGATAAAAGAGTGTGTAGCACCTGGGTCAACCAGAACAGATATAAGGCAAGAAGAAGACATATCAGAATGAAATAACTCCATCTGACTTGTCACCACTCATGGGTTGACTATCGCCTCTGGCTGACTTATGGCATAGAATCGATTCGTTGCTTGCTGTCCACGACCTCTGCTTCCTTGAGAAGACGATCCTTCCTGAGACGCTTGACCACGTCCTCGTCCTCTGCTACCACTGGCCTATGGTCTCTCAGATTTCTGGAAACTCTGCCTTGGTTGTTGTGTCACTTTGACATCTCTATTCGGGCAAATAAGCCTGAAATGTCCGACTTGTCCACAAAGATGACATGACTTGTCCTCAAACCATGGCCTAGCTGGCCCTGTCACTGCCACAGAAGCTGAACTGTGCACCTTAGATGGTGAAGAAACATAACCTCTCCCTTTACTCGGAGACCACTGAGATGGTACACCAGCACTTCTCATCGCTGACGGTGCTGAAAACCTGGGCTTCTTAAAGCCACCAAACCTTCGTCCTTGAAAGTGAGCAGGTCTTTTGTCAGACATAGACTCTCTTTTCTCCCTTACCGTCCTCTCGATCTGCCGAACCGATTCCACAAACATAGCAAACCACTCTCGGTTCTCCAGTGCAGACACTGGGGTTGTCAACTCAGCACTCAAACCCTTCTCGAAACGTCTGATTCGTTCCTCTTCTGTTGCTTCCATGTGAGGACAGAACCTCAACAGATCCATAAACTTGGCTTCGTACTCGGTGATGTTCATCATTCCTTGCCGCAACTTCTCAAACTGACTGATCTTCTCATCCAGATACGTCTTTGGAAAGTATCCGGTGACGAACTCACGTTGGAACACTTCCCAACAGATCACCTCACCAGGCCGCTTCTCTTCTTCGATGGTCTACCAATGACCAGCACTACCTTTCAAAAGGTAGACAACATGCTTTACCTTGTCTGCTTCGGGGATGTCAAGGATCCGGAAAGCCTTCTCAAGACTTGTCAGCCATAGATCTGCATCCGCTGGATCATCCGTTCCAGCATAATCCGAAGCTCCAACTCGGCGAAGCCGCTCGAAGGTCTTCCCAATACCCGATGCTTCTCCATGGGGAACCTGTGCTCGTGGAGGAGGCACTGGTAATCGCTCAACCATGAGATTCATCGTAGCCATTAACTGCCCCATAAGTTGTTGGTAGGAAGGATGTTCAAGTATGGCCGGATTAAATTGGGGAACCTCAGGCACCCGATCTTCATGTGCCTGTCCATCTGCTCCATCAACCGATGCAGCATCACTATACTCAGCAGAGTGTTCTTCATGGTTTCCAGACATCTTGACTTTTCTTCCGCTGAGGGCAGAAGATATTGTAAGAAAACCTGGACACTCATGAGAACAGACTCAACCTAGTCCTAAATCCCTGTCGACTCAGCGAACCTAAAGCTCTGATAACAAAACTTGTGGCAACACATCCCATTATCACACATATAAAGAGGTGTTACGCGAAAACGTGCGGAAAACACCATAACCACATATTATAAAACACAGGTTAATTAAAACCAATTACGGAAAACTGATAAACTGTGAAACTATTACTTTTCAGTCCTCATCCTGCACAGAAACATGTCACATATATATACATACACGAGATCTGATACGTGTCCACAGCTCAAGAACAGTTGTTCATCCATCACATGAGTTCACCACCTGTTCATATACATAAAGGCCCACATCCGGCCAACAGCAGGATATACAAATGTCATCGATCGATCATCGTGAAACAACGTTAAAACACTGCCAAGGACCTGAGAGTACAGGGATGACTCTAGACTCTACTACAAAACGTCCAAAACAGTAGCATATCCAACGCTTGCCTTCTACTGCTCCTCAAGCTGCTCGGCCACAACACCACGACCACGACCACGTCTACCTCGACCACCTTAAAAGGGGTTAAACCAGCGGGGTGAGACAATTGAACAATTGTCCTAGCGGGAAACATAACTCCCCACTGCAACTACAGAACCTCAGTAAGATATACTATAACAGCAAATATCTAATAACAGGTATAACAAGAGCAGTATATATAAAACAAATTATTCTTACTGACAAGCTTACCCGCTATACAAAACATATAACCAGATGTATCTCAAGGAATATGATTAGCAAGATAAAATGTATCACTATGTGACATGATTATCAGAACAAGATATAATGTCACATAACCTGCGAGATATAACAAAGATATTACACAAACAAGGCCTCAACCAATGTTACGTGTTTATCTTAAGCAGTAAATACTAAACGGCTGTGTTACGTATTATTATGCCCTGAGGATTTGGACCATACCATTCAAATCCAACCTTCGGTTATGAAACCCAAGTCGGTGCCATACAAGGTCAATGGAAGAGCCGGACTCCACGACCTCCCACCTCGTGGTCAATACACGAGTACAACACAAGTAGGACCGTAGTCACATGCTGAAGTGGTCTAAGCCACAGGGTCAGCTCCATAAGCTACCCTCATTCTAGCCCGCCTTGGTACATGTCTCGGCGCTAGTACAACTGAGCCACGGGACTGTTCACCGTGCTCTGAGCCATGAATGCATTCATTCTCTTCATATCACATATCCTGAGCCATGGGCCTATTCACCATGCTCTTCATACGTATCTGAGTCTGTAACCGAAGTTACACTCTTTCCTCCTCCTTTTCAGGCTAGGAACAGCCTACACATATTCAACAATATGTGCTTCCAGGTTAACCCGTAGGAGAACCTGTTTCACCATCATCAAGTCCTGACGATGATGGATCTATGGCCAGGGCAAACTACATGATATGATTCTACTATGATTATTTAGTATCTTTTAGATGGATTACAATATTCAACCAAGTTGTGTAACATGCATGATATAACATAAGTAAACAACAGTATATTATTATTGAAACCACATCAACCTGATCCATCTCAAGGATCCAACATCACATGTTACCACTTGGCCTCTTGCCAACCATCCAGATCCATCATATATCCTAGGATATCAATCCTTCATTATGTATTGTCACTGCCTCTCAAGGCTCACATCATCATCATGGGACCAAAACATTACATATATAATCTCATAGAACAAATATCAAGGTAATGTTACTCATCACATATGTCACATAGCCCTTTCATGGCTACACATCACTTGCATGGTTAGGATACACAATAACCATAGATTCAACATAAGGAATATGCTCACTATCCTGAGCTATCATTCAAGATAACCTATTCATCAATATTACACTATTTGATGATCAAGCTTGTTAAGCACATCATACCATAATCATGCCTACCCTTATCTCAGGATTATACAAACAATCAAGGTATTCACTTTATATAACAATTATGTTGAGTATACAAAGCAACTACTATTGTTACCAAAATCATTACTGTTACCATCCAATATCATATTTCATATCTTTGTCATTAAGCAACAATCAATGCAACTACCATTTATCATTATCATTAATAAGTAAGCATAAGACTCATATCAATATCATGTCATTACTACTCTTGATACCATTATTACTATTATCAGCATCATCATCTACTATTATCTTCATTTCTATGTCATTAAGCAAACTATTAATGTAACTTCCACTTAGCCACATTATTCCAATCATTATCATTATTATTACTTTCTCTTACTTAGCAAGGCATCACATTCATCAACACAACTAACATCACCAACACTATTGACATCTTAGTTATCAACAACATTATCATCATGACTATCATTAAGACTACCATGTCATTATTATTGTTACTAAGCAAGGTATTACTACCGAGATTTGGTTATGCATAAGCATCTACTGTCATGATACTTGAGACCGTCACCAAAGGACCTAACTGCCCTCACCTAAGACATCACAACCCTCACTATAGCTAACTTGCTCGGCTAAGCATGGAAAGGCAGCAATGCTGCGTTGCACCCAGTGCCCAGCCCGCAACGCCCTGTTACTAGAAGAAGTGTCGCGCACCAAGGAGTGTCACGCGATACACCCCATCGGACAATGCCCGTCATAGCCAACACCTGACGCCCGATAACCAAGGGGTAACGCCCATCTAACAACTCCACAACAACCAGAGAGAGAAGGAAAGGAAAGAGGGAAGTACTCCTGATATCGTGCAATCACTCTCAAGGCCTAACGGCCAACACTCATCTAGACTAGAGGTGTGACGCTCGTCACAGCCCCACTCACTGTCGTGCGTCACAGCCTAGGCCTAACGGCCGACACACCAAGATACAACGCCCGTCAGGGCTATCGGCCGTTACACTTAGTTGAATGTCGTGCAACCCAAACCAAACCATCCAACCAGGCCCTGCCGTCCACCATAAGAACAAGGGCCTATCGTCCAAGAGAAGGACAATAGCATATCTCAACCAGGTATACAAACATATCGGCCAACCAAAGCTTAGCTCACCCTATCGCCCAACACGTGGGCAGGGTATCGGCCAACCCTAAGATCACACCATGTCGTCCAACTCAAGGTACCCCTATCATCCAACATAGAGAGCACCCTGTCGTCCAACTCAAAGGCAAAGGTGCCATGTCGTCCATCAAAGAGAGCACCCTATCGTCCAACACAAGGACAAAGGGAACCATTTTGTCCAACCTCAAGGATATCATCCAACACATCCACAACAAAGGGATGTCACCCAACCCTAGGTCACCATCAACCTCCATCTCAAGGGAACCCAAACCCAAGATCACTAGAAACCCTAAACCCTAAGGGTATATCGGCCACCAAAGGAAACTCAAGCAAGGTACAAAACTAAGCTACTAAGCTAACTACTAACATTTAACAAGGTTATTTCTAGAGGTAAAGGAGTTAGGGTTAGAAGTTACGCAACCCGCCTTAAGCTCCAAGGAAGAAGAAGCACTCCAACTCCAAGGGGTATCGTCCAACACAGCTCCAAGGTCCAAAGCTATCGTCCACCAGGCTTCTCCAGGAAGGTGTATCGGCCACCACTTCAACTCCAAGGGAGTGTATCGGCCAACACAAGCAAGATGGAGAGGGATATCGTGCACTCAAGGTGGAGGAGAGACCAAAAGATCAAAGGAGACCAAGGCAAGGAGAAGAGCTACCTATATAGAAGAAAGGGAAGGAGAAACCAAGGTACAACCATGCCAAGTGTCATCCACCCAAGGGACACTTGTCCTAGGGTTCAAGAGAACACATTAGCACACCAAAAGACACTTGTTCAAGTTAGGCACCAAGTGTCACCAACCAAGGCCAAGCCACATGGGCGACACAAGCAACAACTCATGTTGGGCGACACAAACAAGCTACTGGGCGACACACCATGGTGTTGGACGACACAAAGCTTCCTTGGACGACACACACTCACCTTGTACGACAGAAGACAAGCCTTGGCCGACACAAGGCTCAAGCAAGCCCAAACAACACATCTCAAGGCCCAAACAAGCTCAACTTAGGCCCAAAGAGCACAAACAACAAGCCCAAGCCTTCCTCTCAACCCTAGAGGAAGAAAAGAGAGGAAAACATCTCACAAGATGGCAAACTTGCACACAAAACCCTAAACTTGGGTTATTTGCAAGAAGCCCCTCAAACTCTCAACAAAGCACAACCAAACCCTAATCATCACTCAGAGGTGATTAGCAAGCATCAAACCACCAAGGTTAAGCAAAACAAACAGGGTAAACCCTAAACGTAGGTCAGGGTCCTTACAAGCTAACCCCCTTTAACGGATTTTGTCCTCGAAATCCGAAGAGAAAAGTGAGGGATACTTCCTCCTCATCTCTTCCTCAAGCTCCCACGTGGCTTCCTCAATGCCACGATGCTCCCAAAGAACCTTCACAAGAACCAGGTCCTTCCTCTTCAACTTCTTGATCCTTCTGTCAAGGATCGCCACTGGACCTTCCTCGTAGGTCACATCTGCATCAAGCTCAACCTCAGCTGGTTGTATCACTGTACCTGAATCCGGATGACTTTTCTTCAGCATAATGACATGAAACATTGGATGCAACCTGTGCAACTCTGGAGGCAACTCTAACTCATAAGCTACCTTGCCAACATGTGCTCTGACTGAGTAAGGCCCCATATACCTAGGTGCCAACTTACCCTTCCGTCCAAACCTTAGCACACCTTTCCATGGCGAGACTTTGAGATACACTTTGTCTCCTACCTGGAATTCCAAAGGTCGTCGGCGATTGTCTGCATAAGACTTCTGCCTATCCTGTGCCACTTTCAAATGTTGCTGTATCACCTTGATCTTTTCTGTTGTCTGCTGTACTAATTCAGGACCCAAAAGCTGATACTCACCAGACTCATACCAACATAAAGGAGATCTGCACTTCCTTCCATACAAAGGTTCATAAGGAGCCATTTCAATACTCCACTGATAACTGTTGTTGTAGGCAAACTCTATCAAACTCAGATGTACATCCCAGTTGCCTAGAAACTACAAGACAAAAGCTCGAAGAAGATCCTCCAAAATCTGTATAGTCCTTTCAGACTGTCCATCTGTCTGCGGGTGAAAAGCTGTACTGAACCTTAACTGCGTTCCCAACGCTCTGTGCAACTATTCCCAAAAATGACTCGTAAACTGAGGACCTCTGTCACAAACTATCGCTGCTGGCACACCATGCAAACGTACTATCTCATCAACATATACTCTGGCAAGTTTCTCAGCTGTATACGTCGTCTTCACTGGTAGGAAATGGGCAGACTTAGTCAATCTGTCCACTATCACCCAAATGGAATCATGATTCCTAGTTGCTCGGGGTAGACCAACTACAAAATCCATGGTTATATGATCCCAATTCCACTGCGGTATTTTTAAAGGTTTCAACGTACCTGCCGGCTTCTGATGTTCATCCTTCACTTGCTGACATACCGCACATCTCGCCACGAATTCGGCTACATCCTTCTTCAAACTGGGCCACCAATACAAGTCCTTCAGACAATATTACATCTTGGTGACACATGGATGCATCGTATACATTGACGTATGTGCTTCTTCAAGCACCAACTTCCTCAGAGCATCAGCATCTGGAACCACCATCCTATCATGATAGCAAAATAATCCCTCCTCGGACTCATGAAACCCATCACGCTTGTCGCTGCCGAACTCTGATCTAATCAACTGTACCGCATCATCTGTCTGATGTGCATCCTTGATCTGCTGTCTCAACGTAGGCTTAACTTGCATCTGTGTGAAAAGACCATACAACAAAGAAACTTCCATCTGCACATTCATCTGTCACAGAGAAACAAACATATCCCACCTATGGCATACCAGAGAACTCAACTGTGCCTTCTTTGAAGAAAGAGAACAAGACTTTCTGCTAAGCGCATCAGCTACCACATTCGCCTTACCAGGGTGATACTCGATAGTGCAGTCATAATCATTGATCAACTCCATCCATCGACGTTGTCGCATGTTCAACTCTTACTACGTAAAGATGTACTTCAGATTCTTATGATCCGTAAAGATCTGACACACTTCCCCATACAGATAGTGTCTCCAATTTTTTAACGCATGAACCACAGCCGCTAACTCCAGGTCATGAGTCGGATAGTTCTCCTCATGCTTCTTGAGCTGTCGCGAAGCAAAAGAAACCACATGATCTTCCTGCATCAGCACACAACCTAAACTTTTCTTGGAAGCATCACAGAAAACAACATAGCCTTTCCCAGGCTTTGGCAAGATCAACACTGGAGCACTGGTCAGCTTCTCCTTCAAACTCTGGAAAGCTTGCTGACATCGATCATCCCAAACAAAAGGTACATCCTTCCTGGTCAACTTCGTCATCGGCAAAGCGATCACACTGAAGTCCTTGATAAACCTCCTGTAGTATCCTGCTAAACCAAGGAAACTACGAACTTCTGTCGGCGTCTTTGGTTGTTCCCAATCCGCAACGGATTCCACCTTCTTCGGATCTACTTTGACTCCTTCTGCAGATATCACATGACCTAAGAAAGTCACTTCTGCCAACCAGAACTCACACTTACTGAACTTGGCATATAACCGATGTTGACGAAGAAGAGTCAACGCTCGACGAAGATGTTGCTCATGCTCTAGCCTGTCCCGACTATAGATCAAGATGTCATCTATAAAGACTACAACAAACTGATCTAAGAACGGACAGAACACCCTGTTCATCAGGTCCATGAAAGCAGCAGGTGCATTGGTCAACCCAAACGGCATAACCACGAACTCGAAATGACCATACCTCGTCCTAAAAGCTGACTTTGGTATGTCATCCGCTTTTATCCTCAACTGATGATATCCAGACCGTAGATCGATCTTTGAAAACACTGTAGCACCACACAACTGATCGAACAGATCATCTATCCTCAGCAACGGGTACTTGTTCTTGATAGTGACCTTGTTCAACTGTCGGTAATCTATACACAACCGCATCGAACCATCCTTCTTCTTAACGAACAACACGGGAGCACCCCACGGCGACGTACTCGGTCGGATAAAACCTTTCTCCAACAACTCTTGCAACTGCTTCTTCAACTCTGCCATCTCCGCTGGAGCCATCCTATATGCTGACTGTGCAACTGGCTGTGTTCCAGGAACCAGATTGATCTCGAAATCAATCTCTCGGGGTGGAGGAACACCAGGAAACTCCTCAGGAAACACGTCTGCAAACTCTCGAACCATTGACACCTCCTCAAGACTAGGACCTTTTGCCTTGGTAACCACAACGATATCCACCACGTGAGCTAAGAATGCCTCACATCCTTGTCGTAACAACATATCTGCCACCATAGTTGATACCAAACACGTCGGAAGAATCTTCCTATCTCCCTGGAAGATCCACTTCTCTCCAGCAACATCAAACACTACCTGCTTGGAACCACAGTCCAAGACAACCTTATACTTCTCCAAGGTATCCATCCCAAGGATAACATCGAAACCATGCATATCAAGTGGTAAAAGATCCACTTGAATACGATGTCCCAATAAAGACAAAACACAAGATGGACATCTTCTCGAAGCAAAGAGGAACCATCAAGAGGTGTTTCTAACAACAAGCTATCCTTCTTACAGCTAACAGGTAAACGACAGGTTTCAAGCATGATATAGGTGATAAAAGAGTGTGTAGCACCCGGGTCAACCAGAACAGATATAAGGCAAGAAGAAGACATATCAGAATGAAATACCTCCATCTGACCTGTCACCACTCGTGGGTTGACTATCGCCTCCGGCTGACTTATGGCATAGAATCGAGTCGTTGCTTGCTGTCCACGACCTCTGCTTCCTTGAGCAGACGATCCTGCCTGAGACGCTTGACCGCGTCCTCGTCCTCTGCTACCACTGGCCTGCGGTCTCTCAGACTTCTGGAAACTCTGCCTCAGCTGCTGTGTCACTTCGACATCTCTATTCGGGCAATTAAGCCTGAAATGTCCGACTTGTCCACAAAGATGACATGACTTGTCCTCAAACTGTGGCCTAGCTGGCCCTGTCACTGCCACAGAAGCTGAACTGTGCGCCTTAGATGGTGAAGAAACATAACCTCTCCCTTTACTCAGAGACCACTGAGATGGTACACCAGCACTTCTCATCGCTGACGGTGCTGAAAACCTGGGCTTCTTAAAGCGACCAAACCTTCATCCTTGAAACTGAGCAGGTCTTTTGTGAGACATAGACTCTCTTTCTCCCTTACCGTCCTCTCGATCCGCCGAACTGATTCCACAAACGTAGCAAACCGCTCTCGGTTCTCCAGCACAAACACCGGGGTTGTCAACTCAGCACTCAAACCCTTCTCGAAACGTCTGATCCGTTCCTCGTCTGTTGCTGCCATGGGAGGACAGAACCTCAACAGATCCATAAACTTGGCTTCGTACTCGATGATGTTCATCATTCCTCGCCGCAACTTCTCAAACTGACTGATCTTCTCATCCAGATATGTCTTCGGAAAGTATCTGGTGACGAACTCACGTCGGAACACTTCCCAACAGATCACCTCGCCAGGCCGCTTCTCTTCTTTGATGGTCCACCAATGACCAGCACTACCTTTCAAAAGGTAGACAACATGCTTTAGGTTGTCTGCTTCGGGGATGTCAAGGATCCGGAAAGCCTTCTCGAGACTTGTCATCCACAGATCTGCATCCGCTGGATCAGTCGTTCCAGCATAATCCGAAGCTCCAACTCGGCGAAGCCGCTCGAAGGTCTTCCGAATACCTGATGCTTCTCCATGGGGAATCTGTGCTCGTGGAGGAGGCACTGGTAATCGCTCAACCATGAGATTCATCGTAGCCATTAACTGCCCCATAAGCTGTTGGTAGGCAGGATGTTCAAGTATGGCCGGGTTAAATTGGGGAACCTCAGGAACCCGATCTTCATGTGCCTGTCCATCTGCTCCATCAACCGATGCAGCATCACTGTACTCAGCAGAGTGTTCTTCATGGTTTACAGACATCTTGACTTTTCTTCCGCTGAGGGCAGAAGATATTGTAAGAAAACCTAGACACTCATGAGAACAGACTCAACCTAGTCCTAAATCCCTGTAGACTCAGCGAACCTAAAGCTCTGATACCAAAACTTGTGGCAACACATCCCATTATCACACAGATAATGAGGTGTTACGTGAAAACGTGCGGAAAACACCATAACCAGAGATTATAAAAACACAGGTTAATTAAAACTGATTACAAAAAACTGATAAACTGTGAAACTATTACTTTTCAGTCCTCATCCTGCACAGAAACATGTCACATATATATACATACACAAGATCTGATACGTGTCCACAGCTCAAGAACAACTGTTCATCCATCACATGAGTTCACCACCTGTTCATATACATAAAGGCCCACATCCGGCCAACAGCAGGATATACAAATGTCATCGATCGATCATCGTGAAACAACATCAAAACAATGCCAAGGACCTGAGAGTACAGGGATGACTCTAGACTCTACTACAAAACATCCAAAACAGCAACATATCCAACACTTGCCTTCTACTTCTCCTCAAGCTGCTCAGCCACAACACCACGACCACGACCACGTCTACCTCAACCACCTAAAAAGGGGTTAAACCGGCGGGGTGAGACAATTGAACAATTGTCCCAGCGGGAAACATAACTCCCCACCGCAACTACAGAACCTCAGCAAGATATACTATAACAGCAGATATCTAATAACAGGTATAACAAGAGCAGTCTATATAAAACAGATTATTCTTACCGACAAGCTTACCCGCTATACAAAACATATAACCATATGTATCTCAAGGAATATGATTAGCAAGATAAAATGTATCACTATGTGACATGATTATCAGAACAAGATATAATGTCACATAACCTGCAAGATATAACAAAGATATTACACAAACAAGGCCTCAACCAATGTTACGTGTTTATCTTAAGCAGTAAATACTAAACGGTTGTGTTACGTATTATTATGCCCTGCGGATTTGGACCGTACCGTTCAAATCCAACCTTCGGTTACGAAACCCAAGCCGGTGCCATACAAGGTCAATGGAAGAGTCAGACTCCACGACCTCCCACCTCATGGTCAGTACATGAGTACAACACAAGCAGGACCATAGTCACATGCTGAAGCGGTCTAAGCCACAGGGTCTGCTCCATAGGCTACCCTCATTCTAGCCCGCCTTGGTACAGGTCTCGGTGCTAGTACAACTGAGCCACGGGCCTGTTCATCGTGCTCTGAGCCATGAACGCATTCATGCTCTTCATATCACATATCCTGAGCCATGGGCCTGTTCACCATGCTCTTCATACGTATCTGAGTCTGTAACTGAAGTTACACTCTTTCCTCCTCATTTTCAGGCTAGGAGCAGCCTACACATATTCAACAATATGTGCTTCCAGGTTAACCCGTAGGAGAACCTGTTTCACCATCATCAAGTCATGACGATGATGGATCTATGGCCAGGGCAAACTACATGATATGATTCTACTATGATTATTTAGTATCTTTTAGATGGATTACAAGATTCAACCAAGTTGTGTAACATGCAAGATATAACAGAAGCAAACAATAGTATATTATTATTGAAACCACATCAACCTGATCCATCTCAAGGATCCAACATCACATGTTACCACTTGGCCTCTTGCCAACCATCCAGATCCATCATATATCATAGGATATCAATCCTTCATCATGTACTGTCACTGCCTCTCAAGGCTCACATCATCATCATGGGACCAAAACATTACATATATAATCTCATAGAACAAATATCAAGGTAATGTTACTCATCACATATGTCACATAGCCCTTTCATGGCTACACATCACCTGCATGGTTAGGATACACAATAACCATAGATTCAACATAAGGAATATGCTCACTATCCTGAGCTATCATTCAAGATAACCTATTCATCAATATTACACTATTTGATGATCAAGCTTGTTAAGCACATCATACCATCATCATGCCTACCCTTATCTCAGGATTATACAAACAATCAAGGTATTCAATTTATATAACAATTATGTTGAGTATACAAAGCAACTACTATTGTTACCAAAATCATTACTGTTACCATCCAATATCATATTTCATATCTTTGTCATTAAGCAACCATCAATGCAACTACCATTTATCATTATCATTAATAAGTAAGCATAAGACTCATATCAATATCATGTCATTACTACTCTTGATACCATTATTACTATTATCAGCATCATAATCTACTATTATCTTCATTTCTATGTCATTAAGCAAACTATTAATGTAACTGCCACTTAGCCACATTATTCCAATCATTATCATTATTATTACTTTCTCTTACTTAGCAAGGCATCACATTCATCAACACAACTAACATCACCAACACTATTGACATCTTAGTTATCAACAACATTATCATCATGATTATCATTAAGACTACCATGTCATTATTATTGTTACTAAGCAAGGTATTACTACCGAGATTTGGTTATGCATAAGCGTCTACTATCATGATACTTGAGACCGTCACCAAAGCACCTAACTGCCCTCACCTAAGACCTCACAACCTTCACTATAGCTAACTTGCTCGGCTAAGCATGGAAAGGCAGCAACGCTGCGTTGCACCCAGTGCCCAGCCCGCAACGCCCCATTACTAGAAGAAGTGTCGTGCGATACACCCCATCGGGCAACGCCCATCACAGCCAACACCTGACGCCCGATAACCAAGGGGTAATGCCCATCTAACAACTCCACAACAGCTAGAGAGAGAAGGAAAGGAAAGAGGGAAGTACTCCTAATATCATGCAACCACTCTCAAGGCCTAACGGCCAACACTCATCCAGACTAGATGCGTGACGCTCGTCACAGCCCCACTCACTGTCGTGTGTCACAGCCTAGGCCTATCGGCCGACACACCAAGATACAATGCCCGTCAGGGCTATCGGCCGTTACATTTAGTTTCATGTTGTATAACCCAAACCAAACCATCCAACCAGGCCCTGTCGTCCACCATAAGAGCAAGGGCCTATCGTCCAAGAGAAGGACAACAGCATAGCTCAACAAGGTATACAAACATATCGGCCAACCAAAGCTTAGCTCACCCTATCGCCCAACACGTGGGCAGGGTATCGGCCAACCCTAAGATCACACCATGTTGTCCAACTCAAGGTACCCTATCGTCCAAAATAGAGAGCACCCTGTCGTCCAACTCAAAGGCAAAGGTGCCATGTCGTCCATCAAAGAGAGCACCCTATCGTCCAACACAAGGACAAAGGGAACCATGTTTTCCAACCTCAAGGATATCATCCAACACATCCACAACAAAGGGATGTCGCCCAACCCTAGGTCACCATCAACCTCCATCTCAAGGGAACCCAAACCCAAGATCACTAGAAACCCTAAACCCTAAGGGTATATCGACCACCAAAGGAAACTCAAGCAAGGTACAAAACTAAGCTACTAAGCTAACTACTAACATTTAACAAGGTTATTTCTAGAGGTAAAGGAGTTAGGGTTAGAAGTTACGCAACCCGCCTTAAGCTCCAAGGAAGAAGAAGCACTCCAACTCCAAGGGGTATCGTCCAATACAGCTCCAAGGTCCAAAGCTATCGTCCACCAGGCTTCTCCAGGAAGGTGTATCGGACACCACTTCAACTCCAAGGGAGTGTATCGGCCAACACAAGCAAGATGGAGAGGGATATCGTGCACTCAAGGTGGAGGAGAGACCAAAAGATCAAAGGAGACCAAGGCAAGGAGAAGAGCTGCCTATATAGAAGAAAGGGGAGGAGAAACCAAGGTACAACAATGCCAAGTGTCGTCCACCCAAGGGACACTTGTCCTAGGGTTCAAGTCAACACATTAGCACACCAAAAGACACTTGTTCAAGTTAGGCACCAAGTGTCACCAACCAAGGCCAAGCCACATGGGCGACACAAACAACAACTCCTGGTGGGCGACACAAACAAGCTACTGGGCGACACACCATGGTGTTGGACGACACAAAGCTTCCTTGGACGACACACACTCACCTTGTACGACACAAGACAAGCCTTGGCCGACACAAGGCTCAAGCAAGCCCAAACAACACATCTCAAGGCCCAAACAAGCTCAACTCAGGCCCAAAGAGCACAAACAACAAGCCCAAGCCTTCCTCTCAACCCTAGAGGAAGAAAAGAGAGGAGAAAACATCTCACAAGATGGAAAACTTGCACACAAAACCCTAAACTTGGGTTATTTGCAAGAAGCCCCTCAAACTCTCAACAAAGAACAACCAAAACCTAATCACCACTTAGAGGTGATTAGCAAGCATCAAACCACCAAGGTTAAGCAAAACAAATAGGGTAAACCCTAAACACAGGTCAGGGTCCTTACATACGTCATCGAAGGAAATTTCTTCTTCCACACAAGCACTGCTATCGACATCCACTGGTTTTGAGTTTGAAATCTCTCCATGCCAGTGCCATTCTGTATAGCCTTGTAAAATCCCGTTGCACATGACACCACTGATTTCGTCACCAGTGCTGACTTTCAAGTTGTTACTGCAACGCCTACATGGACAGTAGAACGTATCTCCAGGTTGTTTCCTATGTTCCTTGGAAAATCTAATAAACTGGTCAAGATCAGATATAAACTCTGGGGTGCAGCGATTGCGAATAGACATCCATGATCTATCCATTCTATGATCAAAGAGAAAACAAGTATATATTACAACAAGATTAGGGTTAACATATTAGAGTTTTTGAATGGTTAAAACTTTAGGCCAACAAATACATGTGTTTTCATTCTTATATATAATAAATGTGTACCACCTATCCCATTCTTGAACACCTAATCTCACTAGTAAGTGTATAATGTGTATTGGGTTTTCAAGAAAATTTCAGCAGCATTTCCCCGCTGTTCTCCAAGTACATATGTACTTAGAGAAAAAACGGGGAAATGTTGCTGAAATTTTCTTGAAAACCTAATACACATTATACACTTACATCCTAAGTGAGATTAGGTGTTCAAGAACAGTCTCAAACCGGGGACTATCCAAGATTTACTCCTAATGAGTAAATCTTGGACGGGTTTCTATGCCAACAAATACATGTGTTGTCATTCTTATATATAATAAATGTGTACCACCTATCCCATTCTTGAACACCTAATCTCACTAGTAAGTGTATAATGTGTATTGGGTTTTCAAGAAAATTTTGGCAGCATTTCCCCACTGTTCTCCAAGTACATATGTACTTAGAGAACAAACGGGGAAATGCTACCGGAATTTTCTTGAAAACCAAATAAACATTATACACTTACATCCTAAGTGAGATTAGGTGTTCAAGAATAGTCCCAAACCAGGGACTATCCAAGATTTACTCTTAATGAGTAAATCTTAGACGGGTTTCTAGGCCAACAAATACATGTGATGTCATTCTATAACATTGATTTCAACATTTCGAGTGTCCATGCATGTTCATCATCAAGATAAAGATTACACATAAATTAGTATGACCTAGGGATGGAGAGATTCATAATTGATTTCAAAATTTCAAACTAGCTCATGCATTATCATCAATATATATCATACAATAGGGATTCATGTAGATGTTAGGGTGACACATCACTACAAAATCAGAGATTTAACATTAGGGTTTTAATATCTTACATAGATTGATCACAAGATTTTAGAAATATAGTTAATTCAAGATTATGGTGAAATGTGTATTAGGGTTTTAATATCTTAATTCAACATGCATCAAAATTTACAGAATTAGGTCAAGCATTAGTGTTGCAAATGTATCCTGCTCCCTCCTGACCAAATGGATAAAAGCAAGGCCACGACCGTGTGGGCTGGCCACAATCGTGGTTGTGTTGGCCTACCACGGTCGTGCTGGCCAGCACGGCTGTGGTCAGCCAACACATCCACGACCGTGACCAGCCCAGACGGTCATGGAGTTGCTGTAATCCATTTGGTAAGGAGAGGGAGCAGGAAGTAGAAGAAGAGGTGGAGGAAAAAGAAGGGTAGCGGCCTACCTGGGCAGGAAAGCAGTGGCTTGGAGAGCAGGGGTAGGCACCAGAGCAACGCATGAACCACGGTGAGCAGGAGAAGGAGCAGGAGCAGGCTCAGGTGGCTGGCGAGGAGCTCCAGATCAGAGCGGCAGCGCCGACCAGCAGCTTGGTGTAGAGTAGGCACGACGAGCAGAGAGGGCGGGAGAGCAGTTGATCGAGCTAGGGCGGCGGCCGGCCTAGAGCGCAGCGGCTGGAGGACCAGCAAACGGCAGTGGTGGAGGCGAGTGGCGGCACAGAAACGGTGAGCAAAGGAATCGTCGCCGGACCTTAAACCCTCAATCGAGATGAATGAAACAGAGAAAGGGGAAGAGTCTGGCTCACACGGGTGTTGTTAAGTTAACAATAGGTGTCGGTTATTCAAAAAAACCGACACATAAAACTAAAGGTATCAGTTCTACAAACACACCGACATCAATTCTCAATGATAGTCGTCAATTTTTACTAGAAAAAAACTGATTTCTATCTACATATGCTGATTAAAAAAATTGTTCTCGATTAATGACCATATTCGTCAGTTTCATTCAAAAACCGACGCTCAAAGGGTGTGAAAAAATTCCCGAGAATAATGCGGGAAAACCCATAAGCATCAGTCACTATAGTAAAACCGACGACCAAAATGTGCCCAATTTTTGTCTCGCGAATAACCTTTCATCGTCGGTTTAATAGTTAGCAACCATCGCCATATGTTAAATTTTTTGAGGTAATTTTTTTCATTGGAAATTTTGGATTTGGCGGTTAATTTTAGGCGTCGGTTTATTATTAGGGAACCGACATTGAATAAAAGTGATACCCGTGTCTAGTCGCCCTTCACAGATAGATGTCAGTTTTTTTATTAAACTGACGCTTTAGGTTTTAGGTGTCGGTGTATTTGTACAACCGACGCCTTTAAAAGTGACATTATAAGCCATTTTTGTAGTAGTGACTCTTTAAATTCACAATTCAAACATCACATCAACATATCTTGTTCAACTTTATTAACCAATCATTTCGTAAACTATCTGATAACATTTACCACAACTGAACTATTAAGCATCACCACATCTCAAACTCAGAAACATTGATATCACAATACTTGATTCACTGAACACCCTATCATTAGGGTTTCATTTACCTCATTCACTTATTACATAACTCGCATATGGATTTTATACATCATACATCAAGAATAACATTGAATCAAGATGTCTAATTGCAAACCTCCAACTTTCAATTCATTTAGGGTTTCACCCTCCTTACTGATATATCAAGCAAACATCGATATCATCAAATGAAATCCAAGATGTTATCTGACACCATGACACAACAGTTAAAAGTAACATTGTGCTCTACTAAGAAACATGGTGAAGAAGGATCCTTGCACCAAAGAAGTATTTATGCTCTTGTTGATTTGATTCTCAATAAGAGCACTTGATTGCTTGAAAGTTGAGAATGCCTCATCCTTGCTCTTGATAAAATAAACCCAAATCTTTGTTATGCAATCATCAATGAAGGTCATCATATATTTAGCACCACCTTTGGAAGGAACGCGAGAAGGGCCCCATAGATCAGAGTGAACATAATCTAGAGCATCCTTGGAAGAATTAACTGTTGTGTCAAAGATATTGTGTTTGCCCTTCCCCGTAGCACGATGCTCATAGAAATCTAAGTTTCAAATGCTTTCTCCACACAACAACCCTATCTTGCTCAGAAGCACCATCCCTTTCTTGGACGTGTTCCAAACGCATATGCCAGAGCCTTATGGTGTATTTAGATGAAGTTGTAACCGCTACGGAGCTTGAGATAGTAGAACCTTCCAAGATGTATAGTTTGTGTGAATTTCTCACTGCCTTAATGCGAACCCAATCAACTTTAAGAACATCAATAACTCCATTTTCACTGAGAACTTGTAGCCCTTGTGTTCAAGTGTTCTCAAAGAGATGAGATTCTTATTCAACCTGACAACATGTAAACGTCTATCAATGTTCTGACTTAGCCATCAAAGATCTTGATCTCCACCTTTACAAAACTAATCGTCTTGCAAGGATGATCGTAAACCATAAGGATATATCCACCTTGAAGTGAATAATATGTATGGAAATAAACATTATGCTCGGTCATGTGGTACACGCATGTTGAATCAAGAACCCAATCCTTCTTGTAGTCATAGGACGGAGATGAAGCAAGAACATAGTCATTGTCTTCAAAACTTTGATGAGACACCTTTGCATGGACTGCGACAACATTTGATTTCTCATGCTTTTACTTTTTTTACATCTTTAAGCATTCATCTCGGGTATGACATGTATTGTTGTAATAATTGCACCTCTTTGATTAACATGACTTTGACTTGTTCTTCTTTTTCTTTGATCTTTTAGGGTCTTTGTCACGTGGACGCTCCCTTCCTCTAGGGCCAAAGCTTCACCCGTTGTGTTTGATGAAGTAAGATCCTTCTCTAATTTTTCTTGAGACGTGAAGGTCGTTTTGATTTCTTTGATTGAGATAGTCTTTGACTCACAGAATATCATCATATCACAGAGATTCTTGTGGACGGTGGAAGGGTACAAATAAAAAAAGTGTCCTCTATCTTCAGAACAATCTATCTAAGGTCGTGGATGATTTCATTGAACTCATCGAGAAGAGATGTCAAGGAACCACTTTTTTCCATGTGAAGCAAGAAAAGGCACTTCTTTAGTGCAAGCTCATTGGTGATGGACTTCTTCATGTAGAGTGCTTCAAGTTCATCCCAACCATCTTTGGCAGTCTTTAGATGGATGATGTAAGGACCCTGACCTGTGTTTAGGGTTTACCCTATTTGTTTTGCTTAATCTCGGTGCTTTGATGCTTGCTAATCACCTTTAAGTGGTGATTAGGGTTTTTTTGTGCTTTGTTGAGAGTTCGAGGGGCTACTTGCAAATAACCCAAGTTTAGGGATTTGTGTGCAAGTCTTCCATCTTGTGAGATGTTCCCCTCTCTTTGCTTCCTTTAGGGTTGAGAGGAAGGCTTGGGCTTGTTGTTTGAGTTCTCTGAGCCTGAGTTGAGCTTGTTTGGGCCTTGAGGTGCCTGGGTTAGGCTTGCTTGAGCCTTGTGTCGTCCAGGACCTGCTTTGTGTCGCCCGAAAGGCTGGTGTGTCGCCCAGCAGAGCTGCTTCCTGTGTCGCCCAGGATGCTTGGTCTTGTGTAGTGGACACTTGGTGCATGTTTTGGACAAGTGTCTCATGCCTTGATAGTGTGTTGGCTTGGACCCTAGGACAAGTGTCCCTTGGGTGGATGACACATGGCATGGTTGTACCTTGGTTTCTCCTCCCTTTCCTTCTATATATACATCTCTTTCCCTTGCCTTAGTCTCCTTTGCTCTTTTAGTCTCTCCTCCACCTTGAGTGCACGATATCCCTTCCCTTTCTGCTGTGTTGGCCGATACACCTCCCTCGGAGCTGTGGTGGACGATACCCTTGGAGCTGGAGTGCTTCTTCTTCTTCCTTGGAGCTTCAAGGCGGGTTGCATGATTTCTATCCCTAACTCTTTTCCTCTCGTTATGTTCTTGTTCATATGCTCGTGTACCTTGCCTTGTACCTGTGTTGGCCGCTATGGCTTTTATGGGCAGCAGGCCTGACGGGCGTCAGCCTTTGTTTGGGCGATATCCCTTCGTTGTTGGTGTGTTGGGCGATATCCCTTGTGTTGTGGATCTGTTGGGCGGTATCCTTAAGGTTGGATGACAAGGTTCCCTTGCCTTGGTGTTGGGCGATAGAGTGCTCTCTATGTGGGACGATAGGGTACCTTGGTGGACGTTATGGTGAGTCCTTGAGGTTGGTCGTTACCCTGCCCATGAGTTGGACGATAGGGTGAACAATGGTTGTTGGCCGATATGGTGGTATCTATGATGCACGATAGGTGAGCTATGTTCTTGTCCTTCTCTTGGACGATAGGCTTGGTTTCTTGGGGTACGGCAGGACTTCCTTTGATGAGTTGATGGAGTTGCACGACATGCAAAGAGGGTGCTGGACAATAGCCCTGAGGGGCATTATCTTCTTGAGGTTGTGATGCGCGTTAGAGAGAGGTGTGACGGCCGATAGGTGTGGGGGTGTATTGGGCGATAACCCTTGAGTGAGACGGGCGTCAGTTGTGGGCTATGTCGGGCATCACGCCATTGGGTTTGGGTGTGTATCGGCCGATAGACCTTGGGTGATGGTTGCTAGTTTTGAGGGTGTGATCTCTCTCTCTTTCTCTCTCTCCTGGTGGTTGAGGTGAGGTGTGAGCTGGACGATAGCCCTAGCTTATCGGGCATTATGGTTGAGTTGTGACGGGCGTCACACCTTGAAGTGTGTTGGCCGGCAGGGTACAATGCAGCGTTGGTGCAACTCTTGTGCTAGCCGAGGTTGTGGGTTGTTTAGTGAGGGTTATGTGGTTTCCTAATGACCGTCTCATGTGTCATAGAAGTGAACGGTTATGCACAATGTTATTTACATAATAATAATGTTAGTAGTGCTAATGATAGCCATAATGATAATGTTGTTGATAACCAAGATGATGATAATGCCTTGCTCATAGAGAAAGCAATAATGATGTGAATAATATAATGAGGTTAATGATGTTAATTATTGGAATAATGTGGCTAAGTGACAGTTACATTAATAGTCTGCTTAATGACATAGCAATAAAAATAATAGATGGATGATGATGTGATAATAGTATTGATGGTAGCAAGGGTAGTAATGCTATGCATAATATAGGTCTTATGCTTAATTGTAAATGGCAATAATTAATGGTAGTGACATTAATGGTTGCTTGATGATAAAGATATGAATGATGATAGTGGATGGTAACAGTAATGATATTGGTAACAGTAGCGTTTGCTCCGTATACTCAACATGCTTTTATATAAAGTGAATACCTTGATTGTTTGTATAATCTTGAGATAGGGGTAAGCCTCAGTATGGTTTGTTAATGATGTGATTAACAAGCTTGATCTTCAAGTAGTGTAATAATGATGAATAGAGTATCTTGAATGATAGTTCATGATAGTGAGCATACTCCTTATGTTGAACCTATGGTGAGGTGATCTGTTGGGAAGTGTTTCGACGCGAGTTCGTCACCAGATACTTTCCCAAGACGTACCTAGATGAGAAGATCAGTCAGTTCGAGAGGTTGAGACAAGGAATGATGAACATCACCGAGTACGAGTCCAAGTTTATGGACCTGTTGAGGTTTTGTCCTCACATGGCGACAACAGATGAGGAACAGATCAGACGTTTCGAGAAGGGTTTGAGTGCTGAGCTGACGACACCGATTTCTGCATTGGAAAACAGAGAGCGGTTTGCTACGTTCGTGGAATCTGTTCGAAGGATTGAGAGGTCAGTAAGGGAGAAAAGAGAGTCTATGTCTCTTAAAAGACCTACTCAGTTTCAAGGATGAAGGTTTGGTGGCTTTAAGAAGCCTAAGTTTTCAGCACCGTCAGTGATGAGAAGTTCTGGTGTACCATCTCAGTGGTCTCCGAGTAAAGGGATAGGTTATGTTTCCTCACCATCTAAGGCGCACAGTTCAGCTTCTGTGGCAGTGACAGGGCCAGCTAGGCCACGGTTTGAAGATAGGGCATGCTATCTTTGTGGACAGACCAGACATCTCAAGTTGCATTGCCCGAATAGAGATGTTGAAGTGACGCAGCAGCCGAGACAGAGTTTTCAGAGGTCATAGAAACCGCAACCCAGTGGTAGTAGAGGACGTGGACGCGGTCTAGCGTCTCAAGCTGGATTGTCTACTCAAGGAAGCAGAGGTCGAGGACAGCAAGCAACGGCTCGATTCTATGCCATGAATCAGCCGGAGGCGATAGTCAACCCGTGAGTGGTGACAGGTCAGATGGAGTTATTTCATTCTGATATGTCTTGTTCTTGCTTTATATCTGTTCTGGTTGAACCGGGTGCTACACACTCCTTTATCGCCTATAGTATGCTTGAAAACTGTCGTTTACCTGTTAGTTGTAAGAAGGATAGCTTGTTGTTAGAAACCCCTCTTGATGGTTCTTCTTTGCTTTGAGAAGAGTGTCCATCTTGTGTTTTGTCTTGTTTGGGACATCGCATCCAAGTGGATCTTATACCACTTGACATGCATTGTTTCGATGTTATCCTTGGGATGGATACCTTAGAGAAGTATAAGGTTGTCTTGGACTGTGGTTCCAAGCAGGCTGTGTTTGATGTTGCTGGAGAGAAGTGGATCTTCCAGGGAGACAGGAAGATTCTTCTGACGTGTTTGGTATCCGCTATGGTGGCAGATAAGTTGTTACGACAAGGATGTGAGGCATTCCTAGCTCACGTGGTAGATACAGTTGTGGTTACCAAGGCGAAAGGTCCTAGTCTTGAGGAGGTGTCCGTGGTTTGAGAGTTTGCAGACGTGTTTCCTGAGGAGTTTCCTGGTGTTCCCCCACCCCGAGAGATTGATTTCGAGATCAATCTGGTTCCTGGAATGCAACCAGTTGCTCAGTCAGCATATAGGATGGCTCCAACGGAGATGGCAAAGTTGAAGAAGCAGTTGCAAGAGTTGTTGGAGAAAGGTTTTATCTGACCAAGTACGTCGTCGTGGGGTGCTCCAGTGTTGTTCGTTAAGAAGAAGGATGGTTCGATGTGGTTGTGTATAGATTACCGGCAGTTGAACAAGGTCATGATCAAGAATAAGTACCCGTTGCCGAGGATAGATGACATGTTTGATCAATTGTGTGGTGCTACAGTGTTTTCAAAGATCGATCTACGGTCTGGATATCATCAGTTAAGGATAAAGGTGGATGACATACCAAAGTCAGCTTTCAGGACGAGGTATGGTCATTTCGAGTTCATGGTTATGCCGCTTGGGTTAACCAATGCACCTGCAGCTTTCATGGATCTTATGAACAGAGTGTTTCGTCCGTTCTTAGATCAGTTTGTTGTAGTCTTTATAGATGACATCTTAATCTATACTCGGGACAGGTAGGAGCATGAACAACATCTTCGTCGAGCGTTGACTCTTCTTCGTCAACATCAGCTGTACACCAAGTTTAGTAAGTGTGAGTTCTGGTTGGATGAGGTGGCTTTCTTGGGTCATGTGATATCTTCTGAAGGAATCAAAGTAGATCCGAAGAAGGTAGAATCCGTTGTGGATTGGGAACAGTCGAAGACGCCGACAGAAGTTTGTAGTTTCCTTGGTTTGGCAGGATACTACCAGAGGTTTATCAAGGACTTTAGTATGATCGCGTTACCGATGACAAAGTTGACTAGGAAGGATGTACCTTTTGGTTGGGATGATCGATGTCAGCAAGCTTTCCAGAGTTTGAAGGAGAAGCTGACCAGTGCTCCAGTGTTGATTCTGCCAGAGTATGGGAAAGGCTATGTTGTTTTCTATGATGCTTCCAAGAAAGGTTTAGGTTGTGTGTTGATGCAGGAAGATCATGTAGTGTCTTTTGCCTCGCGACAGCTCAAGAAGCATGAGGAGAACTATCCGACTCATGATTTGGAGTTGGCAGCAGTAGTTCATGCGTTAAAGATTTGGAGACACTATCTGTATGGGGAAGTATGTCAGATCTTTACGGATCATAAGAATCTGAAGTACATCTTTACACAGCAAGAGTTGAACCTGCGACAGCGATGATGGATGGAGTTGATCAATGATTACGACTGCACTATCGAGTATCATCCTGGTAAGGTGAATGTGGTAGCTGATGCGCTTAGCAGAAAGTCTTCTTCTTCTTCTCCTTCGGTACAGAAGGCACAGTTGAGTTCTCTGGTATGCCATAGGCGAGATATGTTTGTTTCTCTGCGACGGATGAATGTGCAGATGGAAGTTTCTTTGTTATCTGGTCTTTTCGCACAAATGCAAGTTAAGCCTACGTTGAGACAGCAGATCAAGGATGCACAGCAGACAGATGATGCGGTACAGTTGATCAGATCAGAGTTCGGCAGCGACAAGCGTGATGGTTTTCTTGAGTCTGGAGATGGGCTAGTTTGTTATCGTGACAGGATGGTGGTTCTAGATGTTGATAATCTAAGGGAGTTGGTTCTTGAGGAAGCACATACGTCGATGTATGCGATGCATCCAGGTGCCATCAAGATGTATCATTGTCTGAAGGACTTGTATTGGTGGTCCGGTATGAAGAAAGATGTAGTTGAGTTCGTGGCTAGATGTACGGTGTGTCAGCAAGTGAAGGCTGAACATCAGAAGCCAGCAGGTACGTTGCAACCTTTGCCGATACCGCAGTGGAAATGGGATCATATAACCATGGATTTTGTATTTGGTCTACCCCGAACGACTAGGAATCATGATTCCATTTGGGTGATAGTGGACAGACTGACTAAGTCTGCCCATTTTCTACCAGTAAAGACAATGTATACATCTGAGAAACTAGCTCGAGTGTATGTGGATGAGATAGTACGTTTGCATGGTGTGCCAGTAACGATAGTTTCTGACAGAGGTCCTCATTTTATGAGTCATTTTTGGGAACAGTTACACAGAGCGTTGGGAACGCAGTTGAGGTTCAGTACAGCTTTTCACCCGCAGACAGATGGACAGTCTGAGAGGACTATACAGATTTTGGAAGATCTTCTTCGAGCTTGTGTTTTGTAGTTTCTAGGCAATTGGGATGTACATCTGAGTTTGATAGAGTTCTCCTACAATAACAGTTATCAGCGGAGCATTGACATGGCTCCTTATGAAGCTTTGTGTGGAAGGAAGTGCAGATCTCCTTTGTGTTGGTATGAGTCTGGTGAGTATCAGCCTTGGGTCCTGAGTTAGTTCAGCAGACGACAAATAAGCTCAAAGTGATACAGCAACAGTTGAAGGTGGCACAGGTGACCGGCCTAAATCGCGCGTCCTAAAATTGGAGGCGTATTCGAGGTAGTCGAGCCTTCACATTTATAACCCGAATCCTTCTAGGCCCCCGCAACTTTGTTTACGGGGTCGAAGTAGTCATACGGGGTCGAACACAGGGACAAGGTGGGTCGTGTTGACGACTCTGAATCGACACTCTACACTCCGGTGGGTATAAAGAGATATTAAAGTTCCCCGAAGGGGAACAACAAGCTGTCACGATTAAATCAAAGAAAACTATCTCCAACTGGAGTTACAAGAAAGATTAAGATTTTGTCATTTAGCAGTTTTTAGGAATTTTCATGCAACAGAAAGTAGAAAGATAAACTGCAGTTTAAGGCGTAATGCAAGGGATAAGACTTTAGTAAGACAAGCGGTAGCAGTAACACCCTGCACCCCTCCTCTCAGAGCGGGTTCCTCTAACCGAGCTTCAACACCCCTCTCGAGGTTGCTGGACTCAAGTTAGAGTGGAATGATACTAAAACAACTCCGTTCCGGGCACTCTCGTACTCCAGAACCAGACCAAACACTAGAGCCACAACCCAACTCTCGAAGTAGTTGCGACGGGAAAGACGATTCGGTAGCTAAGCGAAACGCGATCCAAAACATGCAAGCTAGAGTTCGGATATCCAACACAGCAGTTACCCAATCATAAGGCACCGAGCATTAAACAAATAGCAGTTAAGCATTTCTATTTCCATAAGCAATAAGGGTCTTAATACAATGCATAAGCTAAGAATTTAAATAACAGAATTAAAGATAGATGTCGCCTTCTTGATGTAGAAGAACGACAGACTACTGCAGCTCTCCTGCCCAATACCGGTCAGGAGCCGAGCCCGATATGGGAGTGTCGGGCGGCACCCCCTCTCGGGCAGCGCCGACTGACGAATGACTGTATCGCTCAAGGACCCTGGCCGATACGCTCATGTCGGGCGGCACACCCTCTCGGGCGGCACGCATGATGGGCGGAGCGTATCGAGTTCGATATTGTGTCGGGCAAAGAGTTACGAGTCTACTGGCGGGCACTCGTGTCGCTCATCTTCGTTGGCCGATATCGGCCCGCAGTGTCGCCCGGGACAACACTAAGTGAACCATCCCTTCCCTCTCGGGATGAGGGAAAGCTCACTTAGTGTCGCCCGACACAAGCACTGGGACGCGATACTCTTGCTCTCACAGCTACCTTCGAAGGTGGCTCTCGGACTTCCGAACTGTCTTGTCCAAACTATCCAACCCTCTGACGTCTCCAACCTATCTGACCCGTCTTTTCGGCTTCCTGTAGCTGCTATTTATACGCGGCGGTTGAAGGAGTTATGGTGCTGGAAACGCCACGTAGCTCCCTTATACGCCGGTCGATGGACGTGGACGGCCGATACAGGTATGTCTCGGCGCGAGGCACTGGCTATCGGTCACGTGGCTGGCGGCACGCCTGCCGGTGGGTGGCTGTGTCGCCCGACGAGTTTGGTCGTCGATGCGGCTTTGGCTCCCTGTCGGGTAGACGGTATGTCGGCTGACACGTCCTTCTTGCGCAGCGCCCTTCTCCGTCGATCATTCTCGTGTCTCCCAGCCCCTATCGGGCTGGGTTGTATCGGGCGTCAGGAAGGTCGAGACGGGCTTAGACTTATTGTGGGCCAGAATCGGCCTTATTGCACAAAATAGAGGAAAACTCTGTAGAAGATAGGAAAAATTGGAATAAGAGCGTTGCTTGGCCAATTATTGCGAAAATGCTAATAAAATAGAGGAAAATAGCAGAAAGGGGTAGTTTTGATAACAGAATAAAGGGCAAAAACGTCACAAAATTTAATGTTATCAACAGGACAGGCAGAAGTCTTATGCAGACAATCGTCGACAACCTTTAGAGTTCCAGGTAGGAGACAAAGTTCACCTTAAAGTCTCGCCATGGAAGGGTATGCTAAGGTTTGGACGGAAGGGTAAGTTAGCTCCCAGGTATATGGGGCCTTACACAGTCAGAGCACATGTTGGCAAGGTAGCTTATGAGTTAGAGTTGCCTCCAGAGTTGCACAGGTTGCATCCAGTGTTTCATGTCAGCATGCTGAAGAAAAGTCATCTGGATTCAGGTACAGTGATACAGCCAGTAGAGGTTGAGCTTGATGCAGATGTGATTTACGAGGAAGGTGATGTGGCAATCCTTGACAGAAGGATCAAGAAGTTGAAAAGGAAGGACTTGGTTCTGGTGAAGGTTCTTTGGCAGCGTCGTGGCGTTGAGGAAGCCACGTGGGAGCTTGAGGAAGAGATGAGGAGGAAGTATCCCTCGCTTTTCTCTTCGGATTTCGGGGACGAAATCCCTTAAAGGGGGTTAGCTTGTAAGGACCATGACCTGTGTTTAGGGTTTACCCTGTTTGTTTTGCTTAATCTCGGTGCTTTGATGCTTGCTAATCACCTTTAAGTGGTGATTAGGGTTTTTTTGTGCTTTGTTGAGAGTTTGAGGGGCTACTTGCAAATAACCCAAGTTTAGGGTTTTGTGTGCAAGTCTGCCATCTTGTGAGATGTTCCCCTCTCTTTGCTTCATTTAGGGTTGAGAGGAAGGCTTGGGCTTGTTGTTTGAGTTCTTTGAGCCTGAGTTGAGCTTGTTTGGGCCTTGAGGTGCCTGGGTTGGGCTTGCTTGAGCCTTGTGTCGGCAAGGACCTGCTTTGTGTCGCCCGGCAGGCTGGTGTGTCGCCCAGCAGAGCTGCTTCCTGTGTCGCCCAGGATGCTTGGTGTTGTGTAGTGGACACTTGGTGCATGTTTTGGACAAGTGTCCCATGCCTTGCTAGTGTGTTGGCTTGGACCCTAAGACAAGTGTCCCTTGGGTGGACGACACATGGCATGGTTGTACCTTTATTTCTCCTCCCCTTCCTTCTATATATACAGCTCTTTCCCTTGCCTTAGTCACCTTTGCTCTTTTGGTCTATCCTCCACCTTGAGTGCACGATATCCCTTCCCTTTCTGCTGTGTTGGCCGATACACCTCCCTTGGAGCTGTGGTGGACGATACCCTTGGAGCTGGAGTGCTTCTTCTTCTTCCTTGGAGCTTCAAGGCGGGTTGCATGATTTCTATCCCTAACTCTTTTCCTCACGTTATGTTCTTGTTCATATGCTCGTGTACCTTGCCTTGTACCTGTGTTGGCCGCTATAGCTTTTATGGGCAGCAGGCCTGACGGGCGTCAGCCTTTGGTTGGGCGATATCCCTTCGTTGTTGGTGTGTTGGGCGATATCCCTTGTGTTGTGGATCTGTTGGGCGGTATCCTTAAGGTTGGATGACATGGTTTCCTTGCCTTGGTGTTGGGCGATAGAGTGCTCTCTATGTGGGACGATAGCGTACCTTGGTGGACGTTATGGTGAGTCCTTGAGGTTGGCCGTTACCCTACCCATGAGTTGCACGATAGGGTGAACAATGGCTGTTGGCCGATATGGTGGTATCTATGATGCACGATAGGTGATCTATGTTCTTGTCCTTCTCTTGGATGATAGGCTTGGTTTCTTGGGGGATGGCAGGACTTCCTTTGATGAGTTGATGGAGTTGCACGGCATGCAAAGAGGGTGCTGGATGATAGCCCTGACGGGCATTATCTTCTTGATGTTGTGACGTGCGTTAGATAGAGGTGTGACGGCCGATAGGTGTGGGGGTGTATCGGGCGATAACCCTTGAGTGAGACGGGTGTCAGGAGTGGGCTATGCCGGGCATCACGCCTTTGGGTTTGGGTGTGTATCGGTCGATAGGCCTTGGGTGATGGTTGCTAGTTTTGAGGGTGTGATCTCTCTCTCTTTCTCTCTCTCCTGGTGGTTGAGGTGAGGTGTGAGCTGGAGGATAGCCCTAGCTTATCGGGCGTTATGGTTGAGTTGTGACGGGCGTCACACCTTGAAGTGTGTTGGCCGGCAGGGTACAGCGCAGCGTTGCTGCAACTCTTTTGCTAGCCGAGGTTGTGGGTTGTTATTGAGGGTTATGTGGTTTCCTAATGATGGTCTCATGTGTCATAGAAGTGAACGGTTATGCACAATGTTATTTACATAATAATAATGTTAGTAGTGCTAATGATAGCCATAATGATAATGTTGTTGATAACCAAGATGATGATAATGCCTTGCTCATAGCGAAAGCAATAATGATGTTAATAATATAATGAGGTTAATGATGTTAATTATTGGAATAATGTGGCTAAGTGACAGTTACATTAATAGTCTGCTTAATGACATAGCAATAAAAATAATAGATGGATGATGATGTGATAATAGTATTGATGATAGCAAGGGTAGTAATGCTATGCATAATATAGGTCTTATGCTTAATTGTAAATGGAAATAATTAATGGGAGTTACATTAATGGTTGCTTGATGATAAAGATATGAATGATGATAGTGGATGGTAACAGTAATGATATTGGTAACAGTAGCGTTTGCTCTGTATACTCAACATGTTTTTATATAAAGTGAATACCTTGATTGTTTGTATAATCTTGAGATAGGGGTAAGCCTCAGTATGGTTTGTTAATGATGTGATTAACAAGCTTGATCATCAAGTAGTGTAATAATGATGAATAGAGTATCTTGAATGATAGTTCATGATAGTGAGCATACTCCTTATGTTGAACCTATGGTTATTGTATATCCTAACCATGCAGGTGATGTGTAGCCATGAAAGGGCTATGTGACATATGTGATAAGTAACATTACCTTGATAATCATTCTATGAGATTATATATATGCGATGTGTCTGTTCTATGGTAATGATGTGAGCCTTAAGAGGCAGTGACAGTACATGATGAGGGATTGAGATCCCATGGTATGTGATGATCCTTGATATGGATCTGGATGGTTGGCAAGAGGCCAAGTGGTAACAGGTGATGTTGGATGGATCACGTTAATGTGGTTTCAATAATAATAAAATGTTCTTTACTTTCTGTTATATCTTTCATGTTATATAACTTGGTTGAATCCTGCAATCCATCTAAAAGATACTAATTAATCACAGTGAAATCATATCATGTAGTTTTCCCTGGCCATAGATCCATCATCGTCAGGACTTGGTGATGGTGAAACGGGTTCTCCTACGGGTTAACTCGGAGCGCATATTGTTGAATATGTGAGGTTACTCCTAGCCGAAAGTAAGGAGGTAAGAGTGTAACTTCGGTTACAGACTCAGATACGTATATAGAGCATGGTGAACAGGCCCATGGCTCAGGATAGGTGATGTGAAGAGAATGAATACGTTCATGGCTCAGAGCACGGTGATCAGGCCCGTGGCTCAAGTTGTACTAGCTTCGAGACCTATACCAAGGCGGGCTAGAGTGAGGGTAGCCTATGGAGCTGACCCAGTGGCTTAGACCACTTCAGCATGTGACTACGGTCCTGCTTGTGTTGTACTCGTGTACTGACCACGAGGTGGGAGGTCGTGGAGTCCGGCTCTTCCATTGACCTTGTATGGCACCAGTCTTGGGCTTCGCAGCCAGAGGTTGGATTTGAATGGTACGATTCAAATCCTCAGGGCATAATAACACGTAATGCAACCGTTTAGTATTCATTGATTATATCAAACGCGAAACATTGGTTGAGGCCTTGTTTGTATAAATATCTCTATTGTACCTTTCAGGTTATATGGCAATCTTGTTCTAATAATCATGTTACATAGTGATATATCTTGTCAATCATGTTTCATTGAGCGACATCTGGTTATATGTTTGTGTACAGCTGGTGAGCATGTCGGTAAGAATATCTTTGCTATAAATACATATATAGACTGCTCTTGTTTTACCTACTTTTAATTACCTGTTGTTATAGCTTAAGCTCCTCAGGTTCTGTAGTTGCGGTGGGAAGTTATGTTTCCTACTGGGACAATTGTTCAATTGTCTCACTCCGCTGGTTTTTAGGTGGTTGAGGTAGACGTGGTCGTGGTCGTGGTGTTGCGGCCGAGCAGCTTGAAGAGCAGTAGAAGGCAAGCGATGGATATGCTGCTGTTTGGATGTTTTGTAGTAGAGTCAAGAGTCATCCCTGTACTCTCAGGTCCTTGGCAGTGTTTTGACGATGTTTCACGTGAACGATCGAAGATGTTTTGTATATCCTGCTGTTGGCCGGATGCGGGCCTCCGTGTATATGAACAGGTGATGAACCCATGTGATGGATGAACAGCTGTTTCAGTAAGCTGTGGACACGTATCATATCTTGTGTATGTATATATGACATGTTTCTGTGCAGGATGAGGACTGGAAAGTAATAGTTTCACAGTTCATATGTTTTCCGAAATCAGTTTTAATTAACCTGTATTTTCATAATCTGTGGTTATGGTGATTTCCGCATGTTTTCGCGTAACACCTCATTATCTGTGTGATAATGGGATGTGTTGCCACAGATGACCTCTTTAAGGACTTCATCCTCCAAACAGAGAAAGATGCATGTACGTACCTTCTGATCAAACTCCTCCCTCCGGTCATCTGCCACAGATTTTAGTTTCTTCTCCTTTTTGAGAAGAGATTTTTGGACTCCTTATGCGAGGCAAGATTCACACTTGACTTGCCAGAGAGAGAATATATTCAAGCGATCGAACTTCTCGATGTTGTACTTCGGCGTCATGGTAGAGATCTAATGGTAGAACTTTGCTTTGATTCTACTTTTTGGGATATGGCAGTGATGAGAGACCCAAACAACAAGAATCAACGAGTTTTTTGCGGAGATGTGAAAGTGTGAGATCAAACAATCCAAACTGAATATGTACAACAAAGATTAACAACGAACAAGCAAGAAATCATAAAGATGAGATTTATAGTGGTTCGGTAAATTCCCAAAGTGGGAGCCTACATCCACTGTGGAGATGATATTATTGATACAGATATTACAGAGATGTTGATTACATAAGACGTAAGAAGAACCCAATCTCCTTTTACACTCAAAAGCCAATCATGAAAGAAGATGGTTGCTTAGAGAGAAACTTTTGGAGGTGTGAAATCCTAAAGAAAGCCCTAGTTCCGTCTGTGGCTTTAGTTCTTTGAAAAATAATGTCTTAATGTCTCTTTGTTTCTCTTCATGTTTGGGATGAGTTGGAGGAGTCTATTTGTCAGAATATGACCCATATGCAAAGTCTAGAACTAATTAGGTTGTTTTCCGGTTACATTTGCGGTCCGACGGGACTGTATACAGTGCGTAACACAGACTGTATTTCCATTCTAGAAACTTTACAGTCCAGTGCTAGACTGTATACAGTCTGAATGGACTGTTAATAGAAATACAGCCAGGTAGACCATATATGGTCTTCAGTAATGACCGTAAATACACCTGTAGGTTCCCAAAACGCATCCTGAAAATATCGATGCTTGGTTAGATGTATGGTTCATCAAGGAAGCTTTTTTAGAGAGTTCAAGACACTCCTCAATAGTCCTGTATTCTAAAATATCACAGAAATAGATGATTCATTAAGCACTTTCATTTATCAGTAGGTTCTTGAGTCACCTTGACCGTAGGCGTGTAGATGTCTGCCTTTCCTACTTGGTTGTAACATCAAAATCTTGACATAATCAACTATAAAAAAATTGACTTGGATGACTTCGATTTTAATAATTGTGTACAAAGACAACCTACAAATGAATTGACCATGCCCAGTAGAATCTGGTTGTAGAAATACTGACAACAACAAAAAACACATTGAGTCCATTTAGGAGAAGTTCTCATGATCTTAAATACCATAAGTTAGATTTCCATACAGAGTTGAACCAATATCTTCATTTTGACAATAAGTAAATGATTCATATTGTTGTCTTTGCATGGAACATCAAAAGTCATAGAGAATGGTGACCAGTTGCATGGGGCTAAGTGAAAAATATTCGCATACGCAGATGTCATCTCACCTCAAACATATCACCCCCTCTATATAAAGTTTCTTAGTAATAGTCCCTTGAAAAAAAATAGAAGGCTTGGAAGAAATCCTAGTGTTGTACATGATGTATTTGTTATAAAAAATTCAAGCAGCTTGAGTTGTTTGCTGGAGTCAGTCTTCTTTTTCCAAGTGGCCAAATGACAAATAAGGTTTTTCTTTTTCTTTTATTTAGATTTGGCCATTCATTCATCCTGTGGTCGGGGATTTTTGAACATGCAATCTCTCAACCATACATCAGTGCTTTTACCAACTTGGTGGCACATGATTGGCCAACATAGTAGATACTTTTCTTTCTATGTAAATACATCTCTTTTCTTAAGTAGACTTTCCTCTTTCACTGACAAGGTCATTTGAGGCAAATAGAAAATAATACATTTTGTGAACATGTTGAAGTCGTACACAACCAGACTATAGATTGCAAATCTTTTGAATAGATAAAGGAAGTTGCTAAAGGGATGAATCATAGAAATTGACAACCCTAAATTGTGCACTAGTGTCCTCTTCAAATAGTCTTCATAGAAATTGACAACCCTAAAATGTTCTTTTGTATGATGGCAGCCTGTTGCAGCCTCGTAGATCGTCTACTGATGGTCATTTCTCCGTAAGCAACGGTGCTTGATGAGAGAATTAAAAGGAAACACGAAATTTGCCTCATATTGTACACCCCTTTCCAATATTGACGTCAATCTGTCGATTTTTTTGAAGAGTCTCTCACAATATCATATACTTCTTTTCACGCCATGGACAGTTTGTTAAACTCTACTGTTCTCGAGGACCGTCCAGTTCATATTATTGTGGCATTTTTTTTTGAGTTAGAAGAATCTTGAAAAATTACAGATATAGTCACTTATATATTCGTCCTTCCGCCCAATTTTTGAGAATGGCTGCGGAAATTTTGTTACGTACAACCACTAGCAATCAAACCAATAAAAGATGAGAGAAGTTGAAGAGAGTGAAAATATTCTTTTTCATAACTTTTAGTTTTGAGTGTATTTGTTGATGAAATAAAAAGTATTGGATTCCTTGTAAAAAATATTTTCTAATGAGATTGGTGTTGACATAGTTTGATAAAATGATAATTTGATAGAAATATAGTATCTGTGTTTTAAGGTACTATTTACATGTTCTGGGTACAATACTCGTGTTTAGATTGTAGTACATTAGCTAGTAAATATTCATATTGTACCTCAAAATGTGAGCAATGTATCCTAAATTACACATACTTTGCCTCTTTTATTTATCTACCTGAGTATATCACTAATATTTTTGGGTTATAATACATACATTTCGGGATACATTACTCTTATTTTTTGAGGTACATGACTAATGTTTATACTTGTTTTATGTATTGTACCGCAAAACATGAGTGTTATACCCGGTATAGTACCAGTGTTTACTATACCCAGTTTAAATTTAATATTTTACATGATGGTCAATTCGAGTATAATATTTGTGTGTGTTGTACCATTTTATACTCCTCTCCTTTCTTGTTATACTTCTGATATTATTTTTTCTAAAATATGTCAATATTAGTCTTATTTCCTGGTCCCGAAGATTATCAACTCCACACTGAGATGCCTGGGTGGTTGGGGTAATCACCTCGAGGAAGGCAAAGTTTGGACATAACATACAAACCTCCCTATACGTATTAGAGGAATGATACACTTGGAGAAGAGAGGAGTCCCCCACATCCTCACCAGCTGGACAGATACGAGTTGAGGATGAGAGGGTCGTATGCATGATAGAGTAGATCCTTTTCTCCTTTTAGTAGTTAGTATGTGTTTGTAATGAGCTAGCTTGATGAATGATTTTGCCCATAGCGTATCATGGGATGAATAAGACAGAATCCAATTTAATTTAAAAAAAATATTAAACTTGTTGGAAAGTATTTTTTTATGATGAATCTAATATTTATATTTCGACAAAAAGTTTCCTTACAGGTTAAAAGTTATGTGCAAAACATTTGTATCTCTCTATTTTTTCTCTTTTTAATAGTGCGTTTATTTTTTCTGCCACATCAACACTGTTGATGCCTCCCAACCATGCATAGAGCGTGGGTGACCCAGGAATTCGTAAATACAATGTGCAATAGGGGATTCAAACCACCTGTGCTATATTGACCGGATATTATTATCGCTGCATATTGGATGAGACCACGGATACTTGGTTTTCTCATGAGATTGTCTTTTACGCTTGGTTTTGATGAGGACGGATTTTCTAGTTCTTATATTAGAAGGTGTACGCTACTCCTTCCATCATCTACATACACGCGTAGCAGCAGATCAAATGCTAGTGTGGATTAATTACTCTTGACAGGCGTCATCATCATCTGCTGTAAAGTAATAGTCTGCTCCTCATTTAACAAGGATCAGGTTATGATAGGAGGAGAACCACTCAGATTGGGTGAGGCCGAGGCCTCACACTGCCTAACTGTGGTCTCGATCAATAATTGATCGTGATGCATGCGTGTGTCGTGACCCTTACCTGCCGGAGGCCCCAAGAGCTTCAACGTTGTCTCGATCCCCGACATCCTCTCAATATTGGTGTGATGTCGAGCCTCTAGATACGTTATTGGTGTCTATCACGGGTTTTTGTTTCGTGTGAACTACCAGCACTTCAAAAGTGACCCAGATACGCGTACCATCGATCCCTCATGTTTCCTTCAACCTCAATAGCACTAAGTAGTTAGATTTAGGTCTTTAATTAGCATTGCAACCATCTAATTCAAACCCGTGTGCTTCTTTTCAGAGTCCCATTTTCGCACTTAAATTTCAAAAATGGCCAACATTCCTTTTTTGTATAACATCCCCTAGTGGATTGACTATCTACAAGAGAGCTTCCTTTTGCATTTTCAATACCTTAATGGTGATTTAGGTAGAAAAGGAATGAAGAAGAATATTTGGTATCAAAGTTTCTGACGTGTACGTATTTCGGAGTTTGACCCCAAGAGTTCAAAATACTAAAATTTATAAAACTAACGAGTCAAGTCAACAGTGAAATGGTGTTTGGCATTTGGTCTAGTACTTACAGATTTCGTGAGTTTATAAATCACATCATCTACATATGTGTTGTTCTTCTTGTCCTATTTATTTGGATTCATATCTTCAACTAGCATCACAACCTTCTAGTTCACACGTGTGCGCTTCTTTCCACATATCATTTTTCCCAATTTTCAAAAATGTCTAACACACATTTCGGCAAAAGTAGCCAGGCTACCTAGTTAGATGAGAGAAACTGCCTGCCAAAACGTGGGGGCTAGTCACTGGCGGGCTGGACATCGAGATATAAGTACAAAGGAAACGGTAGACTATCAACATCCAGGAGAATGAGTCATACTGGTAGTTTAAATGGTAAAACAATGATTTACGAGTGTCCATACAATACATAAAAAGGTATCATTGTTAGTTGTATATCATGATTGTGATGGTATACATTGTAGTCGATTTGAATAATAATAATGACATTTACTTGTTACATATGAGATAATGTGTGAACAAAGTAATATCCTTAGAATGTAATGGTGTGTGATTTCAAGCTGAGGAGTTGACATTGGATCTTATGTATGTTAAAAGCACTCGTTCTTATCTGTCTCTATTCAGGTATAATTGTAGAAACTAGGACAATAATAATAATACATATGACTAGTATGTGTATTGAGTAGACTACGTCTCATTAGTCATAATATTTGATAACAAGTTGAATAGATAGGTACTTGTTAATGAACAAGTATATCATATAGATTCACTTTGGATATGATACATAGAAATCAAGAATTACAGTATAATCATATCTCAGTGTGACACTGGTGATTGTGGACCTTAGACATGAAGTCGTCACAATGATAACATGTTGTTCATTGTACTTTAACACTACTTAACTTGACCTTGAATAAACGATTATCATACAACTTCACCTTGAATAAATGGATTATACAATCACTACAACACAAGTCAGAATATAAGGTTGAAGTTGTTCTTCAACTTATCTATCCAATTACTTCGGTGGTAATGTTATGTTGCTAGATGATACTTGTTACTTGTAAAGTTATAATATGATTGTAGACATCATTGCCAACATAATGTAAATCCTATAGGGTCACACACCTAGGATGCAAAGGGAAGAGTGGTATAAATGTGGATACAAATTTTGAATTTGTTACTAGAAAGTTAAGAAAGTTTAGATATTCAATTATAACAATTGGAAGCCCAGACGATCAGTTAGAAAATCTAGTCAATTGACTAGACAATATTATCCTGAAGATAGAAGGGAAAGTCCACTCGATTGATTGGAAAAGATTATTTTGGATGACCCATTGAAAGTCCAATAAATTGACTAGAAAGTTCATTAAATCGATTGATTAGTTCCATAATGTTCTACTACTTTCCATTGGATTGATTAGAGTGTACAATCAATTGACAAGTTGTCCATGAATGGGCCACTTAAACACAATCACTAGTCTTGTATTTCTCAATTTCTTCTAGAAACCCTATTCTCTGCCATCCCCTATATAAATTGCATGACGGCCATGGTTTTTTATTACATGATTTGGCACATGAACCCTAACCATAATTTCTCATATGGAAAAGTTTGATAAGGAGAAAGAGTGTGATACATAAAATTTGCCTAGAGGAAGGTTGTTTCTTCCCTATTTGCTCAAGCGGTGTAACATGAAGTTGTAGTATTTATGAGATCTGATTTGTGGAAACATGGAAATCTTTTTGTTTGTGTTGCGCATATCGCCATGATTGTGGTAGCAAAGCCACGTCAATGTACAATGTATTAGGATATAAAATGATGTGATAGGATTTCATTTCATATTTTTTTGTTATTACATGTGAATAAGATTTCTTAGTGCGCTAAGAAGAAACTAACTGATCCATTTTGAACCTGTCCCCCATACCCTAGCTTCGTCTCTGGCAATTAGGGTTGCGGCAATTGACGTTTCCTATCTCAGTCCAAGGGGATGTCGTAACTCTTGCAGGTTCAAGGGATAGTGCTCGAGCACTTGGTCTGGTCTCCAGTATGGAAGAGGAACTTACATAAAGGTGTGCAAACTTGAAACTGACAGACAAGGAAGAGGATACTATCGATCTGGGGGAGGAAGAAACCAGGGCAGGAGAAGATCATACGGAACTAGCGATCGTTGCGAGGCTCCTCACAGACAGGGCGTATAACTTCTGGGCCCTAGAGCGAACCCTAACACAGGCTTAGGGGATGAAGGAAAAGGCGGAATTCAAGCAACTCGGGGGAGGGGCTTTCATCGTACAGATTACACACTGGCGCAATCGACAACGCGTTATCGACGGTGCGCCATGGGATTTTGATGGAAATCTTCTCCTTTTCAAAGAAATATGTAAGGAGGACCAACCGGGGAAGATTGAGATCATCCATACCCCATTCTGGATACGACTGTATGGGATGTCGCTGGGCTACAGAGGTGAGAGGGCGGTGATGGAGGTGGCTAGTAGAGTCGGGAGGTTTCTGCAGAGGGAGGGCGATGATCTTGGATGGGACTCCTCCATCCGGGTTAGGGTCCTCCTGGATGTGACTCAACCACTGAAGCGGGTTATGAAGATCAGAGTGAATGAGGGACAAAGAGTGGAGGTCGAGGTCAAATATGAAAGGTTGGGAATTTTCTACTTTGTCAATGGTCTGCTGGGACATATCGAGAAGGACTGTGAGCGGGGGCAAATGGAGGGAGAGGAGATACAGCAGTGGGGAAACTGGCTCAAAGCTTCGCCGTGGAAGCAACGCTCGAGGGAAAGGGAGGGAGCGAAGGGGGATAGGAGTGCAAGGAAGAAGCTGACCTTTAAGGTCTCGAGAGGGGGAGGGAGTACGGCGTCGAGGGGGGGGGGGGGTTGAGACATATCGGCGTGAGGTGGAGGGCCCTGGAGGGTGTGTGGAGAGCAAGAAGGAAGGCTCAGTGCCATTACCGGGCCTGTGGGGGCAGAGTGTGCCGAGGAAGATATCACCGCTGGGGGCGGATGCGGAAGCGGACGCGGGTAGCCAGGCTGCGTCGAGCGTGGAAGAAGTGAATTTCCAGAAGGGCATCAGCGGAAAGGAGTCGGGGAGCAGAGGAGAATAGATGTACTCGCCGGACGTCGGGGAGGACAAAGTCAGAAATCTAGAGGAAGTGCATGTGAATGATGGAAGACACAGACAGAGGTATTGTCGGGACCTCCTCCTGAAGATAAAACTCACCCACCAAGGAGAAGGGGAAGGCGAGGGTGATGGCCATGATAAATAAGGTGACCATGAAAGAAGGAAGGAAGATGATATTGTAACTGGGAAAGATGGCAACTACAGGGGAGAGTAGCGGATGGGAGGGGAGTAGGAAAATAATATCCAGGAAGAGGAGGGGACACTCGAGGAGCGGCGCTGGGGGGCAAGGATGAGGGCTCAAAAGAAAATGATAACGGGGGAGAGTAGAAGGAAGAAGAAAGACAGTGGGAGGGGAGGGGGAAGGAAGAAACGTACACCTTGGGTGTATAAGATGAGTAGGGGAGCTAGGCGGGGTATTCTGGAGGAGAATGTGGTATGGGAATCATCGATGGGAAAAAGAACCAGAGAACATGACACAAATGTAATGGAGGTGGACTCACACGATGAGACTGAGGGAAGAGGAAAGAAAGCAAAATTCCAATCGCCGAAAGGTAGCAACAGCACCAGTAGGGTTCCAGAAACCCAAGTAGCGGAGATCGGTGTGGACCGACCCCACGAACAGCAATGAAAATCCTATCTTGGAACTGTCAGGGTATGGGAGACCCTGACATGGTCAAAGCTCTCCGTGCTTGGTGCGGGAGAGAACGCACAAACATTGTCTTTTGATGGAGACAATGATTCCAGGAAAAACGTTGGAAGAGACGCAAAGAAGATGTGGGTTTCTGAATGGGATATGTCTATCTAGCATAGGGAGGACTGGGAAAGTAGGGGGGTTGGGTCTCTGGTGGAGGGAGACGGAGGTGGAGCTGCTGAGTTATTCCCAACGACATGTGGCATGTCTTGTTTCAAATAGGCAAGGCATGAGGAAGTGGAGAGCTATTGGTATATATGGCTGGGAAGATCAACAACAAAAGAGCAAGATGTGGGACCTTATGAAAGAGCTGAAAGCTGAAGTAGAGGAACCGGTTCTTTTCTTTGGAGACTTCAACGAGATCACGTCAAATTCGGAGAAGAAAGAAGGTCCCCCACGTGAGGAAAAATACATGCAAAATTTCCGGGATGCTATGGATGATTGTGCTTTGACGGATCTGGGTTTTGTTGGGAATACTTTTACTTGGCAAAGGGGTATGACGGCAACAACTCTTGTGCAAGAAAGGTTGGATTGGTTTTTATCTGATTTGGAGTGGAGGAGCCTCTACAATTTTTGTAAGGTTGTACATCTCCCTATTTATGAATCAGACCATGCACTTATTGTTCTAATAGCTGGTGATAGGAGGACACAGCGGAATAAAGGAGAGAGATCCTTCATGTTCGAGCCTATGTGGGTGGAAGAGGAGGAATGCAATGATGTTATCAAAGAAGTGTGGGCGGCAGGTGGAGAAAACAATATCAAAGGCAGGATAAAACTTTGTGGAAAATACTTGCATGAATGGGCTACCGAGAAGTTTGGGCAAAGAAGAGAAAAAATAAAGCATCTAGAGGCAGCTCTTACAAGGATTCAGGCTGTACCACCGGATGCAGAATGTCTACGGCAAGAAGATGAGACTTCACAGGAATTACAATATTGGCTCAGGAAAAATGAAGCTTATTGGTGTGCAAGAGCACGGGTCAAAGAAATGAAAGAGGGAGACAAAAATACTGCTTGTTTTCAAAGGAAAGCAACAAATCGGAAGGAAAGGAATCGAATCATGGGGATGAAAAATGCACGGAGTGATTGGAATGAGGAGGAGGAGGAGGAGGTCAAAATCATTATTATGAATTTTTTTGAAGATCTGTTCAAATCCAGCAACCCGTCGGAGTTTGAACGGGAAACACAGGAGATAGAGAGAAGGATTAGCACCGCACAAAATGACCTTCTGGAAAGGGACATTGAGGATGTGGAAATTCGAGCTGCCTTAGACCAGATGCACCCGAATAAGGCTTCGGGCCCGGATGGTATGAAAGCCATGTTTTACCATAAATACTGGCACATTGTGGGGAAGGATGTGTCTAGCTATATTAAAGGTTGGTGGTGGGGGGAGTACAGTATGGGGGACCTGAATGAAACTCTCATTGTCCTTATTCCAAAGATGAAGAAACCTACTGAGGTAAGCGAGTTCTGACCTATTAGCCTCTGCAATGTGATATATAAGCTGGCTTCAAAGGTTATTGCAAATAGACTGAAACCATTTATGAATGAGATTGTTTCGGAAAACCAAAGTGCCTTCATACCGGGGAGAATGATAACATATAATGCTCTTATTGCTTATGAGCTCTTCCATGCCATGAAAGGGGGAAAGGGAGGGAAGAAGGGAAATATCACACTGAAGCTGGATATGTCTAAAGCTTATGACAGAGTGGAATGGAAGTTCTTATTGCATGTCATGGGTAAATTGGGATTTGGAGTACGGTGAAGGGACAGAATCAATGATTGCATCACATCTGTTAAGCACACCTGGGCCGTGAACGGAGACAGGACCAGCGAGCTCAAGCCTTCCCGTGGACTGCGCCAGGGTGACCCCCTATCCCCTTACCTTTTCATTTTGTGTGCTGAGGCTTTTTCTACATACCTCCTTTCTGCTGCACACGATGGCCTGCTTCATGGTATAAAGCCATGTAGAGAGGCTCCCTGTATTTCACATCTCTTTTTTGCAGATGACAGTATACTCTTTGTGAGAGAAACTTTTGCGGAATGCTTGAAAATTGCTGAGATTATCAGCCAATATGAACAAGCTTTAGGTCAAAGAATAAATCTATCTAAGTCAAAAGTGGTTTTCAGTAAAGGAATTTCACCATCAAAGAGAGAGGAATTGAAAGGTCTTCTGAAGGTGAGGGAAGTGAATCGGCATGCTAAATACTTGGGGTTGCCAATGGCAATTGGCAGGTCCAAAAAGCAAGTCTTCAACTACATAAAAGAAAGAGTGTGGAAAAAGTTACAAGGATGGACAGAAAAACTTCTATCAAAAACAGGGAAAGAGGTGCTCATCAAGGTGGTGGCTCAATCAATACCTACCTACGTGATGAACATATTCCAGCTTCCGAGTGGGTGCATTGACGAAATCCAAAGCATAGTGGCAAGGTTTTGGTGGGGAGCCAAGAACAATGAAAGGAAGATAGCTTGGACCTCCTGGAGAAGTATATCTTTGCCTAAAAGAATGGGGGGCCTGGGGTTTAGGGACCTCCATGTTTTCAATCAGGCTCTTCTCACAAAACAACTATGGCGCTTAGCTATGAATCCATCGTCTTTGGCAGAAAGGGTGATCAAAGCAAGATATTTTCCGAGGACAACTATTTGGGAAGCCCGCAGGGGGTACAACCCCAGCTATACATGGCGTAGTTTGTGGGGAGCAAAAGTGTTGCTTAAGGAAGGGATGAAGTGGAGAATAGGTAAGGGAGAGGAAGTCCGGATCTGGGATGACATCTGCCTTCCAGGAGAGGGCAGAGAATTGAGGTGGTTGCATGGGAGAGAGGAGGGTGAACCAACCATGGTGAAGGAACTAATGATGAATGAGGGGAATCAGTGGGACAGAACAACCATACAACAATAATTTCCTGAGGAGTATGTGACTCGCATCTATGCAATCCCTCTATGCTCTAAGAATACCATGGACTCCTGCACATGGTGGTCAGCACTGAAAGGTACCTTCACAATCAAGTCGGCGTACTGGCTGGGCCTGTTGGGAAGGGAGGAGGCAAGACAGCATGTGGAGAGAGGTGGACAGCACCTATGGAGGAAGATATGGCACGTCGGTTGCATCCCAAAGATAGCACATTTTCTATGGAGAGTTGCTACAGGTGGTCTTGCAACGATGGGCAGACTCTACGACAGGCATTGTGTTGAGAATGGCAGTTGCAAGCTATGCTACTCGGAGGCAGAGAGTATCCTTCACATGCTTTTCCGTTGCCCTAATGCTTCCGAGTTATGTGATGCTAGAAGTGGGCAAGTACGAAGGATAGTGGACGAAGTGTAGAGCGGAGACGTTCCCACCACGGTGGAGAGGCTCCTGGATGTAGAGCCGCCATCGGTCAGAGACAAGCTTGTGGCAGCGTTGTGGGCGATCTGGAGGAGCAGAAACAGGTGCATGTACAGCGAGCAGCACACAGGGATACACTACCTCTTTGTACAAGTGATGACATTGATCAAGGACCATGGAGCGCATGAGCCAGCGTCGGAGCTGACAGAGGAAGTCGGACGGGGAACGCATTTATAGAGGTGGTCTAAGCCAGAGCGGGGGATCATCAAGGTTAATGTTGATATTTCCAGAGGTGAGGATGTACAAGAAGTGGTAGGATGGGTGGCAAGGTGTTGGACAGGAAGGGTACAAGTGATGGGGGGTTTCAAACTGGGTCCAACACAGCAGGTGGCGGAGGCAGAAGCCTTAGGCGTGCGGAAGGCGGTGGAGTGGGCGCGAGATCTCGAATTCAGAAGGATCGCTGTTGAGTGTGATGCACAGACGGTGGTACAGGCTTATGACTGCCATGGAGCGTCGAGACTATGTCGGGGCTATTGTGGTAGATATTAGAAGTCTTATTTCGTCCTTCGATTTCTTTTCCCTTTCATTTAGTAAACGTAGTACTAATAGAGCAGCTCATATGGCTGTGAACATTATGTGTAGTAACAGTAGTCCTAGTCTGTTTTTTACCAATTCCTTTCCTTCTTGCATTTTAGATGTGATTATGGTTGATTTAGCCGAGTAATGAATGACGGGGGACCCCTTGCGGTTCTTCGTCCCTGTTTCAAAAAAAAAGATTTCTTAGTGCGCTAGAGTGAATTTATATAGTCCTTTCCATGGGAACTTGTTCTAAGACCCAGTGAGGGGAAACATCCACTCAACCCCTGCCCAGATTGAGCAGTGGGATCCCTACACAAGGACATTGCCAAATTATACCCCCACTTTATTTGCATGAATATCAGAAACATTTAATCATGTGAGATGTCTCATATGTAAAATGCAATCTTTATATATATATATATATATATATATATATACATATACATATATATATAGATATAGATATATATATAGAGAGAGAGAAAGTCATGCTAGAATACACTCAAGTGTACAGATCATACAAATACACTCAAGTGTGTTTGTATATCAAGACTATTTTTTGTAAAATGTAAATAATTGATCATATTTGTCATACTATAACTAGGCTACATACAAATTTAAAGACCATTTGGATGAGTGTAAGTCACTAATGTAAGGGCAACAAAATTGACGTGTGAAACTAATTTGAAATGCATAATTTTTGCGGTCTTTATAACATGACCTATAAATGTCCAAATGTGCTCAAATATTGCGTATGTGCTATTCACAAGACGTTTAATAAGATCCATGGATTAGATTTTTGAAAAAAAAAACATTACATCATGAAAAACTACTTGAGTGTATTCTGCTCCGAATACACTCGAGTGTATTCTAGCCTAACTCTCTCTCTCTCTCTCTCTCTCTCTCTCTCTATATATATATATATATATATATATATAGACAGATGATTGCATGGTTATGGAAAAGGAATCCTTTCGTGTGCATGTTTTGAATGGATGGTGTTTGATTTTGAAAATGTATTCACCTTGCATGGTGGTCTTAATCTTCTCTTTCATGTATAACAGATTGTATTCCTTCTTAAAGCCTTGTGAATGTAATTGTGATGGAGTGGATGTTTCCCTCACTTGATTTATGTGTCTTTCGTCTCAAGCTTGCTTCATTTCTTACTCTTGCCTTCAATTCCATACTTTGATGTGTTTTTATTCTTAGTAAATTTCATCTCATCATTATATAGAAGGATGTGACATTTAATTCAATGTATGGCATAAGTTTCACCTACTTTAAATACTGCCATATTTCATGACTTTTTGACCCCACATTTGATCATCCCTTGCTTGTCAACTCATGTTGATCATTTAGAGGATTCTTATATGCATCCAATGGTATAAATACAACCAAAATGCATGCATGGATGAGGGATACTTGGTCATTATAAATCATTGACTGAAAGACCATAATTTTTACTCTTTTAGTCCATCTTATCTTCAGTCGATCACTTTGGGTCCAAAATCTGGAAAGTAGCCCACGGATGCCCCTTCCCCCTTTTTTCCCTTTGTTTACCCCTTAATCCTATTGGGCTCGTTATGATCCCTGGGAACTGTGTGTCATGGATGCAAGGAAGATACAACGAATGTGGGATCATCTCTCACCTTATGCTAATAGTTGTGCTACAATAGCTTTGCTAATCCATCGCTCCCTTCCTCAGTAGATTGCCCATTCTCCTCAGCCCATCCTTGCTAGCCATTGTCCCACACCAGACTCCTATGAGGTGCTAGGTGTTCCTTGGTAGGTAGTGGAGGGAGTTTCTCCCTCTTTTTTCATGCCATGTCCATCGGCCCTCTTACCTCCAAACCTAACACCCTTCCTCAGCCCCTCACCCCCTTCAAATACCACCACTAGCTCTGCCAAACCATGTTCTTTCCCCTCACATGATCTCCCAAGCGCTAGAGCCACCCCACAGTCACCTAGCCACAATGACACCTCCTTCAGTCTTGGGTTTTATGCCCTAGTCGGAGGTTGAAGGTGACATGTGAAGTGTAGAATTGGGTTTTGAAGGCCCATATCAACCTCTCTTTATCTTGTGTCCTCTCTCTGCCATTCCCAATATCTCTTCCTCTCTCTCTCTCAGTCTCTCTCTCCCCTCCATGTGGGTGACGTGCATCAAAACATAGCTTGCTATGCATCTCGGGCACTGACCCCACAAGACAACACGACCTTGCATAGTTTGTGGCCTAGTTTGATTGCAAATGAATAATTGGAAAAGCCATGAGCCATGGAAGATATCAGAGTGCAATGTGGAATCTAAAGCATAGTATAAATGAAAAACAAAATTGATGCATACACTTACTTTCTCATAATTCAAGATATAATATTAAAACAACATGTGTTATTAGAAGTGATAATTACATATTGAATACAATATTTTAAAATTCCATACATGTAAGATAACTAGGACCTCACATAATGAGTACAACTTGTACAATTACTCACTTTTTGTCTTTTCTCCCATGCTAGCTTTGAAGCTAAAATTTTTAAAATAGTAGGAACAAACAACACAAATATGTTGAGTAGATAGAGCCCATACAGACAAAAATACTAGGTATGGAAGCATAATTTTACAATATTACAAAAATATTGATTGGTAGGATTTATAATGAAATAATAATAACACTTGATAAAAGGCTTACTCTATTTCACAATATTTTATTGTGAGTTTTCCCATTATGCTAATATCAACAACTTATATGGATCCATTTCCCAAAAAAATATGGGGGAGGTAACCTATCTCCATCTCTCCATTCTAAGGAGGAGGTCACAATATTTTACAAGCTACCTCTCTCTGACTTTAGAAGGTCACTTGTACCCAATATCAACATCATCATTCATGCATTCATAATGAGCATATCATTTATGTTATAGGTTATTTGTAAGACATAAACATTTAGAAAGATTATTCAGTTGAAAAACATGTAGCTAAAATGAGTACATAAACTGAGATGGTTATAAAAGAATATAAGTCATGTCAAGAGGTGAACAAGATTATATCAACCATAATATAGGCTTCCAGTCCAAATGGACTATATAGTCACCAAGGAGGATGGTCCTACCTAACTGATTTATAAATTCCTAATAATATTCATGATCATATAGATATCTAGTAGTCACCTGATTAATAGAAATAGAACATCACTAATAAAAGATTCACTATTATTATGGTATTTAGGTCTAGATTAGGGTTCACCCAAACCCATATTTGAACTTAGATTAAACATGTTTTCGATATTTTTGTACTGGTAAATATGTCAAAATTAGGATGTGGTTCAATTTTCATATTTTTCTTATGCTTTATATATTTTCTAGAGTTAATATGGGGCTAGAAGCATCTAATTAGTCTTTAATATAAAAATATCTAGTATTGGGAATATTATTCCATTTAGAGTACAAATATGGGTTTCAATCATCATTAAGGATCTACTACAATGTTATAAGAATTAATATCAACTGGATACGATTTATTTTGATTATGATCCCTATTAACTTCTAAATTAAATTCCATTGATAAGAACATCTCAACAGTCTAACTGGGGATCTTATAATACCTAAGATATCTTTTTGAGTCTATGGATATTTTTTGAGAATTATTTGGGTACCTATTCTATTTTATAAGCATTTTCTAAGTTGATGTCATTTTCTAGAAATCAAAAATATATTTACCTTGTGTGGTGGGTCCCACAACCTGAGGTGGCGGCATATAATTTGGCTGGTTGGTCCTGATTAGATAAGTCAGTTGTGTATTGGACATACCAGTTCATTTAGACTAGAAGCTAGACCAGTTCTGTCAACACCCGCATCCCAAGATTACCACTAATCATGAGATTAGAGCATAAGTTTGAGGATTATATTTAATACATAGTTCACTGCCTTACTTTTCTTTTTCTTTATTTCAAACTCTTTTTTTTCTCGCATCCAATCACATAAACAAACTTTACAAGAGAATTAAACTTTTATTACTCTAATATGATCTCAACATTAATGATACACATCCATACATTCATTCTGTATCTCACACTTCCATGTACATACGATATGACAATCAGATACATTCTCTCTTATTAATGAAACAAAGATACAAAACATCATTTGCAACCCTCTCACAACTATACAATTACCTAGAGTGACAGGGACCGACTGAACTTAACTAATCTCATACTTGACACATGTGGTAGATCTACTCTAATGCTTTGACCTTATTCTAGTCCACGTGGTTTCCCTAAAAATTGTGCATACAGGGGTGAGCCTACTTGCTCAGTGAATGAGTACTTCAAAGAAACAGTCTAAAGCACTGATATAATTACAAATATACTTTTGAGCAACTGATATCAATTATAACAGTAGTAATCTTTAATGAGACTAATTTTTCACAAACATAAATATGGCACAATACTCTAGACATCTACAAGAGTGAATCAATATATGAACATGCTTGATTGATTATAAAGAGAACTAATAACTAAAAACATACAAAGAATAATTGAAGAACTGTGCACACTTGTTTAACCTCTCATTCATCTTATTATGCCCGGAACCCACATGAGGTGTACCACAACATGTGAAAAAATCACAGCAAGATACGATCTCACTATACAAGGCTTAGATGCATGCCCGGGTTCCTAATCCTATCTCTTGAGTAAGACCTCTTCTGCTGCAGGCCTCGACACGTCTGCCTCTCGGTGGCTAATGGGAGCGACCGGATATCTCAGACTCCACCTCTCAACTTGGGTACTCAAGCGGTGAGACAAAGCCCTCAGGCTTATTGTGTATCAGTAGACCTACTAACCACTGATCACTCAACATGTAACACAGGTACCACTGGCATCCCCTGTTGGTGTTGGGTACCATACATTTTAAGGAGTTTGCCCTACTGGTCAAGACCCCCGCACCCTACTGGTGCGCTCCGGCTTACCTCGATCTGGACTACCTCCATTCGGGAAACTGTTTCCTCCTCACAGTGCAAGCCTCCTCCTGTGAGGATTCTATAGTGTTAAGGGCATCTATATGTCTAATTCACTCTTTAAATAAACAATTCAAACATCACATCAACATATCGTGTTCATCTTTGTAAACCGTTCGTTTCATAAACCATCTGATAACATTGACCACAATTGAAATATTAAGCATCACCACATCTCAAACTGAGAAACATTGATATCACAATACTCATTTCACTGAACACCCTATCTTAGGGTTTCATTTACCTCATCTTCTTATCACATAACTCGCATAAGGATTTTATACATTATACATCAAGAATAACATTGAATCAAGATGTCTAATCACAAACCTCCAACTTTCCATTCGTTTAGGGTTTCACCCTCCTTATTGATATATCAAGCAAACATCGATATCATCAAATGAAATACAAGATGTTATCCAACATATATGTAATACGCATACAAATAAAATAATTATTCGTAACCAAGGAGACTCAACTAGGCAAACTTTTTTTTTCAATTATACAACAATTTCAGTCATTGCTGAAAATCTTAGATTTCAGTATATTCATGTAACCTTTTCAATTACTTTAAGAATTCTCATTTTGATGGATTGCAATCATTTCTAATGTGATTTCATAATCTGAAATTCATCACAATAGAGAAATAATCCATTTCATAACATCTTGCAAAAGCTAGATCAAAAAGGCAACTTAGTGTTTGTACTCGCATACCAAGAAATTGAAGATTATTGATGATTTAACTCATTTTCATGCAATCTACTATTTAAATGAATTACCCACTCACCCTAAGGTGTGAAAACACCTTTAAAACGTAGTCCATCTCTAAAACTCTCAAATCTATATCAAAAACTCTGGAAAAATCCGCATTTTCTTCTTCCTTTCCACCCTAAATGAGGTCTGATGCAGGTAGAAGATGAAGGTCAGAGGTTAATCCAACCTCAAAATCGCTGGATCAAGGGTTCCAAGCAAGGGGAAATGAGGAGGTGGAAGAATCGATGGTTAAAACTACTTACCAAGTCGAATCTATAGCAACCCTTTTGGATTTCCGTCGTAGTTCACATACTTCACCTAAACATCACCCCATTAATCACCTTCCAGGTCGCCCTCTCATATATAAAGGTATCTGGCATGATAGAGGATCGAATTGTGGTTCTAACGCACTTCGTTTCATTGAAAATTGATAAGTATTGCTCTAGTTATGGTCGTTTTATGATTGGTTATCATGGGCGGCGTCGGTCGTGGTGTTGACGCAGTGTCGGTCACGATCGCAGTCGCAGTGTCGTTCTTGGTACTCAGTACATGTTTACTAAAAAGGGCATGACTATCTCATTTTAACTCTGATTTGGTTCATTCTTTTTTTTGTTGGATTCATAATTAAATTCTCTTCAATCCTACAATATCATTTTGATAATATTCTTAAATAAAAAAATCATTTATTAATTATTTCCTTCAATGTCATTAACTCTCTTCTTGCACACATGTATGGGTTAATTCTATATTAACTCCAACTCAAATCTTTATAGTATGCTTAAGTTATGATTATGAGTTTTCCAAATAAGTATTTAAAGTTACCAAAGTTAAGATAAAGCACAACATAGAATTTTACTAACAAAAATATGCTAAGCATTAAGATTATCTTAAAAATCTAGGATTACCAACAAAGCTAGGAACAAGTTGTAACAAGTTCACTCACTTCCTTCTCTCCTTTGAGTTTTTGGATTTCATCCTCTTCTTGCGACATAAGTTTTGGCACACAGGGAGGAAGCAGTGACGAATGCATAGTGGTTGGGATGTCCTCTCCCAAAGATAATACTACTATTTGTGGTTAACCTTGTTGTGGTGAGGTAAAGAGCGCATAAGGTCCCACAACACTCCCCTTAGACTCCTCTTTTCTTCTTCTTTAGACTTCATGTCTTCATCCTGGGTTCTTAGTGGTGAAAAGTACAGTCATGATTAGGAATCCTGGCAGTAAAAGAAGTACTTGCCACCCGAGATGGATCCTCATGGATATGCAAAGACATTACTACACCTCTGGCAATGCTTAAAGGATAGATAGGTCCATCCCATATCAATGTCTCCAATGATCTACCTTAAGATGTCGAGTGGGTTTGGGTTTGTCCCTCCACACTAGTCTTGTGTATCTGAGAACTCAAGAAGATATGTATCCTTCCACTGAACCTAGTTGTGTTATTCACAGATTGTGGGTATGAGAATCAAGCTCCCCACAATGTGAACACAGATGCGCTAGTAGCGGGTTTTGTTAGGATGCTCAAAGGCATCATGGAATCAGACATATATCAATGAGGAATGGTCACCTCTATTGGTTATCTCTCCCGCTCAGTACTCACCAAAATCTCTTCCTATGACTTGGTGTTGTTACTCAACATTGTTGTTGCATTGTGGGTGGAGAGGGCCGAGAGTGAGAGGGATGGATCTCTCCCTTTGGTCAACTACACACTATGATGCTTGGGTCGTTGGGTTTCTCCTAGAGTCATAATGGATCCAAATACCTCTCTCTAAACACTTCGAACCACTTCTTAGGTTCTCCTCACTAACTGCTCCTTTTAAAATGAAGTAAGGTGACGATCTCTGAATCATCAGATGTATTCGATGGCCATTAGTGTGACACACCATCCAGCCAGGTCATGACTAACAGATCCATGCCCCTCTGTTGATTGGGTTGTCTTCATGACATTATATGTAAATTGAACTTAGTTTTAACTCATTAAAATCAATACAATCTTCCAATCATAATAACTTCCAACAGGGAGCCCAAATCATTAACAATTTTTAAACATAGATCCCTGCTGATATAATATCTCATCTAGAAATGTTTGAGACAAAAATTCGATTACATGATCACATTATACATTCCTCAAATAACCTTATAAATAAGTGTGTAACCCGAGATCAAAGTCTATAAAACATTCGACCTTGATCCAACAAGTCCAAGAATACCTTTCATGATCCTAACACACATTTGATTACATTAGTTTACCACATGATACCTCAAGTTTCATCATTAGTTCATATAACTCAACGTACTTCTTCAAGTACTATATCAGATATCACACTCCTTAAATCAAGGTCATCACATAGAGCCCCTCCTAAAATTGGGACCTACACTTAGGTGAGGGTTTAAATTTAGATGTCACACGTGTGGTCTAGGCGTTGAAAATCTGAGAACATCATAGTTACATAAAAAATACATCTATATGTGCTCTTTTGATAGTCAACACATGAACAAATGGACTCATATCACAATACCTCTCAATAGTCACTTGCCTACCTAACACCCTACAACATGTTGGAGTCATCACATAGATTTGTAAGAACCAGTAGTACAAATACATTAAAGAACATACAATGATCTCAGTCAAAAAAAATCCATCAGCTAGATCCATAAAGATGGTTTTAGTAACAACCTTCCTCAACATCACCCTAGATAATACACCATCACCTAAATCACTCTTCTTCGATCATGAAGGTATCTCCACTTTCACATGGATCCCATTAGGATTGATATGAAGGCATGTAATAGAACATTTTGCATTCAGTTCGTGGAGGATGAGAAAACAAATGAAAATCCTTCAAACGATGGGTGGAGTTGATTGAGAAAATGAGATTGAACTAGGAATAAATCATTCACTTGATACCAGTTTATCTCAACACCATCAAGATTCAGATACTAGATAACCATCTGGAAATGTTGACACATTTGATACCATATTAATATGAGTTGGGTGAATCATACCTCTTCAACTAGGACTCATCATAAGGCCATCTATTCATGAGAGACATTCACCAAGATCCCCCGGGCATGGAGGCTAATACTCTCTATGTAGATTCATCAACAACTAAAGAATTCAAATAATCATTGCAAGTTACAACTTTTTTTTATCCATAAGATGCAACTTCATCACACCAAGGTCATAAAATCAACATCAACATTGAAGAGGTTCAGCGGTCTCTATTCAAATGTGTAACATCAGATCCAATCACCATTAATCGTGCTTTTTTATTACACTCTAAAAATTATCGACTTTAGGGAACAAGGGTCTATCCTATACCTGACCTACTACAGACTAACACCCACTACGTACTAGTAATCTTCTACATCTTACAAAGCATCCTCATTCCACAAGATTCCCTCTTTTGTACACCTCTCAAGTACATTGCACATTTCTCGCGCTTGCAAATTGATTCACCTCTTCCAGTGACACCACCACTGAATGGGTCTTGGTCAATAGAAGTCACAAACCAACTCATATGCCTATCAAATTCAAGAAGTTCTATAGGTTTGGACATGTAAAACATCATTGCACCTTTCCTGCTTTGTGCTTTTCATGCAAGGGATATGGCCATTAGTCCTACTCTTGTCCCAAGACAATCAACATGTTTGTGTCCATAGACAATACATCTTGATGCATTATTTAAATGGTCACATCATTACATGTTCTAGTAAACTGTCTTCCCACCCATGTGGTGACGTTCAAGATTCCTTGCTTTCCAAAAACCCATTCCATGCTCTCCACTACTAGACCAATTGAGCGTCAAACCATTTTGTCTCCCCTATCCTCTATTGTGGTAAGCTTCCCCCCTCTGTGTAATCACTAAGCCATCACTTCAATCTCCACCATACCACCATATGATTTATACCAACCTACTTCCACTATTTTTTGTATATCTTCTATCTCTCTTCCATTGCCTTCCATTGATTCGCCCTTACCATTTGTGACATACCCCTGCACCAACATGAAAAGCTCCACCCTTAAATATCTGACAAACTTCACCATTAATATCCCTACTAACTATATGCAACTTTTTAAGGACTTTACTAGACATAGTGTCCTTGTTACCTTACAAGATAACATTGATAACCACATTGTCAACATTATTGATGTTACTCGTGCTATCACACACGTCATTCAAGGACATACTTTCCTTAAACATAAGACCTTTCACCCTCTCATATAATTTTTTATGTCACCAAAGGGGCCAAACTTGATCATATCTTTGGGCAAAACATGATTGTCCCATATGGTGAAAGCTATGTCCAAGCATTGCTCAATAAATGGTCAAAATGTCCACATTGCTTCACATACGGGCTCGGGCGGATTAGGATGGGTTACCATCTCAAATCTGCCTCTACATTTATGGGAGATTTATATCTTTAGAGAAATAGCACATTCCATTGTATCCACTCTACAAGTTGTTAGACCAGTAACCCTTCAACATATGAACTACTTTAAAGTAGTTTGCATTTTCTCTAGGAATCAAGAGATGGATCTTCCAATCACCCTTGGGATCAGATTCTATGAAATTGAATACATTGTTAAAATGATAGATGATAGCCCCTCAAACATTCCCACTACCTTTTCTGACCTATCAGGTCATCCCGCCTCTTAATTTTTCCCTACTAACATCAAAAAATAATCTACATCTGGCATCCCAAAGTGTCACCATGATAGGAAGATAGTTTGGGAAGCAAAGACCACCAATCCAACAACCATCTACCATCTCTACCAAATGGCCCAAAAACCATCAAACGACCTCGTCATCCTTCTCCCAACTACAAATCCTCACATCTAAATATGGCCAAAGTATGAAACCCCTTTCCTTACAATAAAACAACCACTTACCATTCTTCACCAACTCTAAACAAAGGACAGGCAAAAATCTTAAGTCATTGAAGAATTGAAATCTTCACACAATCCTATCCATAAGGGATTCACCACAAATGTTCCTAATGCGGTCCAATAATTTTGATCACTCATCACCACCCAGAGGCATACAAGTACAAGAACGTTTCGGTGTTGAATGACACAAGTATGGTTCCTTCACCCACCTTCTTCCACTAGAACACTTTTCATGTTTTGTTTGGTCATACATCAAACATTATTGATCAACACTCTCCAAAAGTACATGAACATTTTATGAATAGTATAAGAGATTTTGCATCATGGCATGAGATCCAGTTATTCACAATATTCACATCCAAACTTAGCATTCAATTCGATTCCATGTTAAACGCAAATATTGCATTATTTGAACTTGAACTCTATATGGTGTAGAACAACAAAAAACTTATCAATATAGTCATTTAATAGTTAGAAGAGCTAACTTATAATAGACACCTTCCATACAAGTGTCTTCTATCCACTTTAGATGATCATTGTATCCATGGGGCCTCCAGTGCCAATAGAATAAGATTCATATAAACCCATAAATTCGACAACATCACCCTTTAGGGGACAAAAATCACAATTTCTCCTTTCTAACTAAATAAGCACATAAATGAATGGATTATATACCACTCTATTTCTTCAAAGGTGGTATAATTGTTGGTTTTAACAACAAAGAATTTCATCTCCTTCACCATGGTTTACAAGATCAAAATATCATGTACACTTTCAAAAATATTAATGACCACCACACCTAGTTTTTAACAGACGTCTATGGTGACCCTAATTGTGCAAAACAACACTTTCTAGATAAAAATCACAAAATAGCATGCACTTTGTCTACTCCACCTTGTTTAATTGAAGGTGATTTCAACCTCACTAGAACTACCACAAAAATATTAATACTTACATAGTACATGGATACAATCACTGAGACATGACTATTCCTTCAATCACTTTATCAACAATTTTCATCTCTTTATCTATCTTCCTCCGATACCACTTACACTTGGAACTTATGATGTTTTGGGGGGGAATCTTGATCAATTTCTTTGCTCCCAAGAATGGGAGGAATTATACCCATTGATTTATCTTCAACCTAATCAAGTCCCATCTTTGACCACTAGAATCCTCCTAAACACTCGATACAAGCCTTGGTGACATAAACGTTTCAATTTTGAGATTTTGGATCTAGGATATTTCTTCTAAAAATCTCATTCTATGAGATTGGCCCTTACCACAACAAACCTTGAACCAAAATGGAAATTCAAAAAAATGAAAATGTCAAAGATTCTCTCAAAAACTAGAACAATATTACTTTTGGTAACATTAACTAAGATCTTACACATAAAGAAATTGAACATATTCAACGATATGATGATCCAAACATAGACTAGGCTCATTTCCTCATGGTAAAAATAGGGATAGAACATTTACTTATCGGGAATGAGATCATGTGGAATCAAATATTCAAAACCAATTGGATGAAAAAAGGAGACAAAAACACCACATTCTTCCACACATGTTGTAACAAAAATAAAAGAAAAATTCCATCTATACCATCAACAACCTTGGTCATGACACCATCAACAAACACATTATCACATCATGTATCATCGAACATTTTGAGAATCTCTTGAATAATAAACACAACATATCTACACACTTCCACGTCTAATGGGACACCCTTTTCCCTATCGACATGTGATAAAGTGAATCTTCATATCTCACATCATTTATATTCAAATCCATGTATTCTTGACTATAGACTTCACTTCATCATCTTTGGATCAATTGGCAAGTTTTTGACTCTTTTTTGGACATTTGATACATATTTATACATTTTGTATATGGAAATACACATATTTTGACTTCATACACCTTTGCATCATTTTCGTAACTAACTTCACATTTTTTATATCAAACTTTTTTTGAATATTCTAGGCTATATTGTAAGCCTTGAATCCAAATTTCAACCCAAATAGAGTTTCTTATCTGCCTATAAAAAAATTCTTAAACTAACTTCTTAAATCACCTTTTTTTACTTAACGGGCTGGATTTGGCTTATTGGGAAGTGCCCCCAGCCAGTTTGGGTGAGTCATCCCCTAACATCAGCGACTGCAATGATATTCATGGCTAGGGGAGCCATATATTTTTAGGTACACGCTTCTCTCCCATCTTTGATCCGTTTTGCATGTTTAAGGGTGTGATGGAATCATCTTGAGAATTCTCACCATATTAGTGTATATTTTCTTCCCTATACTTGAGTATTTGCATAAACATGGGTGCCACCATGGAGCTTTTGACTCTAGAATATTCCCTAACCCTATGCCCTCATGTTTATATAGAACCCTCAACTAGTCCGCTTTTTCCCCATAAATCACAACCCTAGCCTTGGTTCTTGCTCTCTTGCCTTGTTTCGGTTTTGCCCAATTAGGGTCGGTGCCATTGCTACCATTACAGCAGCTCACAACCCTTGCACTCTCTCTCTCTTCCTCACATACACTCTCTCTTTCCATCTAAAAATTATTTCTATGGTCATATATTCTTCATATTATATTGAAAAGGGTCGAACCTATACACCATTTTGACTATAAGAGCAAGACAAAGATAATGGAAATAATTTCATCATCTAATTCCTAATCCTTTTCTAAATTTTTCTTACTAACGGACTTTAATGGTGACCTTCAAATCAAAGATTATAATTTTATCTAATCTTGACCATATTATTAGGAAATCTTGTGGAATTAGTATCATATTTTTTGTTAGAGTTGTAACCTCAAACATTATATATGAATTTGAAACTTGATATGGATTATGGGTTTCTTGATGTTCAAATCACCTATTTAATCATCTAGTCACATGAGTATGTTGGATATCTCATCTTCTTGGAAGTTGTGAAATCTTGCTAGTTGTTTCGGTCAAGTGGAACAAGTACCCTAGATCTTATTCGTTTAGATACTAAAATTCTCAAGCATCAAATCTTGACCATGATCCTTCAACCAAGTCTTGACCTTACTCCCTAATTGAGATTTGTGTATGAAGATATTCTTGAAAGGTATGTGTACAACATCCCCTTAACCATTATTGATGCGATATAATGTATGTGTACATATGCATGACTAGAATACTTGGCTATATTACTTGCATGTGTTATCACCTTCCCTACATACTAGTGTTTTGTATTTCTATATGTATATTGTGTGTTCTTTTATTTGATAATTGGATTTTCAATATACTCCCTTTGTTTCCTTTATATCAATCATATAAACATTTCCTCTTACCTTTGGTAGGAGTCCGTGGCAATCCTTGCCTTTCCCATAGGGTTAAGTGGTACCTTGTTAGCCTTTCCACCCACTCTCGTATGCATGATCTGATTGACTCTTCTTTAGAGTATATTACCAATTGTTGGAATATTTACTTTTTTGAGCACTTGAAAGTTATCTCTTAGTTAATATTTGTTTCTTATTAATATACCAAGTGGTTATTGCCTTTCGGATATACATATACTATTTCATGTTTTTCATAACCATACTCCATGTTTTTGCATTGACATTGAGTCATGATTTTTTATTAGGTAAATAATGAAGACCGTACTCATCTCCATTTATCCGTTCAACTCTGCTAGAAGATTTAAAGCTAGACTAATAAATTTTCAAACATGGGAGCTTAATATGTAATCTATAGTACCAATTTTTGTCGTAGTTAGTTTTTCTCTCATTTTATGTTTTTATCTTGTGTCCTAAAGCCATGTAAAAACTATTGTGGTTCATTTTCAATAGTAAGAGATGTTATTTGATTTTATACATATGATTATGTGAGATTAATTGGGTCAATCGGGTATGGGTGCTTCAATCCCCTTTAGCACTACCTTGGCAGTTGGATTGGGACTGGAGTAAAAACTATTTTATGACATTTGCTATCAGAGGGTACACACTTCCATATGCTATCATAAAATGACTTCTCCATATCTCTTGAACCAAGGAAATCCTAAAAATCCTTAATGGAGATATGGCTTGGATCGAGGTTTTGGCTAATAGTCACCATCTATTTGTCTCATAATGGTGGCTGAGGTTCTCCAATCTACCTAGACAAATTCAATCTAGAAAGGATTCTCTTGAACCCTAGAGAGTCATCTTGCTCCACATCTAATTTCCTTTAAGTATTACCACTAGCCACATATTAGAAAGTAGTAGGATGACTTCTCATATCTGATAGAGTGTATTGTTCAACTTGTACTCTCCCTGTTTTGGGTAGCATGGGTAACAACTAAAATATGAGAAGAAAAATAATTTTGATAGTGTGCCATGATTTGATCTTAAACTAAAATCCCTAGTAGATATATGAAAGTACTCTTGAATGTGATGTACTTGTGTGTTTTTTTTTGCAAATTCAATATCACAGAATCAAATATAAATGTTTTTTGTAATTGAAATGAAATTATAATATGGTGAATTGAGGTGAAATTCATGTTTTACACCTCATGGTTTATGAGGTCTCTATTGGTTGAACCTATGTTGCCCCCATTTTTAATCAAACCTCAAAAAAGATTATACAAATCTTTCTCTATTGATATGCATCATGCCCTATACCTTGATATGACTATGCCTTTAGACCTCTAGATTGATGTGAAGACTTGTTACAAGAGGTGACTTTACTATTGATTATTATGCCTCTTTATAAGATTCAATTTTTTAACAATAAGAGTCATATGAAGTCGTCACCGCATAGGGTTATGCTTAAATTCTTTAGTTCTCATTTTGACTTCTCTATTTCCAATAGACATCCCTTTCCTTGATCTATAAAAAGAAGGGAGATATATTGTGATCCGAAATTTGCAAAATCTTGAAATATGTTTGCCCTATTATGATGTCGATCTTTTATCCCATGACCCTATGAAGTATAATTTGATAATTTATACCCCCGTTTTGCTATGATCAACGTTTTATATGAGTACAAATGTTGTAGATTAGGGTGGTTGTTGATTTATAACTCCCCTAACATTGATCACATTCATGTTCATGACTGCATCTAAATTGTCATCTTGTTGATTATTTAGAATTTGTTAAGGTAGCCTCTTTCACCCAATTTGATTCCTTGACCTAAGTCTCTAATAAGTTAGGTCTATGACAATATTGATACTCAGTCTTGAATCTCAATTTAAATACAATGTAGACTATATTTTGTGGCTTAATTCCTACAAAGATGTAGTGTTAGATCATCAAACCTCGATACCATTATAATGAAATTGGTTATTGATATCACAAAATGTTTCCTGATTTTTCTTCTGTTGATGAAAATGGATGAATGATCTACCCAAAGGTCCAAATAGGAACCTAAACCCTAGCTTCAAAATGTTTGGAACTATGAACTTGATGTCCAAACTTTGAGTCTCGATATTGATGTATGAAATCTTGACTCCTGGTTATGGATCTTGATATTTTGTGACTCCTGTATTCACCCGGTGTGGATCTTGAGATCACCCTTAATATAAAGCTAGTGACTTTCATATTTTCAGAAGTCAAAATGTTTGAAAAAATGATTGCAAATTCACTCAACTTATGATTTAGGGTGTAACTCGCATGTGGACTCAGGTGGGACCCTCCATTGATTTTGAGCATGAAATCACGATATTGAAATATGATGTTTATATTGAATTTTCAAAATGTGAAATATCTATCATGGATATATAACCCCATCTAGGCCATGCAGAAGCTAGGACCCTTAAATGATGGAATTGAAAGTCATATATTACTCTTGAACAAGAGCTCTATTCATTTGATCTAAAATTTGATTACCCAAATTTTTGACCTTTGACACAAAAAGTTAGATCCTGAGATGTTGACACGATGATAACTTTGAGGATGATATTTTAAATTATAGGGTTAATTTATTAAAATGACCTAGGTCCAGTCATTCATCAACATTGAATATCCTTAATTTCTAGAAGTCGAGTCTCAAAATTGTGCTAGATTATTGTTTGGATTAACGATCACAACTAGTGTTTAAATAGAAAATGTTACCCTACTTCTAATGGTTGGACAAAAAATATGTTATATTCCAATCTTGACCCTCGAATTGCAATTTCATGTGATCATGACCCCATTTGATCCATGACATCTAATCTTAACTCTTGATCTTGATCTTTACTCGATATATAAATCACTTGAATTTGAACTCTACCATGAACTATGACCCCTAGTCAATCAATAAAAGTTTATGAGTGACTTTTTATTACAACATGATTATAATTCTAAAATTTTGGGAACAAAATTCCCTTAAAGGAGGGAGAGTTATGATAAAGTGAGTCTTAATATCTCAAATATTTTATATTTAATTGCCTTTATTCTTAACAATAGACTTCACTTTGTCATCTTTGGATCAATTGGTATGTTTGTGACTTTTTTTGAACATTTGATGCATATTTATACCTTGTGTATATGAAAATACACATAGATTTTGACTTGATACTCCTTCCCATCATTTTCATATATAACTTTATCCTTTTAATACCAAAATTATTGTGAATATTCTAAACTAATAAGCCGTGTGTTCAAATTTGAGCCCAAATGGAGCTTCCTAGATCCCTATAAAAAAACTTGAAAATGGCTTCTTAGATTTCCTTTTCTTGCTTAATAGCACATGTTTGGCTTATTGGGCCGCACCCCCATCCATATCGGGTGGGTCATCCCCTACCTTGGGTGGTTTCTACAATAGACGTGGATGGGGGGGCTATATCTTTAGGATCCTGATTCTCTCTCATCTTTGATCTATTTTGCATCTTTAAGGGTGTGTTGTAATCGTCTCCAGAAGTGCACCATATTAGTGTATATTCTTTTCCTATACTTGAGTATTTATAAAGATTCAAAGCTCCAAAATATGGGCACTACCATGGAGCTTTTGGGGCAATAGATGCCTTAACCCTAGACCCTCATGCGTATATAAGACCCACACCAAGTCCATTTCCCCCCCCACAAACACAACCCTACCCTAGTTCTTACTCTCTTGCCTTGTTGTTATTTTTCCCAATTAGGGATAGCCCCATTGCTACCATTGATGTAGGTCACGACCTTGCTATCTCTCTCATCAAGTATACTCTCTCTCTCTCTAAAAGTTCTTGCCATGATCTTAGCTTCTTCATACAATATCAAAAATGGTCAAACCTATAGTCCATTTTGACCGCAAGAGCGAGCCGAACACACTGGAAATACACTCAACTTCCAATTATTGATCCTTTCCTAAAGTTATTCACTAACAAACTTTAATGGTGACTTTCAAATCAAAGATTATAACTTTATCTAATCTTGACTATATTGGCAGGAAATCTTGTGGAATTAGTATTGGATTTTTTGTTTGAATCTTAATCTCAAACTATATAGTACAAATTTGAGACTTGATATTATGGGACTCTTGATGCTCCAATGACCTTTATCATCTATCCATATGACTATGTTGGTTATCTAATCTTGTTGACAAGCTGTGAAATATTGCTAGTTGTTTGGGTCATGTGGATAAAGTGCCCTAGATTTTATTTTTTTGGATACGAAAATTCTTGAACATCAAATCATAACTGTGATCCTTTGAACAGGTTTTGACCTTTCTTCCTGATCTCTTTCATCTTGGTGTATGTGCATTAATATATTCTTGAAATGTATGTGTACTAAATTCTCTTGACCATGATTGATGTGATGTAATGTATATGTATATATGTATGACTAGAATGCTTGCCCATATTTCTTGCATTAGCTACCACTTTTCTTACAGACTACTATTTCAAAATTCAATATTTAGATTGGTTGTTCTTTTATTTGATAACTGGATTTGTGATGTACTCCCCTTGTTTCCTTTCTATCAACCTTTTAAATCTTTCCCCTTATCGTTGTCAGGGGTCAAGTGGCAATCCTTGCCTTTGCCTTAGGGTTAGGTGGCACAATGGCCATTCCCTTAAGGTTAAGTGGCACTTTGTTAGTCTTTCCACCCACTCTCATAAATGTGAGGTGATTGACTGTTTGGTTTATATTATGAACTATTTTGGAATCTTTACTTGTTGAGAAGATGAATGTTATCTCTTTGGTAATATTTGTTTCTTAAAAATATGCCAACTGGTTATTTCCTTTCAAATATACATATATTGTTTCATGTTTTTCATAATCATACTTATTATCTTCGCATTGACATTGGGTCATGATTTTTTATTTAGGAAAATAATGAAGTCTCTACTCTTGTCCCTTTATCCATTGAACTGTTCTATAAGGTTTAAAGCTACACTAATAATGTGATAACCTTGATCTTAGGATTCTGATACGCAATATTACATATGAGGACCGTAAAATGTATGTAGATAGTTCATACCAAATTGAAAAAAAGTATCATTTGGATTCTAATTATGTTAGCCTTGAAAAGTGTAATAAAAGATGTATATGATGGTTATGATATCAAATTGAGTTCATTTATATGATGAATCTATATTTTTTTATTATTAAATGACTTGGGTACTTAAGAGGCCAAGAGGTCCATTTAGTATTCATAATATTTGAGAAGCCAAATGATGAGCCTTGAGGTATGTTATGGTCGTTACAAATGTGTACGGACATTTTGGATCAAGATTTGATAATTAGTTGAAATTAATTCAAGGTTTACACACATATTTATAAGGTCATTTGAAGAATTTGATTGCATGACCAAGTGTTGGATTTTGAGTTCTAAAATTTCATAGAAGCTACCTTATTATTTTTCAGCATATATCTGAAGTATCATGATGTATAGACATTGCTATAGATAGTGGCGAAGCCAGCCCCATTATGAAGGGGGGCACATATGAAGTAGCATCAAAAATTCATATTAAATTTATATTTCTTTATTTACATCATAAGTAAATAGTTTCACAATTATTGCAATGATACAAAGAGAGCATCGACTTATCCCAAATACTTATTATTACTCATTTATCTTGATTTGGATAGAAAAATTGATGGATCTTACATCGACAAAGAAAATTGAGGATATAGATCCCTACTTTGTGGACTACCTAATTTTTATGTACGATTAGAATAATCATATATCTATATATATTATTAACAAAGATTATGTATCTTATAATATCTTATTCACATTTAAAATACAATCTAAATCACAACCACTAATAGAAAAAATATATAACTATTCTTGTATGAGACCACCACTTTTTTAAATTAGTTCCTCATGAATGTAGGTCATCTTAACAAAACCATGTGTATTTTATGTTCAACATTATTTGTAGAATATTATTTATTTTCTAAGATCGTGCAAACAATTTCGTATGTGATGATTTTGACAAGTCTAATAATTCAAAAATAACATTAACATATAATTAAAAAAATGAATTGTAAAATTGATACCATGTAATAATTATATTATATAAGTTGAGAGATAAACAATATAATAAGTTTAATATAAACAATTTAGACATCATGCCATTAACGTATTCATTGTTTTTACCTAAAAATTGAATACATGTCATGAAAAATTTATTCGTTATTGAATTATAAATATATATAATGTTGAAAATAAATGAAACACCAAATTAATTATTTTACATTATAATAAAAATAATATATGTAATTTAGAGATACAACATTTGTATAAAATTCTATATAAAAGTATTATTGGATAGCCAATCTATTAGAAAAGATAAAATATTTGACTAAGTGAGACATTAATGTTTAACACGTGTTGTAGATTCTAGGTTATCTAATACAATAAAAAAAACCAATATTTCATTAATTATCATATCATAAAGAATAAATAATATGAAATAATTTATCACCATTTTAGTATTATTTAATGTTTTATTATTTTACGGACTTATCATTTAATAATACATGATGTGTCATTATTTTACCAAATATATTTGATGTTTTAAAAATATAAAAGCATGTGTTTTCAAAACATTATTAACAATATATTGTAAAACCATAAACCAAAATAAATTATAAATATTGAGTATTTTTTGTCTATTTTAGCATTTATTATACCCGAACTAGAGAAAAATCATCCTAAATCCTCAACACAAGCAAACTATACACAAATATAACTAAGTACTAACTATACTTGTTATATATTTAATTATTTATACATGATATAAGAATTTTGACATTCTAATAAAGTATACCACTAACTATCCATGTTGGGTTGTTTATTTAGTCAATATACATGGTTATATTTATACCTAGTTAATTGACATAAATGTATGTATTTGTTATATATTGTCAATATATTTATTAGAATTAATATAATTTCATAAATATCAAAATTTATTTACAAAAGTAAGAAAACATCATTATATTTATGAAACTTGTCTTATATTCATGTGTTTATTTTTATATTTTGTTACTTATATCACATTTGTAATGACATTAATTTTTGTTAAAAGTCTATAAATTATGACATCATATATATAAATGTGTATTATATATAATACATAAAAATAAATATTAATTATGATACCATGTAAAATATATATTATATATATTTTTTTAAAATTCAAAAATAGAGGAGGGCACGTGCCGCTGCTTGACCCCCCTGAATCTGCCACTGGCTATAGAGGAATATAATTGTTTGAAGTTGAAGACATCCATGATATAAATATTGTCAGACTTTAGTCTTTAACCATTTCGTATTTAGATTGTGGGGTGTCATGTTGGCTTATTTTCCTTTTGCTTGAGCGCAACCCAAAGCCTGACAACATGGCCCGATCTTGGACTGTCCCCTATACTGATCTCAGAAGGGAGACTTCGTCTCCTACCTATTTCTGTAGAGAAGGTTGTTACGACCCCACCTCCCGATAACCCCCAATTAAGGGAGACCAAAAGGTTGAACCGCACCCATTAATCCCGGATCAAAGGTTCGACATATAACCATAAACAATTATTAAATTCTAACAGACTATACTGAAAATGGTAATAAAATTTTTCTTTACATACCTTTTGAAAACTTGGATCTCTAAACTTCTATCCACACCGATACTAATCTATCTAATCCTCCTTTGTACTTTAATTCTCTGTTAGTATCACATGTTCCACTTTACTTTTTGTTCTTTTCATTATACCTAAAATGCCGACAAACAAAACATTGGTCAGCCGAAGCTGGTATGTGGGGGAAACACATAATCATGCAACTATGATAACCATGTAATCATTTAATTAATTATTTAACAACCAAGATTACATTTTAAGCCAAACTACTCAATCCATACCTATCCACAACTCTGTGTTGTCCCTGTAAGGACTTATATAGTACCTCTATAAAGGTGACTTGATGGACCTACCCTCTAGGCAGCCAAAGTCTTTCATGACCTGATGGACCTACCCTCTAGGTAGCCATGTGCTAGGTCAGCCATTACGACACAGAGGGGATTAATGATTGAGCTAGAAGGCATATACATTATATGATAGTCATAGTCACTTTATAATTGCAAGAAATAAATAAACATTCAATAGTTTAGTTGCATTCAATGCGATTAAACATTCGGGAATCCATCGGAAAACCTTAAGCGGTTATTCATATTCGTAACCACATACCTGATCCATAGTAACTTGATGTCCATGCATTAACATTCAACACAATTAACAAGCAATCAACAATATCCGAATTTCTGTGATCGTTTGATCGGTGCGCCCATGGTCCGTATCTCGATCTAACGCTCCACGTCGCTGGTCTCCACTAACTTGGTGGCGTGCGAGGTCTTTAACTGTTGTTCGTCAGATGCTGCTGAGTCCATGATGGACTTTGATCCGACGCTCCTCGCCAACCTGCTCCACTCAACAATCCAACTAAACGCGTTGTGGCTGTGATCGTTGGATTCCCTTACGGGTTCATCATGGATCCCGATCCTAGGGTTCTCGCTCGTCATCCTCCTTTCTGATCCCAACTTAACCTCACGACGGTGCCGCTACAGGTCCTCGCCGGAGCTGGTTCGAAATAGTGAAAAGGATGACGCGCCTCATGGAGTGGCCGCTCGAGACCGCTAGGTCGTGGGAACCTGTACGAGAGTCCTTATATAGGACTAGGGGGCTACCCTAGGGTTTTCTCAACCCCGCCGACAACTGCTATCTAGCTCGATTGGGCATTTCGCGAAGGTAGGATAAAACCCCAACAAACTAGGGTTAGAACACATCCCCTTGCTCTCCCGGACTCAGAGAGAGTCTTTCCAAAGATGCACATGCATCAGAGACCACGCAATCAAGGGAAAAAAAATCCCTCTCATGCGGCTACAGTCCCTGTCCCTTTGGGACTTGGACGATGAGACGTGCCCCTTGGATTAAGATCCAAGGGCCCTCATCACACGCGCAAGAACAAAGGGAAACTAATTCCCAAATAAAATTGAATTTTATTCCTATTCTAATGGGATTTTGGAAAAATCATATCTCTCAATTGGTTACTCTTTTCTTTCCCAAATTTTGAGGGAATCACGATTATATTCTTATCTTTCATCCTGCAAAAGTTGGTGTCATTAACATAAGGTTTCAATTCCTTTTCTTAATATGCAAGTTATCATCATATTTATCATATTTCCTATCTCTTCTTTATTTCTTTTATCATTATTTCTAGATTCTGAGTTCCTTGAACCCCAAGGAATCTATTATCTCGAAATCCTATTTATTGGATATATATTATCCTTCTAGATGCATCTAAATGCATTATTCTTCATCATTTCTCATTATCTTGTTTATTTCTCATTAAAATAGTTCTTTTTGAGGATTTCTTCTTTATTTCACTTTTATTTTCCTCATTGATATTCCTTTTATCATTAGGAGTCCTTGGAATACGAAATTCCATCAAAAATAATTCCATTATACATCTTTTCACATAATTTCCACATTTCATCAATGTTTTCAATGTCTTTCTTCATAAAGCATTACTTATTTAATCTTTTCTTTTCTTATTGCTTTCTTTTTACAACCTTGGACTCCTTGGTACCCAAGGAACCCAAGAGGCACGAAATCCTCTTTGGATTTGTCTTCTAGAGGTTTCCACATTATTCTTTCCTCAAATATTCAATTATTCATTACTAATTGAATTTTCTTTGTTATTTGGGCCCAATAGCCAATAAGGCCCACAAAGCAACCTATCAAGGCTATTGTGAAGGGAATCCATTCATTCAAAACAAATCACATCATTATTTTTTCAATTATCCTTAATATGAGAAATCACATTTCTCACTAATTGTACCCAAAAATTGGGGTTATAACATCCTTCCCCTCTTATAGGAATGTTGTCCTCAAAATTCAAACAAGCAAACAAACAATTCAGGATAAGACTTTTCCATGTCCATCATTGGCCCCTATGTGGCTTTGCCGTACTCATAGCATTTTCAAAGAACATTTATCATCACATATTCTTTTCTCTGAGTTCTTTCATCCTGGCGTCTATAAACAACACAGGTGACTCAAGCCATTTCAGCCTCCCTTGGGGCTCACTAGGTTCATTTCTCAGCACATGGTTGGGGTACCTCACATAGTGCTCTAAATTGGACACATGGAAAACATCTCCCATTACTCTATCCTGAGGGGTAAAGTCAAAACCTAACCATCTCCACCCATCCATCTCTAATGGACACATGTATCGGGGACTCAGCTTTCTCAGCTGCAGCTCAGAGGGGTCGGATTCTCACATATTCTTCCACAGTAACTTGTAAGTCAGTCTACTTTGCATCTGTTCACAACTCTCATCGTCTCTAGGCTCCTTTTAGCCCTTGCACAATCAAAGTGACTTCATCTACACGCACTGTGGTCCCTTTTCTAACCATCATGTGGTCCTTTTCTAACCATCATGTGGTCCTTTCACCAACATCACCTTACTGAAGTGGTGACCGACACCACCTCCCTTACAGAGCTTCTTAGAATCCCGATACAGGCTATGGTGGTCATCATCACATCTTTCCAAGGATAAGAACTTCCTCTAGCTATCACCCTGAATGAGCACATATGCTCTCATCAGACCCTTTAGTCTGGATCATACTAACCATAGTTAGGGGTGATAAACTATACTAACGTTGAGTTCTTCATGTACCTACTTCCACTTTATGGAAGTGAACCCTTAGATCAAACTCAAGAACCTTTGAACTCGCTTCATGGTGTAGTTGAACCATCTCTCTCATGGGTAGTTCAACTAGATCTGTCCCTTGACAGAACTCTTTCTTTCTTATGTCATCTAGGTAAGGCGATCTACCATAACCCATATTGTATCTCGACTTTCTTTGGCCCAGGGAAGACCTATCACAACATCCATAGTGTTGAGCTCTCATTCCTTCTCAGGGATTCTTTTGTCCTCCATATCGATACATTGGGTTACTGGGGTTCATCCTTTACCTCCTGGCTTGCATGGCCATAAACCACATGCAACCTCATCTTAAGCATCTAACGTGCTATTTCCATTCTCCATGGTGTATCATGATTTCCTGTATGTCATGATTCTTTCAAGATCGATTCCTTCGAAACCCTAAACCACTCTTGTCAGGGTTTCATCACCTTCTTTTCCAAAGAAGTGCACTTGAGGTTCTACCACCATTCTTTCATTGCAACAAGGACTAGACTGGCTAAACAAACAACCCTTAACTTTTCAACGCATCTTGTTACATCTGAGTGTTATCCAAACACCTCTCCTTTTAAAACTTAGGGTTAGCCAAACAACCTCTTCTAGCTTCAAGTCAAACAAGTCTTAACCAAAGCATACATTACCACCTCTCATCCTTAGGTATTAGGTAACATTGAAGACATACAATTCCATGTATTTCACTTATTATATTACCTCAAACTCCATGTCTATCTCTATTAAGAACACTCTCTGATTTCATCATCATGGTGACCAAACTCAACCTGGTATAACTTGTAAGTTCTACATAGCTCATCATAGAAACTTCCTCATAAGAGGACTACCTCATTCCTCTTAGTGTTTGCAAGCCATCCATCATTCATTCACTTTACCATGGTAAGATATCTTCTCTATCCCCATTTCTCGTGGCAACGCTCCAACCTACATCATCTCTTATCCTTGGTGTATGACATGCATAATGTCCTATCTCTCACCCCCATAACAAGAGGAAATAAGCATTTGGCTGCAGTCTAAATACAGAGTTCTTCCTGTTCCAAGAGTAGAGATGGTACATCCCACCTTGCCAATACACCTTTAAATCTAAGTTGCAACGTGCCACATATGTCTCTTCATCACAACCATCATGATATAAAACTAGTCTTGAACCTACTGAGGTTTATATCCTTGGCCATCTCCTCTAGGTCTATAGGGTACCGACTCTTTTGGGGTCATCCCTCTTCCCTCATGCATCAAGAGAGTGCCCTACTCATCTGCCCTTTGGGTCCCATGAGTTCATGAAGGTGATCAATCTCCTAACCCATGACCCTCAGACAATGATAGTTGTTACCTCCCGACCCTATGGTCATATGCAACTGGGGAATTAGGCAACCCCTACTTTCATCGGTCTTATCCCTACCTGACCCTAGGATAGACTTAGGATTCTCCATTATAGTACATGTTCACTTAGAACCTTACCCAAGTCTTCATCATCTCTCTTTCTACATTCATGGGTTGGCTCTCCTCCATTCATAGGCATCATGGCAACCTGCCTACCTTGATCAAGCCCCATACTGGTTACCCCATGGTAACAGATTCACATGCAATAGAGATGGATATCTATGGGTCTATAGATTCATTCTCATACCATGTACCTTTCACTTAGCTTCTCAAGATCCTATGAGACCTCTTTAGGTTACCTTAAACCAACCCAAAAGATACACACCCTACCAAAGGGGTCCCTCTCCCAGGATGGGAGGAAAACTATCTCTAAGGTCACAAAAGCTATTAGGTCTAGGGTTTACATCCACGCGAGCCTACTTATCCCTAGCAAGCTATTAAGGCATAAGAAGATCACCTACTAAACCATGCTAGGTCATACTTGTCCTCTTTCCTCAATGCTGGATCGAGATCATACCTTCCTTTATCATCAACCTAGCTATGAGGGGTTCATCAAACACACCTTAAACTTAAGGGGCTTCTCTTTCCCTCTATACATGAGGATTACCATGCTCGCTTCTATAGGAACTCAACTTCCCATCATGAGACTTAGGTACACCACTTCCCCTCTTAGGCCTAGGAACCCTAGGTTCATTGCATGCTCTGTCTACAAACCAAACATGGAAAAAGGCATGACACACACTCCTTGTCATCTTTCAACTCAAGCAACACTTAGTGTTGGGTCCTTCTTAAGGACAACCAACAAGGTACAGAGCCTCATAACCTGCTACTAAACCTTTCTTCTTCCTAACTCAGAAGGTGAACATCTCTACCATAGTCACGTAGGTACCAGAAGCTTCATCTTTTCTCAAGGGTTTGGTCCCTCTAAAGACAACCAAGGTATCAAAAACTTTCAGGGATCGATCATGAGGCAACCAATATCCTCCATTGTTCAGGGTTTTAGGCTTCCAACCTTCTTGATGGGTTTCCTGCTCTCTCTAGAGCTAACCCTACATCCAACCTCACCATTAGAGGTCCTCTCCTCATGAAGGATCAACCTCCAAAGCATTCTCTACATGGGTGAAGCCTAGGTTCGCACTTATGGTTGCTCAAGATCATCCACAACCCTTTATGCTCCATCATAATTCCTTACCCAGGGTTTCATCCTACCGTCAGCACTACGACGTGCCCTAGGTTCCAGCTATGCCCTACTGGTACAAGCCCATAGGGTTTCTATGGTCCTTCACGAATATCATCAACTAAAGAGCTATCATGTACCCTAACATGCACGACCCTTCCCAGGGTTGGGGTTGCCAAAGGTGCTAGGTCACCCATGGATCCTATGGCATCCCAAAGGCATGTCCTTTCAAACACCTGGTCCAACTTATCTCTTTCTAACCTTCACTTAGGGTTAGGGTTAGCATCATCCTTAGAGGATGTGCCAGGTCTCTACTTGCAATGGAGATCTCTATCTCCAAGACTTACTTATCCTCCTGACAAGAAGGTCTAGCCTCAGGTCTCTTCTGAGGACATGACATCTTATGTCATACGGCCTAAGCATGTATCTATTATTTATTTTGCGCTTAATCTATTAAGCTTATGTCCATGACATCTTATTTACACGCCTTTCATTAATTTAGTGGAGGATTCCTTAAACCTTATTAACCTTACCCATACCTCAAGAGGGTGAGGAGAAGAAAGAAAACCCTAATCCTTTAGGTCCTTATCAGAATTTTTGTGATGAGAAGGGATGAATAAGATGAGAAGTCCTAAAGGTATCTTATTTCGATTCATACCCTAAGACTTTGGCTAGGCGGTCACACGGGTCCGGGAGTCCTCGTATTCCAACTAGCGGTGCGCAGGAAAATCTTGCCAGCCCCCAGTCGTGATCCCTTTCTAGACACCTCTGTCTTTCGGATACTCCTCTTATAACTCCCTTGGGTTCTATAGAGTTTGTAAAATTTAACAATTATTAATGGTTAACTGAGGAACCTGAGCTCTGATACCAAATGTTACGACCCCACCTCCCGATAACCCCCAATTAAGGGAGACCAAGAGGTTGAGCCGCACCCATTAATCCCGGATCAAAGGTTCGACATATAACCATAAACAATTATTAAATTCTAACAGACTCAACTGAAAATGGTAATAAAATTTTTCTTTACATACCTTTTGAAAACTTGGATCTCTAAACTTCTATCAACACCGATACTAATCTATCTAATCCTCCTTTGTACTTTAATTCTTTGTTAGTATCACATGTTCCACTTTATTGTTTGTTCTTTTCATTGTACCTAAAACGCCGACAAACAAAACGTCGGTCAGCCGAAGCTGGTATGTGGGGGAAACAGATAATCATGCAACTATGATAACCATGTAATCATTCAATTAATTATTTAACAACCAAGATTACGTTTTAAGCCAAACTGCTCAATCCATACCTATCCACAACTCTGTGTTGTCCCTGTAAGGACTTATATGGTACCTCTATAAAGGTGACTTGATGGACCTACCCTTTAGGCAGCCAAAGTCTTTCATGACCTGATGGACCTACCCTCTAGGTAGCCATGTGCTAGGTCAGCCATTACGACACAGAGGGGATTAATGATTGAGCTAGAAGGCATATACATTATATGATAGTCATAGTCACTTTATAATTGCAAGAAATAAATAAACATTCAACAGTTTAGTTGCATTCAATGCGATTAAACATCTGGGAATCCATCGGAAAACCTTAAGCAGTTATTCATAATCGTAACCACATACCTGATCCATAGTAACTTGATGTCCATGCATTAACATTCAACACAATTAACAAACAATCAACAATATCTGAATTTCTGTGATCGTTTGATCGGTGCGCCCATGGTCCGTATCTCGATCTAACGCTCCACGTCACTGGTCTCCACTAACTTGGTGGCACACGAGGTCTTTAGCTGTTGTTCGTCGGATGTTGCTGAGTCCATGATGGACTTTGATCCGACGCTCCTCGCCAACCTGCTCCACTCAACAATCCAACTAAACGCGTTGTGGCTGTGATCGTTGGATTCCCTTACGGGTTCATCGTGGATCCCGATCCTAGGGTTCTCGCTCGTTGTCCTCCTTTCTGATCCCAACTTAACCTCGCGGCGGTGCCGCTACAGGTCCTCGCCGGAGCTGGTTCAAAATAGTGAAAAGGATGACGCGAGCCCTCTTGGAGTGGCCGCTCGAGACCGCTAGGTCGTGGGAACTTGTACGAGGGTCCTTATATAGGACTAGGGGGCTACCCTAGGGTTTTCTCAACCCCGCCGACAACTGCTATCTAGCCCAATTGGGCGTTTCGCGAAGGTAGGATAAAACCCCAACAAACTAGGGTTAGAACACATCCCCTTGCTCTCCCGGACTCAGAGAGAGTCTTTCCAAAGATGCACATGCATCAGAGACCACGCAATCAAGGGAACAAAAATCCCTCTCATGCGGCTACAGTCCCTGTCCCTTTGGGACTTGGACGATGAGATGTGCCCCTTGGATTAAGATCCAAGGGCCCTCATCACATGCGCAAGAACAAAGGGAAACTAATTCCCAAATAAAATTGAATTTTATTCCTGTTCCATTGGGATTTTGGAAAAATCATCTCTCTCAATTGGTTACTCTTTTCTTTCCCAAATTTTGAGGGAATCTCGATTACATTCTCATCTTTCATCCTGAAAAATTTGGTGTCATTAACATAAGGATTCAATTCCTTTTCTTAATATGCAAGTTATCATCATATTAATCATATTTCCTATCTCTTCTTTATTTCTTTTATCATTATTTCTTGATTCTGAGTTCCTTGAACCCCAAGGAATCTATTATCTCGAAATCCTATTTATTGGATATATATTATCCTTCTAGATGCATCTAAATGTATTATTCTTCATCATTTCTCATTATCTTGTTTATTTCTCATTAAAATAGTTCTTTTTGAGGATTTCTTCTTTATTTCACTTTTATTTTCCTCATTGATATTCCTTTTATCATTAGGAGTCCTTGGAATACGAAATTCCATCAAAAATAATTCCATTATACATCTTTTCACATAATTTCCACATTTCATCAATGTTTTCAATTTCTTTCTGCATAAAGCATTACTTATTTAATCTTTTCTTTTCTTATTGCTTTCTTTTTACAACCTTGGACTCCTTGGTACCCAAGGAACCCAAGAGGCACGAAATCCTCTTTGAATTTGTCTTCTAGAGGTTTCCACATTATTCTTTCCTCAAATATTCAATTATTCATTACTAATTGAATTTTCTTTGTTATTTGGGCCCAATAGCCAATAAGGCCCACAAAGCAACCTATCAAGGCTATCGTGAAAGGAATCCATTTATTCAAAACAAATTACATCATTATTTGTTCAATTATCCTTAATACGAGAAATCACATTTTCTCACTAATTGTACTCAAAAATTGGGGTTATAACAAAGGCAGTCTCAATCGCCAAGATATTTAAGGCTGCAAGCTGTTCCATAGCAGTATAGCACTCCTCAGATCCAAAAGTTAAGGGGCATTTAATTGACTCATGTCTTGCGAGAATGGAGGTTAACCGAGTGTTAATAGTTTCGACCTCTTCATCCTTTCTATGTTGCTTCTAACAGCAGGTGACCTCTGGAGATAGAGGGGTTCTAAGAGGAGTATGCTACCATCGTGGCCATTCGATGGCAGCAGGGAACCTACTTATATTATGTCTCCTTCAACGAGAACGGGAGAGTGAGTGAAGAGAAGGAAGGCATGGAAGAGCTTCGGAGATGACTTCAAGTATATTACGAAGCTTCTTGTATTAGGGTGAGTCTTTTTCAGGCGATCGAAGATGATTGGGAACACTGCACTGGTTTCGCAGTTGTCCTCCTGCACCTTGCCGCATATGCAGGTAAGTCGAGGGAAAGGATTTCATACCCTTCCTCCATGTTCCTCTTCAGAATTCACGGAGAACAAGTTTCGTGCAGCACGAAACCTGCTGAAGGGATCACACTTCAGAAAACGCTATTAGAGAGGAAGACCGAGCAATCTAGCCTGCCACCCCATGAAGGTGATTGTCCTCTGGAGACCTCGCCCACTGATCTGGAGTTGGAGGTGAGCGAGGCTTTAGAAGTATTTTGATAGGATGCTATGTGCCCTTTTACCGCCGTCGCAGCGGAACTGACAGCAGACTAGAGGTGGTGAAATCCTAGATATGCCGTCGATTACTAGAGTAGCCGCATGAGAGGTACGGGTGACATCAAGGCTCTTGGAGTACCAGTTCATGAGGAGTATGGGCTCTGCACCACTATTTTCCTCACCGAGAATCCTTCCACGATCGTGGTGGCGCTATGGAACAACAGGGTCGATGCACGATCGCGTTGAGAGCGGAATCGCACGCGAGGGAAAGAGGGAACTGGTCGTGTCTAGTTCTGGACCGATCGGCTCGCCCATCCTGCCAAGGCCGATTCATCCAGAGCACAGGGTTCAGCATCCAGACCAAAGAGGGAGTGGGCCGTGCAAATGACACCAGTTAGGAGCCACGTGGTGGATGCTGGTCGGTTCAAGAAGGTAAATACAAGCTAAAATCCAGAAAATACTCAATTCTTCATTAATTCATAGAAATTAGACCCATTGGCCAAATAATGCCCAAACTGGACTCAGAAAAATGCATCCTTTATTATAAGCTAACTAGATCAGATCTTTGAAGTAGTAATATTCATAGTTTTTAATTTACTAGATGATGCTTCTTTTAGTGTTCATTAAATATGATAAATGGTATCCAGTCAAAATAAATTCTCATAAAATTCTTTTAGAAGCCTAATGATGATTGAACCCGATTTATGGACTCTGATTGATTATTATCACAAAGTACTAGGTCATTTTCTATTAAAGACCAATTAGATGCTTTAAACTACATATTAGTTCTAGAAAATAGACCAAGCATCATAAAATTATAAAAATTGAACCAGATCCTAATTATGGACTCTTGATCAGTAGAAAAATATCAAAGACAAGTTAAGGTCAGTTTGAACCTAAGTTTGTCTTAAACCCTAATATAGACCCAAAATACCATTAGTTATGGAGAAACTTGTATTAACGATGATTAAATTCTATTGATCAGGTGATGATTAGAGGTGGTATATGATCAAGGATAACTTAAGTATATCTGAACTCATGTATGTAGGCTTTATCTAAGTATATGACTAGTTTTCTTAGGTGAAATTGCTATGATGTATTGATTGTTCTTATTTGAGAACATTGATTGGATGTACTATGATTATAGTATATTCTTGTGTCACTAAGAACAACAAAGAATATAGATGGTATGTATCTACTAAGTGTTTCCATTCTCTCTCTCATTCTCTCTCTCTCCTTCTAAATAGAAGGTTGGCATATCCCCATAGCCTAAGGGGCGGGGATCCCCATAGCTCGAGGGGCGAGAAAAATGAAGTGGGATGCCACTTAGTAGTACAAACACATCAAAAGACATATAAAAATATGTGTTCACCTAATTATCACAAATTTTCAAATATGTAAGCACCATATATATGTATCTTTCACCTATGTACACAAAACATTGTGGTGATTTGGTGTTTCACGTATTTTCTAGGTTCAAAGTTAGCATGGGTGAAAGGACAAGATGTGATAAAGTTGTATAGGTTGTACCTATTGAAGATCCTAGCATATATGTTCAAACTTATGTAAAATCTCCTTTCAATATGTAATTGTAATTTGTGTTGTATTAATTCATTTTGTTACATATACATGTTGAATGTTGAGATTGTTTATGGTGTATGCTTTTAATTGAATGTTCATATGTGTGTAAGTATGATTCCACATCTCTCTCTAATATGATTGGTTAACGTTTTCAGATTTGGCCTTATTGTCCCCACTGGGTTTACGGAAGGCAGAATCTAGGGACGTTACAAATAAATCTGCAAATATGGGAGCTTAATATGTAAATGGGTTGTAGCAACTTTTATTGTAGTTAGCTTTTCTCTCCTTTTAAGTTTCATCTTGTTTCCTACATGCCATGTAAAAACTATTATGTTCAATAACTAGAGATGTTACTTTATTTTATGCATATGATTATGTGAGATTAATCAGGCCAATCAGGGATAGGAGCTTCAATCCCCTTGACAATTGTTATTACAGTGGGATTGGGATTGCTGTGAAAATGGTTCCATGACACCACATCTCTAATCTGGACAAACTTAATAATATTTTCTTGGATTCCAAAATTTAAACTAGTTTTTGACCACTTGGGAGAAGACAAATCCCCTGCTCCGAATGGCCTCTATCTAGCTTCTATCAGTATATGTGCAAACATTTACGTACTAATTTTTACAACCTCTTCAAATACATTTCACCAACATAGTGATATCTCTCCCCAAATTGAAGTCCTAATCCAAACTCATATATCACTAATCAAGAAAGTCTATCTCCCCAACAATTTTCATGAATTGAGACATTTCATCCTCATCCATGCATTCTATAAAATCATTGTGAAAACCCTTAGCATCAGTATGAAACACCACTTATAAGATATCCTTAGACAACAACAATGGGCCTTCTTACATAACCGAAATATCCAAGATGCATATATTATGGTTAAGAATCCATATTCACTTTACATTCCATAAACTCAAGCTATCTCATCAACTACATGATGGGTTCGTCTTCCCAACTAGATGGATACACTGGATCACATCTTGCATCAACACCTGCCGCTTCAGACCATTATGAATGGTGCTCCTTTTGGATACTTCAATCATAAAAATAGGTTACATCAAGATGATCCCTTATCACCAGATTTGTTCATTTCGGTCACATCTATCCTTACTAGGTTGGTAAAATTACGGGTCCATAAGGAACACCTTTGATTCCAAATAACTATAAATAGAACAATTTCCAATGTATTGATGATATAATCATTTTCATTGCTCCTAAAGATACAAATCTTATCAATACTATTTGTATTCGGTATGTGTTCACATATACTTGGGGTCTCAAAATCAATCTCCAAAAAATTGTTACTATTGATACATGTTTCTGTACCAGGGACTTATAACAATTTCAATCACTCATAAAATTAAAGATTGGGACTTTCTCTTTCACCTATCTTCCCTATTTCACCATACAATTGGCCTAAAACAACATAACCTATCATTTTCCAGACTCAATAATTGTTTTAACTCAGTGAAGATAAATTTTCTTAATCTTGTAGGTAGAAACACTATGATGACCTATATTTTAAGGTTTTCCTACCTGATATAGTATTTGAAGGTCATGGTTGTTTTTAGTTTGTTAATAGAAAGTTAGGGTGACTTTTATTTAACCACAGATTATCCTGACCCACAAAAGATGATCACAAGACATTAAAGGTTTAATAATTTCTATCCAAGACCAATTATGTACATGGATATGTTAGCACGAGTAACTAGTCAATGTTGGGTACTTATAAAGTGAAGAGCCCAATTAAATTGCACATTGATTTAAACAATTTTTTTTGGACCTTGAGTCATGTTGTGATGAATTGATGTAAGTTGGATTTGTTTGACCAAGAGTTGATGATTAAAAGACTTGTATTCAAGGTTTATACAACTATTTATGAGGTTATTTGAGGCATTAATTTAGTTGAACAAATATTGGAATTTTGGTAACTTACCTTGATAAAAAGTATCTTAAATGATGATCTAACTGTGGTTACATTTTAATGGAGAAATGATTCTTCCAGAATCCAAGTTATTTAGGTTCTAAAATTTCAAATAAATGATCCATGTGTGCATTGAAGATGATAGTTACTAGGAGACAATGCATGCTATGACATTAATGTGTCACACAGTCTATTCTTTATCTAATGACCTGACGACCATCTTCTATCTCTAGTTACTCAGGGCTGAAGACTAAGTATTCCCCTCATCTACTGATGTGCTAATCATGCAAGTATGAGATGAATGACTAACACCTATGATCTTCCATCGTTGGATTAGTAACTCCCTAATCATAGAAAATAACTCAAGGAAGGGGAAATGCAACCCCACACACTCACCTTTCCATCAGTTTTTGTAGAGGTATTTGCCATCATCTTCCTCGACCTTGTTGTAGATGGATGTCAAGTTGGGGGGAGAGACCTTAGTTTCTTCTATCGTGTAAGAGTGCTTCAAGAAACCTCTTTGCCTTGTAGACTTAACCACTATCTCTAGTGGAGAGGACAAACACTTTGAGAAAGGGAACCAAACCTACCTTTCCCACCCTTCTTCAAGCTCGCTCGCCATCACTAGGACCCTTAACATCTGGAGAACCCGGTTACCCTTAGCCAGTGAGAGCAGCCATTGGTGTACCCCTCGACTCAATAGAGACAAAAACCCACATTCCTTTGTTTCTCCTTGCAAGTCCACTCCTAGATCATATGAATTCATCTCCGATGATATTTCAAAAGAGAGTGCATGGAGGATTAACACACATGGAACATGTGTGTAAAATGCAAGTGCGTGTGTCATTTAATATAGGCCTATGAGGTCTGAGTTGTCAAACTCAGGGAATCATACACCAGAGACTACTGCTAACTAAGAACCAATCAGCTAACCATAACAAAAGTGTTTATTTGGAGTGATTGAACCAAATACAAGAATTGAGAAAACTCAATTAAGAGTGATTGTAAACAAGACTTAAGGATTCCCTAGAACTTACCGTTTCACCACTACACACTTTGCAATCAGATTTTCTTTATTTATAATAAATTGTCATTAAACCTGAACTAGAGATCTGTAGCTAACATTACCCGCTCTCGCAGCATAATGAACTATCTAAATTAAGCTAAACCCCACTCTCACAGTAGTTTAGGAACATAATATTAGTGATTAATAACTCTCTCTAGATTATACTCTCGTAGTTTTTATCCCTCTCTCAAAACACATTATTAGCTATGTGAAATTATGATTTTTCTCACTTCTAACCCCTCTCTCAAAGTAATTAGAAATATAACACTTTGATTATGGTGATCAAGCATTAACAAATCAATATTAAGATCACAACTTCAAGTTCAAAATGATAAAATCATGTTATAAATTATGAATCTAGTCACAATAACATGTCAGGCTAATCTTGGGTCATGGGGAAAAGGTTTTGGCTGAAAATAGAAGGTATGGTATCACAGTAAATCGAGAAGATGTAAAACATGAATTTTGAGATATAGTAAATAGGAGATAGGGTTACAGAAAGGATCTGGAGAAGAATGAGAAGATTTGTCATCATTTTCTCTGCCAAACATCTCTAAGGTCCTTCGGTTATGGTTCCTTCACATTTCCCCCTCCTTCCTTTGTTCATGTCATCCCCGTGCGATAGATCTTGAAGATCCCCTTCTAGTGGTGCCCTTTCCACCCATTATATATGTTTAAGTTTTGATAGAACTTAAATGTATTGAAACATAACAATGACAATTGGATTTAATATATTTGATCTTGGTCGTCAGCTCCTGTGTTAGTTCCAACAACTTGGAAGTTGGTACCACCCACTTTTTACTATAAAAATTTGTTTCCTTCTCAATATGGAACATTAAAATCTTCATAATTTGATGCCATGTCGGTACCACAGAGTTGCAAGTCGGAGACTTTGCTCTAGTAAATAATAATTATTAGCAATAAAATAAGCAATGTTAGGGTCAATAATTATAGCAATAATTAAAATATACAAAATAAATGTCAAATGCATTCAAAATCGGAAGAATTGATGCATGACTGATTTTATACTAATTTGGTTAATATATATGAAAATATATTCAATTAATATACAACAAAAACCACCAAATTATATAGAAAAAGAATGATAATTTGTGTGTGCATTAAGGACTCATTGTTAGAGGTAATTGGCGGTAGATAACATAGACTAGCCTCTAGGCACTGGAGTCCCATTGCATGCTAAGTAAGGATCTACCCATGAAGAAGTCCCTAATATAGAAGTAATGGAGTCTAATCAGGGTGCCCCCATTCATTGAGCAAATCCATAGGGAATTCTGTCACTGATATGTACAATATACGGTGAAAGAACATTATCGGGGGAAGGAGAAGGTGAGAGTGGTCCAAGCACTAGACCAACTGGTCTCACTAGATCACAAACTGGTCTAGTTTAGAGGCATTGAACCGCTTCCCTCTCTAATTTTGATGTGGCAATCATATGTACTGTCTGGAAGAGGATCCAATGACACAAACAAATCCCACATAGGTAAATCATGATATATTTCCAAAAAATAGCTCTTTCTTAGAAAATCTATAGGAAATCGCTTCCATGTTCGATATACCACAAAATATGCATGGATTCAGAAAATGTCTAGTTTTGTATAAAACCCTTAGATTAATCATTTTATAACTAGTTGTACATGATATAATGGTTGGTTTTAGGGTTCAATGAAATAAATACTATTCAAGTATAATTAATTTTCAGAAAATTATCATAGAATCCTAATCATGATTGAAACCTATTTTTGAACTCTAATGTGAGTATATACCTAAATACAAAGTTTTCATCATTAAATCATGAATAAGCGCTTTTAACCTCATACTAATTTTAGAAAATTTTACAAAAACTAGAAAATTGTGAAATCAGAGCCCAATTCAGACATATAGATCAATATAGAAATATAAGAGCCAATATTAAGGTTAGGTTAAATCTATGATTGTCTTAATCGTAAATTGGTCCTAAATATCAAGAATGATGATGAACTAACATCGCTAAACTATGTGTGTAAAATGCAAGTGTGCGCGTAGAGTAGTATAGGCCTATGTGGCCCAAATGTCAAACTTAGGAAAACGTACTCCACAGACTACTACTACTGCTATAACCTAATCATCTAGGCATATGGAAAATGTGATTCATTGCTTGATTATAACAAATTGTAAGAATTGAAAATTAACTTGATTGGATTGTGATCATAGATTGGTGGATTCTTCATGATTATAGTTTTAGCATAGTATACATTGCAATTAATCCCATCTCATTAATAAGCATTTACCCTTAACCATGAAATAGTACATGTAGCAATTATTAGCCACTCTTTCAGCGTATTATACTACCTATTTGAGACAAATCCCACTCCCATAGAGATTTAGGAATTAGCTAGGTGCATTAGTGATACCTCTGGGTTGTACCCTTCATAGCTTTACGCCCTCTCCCGAGGCACGATATAATCTATGCAATCTATAACCTTTCCAACCCTTAATCCCTCTCTTGAAGCAATTAATGGTCTGAGTAATTGACTATAGTGATCAAGAATGGGCATTTCATTAATAAATCGTAGATTTAAATTCAAAATTAAAAGAAATAACTATATTGAATCATAGAAGTCAATTACAATGCACATTGGACTACTATGGGGTCCTAAGGAACCAGGGGATTAGTCTTTCATCATTTCTACTTTCTCATACTTGGAGGAGAAAAGAGAAAACATTATAAAGATATAAAACTAATGTAGATCCTTGGAGAAAATGGTCTTGAGGATCCCCTCTGGCAAACGCCTCAATTAACATCATTCGAGCTTCCAATTTGCTCTTTCGAGGTTCTTGAATCATCCCAGATGTGGTTGTCTCCTTCATCTCCTCTTTAAGCTCTATTCTCATTTGTAGTAGAATAGAACGGGATTCATAGGTCTGATCGAACTCCCCTTAGGTCATAAGTGGTAAGTGAGCCATCATTAAGTCCCAATTGTCGAATCAAGATTGATCTTCAATCTCCACTGATCGTGCAAAGTCGGTATCACCAACTGGATGTCGATGGCAGGTGGGTTGGTAGCCACAAGTTTCCAATTTGCAAGTTTTGGTTTCATCTATTTATGAATGTCGATACTACTGAGTTGGGTATGGGTAGCAGCGAATTGATAAACCTGAGTTATTGATGGACCATAAGTCTATTGCACTTACTTAGTATTTCAGTGACATCAACCCATGTCTTGGTAGCACCGAGTGGTATCTCGGTAGCACAAAGTTTTTGGGTGACTCGAACCTCTTGTTGAGTGTCTATACTACTGGAAGGTGGGTTGGTAGCCACAAGTTTCCAATTTGCAAGTTTTGGTTTCATCTATTTATGAATGTCGATACTATTGAGTTGGGTATGGGTAGCAGCGAATTGATAAACCTGAGTTATTGATGGACCATAAGTCTATTGCACTTACTTAGTATTTCAGTGACATCAACCCATGTCTTGGTAGCACCGAGTGGTATCTCGGTAGCACAAATATTTCTTTAAGTTCCTTGTTGGATTTCTGCCTCAAGTTAGTAGCACTGAGCTGCCTTCTGAGTGCTCAAATTACCTGAAATGAGGAAAAATCAACATAAAACCAAATCGAATGTGATAAATTGGCATAATATAGTGAAAATACTTATTATTTAATGAAATAACGTTTCACATGCTAATAATGGTTAATAACACACAAATAATGTCAAAATGAGCACTAATGCATGAAATGCATGAGAAAATAGCCAGTGAAAAGTGAATAAAACTCAGTGCATCAAACACCCCTAAGTTTAAATATTGATCACCCTTGAGAAACACTCCCTTTTTGTTTGTTTAAAATAAGTTAGCAAGAGGACAAACAATATGAAGTACATTTCTCAAATACCCCCACCTAACGGTCCCGAACTGGCCCCCTACCAACCACTGAACAAATAACTATTCTGTAGTGATCGAATTATGTTCATTAAAGACATCCACCCTAAGATTAATGAAATAAAATCAATAGATCAGTTAATGTCATAGTTAATAGGAATTCTGCTTGATGTATTGTGTGATTCTCTATCTACATTGCTTTTATCTACCTACCAATGGTATCAGAAGTACCTCCCCATATAAAAGTAAATGAGAGGATCAATAACAATTTCAACCTACCCTAAAGAGCAATGAGTGGAATGAAGTATGTGACTACGAAAAAGAATCACAAGTAACATCTGAATCATTTATGCAAAAACAAAATACGATGAGTCTATAACATTCTTGAATCCTAATGCCTACTATTGTGGTGGAATGGTGCATGCATTAAAAGTCTCATCTTATTAATGAGTATGCATAAAATAGAAGAATGCATATATGTAACTATTTTCACTTCTCCTTGAATGATTTTCAGATTGAGTTCAAGGCATCCTTTTTCTCTCTTTATTTGATTTTGTTTCTATTTTTTATGTATTCTTATTTTAGCACAATTGATGAGTTATACAAAGGCATTTATCCAACCTATCTTTTTTTTTATTTGGGAAGGATGTGGATGTGATCCTTTTACTTCATATTTGAGGCAAAAGCTACATAAATACATAATGAAAGAAGGATGCAAAAATAGAATGCAATCTACATGAAATTTTTTATGCGACTAATTGATATGAAACTATATATATATATATATATATGTATATATATATATATATGCACTCTAAAAAAACTATATATCATGCTACCTATCATGTTATGCAATGCAATCAAAAGGAAATAATTCAGGATACTTGATCATCTTAACGTGGCAAATGAAATGTCAAGAAAAGTGGATGGAATCACATGATTAAGAGACAATACATATCTTAAACTATGATATATCCCTCTACTATTAACCTATGTACATGGTAACCTTATAGTTTCTTTTTAAAAAACCCTTTTGAGGACTTGTTAGTTGTTTGGTCGGTTTGGGCTCAAACGCCATCTCATCTATAGATCTTGGATAAATTAAGATTTGCATTCATATTAAGTTACCCATACACTTAATCTAGTTGGTGTTTCCTTAAACTTTGAAAATTCAGCTTAATAAGATATGATCATTTAAAAGTTTTAAGTTTCATTGCAATGGTACAAAAGACATTGATCTTTGATGATAGGTGAAATCATGACAATTAATCTCCAGGATTGCACTAGATAGATGTGGATCCTATACTTGAAAAAACAAAAGAACTTATAGAAAATAAAAGACAAAAAGATAAAGTCATTATAAAACCCCCTAAGCTTGAACTTGACAATGTCCTCATAGTCAAAATTTAAACAATGAGGTGGAACGGGGGTACCATGTGCTCAAAAGGTCGGTGATGGTGGTTGAAATGTTCCCGCCTGCATTTTACAATCAAGGGGTGGGGGTGGGGAAGGTTCCAATGAATATGGTGGGTTTGTTGGAATAGGAGGTGGTTGGGGGTAGCGAGCAAAATGGCCCTAGATCTAATAATGTTCATAGAGCGGTTGTTGGTAGTGCTCAATGTGTTGTATGCGTGCATGTTCTCCTAGTTGGCTAGGAAAAGAAATGGTTGGTGTAGATCACCTATTACTGGTATAAAAGCCACTCTTGGACCTTGTGTATTTGTGTCAGGGTGACTGATTGTTGCTATTGTCCCTTATATGTAGACTGCAACATCCCATACATACCCTCCATAAAGAAAGAATCTATAGGGAGTAGAGGAGGTGGAGATGTGCAGTTGGATATTGCGTATATGCATCGAACCTTATGTAGATAATACCTTTGTCTGAAATTTATGGTATCCTCCTTATCTGCATCCTCACTCTCTTCTTCTTCTTCTTTTTCTTCTTCTTCTTCTAACTCAGACTCCTCCTCTTCATCCTCTCCCTCTGTGATCGTTCATGCATCATTTCCTAGCCATCTAAGGAACCACACTCCTCAAAGGTGGAAGATGGGTTTCGAGAGAGACCTTTCCTTCATCTCTCTATTGATGGTGCAACATGCATACACCTTCCCTTTTTACTTAGAGATGGGACTAGCCCACATGAAATGTCATAAGTTGAGAGTCAAGGACATCTTGATGATGGTGGCCTTAGAGAGGTCTAGGTAGAGGTGGGGAGCCCAAGGCATGAGTAATCACCCAAAGTGAATTGGATGCTTCCTTTGATCTTTCCTCATCACGGCTAGCATGTTCTACAAGAAGAGTGACCCAAGGCCGATCTTCTCTCTCCTAGGTGTGAGAAACACCCATAGAACATGCATATCTACCTTATGTGGCTTCCTTTGTCCTTGAGTGTACATGGAAATATCGTATTCCTTAGGCAACATGTAGAATTTGGACAAAGGGATGCTCTATGTCCATCATTGAGGCATGGTGCTAGTTGATAATGACTGCCTCTGCTAGTCTGTCATCTTCCTCTAAGACACGGCATAGTCGAAGTTATTGTAGGTGAAGCGTACTCTACCCATTGGTCATCTATATATTGCTTCAAATTATTCCAGTGTGAGGTGGTAAGTGGCATTGTTGAGTATGAACTTGATCTTCCCTTCTTCCCAACCTTCCGCTTCTCAAGAATGTATCATACCTCTAGTGATGCGAGAAACTCACACACAATATCCTGGTAGGTGGGACAATCACCAAAGAAGGGGTGATCACCCACCATCCTCTACCCATGGTAGACTTGCAAGAGGCTCTCAGTGAAGCCAATGTCATTGAGGAAGGTGCGGTCACCATACCACGTGGGTGTAATATCCCTCTTCATCATGCTAGCAAAAAGATTCCTTTCGTCTTCATCTGTAAAATACATCATAGATGTCTTCAGTACCATATGCTTGAATGCTCCTGCTGACAACATCTGTCTTCTTGAAACCAATGATGCTAGAGAGAGAAATGAGATTGAAAAAGAGATCTTGATGAAGAATCACAGACTTTGGGAATCTAGATTCCTTCTGGAGTGCAAGGGAATGCTTTGGGTGTGGATGGATATCCCAAATTATATCCCCTTATATAGGGGGATTCACCCTGTTGCACTGAGTCGGTGCCTCCGACCTATGGAATCGGTGGTACCAACTTTTCTCTCTATCTATGGGCCTTTTAGTGTCATCCATTGATAATGATGGCTTGGAGTTGTCAATAGACTGACCCATGGATTAGTGTCAGTGGTACCGACAACAGTTAATGGTACTGAGTTTTGAAACATCAGTCTGGATCTGTGCCACTAACTATATGATGCAAATGAACTAGATCGGATTGATGCTAGTCCCATGGATTTTATTATTTAAGATTCAGTGCCACTGACAGGATGTCTATGATACCGAGTTTATTCTCACATGTTACTATGACTTTGTGTCAGTTCCATCGACCATGCAATTTGTGGTATTGAGTGGAATTGAGCTTGCTACTAGATCATTGTGTTGGTGGAACCCAGTTGTGTCGTCTTTTTTGTGGTTCATCAGTGCGATCTAACATCCTCTCATTTTATAAATCATGTAGCATTGATTTCTCTTAAAGATGTTGATGCCACCTAAACAAGTTTCTGGTGCTACTGACTTTCTATAAAAATTTTGTTCTGCTTTGTCTCTCAAGGAGTCAGTGCCACCGACCCACCTGTCGGTGGTACTAAAATTTTGATATCGTCCTTGTTGATTTTTGCACATCCATCAGTGCCATCGACTAGTTTTTCAGTGGTACCAACTTTGTTTCTTCGTTCACACTAAACAAGAATCATCAAGGTACCTTTGTTACATCTAAAAACAATTCAAAATGCAAATATGAAGGTTACTTCAAAACAAGTTTAGATGAAAAATAACAAAAGAAACTAAAACTATGGGTTGCATCCCAGAAGTGCCCTTATTTTACATACTAGGCTTGACGATCTTTGAATGCTTGGATGCTAAGCTCAATGAGCTTCAAATCTTGCTATCCATGATCTATGCTCGAGGAAGCTGAATGAGCTTCAATCTTACTATCCATTATCTATCTCTCCCACATGGTAATATTTTAGGCACTATCAATTTGTCAAAAAGGATTTAGCACCATCACTTATTTTCAATGCTCCTGATAAAATGCCTTGACGACCACATAAGGTCCACTCCATTGGGACCTCAACTTCTCAGGATGCAATTTCATCCTAGAATTAAATAGTAAAACCTATTGGCCTGGTAGAAACATCCTATGGAGAATGTGGCGATTATTCATTTTCTTAGTCCAATTTGTTTATATTTTAGATCTCTCATAGGAATCTATCCCAATCTCATCTAATTTGTTCAGCTCCAGTGTCTGCTTCTAACCTATACTAGAAAGATTAAAATTCAGTTTCCTCAAATCCCACTTGGTTGTGTGCTCTATTTCCACGGGCAAATGGTGTACCCACCCACATACTAGATTGTAGGAAGTCATGACTATTGGTATTTTGAAACCCATCATATAAGATCATAGATCATCATTAAATTGCATGCTCCAATTAGTCATATTGGTGAAGACGGACTTGTCTACGATTGTCTTAATTTCTCTATTAGACACCTCGAGTTGGCCTTGAGTTTGGGGATAGTATGAGGTCCCTACTCTATGCCTCACTCCATACTTACTCAACAAAATACCAAACTTCTTATTTGTGAAATGAGATCCCCCATCATTGATAATCATTATAGGTACCCCAAACCTGCAGCAAATATGGTCCTTCACAAACTTACACACAACCTATGCATCATTGGTTCGGGTTGGAATCGCTTCAACCCATTTAGAAACATAGTCCACTACAAGCAAGATATAAAAATTAGAATTTGAAGACATAAAAGTTCCCAAGAAATCAATCCCCATACATCAAAGACCTCTACCTCCTAAAAGATATTAAGAGGCTTTTCCTTCTTCCTAGATATATTAATTTCCCGTTGACATGGACCACACCTCTATAAATAATTATAAGCATCTTTAAATAAAGACGGATGGTAAAACCCACTTTCTAATACCTTAGATGTCATCATGGAATTAGTGTGGTGTCCCCCAATAGGTAAGGAATGGCAATGAACAGGTATTCTCTCAAACTAACAATCTAGTAGTAACTTACTCAAAATGTCATCCCTACATTTTTTAAGAAAGATGGGGTCATCCCATACATAAAGTCTCAAATAATGGAAGAATCTTTTCTTCTTGGCATCTTCAATCCTCTAGTATCTCTCCACATTCCAAATAGTTTACTATGTGTGCAAACCAGGGATCCTTGTTGCTTATGGAAAAAAGTTGCTCATCTGGAAACTCCTCACGAATGGGTACCTCCAGCCCATATTCATCCACCATCTCTAACCCAAACAAGTGATCCGCTACCACATTTTATTCTCCAGCATTGTCCTTGATTTCTATATCAAACTCCTACAATAGAATAATCCACCTTATTAGGACTGATTTACTATCGTTCTTTTGTAAAATATACTCAATAGTTGCATGATTAGTCTGTACTATCACTTTTTCCCCTATTAAATATTGTATAAATTTATCAAAGGCAAAGACTACATCTAGAAGTTCTTTTTCTATGGTTGTATAGTTTAGTTGTACATCGTTAAGTGTTCTAGATGCGTAGTCAGTGACCGACAGTGCCCAATCCTTATGTTACCTTAGAACAACCCCTACTGCAAAATTAGATGCATCACACATCAAATCAAATGGTTAACTCCGCTCAGGAGCCACCACAATGGGTGTGGAAATCAATTTATCTTTTGAACCTATAAATCTTTGAGACATCGATCATCAAATTTGAAATCCGCATCTTTCTCTAACAATTCAAAAAGCAACTTGGCATGTTTTGAAAAATATTTAATAAATCATCAAGAAAATATGCATGTCCTAAAAAGCTACTAAATCCCTTCACTGATGATGGTGGAGGTAGTTTAGAGATCACCTCTATTTTTATAGGGTCGAATTCCATCCCTTTGTTGGACACCTTTTGTCCCAAAACAATTCCTTCACTCACCATCATATGACATTTCTCCTAGTTCAAAACAAGATGAGTGTCCTCACATCTTTGAAAACTTTATCCAGACTGGAAAGGTATTCCACAAAAGACTCTCCTTACACCAAAAAGTCATCCACAAAAATCTCAAGACAACGCTCCACCATGTCAGAAAAGACTGCAAGCATGCATGTTTGAAATGTTGTTAGTCCATTACAAAGACCAAAGGGCATCTGATCATATGGAGAAGTGCCATAGGGACAAGTGAAGGTAGACTTCTCTTGATCATTTGGTTTGATAAAAATTTGATTTTACCCCAAATACCAATCAAGAAAACAAAAATGTAAGTGGCTGACATGCCTCTCAAGGATATGATCTGTAAAAAGAAGAAGGAAATGATCTTTTAAAGAAGCAGAATTAGTCAATGCACACACGCCACATGGTCACTAGCCTATTGAGACTAATTCACTAGAAGAATTTGTAGTGACCATGATTCCACCTTTCTTATGAACAACATGTTTAGGACTAAACCATTTAGAATGGAGATAGCATACATTATACCTATTGATAGAGGTTTAACTACATCTTTCTGTACCACTTCTGTCATGATCGAGTTTAGACGCCACTAAGGTTGTGCTATAGGTTTTGTTCCTTCTTCAGTCTGAATCTTGTGTTGACATAAATTGGGGTATATCACCTTCATGTCTACAACGGTCCACACAAATCCGGCCTAGTAATTATTCAAAACTATGAGTACCTACTCTTCCTCTTTCACACTCAGTGCTGCTGAAATTATCAGTGGTAGCTTGTTATCCGCTACCAGGAATGTTTACTTCAAATGCAGTGGTAGTGGATTTAGTTCCAACTTAGGAGGACACTATAAAGGTGGGACTAATGGTGGCAGCAGTGGTCCCAAGTCTTCATAGTGTCTCATGTAGAAGCACAACAAGGTCTTTAGAAATAGTACACACTCATCCAGTAAGTGATAGAGGGTGCAGTCATCCACCAGCTTCATAAGACAATCTTATAATGGTAGATGTGGATATGTTTACAACATTTTAGAAGTCATTGTGTCTACAACTATCCTCGGGCACTCCTCTTCCTTTGTATCATCATGATACTTTTCAGATTTAGTCAAAGAAATCTGTTTTGTATGCTCCATTATGTCAACATCAAAAGTATCCTTGATCACCTTTGTCGTGACATGATCTATATCTAGAAATGGTTTTCCCAAGAATATTAACATTGGATTTCCCTATTGTTGCATCATATAGCATTGTGAATTTTCCTTATCCAGTGGTTGATAGTCAGGTATCTTAATTTCAAACCGGTCATCTTGGATCACTGATGTCAATCTTCATCTTCCCATTTCTAAAATGATGTTTGTTGTGTCTTGGAATGGTCATCCTAAAAGTAGTTCATTGCCATAGTCATCATGCACCTATAGGATAACAAAATTTTCTCGACAAATAAATTTGTCAACCTTTATAAGTACATCCTCATAGATACTAATTGGTCTTACCACATAGTTGTCTTCCAGCTAGATATAGATGTTGCTCTTCCTATATTCTTTGAGTCCCAATTTCTTGAGTGTAGTGAATGGCATCAGAGTGATGTCTGCCCTAGAATCATAAAGTGCATTTCCAAACTTAACCCTACCAATGTAGCATGGTTTTTTGAAACAACATGGACCCTTTCTCTTCTATGGAAGTTTTCTTTGTATCAATGTATTGACTTCCTCTTTTAAAACAACATGGACCCTTTCTCTTCTATGGACGTTTTCTTTGTCTCAATGTATTGACTTCCTTTTTTAAAACAACAACATTAGAATCATCTATCCTCATCTTCTGATTGATAATATCCTTCAAGAACTTGCCATAGGAAGGAATTTTCTCAAGAGCATTTACTAGTGGTAGGTTGATCCGGAGTTTCCTGAATGTCTCTAGAAATTTCTTGAAATACTGATCAGCCTTCTTGGCCTTGAAGCTATTAGGAAATGGTACTGAAGTCATAATTTTTCACTGATTGATTGGAATGTAGGACTCCTTCTTATTCTCTTTCTGCTCGGTTGACTCCTCTTCTGGGATCTCCTTTTGTGGTGTGGTATCCCATGGTTTCTCTAGGGTAATAGTCTTTGTCACCTCCCATAATTCAGTTGTGGTGGTGTTCTTCTCTGGAGCCACATTTTGGTCTTTCATCAAAACTTTACCACTACAAAGAAGAACTAATTTCACCAATTGATTTCCCGATGGAATATCTATGTTCCCTAAGAATCCTTGATGGTTGGGCTTCTTAAGGGATGCCACTTCTACTGCTAAATATGATTTTCTTTGCTATGGATTTGTGCCACGAGATTCTACTACTCTCTTCAATTGGTCCAAGAGTGTCTCATTTTGATTCACCAACCTTCCTAACATGCCTTCTATTTACTCTATCTTTTTAGGACCCCTATCCCACTGATACTGTTGAGACATGTTTCCCTACTACTATTTAGATTTTTGCACCTATGACAAATCTTACTGGAAATTCTTAGGATCTTTCCAGGAGAACATGGGATCCTTCCTCTATGCATAATCAGATCTACCTCGGTTGTTCTTCTATCGCATATACATGCACTCTTCCTCTTCACCTCTAAATGGGGTTCCAGATTTCTTCTCAAGTCTCCATGTGAGGTTGTCCATCTTCTCCTTCAACATAGAGATCTCCTTTGATTCCATAGAACTTTTTATGGTCACTGGCAAGTCACACTATTCACCTTAAGATTGATTCTTTGTCGTATTCTTTAGTATCTTGTGACACATTATGGCTTTATTGTTCAGAAAAAATATGCTCCTACGTTGTCAAGAATAGTTCTCTCCACCTTGTGTAGCCCTTAGTAAAATTTCTTTTCCTGGCCATAAAGATCAATACCATGATGGGGAACCTTTCTTAGTATGTTCTCAAATCTCTCCCAGACTTCTGAATAGGTTTCATTGACATGTTCTTTAAAATTGTAGATTCACTCGACCAAGTCCCATGTCTTCTTTAGTAGCAGGTATCTCCTAAAGAAAGCATATATCATCTAATCACATGTCTTTATGGATTGTGAAGGAAGACTGAGAAATCATGTTTTGCCTTGTTTGACAATGAGTAGGAGAACAACTTCCAGTAAATAATTATGGCTAGGACCCTATTGATTTTCAACATATCACTATTCTCCATAAAGCCATTAATGTGTGCCATTGGGTCCTCCATATTGTGGCCATGAAATGATAGGGATTTAATGAGTTTCACCAGCCTGAGGTCTATCTTGTAGCTGCCCGCATGGACTGCTTGCTATTTAATTGACTCTAATTGTGTTGTGGTTGAAGATGCCTTGATATTGTCCCAGATAGTCTATTCTTCAAGCTTGTCCCCAACACACTCTTCACCATTAGGATCCATGTCTTGTTCATTTGCTTGCTATTCTTGTGGTAGTGGAGTATGAAAAAGTATTTTCACTCAAGCCCCAAATTCTCTTGCCCAGTGGAAAAGTTCTTCTGGACTAATATCGGATGGAGTTAATTGCTCGTAGTTGGTGGTTCTAGTCTGTACCACACACTAGTACCTTAGAATGAAATAGAAGTAAGTGAGAATGAGTACTAATGAATTTAATTTAAAATACAAATTTTCAATTTAGGTACAATCTTAATGAAAGAAAAATAGGAAAAAATACAAAATAGCCTAGAGTGGCCAGTCACATCACTGGTTGTGTTGGGGTTTCCTTTTCCCCAACAATGGCACCAAAAACTTGACACACCAAAACTATGCATGTAAAATGCAAGTGTACGTGTCGTGTAGTATAGGCCTATGAGGACCGAATGTCAAACTTAGGGAAATGTACTCTTGAGACTACTACTAACTATAACCTAATCAGCTTGTACTAAGGAAAAGACGATTGCTTGTGTGAGTATATTTAATTGAAAGAATTGAAAACTAACCTGATTGGATTGTGACCACAGATTGGTGGATTCCTTAGGATTAAAGTTTCACCATGATATACATAGAAATTGAACCCATTTCATTAATAGCATTTACCATTAACCATAGACTAAGGACCTATAGCAAGTATTATTCCCGCAACATAATACACTACCTATACTAAGGCAAATTCCATCCCACAGCGATTTAGGAATTATCTAGGTGCATTAGTGATACCTCTGGGTTGTACCCTTCACTAATTTAAGCCCTATCCCCAGGCATTATATAAGGTATGTAAATCTACAACATTTTGAACCCTTAATAGCACTCCCAAAGTAATTAATGGTCTAAGTAATTGATTATGGTGATCAAGCAAAGACAATTCATTTAGCACTTGTAGATTTATGTCTAAAATTAAAAGAAATAGCTATATTAAATTATGGAAGTCAATTAAAATGCACTACCGAGCTACTCCCAAGTCCTAAGGAACAACAGGATTATCTCCACATGATTTCTACAGTCTCATACATGGAAGAAAAAATAGAAAATGTGGTAAACATAGAAAACTAATGTAAACCCCAAGAGAAATCAGTATGAAAGATCCCCTCTTACCAGCATCTCGATCTGTAGCATTCTAGCTACCAATTTGCTCGTCAGAGGTGCTCAAATCATCCCAGACGTTGTTGTCTCCTTTATCTTGTCCTCTTCCAGCTCTGTGCTCAATTGAAATAGAATAGAACTTGATTCCTAGGTCTTGTCGAACTCCCCTTAGGTCATAAGTGAGACTCAGGAAAGTCATTAAGTCCCAGCTGTTGGATCGGAATAAATCTTCAATTTGCATTAATCGTGCAATGTTGGTACCACTGACTGGATGTCGATGGCAATGAGTCGTTGATCTGTCTCGAACCTCTCGTTGAGTGTTGGTACTACTGACATGTGGGTCGGCAGCATCGAGTTGCCTTTTCCGAGTTTTGACTTCTTGTGTTTATGAATGTCAGTACTACCAACATGGGTATCAGGAGTACCGAGTTGATAAACCTCATTTACTGATGCTCTCTGGACCATAAGTCGGTTGCACTGACTTAACATTTTGTGGCATCAAACCATGTCTCTATAGCACTGAGTGGTATCTTAGTAAAATCGAGATTTCTTTAAGTTCCCTATTTGATTTCCTCTCCGAGTCAATACCACCAACATTCATGTCTGTAGCATCGACTTTCATATCAGTAACACCAGTAGCCTTGTGAGTACTCTAATTACCTGAAATGAGGAAAAACCAACATAGTCTGAATGAAATATGATATATTGGCATGCTTTGGTGAATGTTTCACAGGAGAGTAACGATTAATAATGCACAATTAATGTCGAAATGAGAAATAATGCATGAAATATAAGGAAAAATAGCCAGTGAAAAGCAAACAAAACTCAGAGCATCATGAACCACATATTAATGATGGTTAATTCTTATTAATCAGGTGATGGCTATATATATTTATGATCAAGGAAAAGTTAGGAATCTCTGAACTCAGATACATGGGTTTATATAACTATATTACTATGTTTTATGGGTGAAATGATGATATGTATGTATTCTCTCTATTATTTACAAATATAAGATATAGTATTACTATAAGTACTCAGTGTCAAGTCACATGAAAACATAAATGATGTGTAGATGTTTTGTAGTTTCTAAGGTGCATAATCTCCTCTCTTTGTTTATGGTCAGAACTTTCTTAGAGCCCTAGGGGTGGGGGATTCCCATAGCCCTAGGCACGGGAAGAGCCCAACATGTATGTTTATGGTGTTTACACACCTTAGTAATGTAACTCATCTAGAAAAATAATTAAAATTAGTATATTTCACTCATTGAAGAACTATTTTCTGTGATCATTCTTTCTTTTTGCAAATCTTTTCAAAGTTATGAAAAACAAAAATATCTGCATCTTTATACCCATGTACACAACACCTTGCGTGTTGATCCATTGTTTCACGTATGTTTAGGTTCAGAGCTAGCATGGGATAAAAGACAAGAAGAGAAATCCATAGGTTGTACATATTGAGTAAGATCCTAGTAAGAATACATGTTCATAGATTTTTAACTCTTCTTTAAACATGTATTTGTAATTTATGCTATAACAATTCATTATGGTAACTTACACAAGTTGAATGTTAAGAAAGTTATTGGTGTATGTTTGTGGTGTTTGTTCATGTATGCACAATATTGCTTCTATGTTTCTCTCTGATGCAATTTCTAAATTTTTTGTATTTTGTCCTTTTAGGCTGTCTAAGTCTCGAGACATAAGAATCTAGTGACATTACAATTGGTACCAGACCATGAATAGTAGATATACCTAACAATTACTCACCATGAAACATAGAACTAAATTTCACCTTTCTCTTTAAACCCTGGAAACTTAGTAAGTTGTTCTATAGGAACTAGGTTTGACTTAGTCTCTAGGTTAGAACCTAAATGTTTCAAAACTATGTTTCAAAAAGTTTGTGAAATTGTTTTCATATAGATCTTATGTGTAGTGGGTAGCTACACTAGTCTACGTCTTGTTCTGACCATTTCACTTGGTGGCATGTCACTAGACTCTCTACTGTGTGTGGTACACTTGATTTTGTTGATTTTATTTTATTTCCAACCGGCTTGAGCCTAGACTATTTTCTATGATGTATAATTTCTCAGAAAATAATTGTATAATATTCTATTTGATATGCGTAAAAATGAAAATTTGTCCCTCGCACAGGAGAGTAGGAGGTGTTCATGCAACCTAAGTGCAAAGGAGTGACATCAGTCTAGAAATGAGAGTAGTTCTAGAGTAGATGTCTAGAACCTTATCTAGATATGTGATAGGTATAAATATAGAATGATATATGATATGAGCATGAATAATCTTATGTAAGTTCAATATCTGAGAAATATAATTTTCTTATAAATATATAAGTTATATATGAGATCTGAATCCAATTTTGAAAATATGAGCTATGTCTTGATGATGAAAGTATGGAGGATTTTCATCACAAGGTAATTTAAGTTTGTGACAAGGTCAAATATGCATGAGACTCAAGCTCATTTACGAAGGAGGACTTCTAGTTCTAGGATGAGATACATGGTGAACTTCAGAGATAGTGAGATCCACAAGGAGAAGGTCATAGGACCTAACCTCCAATATATGAGAAATATGAGATATATGTGAAATGATGAGTCCTAAGTTGGATTACTCTTGAGTAGATGAGTTGAGATCTTATGCATGATACATTTTATATGATCTAAATCCTAGATGTGAGATTTTGGTAAAAAAGAATGTGTTATGGGAGGAAAAATAATAATGATAAAGTCAATCATTTGACTGAATTAGGTCATAGATTGAGTAACTTATGTTTTTGAAGCTCATCACTAGCTACAAGTCAGGTGATATATGAAACACTGGTTCTAAGAATTAAATATTGTGTGCATAAGGTACTCATAAATTTTGTTCCTTTCACTTACCTTTGTATAAATATGATACTAGAAAACTCACTTGAGCTATATAGATGCTCTACATATGAGGAGCCACTTGTATAAGCTTGACATGTCCTATATCCCTTCATATTTCATACATGTAACATCCAAGTTTGAAATCATGATAATGTTGGGTTAGTATATTCTCCTTCCCTTCATATCATACATGAATGACATAACTTTGAAATCATCAATATATTTGGATCAAGGATTGCATGATAAAAAAATATAGTTCTTAACCTCAATCCTTTTATATTTATGTTCCTAGTTTGATGATATCTCTCACACAGTAGGGTGAAATCCCAATATACAATGATGAACTTCCATATCTTCTACTGTTCAAATCTTAGTATTATGTTGATGATAACTTTGTCATACAAAACATTGTAGGTGAGAAATTACCATAAGTAGTGATATGAAATCTTGATATCACCATGCACAAGTTAGTGGAATGAACGATGAAACATTAAGAATAACCTTCTCAACTTCCTATGTATGAACAAAGCCCTGATTTATAAAGGGAATAAGGATATGTAATTCTTGACAATGGAAAAAAACAATGTTTGTTATGACTAAGACATTAAATGATGTTTCAACCTAATTAAGTTGGGTTTTGGTGCACCCTAGATACTCTTAATACTATTATGAAAAATTAGGATATATCCAAATTTATGATCATTTTGGCACTTACAAGTGGTGGCCCAGACATAGCACAAACTCTTTCATATCCACTTGATTGTGAATTTAGTTTAATTTTTAAGACAAAATTCCATATAATGTGGGGTGAACTTGAAGATCTCGATTTTAGGGTTTTCATGCCTAATATAGTATTTGAAGGTCATGATTGTTTCTGGTTGGTTAACCCCATGTCAGGGTGACTTTTATTCAACCATTAATTATCTGGATCCACAAAATACGATAACAATGTCATTAAAGGGTTAATAAATTCTATCCATGACTAGTTATGTACATGGAGATGTTAGAACGAATAATTAGTTAATGTTGATTACTTATGAAGTGATGTATATAATTAAATTGCACATGGATTCAAATGATTTATTTATGGATCTTGAGTTATGTTCTGGTCGAGTGATGTAACTTGGATGTGTTTGACTAAGAGTTGATAATTAAATGGCATGTATTCAAGGTTGATACAATTATTTATCAGTATTTGAGGTATTAAGTTAGTTGAACAAATATTAGAATTTTGGTAACTAGCCTTTATAGGAAGTAGTTTACGTGATGATCTAATTGTCGTTACATTTTGATGGAGAAATAGTGCTCCCGCAGCAAGTTATTTGGGTTCTAACATATTAAATAAATGCTTCATGTGTGCATTGAGGACTGTAGTTACTAGGAAACAATGTGTATCGTGATATTAATGTGTCACACAATCTTTTCCTTAGATAATGACCTGATGGTCATCTTCTATCTCTGGTTTACTCAGGGCTTATGAAAAAGTCTCCCCCTCATATATTGATGCACTGGTCATGCTAAGATTGAGACGAATGACTAACACATATGATCTACTATCCTCAGAGTAGTGACTCTCTAGTTTTTGAACATTACTCAAGGAAGGGAGAATGGAACCCCACACACTCACTTCTCCATCAGGTTTTGTGGAGGTAATGGGCGTCATGTTCCTCAACCTTGCTACTAATGCATGTCATGTGAGAACCTATCATGCTAAGCAAGATTACTCAAAACAAAAAAGATGATCGTTCACTAATTAACCACATAGCAGAAAAAGGGTATAACTAAAATAGATTAAACATTTTCAACATGCTCAAGAACATGTTTATAGAAATCCAACATTGTGCATATATTCATATATTATTCCAAGAATCTTTTACAACAACTTTGTGGTCTCAGCCACAACATATACACATAGAAGAACACTATCCACATATATCACATGTACAAGCATCAATACGATTTTAAAAGCTTGAATTGGTTAAAATATCATATAGAAACTTTCCTTCCCCGACTTGAAAGTGTAATAGGAAAGTTGGAGAACAACTTCAACCTACAATCTATTACACTAGACATCTAAGAAAACTTTACTAATGTCCATCAACATAGCTCCCCGCTACCAGAGGTATGTTCGTGTTATTGTTGATCACATAAAAAGATGTGGTGACCCACAAGGTGAGACCCATGTTCCAATGAGAGATATAACTCTCAACAATGCTTATTAGTTACAATGGTAATGCAATTAAACAACTTAAGCAAATTAAGAAGATAAAATAGATAGAGAAGATTATATAACAGAATACAAAAACCAGATACAAAACCTCTACAGAACAATTTTAATCAGAGTCTTATTTGTACCACTGAAGGTTAACTTTATTCTCAAGAGATCAAGTGTAATTAACATCATGGGAATAACTATCATCATGAGCCTAACTAGTATCATAAACATAGTTAATAGTATTAGCATGTCTAATAGGATAAGCATATCTACCTCATTAGTAAATCTAACAGCATTAGTACAACTACAATCAACAATATAAGGATATCTAATAGTGTAAGCATGTCTAGCAATATGTGCATAGCTAGCAGTACTATACATCATAAGCAAGTCTAGCAGCATAAACATAGCTAACGTCATAAGAAATTCTAGCCACATTACCACAGATAACCTCATAATCAAGTCTAGCGGCATAAGCATATCTAACATCATAAGTATATCTACCAGCATGAGTATCTAATAGCATAAGTATGGCTACCTTCTATTATTGCACTATACATCATTTATATGTGAATGAGAAAACACAAGTTATCATCCTATGTGAAGCATTGTGTATAACCCTAATCAAATATACTACATGGACGGATTACTTAGTTTATTAAGCCCTAGTTAAGGATGTAGTTGTAGCATCAATTAAGCCTAACCCAATAGTTTCTTGGTTTAAATGATTCAAACGTTAGACCTATACTCCAATTGATGGTTTTGAAATAAGAACCTCATCCAATGGTTAGGATCTAACAATTCTTCATCAAATAGTTTTGAATAATGGACTTAATCCAATTGGTGATATTAGATACTTAAACATCCAACAGTTTGGATTGAAATCTATAGTATTACATGTGAGTTATAATAATTATAATTTGATGGTTTCCCTCATGTGATCCATTTAAGGAGCTTGATGGTTGATACGGTAGCTTACTTAAAATGTAAAATCGATGATGGATAGTGCCCTTTTATGTTACTAAATAAGGGATGTTTAGGGGTAAATGGTGACTCTTTGTAGATCACAACTCGATGGCTTTACATATGGTTGTTTTAAGGTGTTTACTTATGTAAATAACCTATGGTCTTACCTTTTCAACATTCAATGATTCTGGGTGACATTATGGTAAGGTGATATGGGTTGAATGATGTTGGAACCAATGGAGACTTGACCTTAATAAGGTATTCTTACCTTTTCCCTCATATGAATAGAATGGATAATGACCATATCTTGTTGACATGTAACCCTAATGGGATATAGTTTGTTATGCTTAATCCTAATGAACTCAAATGATGATGGGTAACTATAATCAGCCTTCCTTAGTGGAATGACAGAACATTGGTGTCTCTCTTATTGTAGTGGAACTCTAGTATACTATAACCTAATGGTTACACCTTGAGTTATGTGTGGATCCATACTTAAGAATGGTATGGAATGTGATAATGATGTTGTTCCTGATGCTTCCAGGATTATAGTGGGATACTATGGGTTAAGATTTGTGAATGAATGTTGAACTATAACTATAACTTTAATGTAACCTAACTTGCTAAACCTAACCCTAATGCAAGTACATAATGGTGGTTAATCATGATATCCTTTATTGAATGAATTAATATAATGATGGATTATCCTTCCTTATGATTGATTGAAACTCTAATGTGTTAACTAGTGATTATAATAGCTTCATGATCTATGCTTTCTTATGCTAAACTTGTACACTATAAGGAATGTTCCTACTGTTGATAACACCTTTCTTCTGGACAACCTTGTATAGTCACTCCTAATCTCCGATCGAAGGAACTGTTGATAAGAAAGACCAATAGATATGATCAATACCAAAGTCAAGGTTCATTCTTTTCCCTCCACAGAAGGAAGTATGAAAGTGTCTTTTGCCCCTACTTGGGAAGGTCAAAAGGCATGGAAAGATAGAGTCATGGGCATGGGTAAACTGAAAGTCAGTCTTTCTTTGGTTAAAGTGATGGTACTACCTTCCAGGATGTCTCAATAATGGGACCCACCCATAAGAAAAAAGAAGATTGGGGCCGCTACCTAGCTTCCTTATATTTTGATATAATAAAGGAATTTTCTTAATTGCTAAGATAATCCTACAATGTTATCCTCTGAACATCTTTTAGTTCCTTAATGCAAATTATGTTGAGTTGGTATATCACACGTGTGATGATGTTGTTGAGCCTTGTTATAAGGCATATATACATAATGATGAACTTGCAGGAAATGATATGATGGTCTTAATGACCTTTGGGCATGGTTGATCCTTGAATGAGGTGTAATGCTCTTATGGTGACAAGGGTTGATACCATGTGATATCATGATAAGGATTCATATCCTATGACAGTATGATGGCAAGTGCAATATCATGAATGGAAAGTGAATAGTACCATGTGATGATGAGATGAGGAACAATAATTTTCATACATTATATATCTTCTGATGTTTTTATACGTGAATGCTTTTTATAGATTAATTAGGGTTTGTATGTCCACTTGTTTGATGCAGCCTTAAATTTCCCAATTGGGAATAACTAATTAAGTGAAACTCTAATCATGTAGTGCCATGTGCCATAGAACCATTTCAGCATCAAAACTTGCTGGTGGTGAAACAAGCAATTCTTATGGGAAACTCAGAGCGCATACATAACATGTTGAGTATGTGGGGATAGCTTAGTACCCTAATATCAAGCAATTGAGGATGGTTGCGGTCATGCCTCGGATGATGTGATATTGTGATGTGTAAAAGGCAATAGTATAACTGTAGGATTCTCTTATAGAACGGCCATGCATGAGCCTATTCTCTAGTGTTGTGACATGTACCAAAGGTTGACTAGTTGTCAGCATCTTGACTATATGTCATTGTAGTAGCAGCTTTGATTGATATGTCACTAACTTCTTAGCCCGTACTGGCTTGGTAGAGGAAAGATCTTAGGATATCGACACTCCTAGATCTTGTACAGAACCAAATAGTCCTTCGTAGGGGTCGGTTGGACTTTGGATGGTACGATTCAAACTCCCCAGGGCATAATAAAAGATGTAATACAATTGTATAGCATATCTATTTAGGATTATTCACAACACTTCATATTGGATGATAACCCTGGTTTTCTTTCCTTACATAGATATTATGTATAGTATAATAAGAGATGATAGATATGTTTATGTTGTAGTTATGTTCATGTTGTAAACATGCTTATGTTGTCAGATATACTAACACAGATAGTTACAATGATGTTGCTAGCTATGTTTAATATTACTAGCCATACATCTGTAATTAGTCATTCTTAAACTGCTAAACATGCTTATGCAATTAGTTGTATTTGTGATGTTAGCTCTACTTATGATGTAGATTTGTATGTTAGCTCTACTTATGATGTAGATTTGTTCACTTTATTGAACATGCCAATATTGATAGCCATTTTATGCTACTAGACATATTCATGATGTCAGAGAAGCTTATGCTACTAGCTTTCTTGTGTTGTTAGCATGGATCATGATGATAGTCGGACTAATTATGACAATTGTTTAGATGCAATCTTATGAAACCTAAGTAGATATCTGATAGAAGAAATGGATTTATCTGTTACCTCTATATACATTGATAATCATATTTGTTATACCCATCACGGGGGGTAAAGGAAGAGGAAAGGATTTTCAAATGTGTATTGATAATTTTAGAGACAAGGTGGAGAATTGGACTAGAGTACACATATCCATTCCAGGACACCTAGTGCTAATTAGAACTGTTCTTCAAAGTAAGATCAGGTTCTAGGCTGATCTCAGTGACATTTCCGTAACCACCATTAATACTATGAGTACCATCACCTCTAATTTCCTATGGGGTGGAGGTGGACATGGCATTGCATGGAAGGATATCACTCGAACTTACAAAGAAGGTGGACTCTAGATTAAAGACACACAACATATAATGCATGAAGGTAAAAAAAAAGAATAAACAAGTTTCAGAATGATCAAGACAACGTATGGACCTATTGGATGAGAAACAGATATGGGCAAGACATCTGGTTGGAGGAAGGTAGCAACCCCTCAAGGATATGGAGGAGCATGTGTAAAATGATAAGGGATGTTGATTATCCATAGAGAAGGGGTCATAGTAAAGCAGTTATTTCACCTACTAATCAGACCAACGCAGGTAATGAGGTCACATGGTGGAAGCTTCTCTGGGGAAAATACTATTACCCCAAATGGAGTACACTGACGTACAGAGCAATGAGGAATCGTCTACCAACTAAAGATTGAATGATCCAATGGGGAATCGAGGTAAATCCGGACTGTTGTTTGTGCCTAGAGGTTACGGAATCAGTAGAACACATGTTCTTTGAGTGCAAATATTCCCTACTTCTCTGACGCACCATCTGCCTCAAGAACAAGTGGGGTATTCAGCTGCCTAAAAAGCCCAACGAAGCTATTCAATGGGCCACAGATACTGGATGGATGGATTGGAAACTTGCTTTCTACGGGCTATGCATCGCAAGACTGAGCTATGAAGTATGGGTTGAAAAAAACAGACGTACACATAATAGAAAAAGTACATATAATTTAGATCTAATGAAGAGAATTGAAAGAAACATTTCTGACCAGATTCGTCTTTTCAAGAAGATGAGTCGCTAACTAGACACTAATTTGTGTAGATACTGGGGCATTTTGTATATAAGCCCCATTTTTATGCAATTTTCTTCTTGGGTGCTATATGTTCTGGTTGTGTTTTGTATCACATCAGTAACAGTTTTTGTTAAAGTTACTTTGTAACCCAGTTTTTGGCAATACATATTTACCTATTTCCAAAAAAAATCATATTTTTTGCTAAGAGTAATTGATTACTTTATCTAGCATGCCTCAACTATTCAATCTGCTCAATTGACAATTAAATACTCTAAGTGCTCAATTTATTTACTGTTGAAATGTTTTTTATAATCAATATATGTTGGAGAGAGTTATATCTCTCGCTAGGACTGGGTCTCACCTCATGGGTCACCACAAGATTTTTGGTGATCAGTAGTAGAGGCAGCCGACCATGGCAGTAAGGAGTATTTGAGGTGATGGACCCTATAGATGGTATTTTAGTTGTCTAGTGTGTCCTACAATCGTCCCTGTACTCTTAAGTCCGAGTGAAAAGTTTGTATATGATGTTTCGATTGAATTGAGCTTTCGATATCATGTTGATGTTTGTATATGTGGATAGTGTTCCTTTGTAAAGTTTATGATGTAGCTGAGGCTACAGAGCAATTGTAAAGGATATTGAGAATTATATGAAATACAAGTTGCAAGGCTTTTATGTAACTGTTTCTGGGCAATTGGGAAATGTTGAAATCGGTTTTAATTTACCCAATTTTTTCGGTTTGTATTTAATTAATGTGTAATCATGTTTTGTGTTTTGAGTAATCTCATTTAGTGTTACGGGTTCTCACAAGTTGGTATTAGAGCTTTAGGCCCTCTGAGTCTATAGGTATACTAGGACTGAGGACTAGGATGATGTCTAAGTTAGGAACTTGACATAAAGAAATGGTGCACACTGCCTAATCTCAGTACTTGGGAGCCCTGGCTAGGTATTCAAGTACTAAAGAAAAGGTAAGTATGGAACTCTTAGATTGATATCTTTTTAATTACTCTGTTCAAGTAGTCATTTTGAAACTATCTAAAGAGTATAACAAATAAGAAGGCATGGTATTAAAACCTCAATCTCTCTCTAAGGAAGATGAGAATTACATCATAACCTATCAAAACTTGAATCTTTGGTGACTATAATGGAAAAGATACAACACCATGAAACCTAACTTTGAATACAAATAAGGTGAAGAGGAGTTCTTGAAGTTGTAATTCAAGAAGATAATATAGTAACAGATAGATAAGTCGATGTTAATAAAGTGATTCAAGGTATGAAATTCACATAAGAAGGAGAGATCTCATATTATAAGTATAATATGAGAAGATGAATGAAAACATGACAGAGGAATCAAGTGGAACCTGAGTTACTCTCAGATTAATCCATATCTGTAACAAAGTGTTCATGTAAAATCTTCATGATATGTGAAAGAAATTAAGGGGATATGATCCTTGTTTAATGAAGAAAATGTGGAATATGATGAACTATTCCTTAATAAGTAGTTGAAAAACATGGTAACATGAGAGGACATAGAAAAGAATGATGAATAGTTAATGATAAAATAGCAATGAGATATGTTAATCATGATAACTCCTATGCTAATGGAAGGGAACCAGAGATGAAAAAGATAAAATAATACAAAAGAAGCTACAACCTACATAATAAAGATATAATTGGTTACCTTTTTTAGTGACCCTTAGACAATGTTGCTTTGATGTGGGAAGTGTGTTTCCCTTTGTGTTCCTTCTTTTTAAGGAAAAGACTTCAAGTAGATATCATGCCACTAGGTACGTGTGGGTTGGCTATAATCCTGGGATAGATATCTTGATATGATGTGTGGTTGCCTTGGACCATAGTTCCAAAATCTTTATGATTGTTAATGAGCATGGTTTTTTAGCCTTCCAAGAGTTACGGGGATTCCTCCTATATATTCTTAGTCGGTTATGATGTTGAGGAAGTGGAGGAAACCAGTGTATGGGTTCTTTATAACACATGTGCTTCATACCAAGGTAATGAATCCTAGTATCCAGAGTGTACCAGTTATATATGAGTTAAAAATATTTATTAGATGAGCTGTCTAGTGTTTAACTCCATTAGAAAGAGAGAGTTTATGTTGATCCTCCAAGTGTTGTTTGGGAAAAGAAGAGTGATTATATGATGTTGTGTATGTTCTGTTGATGGTTGGAAAAGACCACTATCAAGGATAGATGATTTTTTGACCCAAATCCATGTGCTACCGTGTTCCTTTAAAATAAACCTAGGATTAGAATATCAAGGGATAAGAATTAGAGTGGATGACATAAGTTATATGACCATGATGAGTATAGGATTATATCATTAAGAATAACTAATGTATCAGTAGCATTCAAAAATAGGAGTAACAAAGCACTCAAATCATGTCACATGAGTTCTGAAAAGCTTTGAATGATGACATCACAAAGTATTTCAGAAGTGGTCAATAGCATGGTTAACATCTTTGCTAAACCTTGAGAATGTTGAAGAAACTATACCTATGTGGAAAGTTCAGCAAGAGTGAGTTAGGGGTTAACTAGAGTATCCTTTTGGGGTTATGCTACATGTGCTAAGTGTGTTTTTTGAATCTTGGTGAGATGAAGACAATGTCATTTCCCTACCTCTAACAGGTCAACCATGAAGTTATATTTGTTAATGATTGCATACAAGTGTATGATTCTTCAACTACACAGATGGTCAATCCATCATTGAGATGATTGAAGAATATTCTAAGAACATATGCCTTATATTTCTTGACTATTAGGGGACACACACCTGATTGATTGAGTTGCTAATTGGAACAATCATTAAAGGAGCATAGAGATGAAGACTTGTAAAGTTACATATGATAAGAGATACATGATGTTCTATGTTAGGTAAGATCCAAAAAGTATGGCCTCTGATGTGTGGTACAAGAAATAGTATAGTCTAGGATGACAATTAGAGTCCCAAGTTGAAAGGTACTACAATACATGTACAGGTGGCACAACATTTCATATGTTGAACCAAGGTGACACATGCAAGAGTCAAGGGAGAAGAATATTTCTTCTATGAGAATGATGTGTCATCGCCATGTGATGAAAGTAACCATGTGGAATGTTGAGGATGACGTGCATGAAAATTAACCATCTATGTGTACCTTGGATTTTAGGGGCGAAATCCCTGTTAGGGGTTTATGGTTGTGAGCCCTCTAACCTTGCTTAAATGGTTGAACATACTTAATTACCATATTTGAATGTATATAACCATAATATAACCTTTTTATATTCTTTTTAATCATAATAAAAACTTAAGTTTCAAATTTTGGCCAATTTGGACATTGTTTGTGTAAGTTATGCAACTTTATGTATATTTTGGGCTTTTCTGCAAGTTACCCAATTGAGAGATTTTCTTTGAAATTTGTCACTTGCATCATGTTCTATGAATGTTATCTTATCATTATTGAGCATTTTGATCCATGGGGTGCCTATTTGAAGTTTTTTTCGGATGTGTTTTCTTCAAGGGTATTAAACCCCTTCATGGATGAGCTACCTTTAGGAGCTATCAACCAATGTTTTTTTTTGTTTGGCTTAGAAAATCAACAAACGTTGGCTAAGAGGGTCTCCTTCAATTGCAGAGTAGTTTCTTTTGTGGCTTCTTGTATATCAATAATAGTTTAAGGCCATGTACACATGAAGAGCTACTAGGACACCTCATGTTTTTCTTTTTCTTTATCCTAAAGTTTTATATACCTATCCTTAAGCACCCAAATGAAAGTTTTTCTATATACCACTTCCCTCCTTATAGTAACTTTGTCTTTCCTCTATTCTTCTATAGAGGACCTATCCAAGTAAGAATAAGGTGTGGATCTTCTTGCTAGAAGCATCTAGGGTTACAATTTGCTTCCTTTAGGGTTTCTAGAGCTCCTTCTTGGTGATCTTGACCTAAATGAGTAAGTATCCCCTTCTTTCCTCTGTTTATTTCTCTATTCTTCTTCCTCCTACCTTTCTCCATGTCAGAACCTTGTTGTTCCATTGTAGAAGTTTCTCTAGAACTCAAGAATCTACCTTTCTTGCTTCTTCTTCTAAGGTTTTGCTTCCTTGTGGAGAAGGGTGCCTACCTGGCTGAGTTCAAATCTAAAACTTGTGTTTTCTTGCCTTCTTTTCTCGAGTTTCTTTCTTCAAGAAGTATGTTCTTCTCTATAGAGTCGATTTTTATAACCTTCTTCACTTATATTGCTTGCTAAAAGCTTGTTAATTCATGTTTATGCTTTAAAGTGATGATCTAAGCATAAAGAAATCATGCTTGTTTAGGGTTTTGAATTTTTATGGTGTTCCCTATTATGTTCCAGTTCTATATGAACCGCTCAATAGGTGTACGTCCTTCCTAAGGTAGAACATTATATATTACACCTTGGTAGCACAACTGATGGTGCTAAGAACCTAACAACTGATGGTTCAAATTAGAGGTTTCAAAATATTTCCTTCACTATCACATGACTCAATGGTGATACCATGCAACAACCGATGGTGATTCTATCATGACAAATGGTGGTGACCAAGGGTGTCAATCAGTGGTGAAAATCGATGGTGTAACATCCTCAATTTCATAGCTAGTCCAAGTTGATAATGTGGGGTTTTCTAATAAGTGTATGCCAAGGGACTTAATGAACCTAACCATGGCTAGGTAGGTAATTAAGTTCACAAATTTTGTAACACAAGTCATCCGGTCAACTAATACTCACATAATGGCTTAAATGTATATGATTGCAGTCGGATGTAGATGAATATAAATGAATTATTCCTACGAACAATAATGTGATAAATATATAATATGACGAGTCCACTTCATGGCTTGAGCCTTAGACCTAGCTTAGGTTTTCATATTATGAAACTAAAGAAATATTGATCACATGTGTTATACATGGACTTCAATTTAGAAATTATATGGGTTGAAGACTTACTTTCATGTTTTAGAATACAATCAAGCTCATGGACCCTTTGAAATACTAAGGGATGCGACATGTGCCCTAGAGTCCAATTCTAGCTCATTTGGGCCAATTAAGTCTTACAAGTAGGTCCTTGGAGTATAAATTTAGAAATCTAGTATTCTTACACATGATAAGTACTTTTAATATTTTTAATAGATGAAGAACTAAAACATAAGATCGTAGGAAAATTTTTAGATAATTGTGGATTATCTAGTGATCTGGGAAATTAATTTGGTAATTATCCAAGTCTTACTTAGAAGGAACATTTGAAGTCTTTATCTATTTGATTTTGACCAAATCTCTTGTATCAGGGGAAGATAATAAAAAGATTGTTTAATTACGAAATTTGGAATTTAACGAGATTAAGATATGATCTACATGATTATTTTTAGCAATTGGACTTCTATCAAATAGAAACATGAAAAGAAAATAAAAAAGAGGGCGACCCCAGTCCGCACAGACTGGAGGCCGCGACCTCTGTTTCCTGGTTCCAAACAGAGCGCCCATTATAGGCATCTGTTGCCCAAGATCGGGTGAGAGTGGGGGTATAAAACCCCTCGATCTTGGATGCTTGGTGCCGGCCGGACCCTATGCTAGGGCTTTACCATACATCGAGAGAGAACGAGAGAGAGGGGACATGGAAACGGAGCTCGGCGGTGGCGGTTCTAGGGTTTGGATGAGGCTTGGTTTGGCAGCCATCAAGGTAGCATAGCATCGAGGGAGATGAAGGGGAGGAGGATCGGCGGCTAGGTCAGGCTTTGCCGGGTTCATCGCCAACCGAAGGCACGAGCATGTCCACCGTCGGAAGCACCAAACATGGCACCCTGTTCTTGCGGCAAAACAGGGGAGAAACCCCCCTTTTCATCAGGTGAAGAAGATGCCGCCCGAATCTGGGAAGCCATCGTCGGATCAATCTTGAACGGTTAGCATTGTTTTGATAAGTTAGTTCTTTGAAAATTCATAACTTGAGCTACAGAGCTCGGTTTGGGACAAAGAAGATACCTATGGAAAGCTCTTCGAGCATACTATCTTCTAAAAATATCTGCAGAATATTATTTGGATGTTTATTATTTATTATATGTCGGGTAGAAAAAACTATATGATTTTGATGTTTTATCAATTAAAAATAGTAAACGCCTTTAGAAATTTATACAAATTTTATTGAATGTGTTTTTTGACATGTCTAAGATTACTTCAGAGCTTGATCTTTCATATAAGAAGTTTTATTGAGATTTTTGATATAAACCCTAATAAGGTATTTTGGGTATTTCACCCATGATATGATTTTTTTGAATGACATGACATTTTAATATGTGATCATTCCTACATTATATGATTACTTTTCTATAGATTTGATGGATTTCTTATGTTATTAGGTTAGTATGTACTTTTGGACCTAAGTGGCCATTATCTACAACAATAGATGATTATCTTGAGACAATAAGTGATATATATATGTGTCTAATTAAGTCTAATATTATTTATCTAAATGGTTTTTAATTTGATTTCATAATAGAGTCAAGTAAGATTAGTATATATGACTATGTTTGAGATTTTCTTTGATCTATATGTTCATATGAGTTCATAAGACGACTTATGTCTTATTTGAGTATAAAGATAATATTGATTATATAGTATGAGTTTTATTTTATTTCAACACCAATATTTTATGGTGATTTCAGATTAAAGTTATGTTTAGTCTAAATAAGAACTCTAAGTTGGTATATATAATTAGGAGGATGGGGTTTTGAGATTTAGAAATAGAAAGAGGGAACATGTACTTGGACTTATAGAACTTTGATTATATCCAGGTGGTTAAGATTTGAGACAAGAAATCAAGACTAAGTTAAGGACGTCATCAACACAAGAGGTAAGTGGTTCATGCCCATGAGTATTTACGTTTATCAAATCAAGTACATTTACATGCTTCTTAGATAAGACCTTCATGTCCTACATTCTGAGTTAAATATGTAAGAAATATTTTATGTGCTTATGATTGTAGAAATTCATATGCTCAATACCTTAAGTAGTGATGTGTCATGGAATGATTCTAGATCATGAAGCTAAGTTCATAAGAAGGATAAGAAAATATAGTTCTATCATATCTCTTAAATATAGATGTAACCATGTATTGAGATTTCAAATAGGAACATGTCATCAAGGTTTCTTATATATGTAGCGATCTAAGAAATTAGAAAGTGAAATAGATTCCTTAATAAGGTTGATGTTTAAAAGTTAAGTATTATGTGAGAATATGGGTGTTGCACATGGTAGACCATGGCCCAATTTCTAGGATAAATGTACTAGTGGCATTAAAGATATTGTAACATGAGTTTGTGATGATATTATCAAATTATGAGATATTAAGTCATGATTGAGTTGCACGATGAGAATCCATGTGAATTCTACCTTAAGGGTTAAGATTTAAGTTCATACAAATGTTTTGAGATCAGACTTAATGAGATTAAATTGAGTATGATTAAGATGCAACTTAAGATTTTCTAAGGTTTCTATTCTATGGTTATGATTTTAAGACTTAAGTCCATTAAGATCAGATTTTGATGAGGTTTTAACAGAGAATGAGTTATCTTGCCAAGAATCAGAAATCATACTTTTGCTATACACATTACTTAAGTTACTTTTGTATATTTAGTATTTCTATACTCATTTCATATCTTGTCTCATAAGACATTAGACTCATGTATGATATAATTGGTATAATGAAGTAATCTTACCAAATCAGAGTTTTAGAATAAAGTTTACCAGGATAATGAGATACATGATCAAATCCAATAACGGATTCAGTTTAGAACTCAAGAATAAGAGATTTAGATTCAGACTTAGACTACTCACTGTGTGAGTATCCAGATTTGAATAAAAGATACATGATAAGGGTTTTAGACCAAATCTCAATTATGAAGTAATTGAGATCCATATTCGCATTCAGTTGTAGATTCAGTTTATCACTTAAGAATAAAAGATTCATATTTAAATTCAGATTCAGAATTCAGTACATGCTCAGTACTCAGTAATCAGTTTTAGATAAGTTCAGTTTTCAGTGTTCAATTTTAATATAAGATAAGTTCAGATTCAGTATTCCGTAAAGCTATCAGTATTCAGCTTCAGTTCATATTAAGAATTAAGTAAGTTTAGACTTAAGATAAATAAGTCAAAACCTTCACATAAGACATTATATGATAAGTCCTCATTCAGTAGTCCTGGGACGTTTCAGAGGCAGTTGTTGCCAATCCAGAGGAGTGTTCACTCCAACTCAGAGGTGTTGCGGCACCATTTCAGGGCATAGACACGCCAATTCAGAGACACCTCGGTGTCATTCAGGGCATGTAGTGCCATTTCAGAGGTGTTGCGGCACCAATTCAGGGCGTAGATATGCCAATTCAGGAGGACTTATCGTATAATGGTGGCCACAAATAGATAAAAATCATAAGTAAAAGATACTTTAGATTAGAGCATATCTGTAATCTCATCCATGAGTGTGATGAGAGGAATTCAGATGAGATAAGTATGACCTATACACTTTGGTGTAGGTCATGAGACCCATGGTATAGGTCTCCAGAAAAGATAGAGTAGAAAGATAAGAGTTAAAGAAGTCAAGAGGTATTATGTTTTCATATTTTAATCAACATTTGCTATCAGTTTTATAATGTCTAAGAATATTTTGTAACATTGTTAGCTCTTCAGTAATGTGCATTTTAGAATACTCATGCCACTTACTCTAACGACTGTTTTTCCCAATGCATGGATGGGGACGCGATGTCCGCAGGTTTTGGAGCAATTGAAGAACAAAGGGACCAACAAAGGCTTAAGATACTTTCAAGCGTGCCTAGTGGGGTGCCATCTACCTAGATGATCTTGCGTATTGACATCTTTTTATTATGAACTTATGCATATGCATGATGTAGTTTCATGTTGACAAAAAGCTATGTATGAATCAGTTTTACTAGTTTTACAAAGTGTTTCATTTACTTTTATTGCAATGATTATCATGTTTGTGACACTCCCAGATGAAAAAAAAAAGTATTGCTTCCGCTCATGTGTTATGAAAATCTGGGTGTTACAGATGGTCACCCCTTAAGTCAGGTTTTGGCTCAATTAGAAGCTTAATGATCAACCATTAAGTACCCTTATTATGATATCAATCAATCATGATATTAGCTTAATATTCGATGGTTTTAAATGAATATAGTATTGATCTAACAACTGATGGGGACTGAATGGTCACAACCGATGGTGGATCAGGCCTCCATAACTGATGGTGAGTTAAGGACGTAGTTGTAGCATAAATTAAGCCTAATACAATAGTTTCTTGCGTCAAATGATTCAAGGGTTAGACCTATACTCCAATTGATGGTCTTGAAATATGAACATGATCCAATGGTTAGGATCAACACTTCCTCATCTATTAGTTTTGAATAATGGACTTAATCCAATAGTTGAGATTGGATACTTCAACATCCAATGGTTTGGATTGAAACCTATAGAATTACAAGTCAATTCTAATAATCAAAATTTGATGGCTTCTCTCGTGTGATCTATTTAAGGAGCTTGATGGTTGATACGATGTCTTAATTAAAATGTTCAACCAATGATGGGTCTAACCCCAAAACCTATTCATTTTATGTTATTAAACAAGGGATGTCTATGGTTAAATGGTGACTCTTTCTATATCACAACTCCATGACTCTACATATGGTTGGTTTAAGGTGTTTTCTTATGTAAATAACCAATGGTCTTACCTTTTCAACATTCAATGGTTCTGGGTGATGATGTGGTATGGTGATATGGGTTGAATGATGTTGGAACCAATGGATACTTGACCTTAATAAGGTATTCTTACCTTTGACCTCATATGAATATAATGGATAATGACCATATCTTGTTGACATGTAACCCTAATGGGATATAGTTTGTGGGTAACTATGATCAGCCTTCCTTAGTGGAAAAATATAACAATGGTGTCTCTTTTTTTTTGGAGTAGGTAAAATATTACTAAACATCAAAAAGTATAGAGGGTATGGCCTCATATACTATACACAGGATCTAGGCTACAAAATGGTGTGGAACTCAAATGGTGTCTCTCTTATTGTTATGGAACTCTAGTATAAAATAACTTAATGGTTACAGCTTGAGTTATGTGTGGATCCATACTTAAGAATGGTATGGAATGTGATGATGATGTTGTGACTAATGCATCCAATATTATAGTGGGATACTATGGGTTAAGATTTGTGAATCAATGTCAACTATAAATTTAATGTAACCTACCTTGCTAAACCTAATCCTAATGCAAGTAGAGAATGGTTGTTAATCATGTTACATTTTCTTGAATGACTTAATATTATGATGGAATATCCTTCCTAACGATTGATTGAAACTCTAATGTGTTAATTAGAGATCATAATAGCTTAATGATCTATAATTTCTTATTCTAAACTTGTACACTAAAGTGTAATGATGGTTGATCATACCTAGATTCCTTATATGTTGATATAATAAAGGAATGCTCTTAATTTCTAAGATAATCCTGCAATGTTATCAAGTGAACATCTTTTAGTTCCTTAATGCAAATTATGTTGAGTCGGTGTATCACACGTGTGGTGATGTTGTAGAGGAATGTGTTAATTGGTGGTCATAATAGCTTAATGATCTATGATTTCTTATTCTAAATGTGTACACTAAAGTGTGATGATGGCTGATCATACCTAGATTCCTTATATTTTGATATAATAAAGGAATGCTATTAATTTCTAAGATAATCATGTAATGTTATAATGTGAACATCTTTTAGTTCCTTAATGCAAATTATGTTGAGTAAGTGTATCACACATGGTGATGTTGTGGAGCCTTGTTATAAGGCATAGAAAGATAACGATGAACTTGTAGGAAATGACATGATGGTCTTAGTGACCATTGGGCATGGTTGAGCCTCGAATGAGGTGTAATCCTCTTTTGTTGGCAAGGGTTGATATCATGTGATATTGTGATTAGGATTCATATCCTTTGACAGTATGATGACAAGTATAGTCTCACAAATGGCAAGTGAATAGCACCATGTGATGATGAGATCAATAATGATAAGATTCATACATCTTACATCTTGTGAAGTTGTTATATGTTAATGCTTCTTAGAGATGAATTAGGGTTTGTATGTCCACTTGTTTGATGCAACCTTAACTTTCCCAATTGGAAATAAGTAATTAAATGAAACTCTAATCATGTAGTGCCCTATGCCGTAGAACCATTTCAGTGTTATAACTTGTAGTTGGTGAAGCGACCAATTCCTATGGGGAGTTTGGAGTGCATACATAACATGATGAGTATGTGGGGACAACATGGTACCCTAATATCAAGCAATTCAAGATGGTTGTGGTCATGCCTCAGATATTGTGATATTGAGATGTGTGAAAGGGAGCAGTATAACTGCAAGATGCTCTTATAGAATGGCCATGTGTGAGCATATTCTCTAGTGTTGCGACTTGTACCAAAGGAGGAATAGTTGTTAGTAGCTTGACTATATGTCGATGTAGTGGAAGCTTTGAATGATATGTCACTTCCTTTTTGGCTCGTAATGAGCAGGTAGATGTGAGATTTTAGATATTGGAACTCCTAGATCTTGTATGGAACCAAATAGCCCTTCACAAGGGTTGGTTGAACTTTGTATGGTACAATTCAAACTTCCCAGGGCGTAATACAATATGTAATACAGCCATGTAACATATCAATTTAGGTTTATGCACAGCGCTTCATATTGGATGATAACCCTTTTTTTCTTTCCTTACATAGAGATGATGTATAGTTGTAAGGAGTGAGATCCATAGGGGAGCAACTCCCTACTAAAAATTTGAACAATAAAACCTCCAGTCCAAACACACCCATAAGGTATCTTGGAGTGGGTGTAAAATTTTCAAATCTTATTAATGGTATTCAAAACAGCCAAAGTATAACAGTGGAATATAAAACATGACTATTATCAATTCTTCACAAAAGATTACAAAAGTATATCTCAATCTCCCACATAGGGTTTACATGTATGATACAACATAAGGATCTAAGATAGAGGAAAGTCTAAATCATAACAACTTTGTCTCCAAGCTTTAACTCCTTAAGCTATGTCCATATCTTTATGCCATGTCCTCCATACCCTTCACCTAGGGTTGGAAGCATACCGCAATAAGAAGAGAAAAATAGATGACATCAGAAAAGGCTCGTATGTGCACACTAAAAAGTAAATTGAGCAGTGTTATGAAACAAAGGGCAGCAAATAAATAGAAGCTTCCCATAGAAAATAAAAGTACCACCCACGTGGGTATCAAGAGAAAAGAATCATAACAAAATGATACTTTCCATTAAAACAAATAAAAGATTTTGCCATATATACATCCACTACCATGGTGGGAAATAAATCATGAGTTGGACACACACCCCCACAATCATCATCAATATCTTACATGCATGTGAGATAAACATAGCCCTAGAACAATATAAAGACAAAAGCGGCCAAGAATTATACATCTAAAACCTGATAGAGAATGGTATACTGCCAAACTCCCAAATATATAAAACATGGGCCAAGAATCATACATCTTTCCCGGGTATGAGGTAACCTTTCCATCCATAAAGAGTAGGAAATCACACATTTGCTCAGAAGGAAATTACACATCTACCAATAATAAAAACCAATGCAATTACACTACTCTAGTGCTACTGAATCACATAGCATGTAAAATTGTAGAGGCAAGTAGAAAGTATAGTCAGAATTGTACAATGTTGCCATCACACAATGGACAACACATGCATCCACTTGTAAGTGGGCACAAGTTATCACATATTAACAAATAAACATCCACGTAAAAGTGGTCTTATATCTTCAAATAAAACCAAAATATACCAATGCATAATATAAGAGTCAAGAGAATATCAAGGAATACCACAAACAAGATAGTTCACAAGAACCATGATATCAAAAGATAAGAGCAATGTGTATAGGCTATTGTCCATAGGACCAAGAGAAAGAAGAAAATAGGTGCATTGCTCAATAAGAATAATAGGGGATGCAAAGATACCTTAAACTAGGATCCTAGAAACTCTCTTCATCAAAATAGTTGTTTCCAAGATCAACCTTGCCTAAGGTCCAATTATGTTCTGAAAATAAACATGGTGTCGACGAGCGGTGCCGCAAACTCAACCCAAGAACCATGTTCGGATTTTGGGTGAAACGACGATGTAAGGCGAAATCAAATCACAACCACCAGTAGCCACATGCTCAAGAAAGGATTAAATTGAGATGAGAGGAGGTACAAAAAACAACTGAGGAAGACCGGGGTAGAGGTATTTGTAAGTGAGGGTGTGTGAGAAGTTGTTCCATAAGACTTGAAGAAAAAACGTAGTTGTTTCTCAAATTCTGCACGTTAGGCTACGAATATGGTATAGATATATGCGGAATTCAATTTGCAATCCAACACAAGTTATTTTGTGAAATTTTGTCAAGAAATGAGGAAGTTATGCCCAAAATATTGAACCTTGATCCGCGGTTACTCTTTATGCGGGTTGGTGTTTCCTAATCCGAATTTTGTAAAGTGTTGATTAAATTATTTTCCTTTTTCTCTCTCTTCAATTGAACGTACAAACAATGTCCAAATTAAATTAAATTTGATACCTAGCCTAATTAGGATGTAGAATCCGATTTTGACATTAGTTTTACCTTTTGGAGGCTTTTGCTATTTTATTTAATTCTTTTAAAGTAAATCACAGTTTCTCTTTCCTAATACATTAGAGACGTCTAGAATTATCCAAAATTGATGAAACTTCACCCACAAGTCATATTTAATGTGTTGGATATGAATTTTTCATCAATTTCACATGTTGGAGTTGTTTGTATAATTATTTAATATTTTGAAGGTTCTACACACTTTCTCTCTCCTGATTTCACCTTTCAAGAAAACTTTCTCCAAATTGGATGAAAATTCACTAAAAGGCTATATTTATTATGTAGATTACTAATCCAAAAATATTTTCCTCTTTTAATTTATTATTTTATTTTATATTATCCAAAAAGAATTAAATTAATTATTATTATGTGAAAAATGTGAAACTTGACTCTCAAGGTAATTGGGACCCAAGGAACATGATTTTTAACTTAGATTTCACTTTTGGGGTTTCCATTAATGAGTTATGATAAAGTTAATATTTGTGGCCATTATTATCACATTATTTCATTATTATCACTCTTGCCCATTCAATTATGTTCCATATCTTAATATTATCACCAAAAGAATTATGTGCGACTATTTGCATGGAATTTCATATAATTCATTATTATTTCATGTGACATATTTTATGTGTCTATTATTAATTTAAGAATAATGTGAGAAAATTAGGTTACATTAGGGTGATTTATGCATGCATTAGCTTATTAGGGTTATACTAAACATCTTCTAGATATATCCTCAACCTTATTTGGCTAAGTCCAAAAGGTCAAACTTCTAGGGTAGGGTTCAAGATCTGGTATGTTACAGTACTCCACCCCTTAAAAGGATGTCATCCTCAAAATCTATTGATCCAAACATCAACAACCAACTACTCTCCACCCCTTAAAAAGGTTTAACTAAACAAGTCAAACTAAACATCATTTGGGATTAGTCACATATCATTTAGTTGTGAAAGTTTTAGAGATTTATGTTGCTCAGGTATCCAACTAAAAGTCACACTATCTAGGGTTGATTTTTAGGTCCTTGTGTCTCTAACCTAACAACCCTACTGTGATAACCTAGATTTTTGAGTTTTAATAATTAATACAATAATTGAGAGACAAGCATTCTATGTAGAGGACAAATACCAAATTGAGGAATTGGTAGTACAATCATGAATTCCTTCACCCAAATTAGGTGATTGGAAATAGGATGGAGGGCTATGAAGCCTAATTGAATTCAATTGTGAATTAATACCCTTTCTGATTGATTAATTCCTCATCAGACCAATCAATCATTTAGTGATATGTTGAGTAGAGAAATAAATTCTTTTGAGGAATCATTTTTTTACATATGAACCAATGTTAAAGTTCTGGAGTCAACCTTGACTAAATGTCCTACCAAATTCGCATAATGTAAAACCCTAAGGGTCACATGAAGGTGAACTTTAGGTATTAATGTGCTTAGTCACTAACCATGCCTAACCTTCGAATTTTATTCCCAAACTTATGCCACATCTACATCATGACATTATAAAGCTACACCTAAAATTTCATTGCATTTGGACCACCCAATTAGGAGATATAAGAAATTGAAATCAATGTATATTATAGCTTTTAGAACTTGATGGACCCTGGCCCGGATCCGGATCCGTAGAAGAGACGACTGAGTCATCCTCCTCACCCGTTTCTCACAGAGCTCGGCCTACTCAGTAGCGCCATCCTTCAAACCCTCGTCTCTCTCTCACCTCTTGATCATATCTCACCAAAGCTAGCTCCTCAGATGCGGTTTCTCCTCATCGTTCGAACGAGCCCAATAAATATCCCTAACAACCACAGATTAGAAAATGCCCAAATGTCAGCGCCATGGACCCGTCGGCCACATTAGAGGAGGCAATTCTAGGCCTCATGGTGCCTATTTAAGGCCACCATCAGCTTCGCCAACCCTTCTTTCCCCTTTTCCGACCATCAATTCTGGAAAAATCACCCGCAACACCTCTCCCCTTGAGCTTGCCTCCTCCAACCGCTCTGCCGCGGCATAGCACCTGCCCTGGGCCGCCCCGTCCTCCAAATTTCCAGATCAACCCCTCCTCAAGATGTGCAAGGCCACGCGGAAGCTCACCGACCCTTTCTCAAGCTCCCAGCACCCCCTCTTGCTCCCCTCGTCTTCTTCTCCTCCGCGGCCGGCGACCACCTCGCTGAACCTCGGCGGATCACCGCTCCAAGGGGAGCCACCCTCTAACACTCTGTCATCCCAATCTGGTCTGACCTCGTGAAGGTGACCATGCAAGCAACTGCACGTGAGCCACACTTGACTGACCTCCTTTGCTCGTCGGAGGAGCTGGCATGCAGTGGCGCCCTGCTCCACAGAGGAAACAGAGTCCTCGTATGCGAGATCGCGAGAAAGGAAGAGAAGCCCGATCGGGCAAATGGACCCTCGAGTGCGCGGATCCTGCCCCAGACCCAGACCGGGTCCCAGCTAAGAGAGGAAAGGAGTTGCGCCCCCACTTTGCCACGTGTCGACGCTGGGTTGGCCGAGAAAGGTAATTATCTCACAAAATGTTCAGAACTTCAATAATCCGTAGAAATTAGTACGAATGTCAGAAAAATATGAACAAGGTACTGTTTTTCTCAGAAAAATGAGTAGAACACAATTAAAGCAAATATCAGGCTCTTGATGCATGAATATCAGTGATATCTTGTTAGTTTTGAAATGCTTAATTGATGGATAATAAATATCAAACATCGACCAAAAATTATGAGAAAATACCAGTAAGTGAAAAATCATATATGTAATCCATCTGATGTCAGTAATCATGATGTTGATGCACGAAATCATGTAATTTACTCCATATGGCTAGTTAGGGCTAATAACCCTAAATAATATGTAATTAATGCATACATGCTCAATAAATGATGAAATTTACAGAGTAAGCTCATATCAGTATCTGGAACTTCAGAATTAAATATGAGATCAATATGATACACATAATCTATGTTATATGAAGATGACCCATAATACATATGATGAAACCCTAATTCGAGTAATACATGTAACTATGGTTAATATGTGCACCAAAAAGGATATGGAACCTAATATTCAGATAATAAATCATAATCTGGAAAATGACATCAGTAAGATAAATATAAGACAATAATGCAAGTAAATGTTGGAATATCCTAATGAGATAATATAAACCCTAATGAACACGACTAGGGTTAAGATGATGAGAATCTGATGATAGTATGTGGTCTTGTCTTAATCAGGTGATGAACAGACTTCTAGATGATCAAGGATAAGTTAGAAATCTCTGAACTCAGGTACGTGGGTTTTATTTAAGTATATTACTATGGTTTTCTTGCTTGCAATCATGATATGTATGTATGCTCTCTTCTATTTGCAAATATTGGATGTAGTAGCACTATATAGTACCCGATGTTTTATCACTTGTAAACATAAATGATAAGTAGATGCTTTGTAGTTAGTTAAGGTGTTCATTATCCCCCTTACGAGGGAATGGAATAATGTTGGCTAGTACACCTCCCTAGAGCACGCGGTGTATGGGGAGTTTCCCTAGAGTACTTGGTACACGGGGATGGGCCCAATATTTATGTTTTGGTACTAGTCCACCTTGATAATGCAATTCATCTAGGAAAATGACTTAAATTGACGTATTTCGCTTAATAAAGAAGTGTTTTCTATGATTTTATTTCCTTCTGCAAATATTTTTCAAAATTATGAAAACCATAAATATATGTATCTTTCTGCCCACGTGCACAACACCTTGTGTGTTGATTCGCTGTTTCACATATGTTTTAGGTTCAGAGCTAGCGTGGAATAAAAGATGGGAGGTGAGCAGTCGTCCAGGTTGTACCTATTGTCTAAGATCCTGCTAGCATACATGTTCAGACTTGTAGAATTTTCATTCAATATGTAACTGTTAATCTTTTTGTAATAATTCACATTGTATAAATATGCATGTTGAATGTTGAGTATGTTATGGTTGTATGTTCATGTATGTGTATTATGCTTCCGCATCGCTCTCTGATATGATTGGATGATGTTTTCGGATTCTGACATCTCATTCCCAATAGGGTTTGGAGAAATCAAAATCTGGGGACGTCACACCTATATAAACATCCAAAAGTCAAATGGTACAAAGGGTAGGTACACTACATCTTTACATCAATCCTTGTCACAACTTCAAAGTTATAACTAGGGTTAGCATTACGTTTAGGATTAAACTACCAAAAGCACCTCACTTTATTGTGACTTAGTTTAGGAAAACTCTTATGAAATCCAGAAAATTTTGTACATATAGTAGTATAATTGAAAATATATTTTTCTTCAAAAAATCATGCGATGTGAAACAAAGATGAGCTCAAAGTCAATGTGGATACTAAGTCACACTATATCCATAACAAGATCCCTTATTCTACCACCAACTCATAACCTAATAGCATCCTCAAATCAAACCTCATAGCATCAAGAGACATAAATCATACTCAATCTACATGGTAGGGTAAGAGCATCTAAAACCTAATCTCAAAAGGGTGCACCTAGGTGATTCGAGGGAAAACATCTCATATAAAGGATGACTATGCATGGCAAAGGTTATAACTAGGGAGATAAAATTGAAATAGTCAGACTCTGACTACCATTGGTTCTGATACCATGTTGTAAGGAGTGGGATCCATAGGGGAACCACTCCCTACTAAAAATTTGAACAATAAAACCTCCAGTCCAAACACACCCATAAGGTATCTTGGAGTGGGTGTAAGATTTTCAAATCCTATTAATGGTATTCAAAACAACCAAAGTATAGCACCGGAATATAAAACATGACTATTATCAATTGTTCATAAAAGATTACAAAAGTATATATTAATCTCCCACATAGGGTTTACATGTATGATACAACATAAGGATCTAAGATAGAGGGAAGTCAAAACCATGACAACTTTGTCTCCAAGCTTTAACTCCTCAAGTTATGTCCATATCTTTATGCCATGTCCTCCATAACCTTTTACTAGGGTTGGAAGCATACCCCAGCAAGAAGAGAAAAATAGATAACATCAGTAAAGGCTGGTATGTGAGTATTAAAAAGTAAATTGAGCAATTCTATGAAACAAAAGACAAAAAATAAATAGAAGCTTCCCATAGAAAAGAAAAGTACCATCCAAGTGGGTATCAAGAGAAAAGAATCATGATAAAATGATACTTTCCATTAAAACAAATAAAAGACTTTTCCATATATACATCCATTACCATGGTGGGAAATAAATCACAAGTAGGGCACACACCCCACAATCATCATCAATATCTTGCATGCATGTGATACAAACATAGCCCTAGAACAATATAAAGATAAAGGCGACCAAGAATCATACATCTTGAAACCTGATAGAGAATGGTATACTGCCAAACTCCCAAATATATAAAAATGGGCGAAGAATCATACATCTTGACCGGGTATGAGGTAACCTTTTCATCCCAAAAGAGTAGGAAATTACACATTTGCCATAAACAAAAACCAATGCAATTACACTACTCTAGTGCTACTGAATCACATAGCATGTAAAATGTAGAGGCAAGTAGAAAGTATAGTCAGAATTATACAATGTTGCCATCACACAATGGACAACACATACATCCACATGCAAGTGGGCACAAGATATCACATATCAACAAATAAACATCCACCTCAAAGTGGGCTTATAGCATAAAATAAAACCAACATGAACCAAGGCATAAGATAAGAGTCAAGAGAATATATTAGATTGCCACAAACAAGATAGTTCACAAGAACCATGATATCAAAAGAGAAGAGCAATGTATATAGGTTATTGTCCATAGGACCAAGAGAAAGAAAAAAATAGGTGCATTGCTCCATAAGATTATTAGGGGATGCAAACATACCTTAAACCATGTTCTTAGAAACTCTCTTCACCAAACTAGTTGTTTCCAAGATCAACCTTTCTTGAGGTCCAATTATGTTCCAAAAATAAACATGGCATCGGGGAGCGGTGCCGCAAACTCAACCCAATAACCATGTTTGACTTTTGGGTGAAACGAAGATACAATGTGAAATCAAATCACGACCACCAACAGCCACATACTCAAGAAGGGATGAAATTAGGATGAGAGGAGGTTCAACAAACAAGTGAAGAAGACTGGGGTAGAGGTATTTATAAGTGGGGGTGTGTGAGAAGTTATTTCAGAAGACTTGAAGAAAAATTTTAAGCGTTTCTCAAATTCTCAATGTTAGGCTACGAATATGATATGGATGGATGCATAATTCAATTTTCAATCCAACACAAGTTATTTCGTGAAATTCCATTAAGAAATAACGAAGTTATGTACAAAATATCGAACCTTGGTCTACGGTTACTCTTTATGCGGGTTGGTGTTTCCTAATCTGAATTTTGTAAAGTGTTGATTAAATTATATACCTTTTTCACTCTCTTCAATTGAAGTTACAAACAAGGTCCAAATTAAATGAAATTTTATAGATAATCTAATTAGGGCATGTAGAATCTAATTTTGATATTAGTTTTCTCTTTTGGAGGAAACTTGTTCTATTTTATTTAATTCTTTTAAAGTAAATCATAATTTCTCTTTCCTAATACATTAGAGACATCTAGAATTATCCAAAATTGATGAAACTTCACCCACAAGTCATATTTAATGTGTTGGATATGAATTTTATATCAGTTTCACATGTTGGAGTTGTTTGTATAATTATTTAATATTTTGAAGGTTCTACACTTTCTCTCTCCTGATTTCACCTTTTAAGAAAAATTTCTCCAAATTGGCTGAAAATTCACTCAAAGGCTATATTTATAATGTAGATTACAAATTTAAGATTATTTTCCTATTTTCATTTATTATTTTATTTGTTATTCTCCAAAAATAATTAAATTAATTATTATTATGTGAAAAATGTGAAACTTGACTCCCAAGGCAATTGGGACCTAAGGAACACGATTTTTAACTTAGATTTCACTTTTGGGGTTTCAATTAATGAGTTATGACAAAATTAATATTTTGGTCATTATTATCACATTATTTCATTATTATCACTCTTGCTCATTCAATTATGTTATATATCTTAATATTATCACCAAAAGAATTATGTGTGACTATTTGAACGGAATTAGATATAATTCATTATTATCTCATGTGACATATTTTATGTGTCTATTATTAATTTAAGACTAATGTGAGAACATTAGGTTATATTACGTGATTTGTGCATGCATTAGCTTATTAGGGTTATACTAAACATCTTCTAGATATATCCTCAACCATGTTTGGCTAAGTCCAAAAGGTCAAACTTCTAGGGTAGGGTTCAAGATCTAGTATGTTACAACACTCAACCCCTTAAAACGATTTCGTCCTCAAAATCTATTGACCCAAATATCAACAACCAACTACTCTCCACCCCTTAAAAAGGTTTAACCTAACAAGTCAAACTAAACATCATTTTGGATTACTCACATATCTTTTAGTTGTGAAGGTTTTAGAGATTTATGTTGCTCATGTATCCAACTAATAGTCGCACCATCTAGGGTTGAGTTTTAGGTCCTTGTGCCTCTAACCTAACAACCCTACATAAACATCAAAAAGTCAAAGTGTACAATGGGTAGGTACACTACATATTTACATCAATCCTAGTCACAACTTCAAAGTTATAACTAGGGTTAGCACTACGTTTAGGGTTAAACTACCAAAAGCACCTCACTTTATTGTGACTTAGTTTAGGAAAACTCTTATGAAATCCTGAAAATTTTGTACATATAGTAGTATAATTGAAAATATATTTTTCTTCAAAAAATCATGCGATGTGAAACAAAGATGAGCTCAAAGTCAATGTGGATACCAAGTCACACTATATCCATTACAAGATCCCTTATTCTACCACCAACTCATAACCTAATAGCATCCTCAAATCAAACCTCATAGCATCAAGAGACATAAATCATACTCAATCTACATGGTAGGGTAAGAGCATCTAAAACCTTATCTTAAAAGGGTGCACCTAGGTGATTCGAGGCAAAACATCTCATACAAAGGATGACTATGCATGGCAAAGGTTATAACTAGGGAGATAAAATTGAAATAGTCAGACTCTGACTACCATGGGTTCTGATACCATGTTGTAAGGAGTGGGATCCATAGGGGAACCACTCCCTAATAAAAATTTGAACAATAAAACCTCCAGTCCAAACACACCCATAAGGTATCTTGGAGTGGGTGTAAAATTTTCAAATCTTATTAATGGTATTCAGAAAAACCAAAGTATAACAACGGAATATAAAACATGAGTATTATTGATTCTTCACAAAATATTATAAAACTATATCTCAATCCCCCATATAGGGTTTACATGTATGATACAATTTAAGCATCTAAGATAGAGGAAAGTCTAAACCATAACAACTTTATCTCCAAGCTTTAACTCCTTAAGCTATGTCCATATCTTTATATCATTTCCTCCATAACCTTCACCTTGGGTTGGAAGCATACCCCAGTAAGAAGAGAACAATAGATGACATTAGCAAAGGATGGTATGTGTGTACTAAAAAGTAAATTGAGAAATGTTATGAAACAAAGGACAACAAATAAATAGAAGCTTCCCATAGAAAAGAAAAGTACCACCCAAGTGAGTATCAAGAGAAAAGAATCATAATAAAATGATACTTTCTATGAAAACAAATAAAATATTTTGCCATATATGCATCCACTACCATGGTGAGAAATAAATCACAAGTAGGACACACACCCACAATCATCATCAATATCTTGTATGCATGTGAGATAAACATAGCCCTAGAACAATATAAAGACAGAAATGAACAAGAATCATACATCTTGAAACCTGATAGAGAATGGTATACTATCAAAATCCCAAATATATAAAACATGGGCCATGAATCATACATCTTGCCCAGGTATGAGGTAACTTTTCCATCCCAAAAGAGCAGGAAATTACACATCTGCTCAGTAGGAAATTACACATCTATCATAAATAAAAACCATTGCAATTACACTACTCCAGTGCTACTGAATCACATAGCATGTAAAATGTATAGGCAAATAGAAAGTATAATTAGAATTATACAATGTTTCCATCACACAATGGACAACACATACATCCATATGCAAGTGGGCACAAGATATCATATATCAAAAAATAAACATCCATCTCAAAGTGGGCTTATACCATCAAATAAAACCAACATGCACCAAGGCATGAGATAAGACTCAAGAGAATATCCAAGATTACCACAAACAAGATAGTTCACAAGAACAATGATATCAAAAAATAAGAGCAATGTGTATAAGCTATTGTCCATAGGACCAAGAGAAAGAAGAAAATAGGTGCATGGCTCAATAAGAACAATAGGGGATGCAAACATACATTAAAACAGGATCCTAGAAACTCTTTTCATCAAACTAGTTGTTTCCAAGATCAACCTTCCCCGAGGTCCAATTACATTCCAAAAATAAACATGGCATCGGGGAGCGGTGCTGCAAACTCAACCCAAGAACCATGTTCAGCTTTTGGGTGAAATGACGATGCAAGGCGAAATCAAATCACAACCACCAGCAGTCACACACTCAAGAAAGGATGAAATTGGAATTAAAGGAGGTTCACAAAACAACCGAGAAAGATCAGGGTAGAGGTATTTATAAGTGGGGGTGTGTGAGAAGTTGTTTCAAAATACTTGAAGAAAAAGTTTAGGCGTTTCTCAAATTCTCCATGTTAGGCTATGAATATGGTATGGATAGATGCGTAATTTAATTTTCAATCCAATGCAAGTTATTTCATGAAATTTCATTAAGAAACGAGGAAGTTATGTCTACAATACCGGACCTTGGTCCGCGGTTACTCTTTATGCGGACTGGTGTTTCCTAATCCGAATTTTATAAAGTGTTGATTAAATTATTTTCTTGTTTATCTCTCTTCAATTGAAGGTACAAACAAGGTCCAAATTAAATGAAATTTGATACCTAGCCTAATTGGGACATGTAGAATCCGATGTTGACATTAGTTTTCCCTTTTGGAGACTTTTGTTATTTTATTTAATTCTTTTAAAGTAAATCACAATTTCTCTTTCCTAACGCATTAGAGATATCTAGAATTATCCAAAATTGATGAAACTTCACCCAAAAGTCATATTTAATGTTTTGGATATGAATTTATCATCACTTTCATATGTTGGAGTGGTTTATATAATTATATAATATTTTGAAGGTTCTACACACTTTCTCTCTCCTGATTTCACCTTTTAAGCAAACTTTCTCCAAATTGGATGAAAATTCACTCAAAGGTTATATTTATTATGTAGATCATGAATCCAAGATTATTTTCCTCTGATGGAGTTACTTATTATTTTATTTGATATTCTCCAAAAAGAATTGAATTAATTATTATTATGTGAAAAATGTGAAACCTGACTCCCAAAGCAATTGGGACCCAAGGAACATGATTTTTAACTTAGATTTCACTTTTGGGGTTTCCATTAATGAGTTATGACAAAATTAATATTTTCAGCCATTATTATCACATTATTTAATTATTATCACTCTTGCTCATTCAATTATGTTCCATATCTTAATATCATCACCAAAAGAATTATGTGTGACTATTTGCATGGAGTTTCATATAATTCATTATTATCTCATGTGACATATTTTATGTGTTTATTATTAATTTAAGACTAATATGAGAACATTAGGTTACATTAGGGTGATTTATGCATGCATTATCTTATTAGGGTTATACTAAACATCTTCTAGATCTATCCTCAACCTTGTTTGGCTAAATCCAAAAGGTCAAACTTCTAGGGTAGAGTTCAAGATCTAGTATGTTACAATAGTACAATAAGAGATGATAGATATGCTTATGTTTCAGTGATGCTCATGTTGTAAACATGCTTATGTTGTCAGATATACTGACATTGATAGTTAAGATGATGTTGCAATCTATGTTTAATATTTCTATTCATTCTTCTATAATTAGAAATTCTTAAAATGCTAAACATGATTATGCAGTTAGTTCTGTTTATGATATAAGATCTACTTATGATGTAGATTTCTTCACTTTATTAAACATACCAATCTTGATAGAATGTTATGATACTAGACATATTCATGATGTTAGAGATGCTTATGCTACTAGCTTGCTTGTGTTGTTAGCATGGAATATGATGATCAGTGATAACCGGTGCGATGTTATCTTACTAGTTTTCCTCAGTTCTCTATACTCTTTCTTAAATAAATTAGACACAATCTTTAATTTTCCACTTTATTATAAATATACCATCAGACTAACTTTTCCCCTTTTATTTCTTATAGAAAAGCACAAAAAAATTACAAAAACTCCAAACGGTCCCAAGACCGCATGGACACCAAATGGTCCCAAGACCAAATGGACACCAAACGGTCCCAAGACCGAATGAACACTAAACGGCCCCAAGACCGAATGGACATCAAACGGTCCCAAGACCAAATGGACACCAAACGGTCCCAAGACCGTGTAAAGTCAAACGGTCCCTAGTACGAATAAAGGAAAATAGTCTCCAAACTGAGAGAGAGTTCAAACGGTCTTCACGACCGTTTGGGCCCAAATCTCCCAAACCGTTTGAGTTCCACTCAAAGCCTATAAATAATACCCGAAGGGTCCTCACAAATCATCAAGTTTCAGACGTCCAAAGGTTGCCTCTATTGTTCCAGAGCCATTACATCCTTCATCCACTACCCCGAGGCTGACGGTCTGAGATCCATACTCCATCCCCAAGCTACTTTCTCTCTCATGGACAAAGAAGGTGGGAAGACGAGGATTCATCATCAACCAAGCTACGAAGTGTGAAATTTGTTGCTCTCTCTCTCTCCAAGGGGTCAACCTTCCTCCCTCCTTCATGGAGATGGCGCTCTCTCTCTCTCTTCTCGCCCCCTTCTTTGTTCTTGCCATGAGCGAGTAGTCTTATACACTAGGGTGCGGGGAGTAGCCCCACTGCCCATGTTTTCATTTCATGCATTGCCATTCTTGAGTTTGTAATAGAAAAACACTATCTTTCCAGTTCAACATCAATTGTTTAATGAATGCTAGTTGCTTGATCACCAACTTGTATTATCTATTATCTTTTAGTGCAAATTGTCTATGTTTGTACTTCTAGATTCTAATATCAAGTGTTTGTTGGTTCCAGATTGTGTGTAGTCACCATACGTTTGGTTCGGTATCTAGGAGTGTTTCTCAAGAAGTGGAGTAAACTCACCTCCATCGTTGAACTTTCATACTATGAAATGGAATCAGTTGACGTATGAAAGTACAACCTTGATAGATCGAGGAACACACTTTGTGAGGGGAGTGATGTAAAGTAAGTGACCATTCATCTGGGGTTGGCTGACATTGCAACACTTCCACGTTCCTCGTAGTTAGTTATCTGAAAGGAGGATAATTCTACAAAGATACTAACTATTTAGACTCTTTTCTTTGCAAGCCAAGTAATTGTGATGTGTGTTTTGATTCATGTGTAGTGGCGGAAAAAGCCGACCACATCCTAGTGGTTTCTCAACATCGTTTACAACCTTAAATTTACCTTCCTACTTACTTTCCTACTTTTACTTCACTTGCACTTAGTTTAAACAATCAAACCAACTCTTTGATCTAAATACCAACTATTAAGGAGTTAAATGAAATTCTAACATTTTCCATCTTGTTGATCTTAACAATACCATTGTCCTATGGATTCAACCCTTAATTACACTATGTTAAGACTTCCAGGTATCCTAGCATACGTGGGTGGAGTTTTTAATCTAGTATAAGCAAGGATAAACCTAAAAGATTTACTATCTTTAGGATTTTTAGTGGTGCACGCAACTCCACGCAAGTGGAAGCTCCATCAAAAATTGGCGTCGTTGCCGGGGACAATGGAACATTTTAATTTAATTTATCATCTTTCTAGTTGGTTAGGGTTTTACACTTTTCCTTTAAACATTACTCCATATTCTCTTGATTTCATCGTATCTCCTACATCATCTGAAAAGTGTGTTTCTTCCTCTACTCAAGTAGAAGATGTGTATGCAACCATCGCATAATCTCAGATTCTCCCCTGATCCTGAGTATGACTCTAAGATAGAGAAAAGTTTCCACCGCCGCATTAGACTTAATCGTCAAAGAGCCAGACCAATGGCCGAAGATCAACACCAAGCTGCACTAGTGATGGAAAGGGTCAACGCTGCCATAGCAGCCCAGCGAGCACAACTCATCGCCGCCACGCGCGCCCAAGTTCAGGTTGAAGTACGGGCTGAAGAGCAAGCCCACATCTGTGCCGAGAATGAAGTAGCCAAGGCTACTGCGCAACTGTTGATAAGGATCAAGCAACTAAGGGACTACGCTATTCCCATGAACTACGAAGACAACCATCCAGTCCAACCACAACTCATCGACACGCCTAATTTTGAGATTAGGACATAATGGATCCAAATAATGCAGGGTATCTCATTCTCTGGAAGTGTCGGAGATGACTACATGGACCATTTGAAGAGGTTCAAAGCTCTTTGCAGGTTGGTACCACATGCTGGAACAACCATGGACGCAGTCATGCTTAGACTCTTCAATTTCACCTTGTCTAGAAGATCACTAAGCGGGTGCAATTCTTTGGACGGGGAGCCAATCACCACCTGGGCTCCCTTAGAAGAGAAGTTCTTGGATAAATTCTTCCCCCCTTCACTAACCTACCAAATCAGAGGACAAATCAACCAATTCCTTCAACTACCAGGAGAGTCACTGGCAAACTCATGGGAAAGGTTCAAAGAACTCTTGAGGAAATACCCTCACCATGGAATCTCACAAAATCAACTCATAGAAACTTTTTACAGTGGAGTAAGTGATGAAATTAAAAAGTTCTTAGATTCCTCATCTAGAGGAAACTTTATGAGACAGAACTACGAAGACGCCTAGAGAATCATCACTCTCAAAGCAGAAAATCAATCCAATTGGGGGAGGGTGACCATAGGAGGAGTTCTAAAGGTTTTTAAAGCTGAAGAATCTACATAAATGAAAGCCATAGCCAAAGCTTTGAAAACCATAGCCAACAAACAACAAGCCCTCGAAGCATCATTTGGGGAGTATGATAGAAAGAAGAACCCCCAACAAGCTAAAGTAGCCACAGGAACTTGTGAGGCCTGTCATGCATCAAATCATCCCACATTGTCATGTGGTATCCTATACAATGTAATGATGGATTTGCAACCACCTCAACCACAGTATGAGCCGATCATTGAACACCCTAAGGATCAGATGCAAGAACAAGTAAATTCCATTCATTCTATACCAGGACAAGCTTACTATAATCCAAATCAACTGAGAAATCATCCTAGTTTTCAATATGGAAATCCTACGGGAACTGCTAACCCACAACATCAAACACAAGGTGGATCCTCCAACAGACTACCACCAGGATTTCAAAGCAACAACAACCAAAATCAAGGGAATTTTAGAAACAATTTCCAGAGATCCAACTACCCAAGAAATCCCTCTGCATACTACCAATATACTCACCCTCCTCTGCACCCGCAATTACAACAAACTCAACTGCAACAGTCACAGCAACCTCAGTTGCCAGCACCTCAACAACAACCACCTCAAGGGCAGTAGCAATGCACTCAGTTCCAAAAGAAGAATTTCCCACCACAACAGACTGATGAACTGTCCTTGATAAGGAAAATGCTGCAATCACAGCAAACCATGCTAGCTAACCAACAAGCTCAGTGAAAAGATGTGGAAACTCAGTTAGCACAGATAGCAACCCAGCTAAAACCTCCAGTGGGCACTTTCTTTGGCCATCTAGAAGCAAATCCAAGACACGATCAACATAGACCAGAACAATTAAATGATGTTACAATAAGGTCTGGTCATGCTCTTACTGAAGCCATCTCGGTTAATCAAGAAGACATGGATGTAACTGAAATCATCCCAACAGAAGAATCAGGTCAAGAAATTGAAGAAAGGAAAGAAAAGGAACAAGGTCCCAAAGAACCAGAGGTTCCACAATTTAAGCCAAGGATACCCTATCCTGGAAGGCTAAAGAAAACTAGACTAGACTCTAGATTCCAGAAATTCAAAGAAGCAATGAAGAAACTTTATGTTGATATTCCCTTTCTCGACGCCTTATCTAAAATCCCAGCCTGGTCCAAATACCTGAAGACCTTGCTGTCAAAGAAATATATGACAGAGGAGCATAAAACTGTCAAGTTAGCCCAAACCACTTCTGATATCATTTTGAATAAAATGCCAAAAAAACATAAGGACTCTGGCTCCTTGGGCATACAATGCTCTATGGGGAACACTTCTTGTAAAAAGGGATTGGCCGACTTGGGAGCCAGCATATCAATTTTGCCATTTTCCATGTGCAAAAGATTGGGGTTTACATACTTGTTGCCTACAGCAATGACCATCCAGCTCACTGATTCCACCATTACTACTCCCCTGGGAATCATTGAAGATATTCCAGTAAGAGTGGGGAGGGACTCTTATGTCCCTTGTGATTTCATCATTATGGATATAAAAGAAGACCTAAGGTACCCGATAATTTTTGGTAAACCCTTCCTCACCACAGCTAGAGCATTAATTGATGTCGAGGCTGGCACAATTACCTTGAGGCTGGGTAAAGAAATTGTTCAATTCATGGTTTTCAACAGCCTGAAGAGCCCTAGTATCCATGAATAGGTTTTTCTTCTTGAAGCTATTGATAAAATGTCTCAACTCAAGCAAGCAAATCCAGAACCAACAGATGCCCTAGAGGACGCTCTAATAAATCTGGAAGTTGAATTTTCAACCAACGAGTTAGTTCAGCAATGCATGCAATACTTGGAGCAAGCTAAAAAAGCCCCAGAAGCCACTTTTGAAGAACTGAAATATGTCTCCATATTAGAGACAACAGAAGTACCCAAAGCCCCGGAAATGAAAACTATACTAGCTGGGCTCAAACATGTCTTCCTTGATGAAGAAAAATTATGTCCAGTTATCATTAGCTCCTCTCTGATTGACGACCAGGAAGAAAGGCTTCTCACTGAACTAAGCAAGAACAAGAAAGCAATTGGGTACAAAATGACTGACCTAACAGGCATAAACCCAGCTCTATGTATGCATAAACTACCTATGATAGAAGAGTTCAAACCCTCGAGGGAGCACCAGAGAAAACTGAACCCAAATCTGAAAGAGGTAGTTTGCCTCGAAGTTCTTAAACTCTTGAAAGTGGGTATTATCTATCCAATTTCTGACTCTCAGTGGGTTAGTCCTGTCCAAGTGGTCCCTAAAAGGGGGGGAAGCATTGTTGTCCTAAATGATAAGAATGAACTAGTACCTACAAGGACCATTACTGGTTGGAGAATATGCATTGATTATAGAAAATTGAACAAATCAACAAGGAAGGACCATTTTCCCTTATCCTTCCTTGATGAGGTCCTTGAGCGGCTAGCCCACCAAAAAAATTTCTTCTTCCTCGATGGATATTCTGGGTTTTACCAAATCCCAATTCACCCTGAAAACCAAGAAAAAATGACATTTACTAGTCCCTTTGGAACATACGCCTTCAGAAGGATGCCCTTTGGGCTATGCAACGCACCTGCAACCTTCCAAAGGTGCATGAATACTATCTTCGCGGGATTAACAAAAACCATTATGGAGGTGTTTATGGATGATTTTTCAGTATATGGAGATTCTTTTGATAACTGCCTTCTCAACCTAAGTAAAGTCCTATAGAGATGTGAGGAAACAAACATTATCCTAAACTGGGAAAAATGTCACTTTATGGTGACTGAAGGTGTTGTCCTCGGACATCTAGTAAGAGAAAGAGGAATCGAAGTAGACAAGGCAAAAATCGATGTCATCTCAAAGTTGTCACTTCCCAAAGACACAAGGGGAGTGTGAGCCTTCTTGGGTCATGTCGGGTTCTACCGAAGATTTATCAAAGACTTCTCAAAAATAGCAAAACCTATGACATACCTATTGACCAAGGATGTTGATATCAACTTTGACCAGGAATGTCTGCATAGCTTTACAACTTTGAAGAATGATCTAATCTCAGCACCCATTCTAAGAGCCCCTGACTGGTCACAACCTTTTGAAAAAAAGTGTGACGCTAGCAACTATGCCATAGGGGTTGTGCTGGGGCAAAGAATAGAAAAAAAGCCATATGTAATATACTACGCATCCAAGACGTTAGATGAGGCACAAAAGAATTATACTACTACTGAAAATGAATTCTTAGCCGTCATCTACGCTTTCAAAAAATTTCATTCTTATCTAATTGGATCAAAGGTCGTAGTATATACAAACCACTCCTCCATCAAATATCTTATTCAGAAACAGGATGCAAAACCCAGACTCATTCACTGGGTATTAATGTTGCAAGAATTTGATCTTGAAATAAAAGACAGAAGCAGAGTGAAAAATGTCGTCGCTGATCACCTAAGTCGCATTGAATGTCAAGACGACGACAATGTACCTATCCGAGACTCCCTCCCTGACGACCAACTTATGAAAATTACCACCAGATTCCCCTGGTATGTCAACATAGTGAACTATTTGGCTACAGGAATCATCCACCCCTCTGCCTCTCACCACGATAAAAAGAAATTTCTCCATGATGTTAAACAATACTATTGGGACGAACCCTATCTTTTTCGTCTATGTGCAGACGGACTTTTCCGTCGCTGCATACCAGAAGAGGAAATTACTCCTGTCTTAGAGCATTGTCATTCTGGCCCCACTGGGGGACACATGAGTTCTACAATCGGGTTTCTTTTGTCCAACAATAGCAAGAGATTCCTATGATTTCGTAAGATTGTGCAATAAATGTCAGCTTTCTGGCGGTATAAGTAAAAGGAATGAAATGCCTATCACTTTGTGGCAAGAAATCAAACTTTGTGATGTTTAGGGAATAGACTACATGGGTCCCTTCCCCTCATCCTATGGATTTTATTACATACTGGTCGTTGTGGATTATGTCTCAAAATGGGTAGAAGCTATACCCACCATTTCCAGTGATTCAAAGCCAGTCATCAAGATGTTCAAAGATATCATTTTCCCCAGATTTGGAGTCCCCCAAACTATCATATCCCACGGAGGGACCCATTTTCTGGAAAGAAACTTCCAAGCCCTCCTAAAAAAATATGGAGTCAACCATAAGGTCACCACACCTTACCATCCAAAACTAGTGGCCAAGTCGAAGTTTCGAATAGACAACTGAAAGCAATTTTAGAGAAAATAGTCAATAGCATCATACTGACTGGTCCACCAAGCTTCCTGATGCCCTTTGGGCTTACCGCACAACTTATAAAACATCGATTGGAACAACCCCGTTCCGACTGGTATATGGGAAATCATGCAATCTTCCAGTTGAACTGGAACATAAGGCCTAGTGGGCCATTAAACAATTGAATTTTGATTTTCAAAGCACTGGCGAATACAGACAACTCCAGTTACAAGAACTTGAGGAGCTTAGAATGACAGCCTACCATAGTTCCAGAATCTATAAAGAACAAACCAATATGTGGCACAATGGCCACCTCAAAAGAAAAGACATTGCTATCGGAGATAAGGTCCTCCTCTTCAATTCCAGACTAAAGATCACTATAGGAAAAGTTAACAATAACGACGGAAAAAGTTGGTCGTAAATGTGAATAAGTTTGTCATTAAAACTATTAACGATGAAAAAAAAAGTTGTCGCGTCTTGTCGTTATTGTTCTTGCCGTTAATAAAGATAACGACAAATAATTTCAGTTCGTCTTTATTACAAATCACGATGACTTATATAGTTTTTCGTTAATAGTTTTAACGACTATATAAAATGTCTGACGTTGATACTAGTTGCGACCACCCAATCTTGTCGTTGATACTAGTAACAACGACTAGAAGGCTTAATCACAAAGGTTAACAGTGATGTTCTTTTTCCATCGTAAATAGCTATAATGACAAAAAAAATACCTAATTGCTAAATTTGTCTTTCATGTTGGCAACACACTTGGATCCAACCTAGGAAACATGAACATGTAGACGAGCATGGATTTAGCGACAGACTAAGAGGCACCACAATTTTCAACAATGCAGGACATGACACGACAATGGGAACAATTAACTTATTATTATACAAGTATGTATATTTATATATGAATATTTTGGCATACAATAAGCTTTATGTATAAACACATAAATTGATCTGAATCAATCATCTATGATGGAAATCTCCATGAAATCCAACCAACAATCAACATATAATAATATATCCACAAGTCAAAGTATGAATTAACTCAAAACATATATCAAGATCCTTAATTATATAATTATTGTAGTAAGAATATATGGAATGATAAAATCAAGGTTTGTAAAATTTTGGAGACATTAGTTTTTGTTATTTGTGTAAGTCATACTTGTCAAGGTGTGAAGGTGGCATGGCATTCCAGCTGAACGCCTTGTGACTAGGCGCAACTAGGCATCTCTTAGGTGACCTTTAAAAATAATAGTTTATGTATATATACATGTGTCATGGTTCCCCCCAGTCATATATACACACATTGTATAGTTATATATGTAGTTATCTACATATTTATGGTCGATCTCCTCATATATATATAACTACAATGTAATATATATATATATATATATATATATATACATTGTATAGTTATATATATTTATGGTCGATCATACATAACTACAAGTATTGAGCAATGTAATCACTATCTTTCATACCATAGCTACTTAATACAATCTGAATTGAAGGTGCAAACTAAGAAAAATCAAATCCGTACTAAGAGTATTAGATCCAATCACAAAAAGAGTATTATATCCAGTTAAACCCAAAAAGAGTATTAGGTCCAATTAAAAGTGATATTTGGCACATAACATAGGCAACAATGCTGATTTTGAACATTAGGATAGCCACATTAAACATTAAAATATGTCAATATACAACCAAACCCAAACAACTAAGTCAGCTTGGCATTATAGAAAAAGTTGTCTCGACTAGGCACAACCTTGGGACGTCTTACCTCTTAGGCGGCCGCCAAGGCGCACACCTTGATAAGTATGGTGTAAGTAATGGTGAACATGTACCATTAGGAGGAAAAATGAGAGGGTGTAAGGAAATATGTTGGTGGTGATGGAGAAGATGAAAAATAAGGTGCCTTGGAGATTGAGAGGGAAGAAAGAGAAGAGGCATACATTTAAGTGTTACTTAAGATGCACAGATAAGAGATGAGGAGGGGAGATGGAGATGTAGAGAAGAAAGAAAAGAGGAGGCATAAGGATAACAACACTGGTGTAAGTAATGGTGAACATGTACCATTAGGAGGAACAATGAGAGGGTGTAAGTAATGGTGAACATGTACCATTAGAAGACGAAAAATAAGGTGCCTTGGAGATTGAGAGGGAAGAAAGAGAAGAGGCATACATTTAAGTGTTACTTAAGATGCACAGGCAAAAGACGAGGAGGGGAGATGGAGATGTAGAGAAGAAAGAAAAGAGGAGGCATAAGGATGACAACACTGGTGTAAGTAATGGTGAACATGTACCATTAGGAGGAACAATGAGAGGGTGTAAGTAATGGTGAACATGTACCATTAGAAGATGAAAAATATGATGCCTTGGAGATTGAGAGGGGACAAAGAGAAGAGGCATACATTTAAGTGTTACTTAAGATACATAGGCAATTTGAAACTTCTGTCGTAGGAATTATTAGCTGAGCAGATATCAATTCGTGTAGGAAGCGGCCGCACTGGCCGCTTTCTTAATCGTTGGTCGTTTTTTAAAGAATTGTTCAATACACTTAGTTAATTATAAGGTCCAATATCTTATGATTTAGACAGCTATGTTCTGAACAACTAAAGATGTGACTAAAAAATTATATAGTGTAGACAATTGATACGTGCAACTAAGTGTATTCAACATAGATTATTATAATGTTAAAATACTAAATTTATATCAATTCTGATAGGAAAAACAATGAGTACTCACAGTTGTATATTTTAATGAGTAAGAAAAGAGTACTTACCTTTTGATTGCACATATTTGGTTTATCTTGATCCAAACACAATGAGACACTCGTAGTGAAGAATAAGTGGAAGAAAAAAACCATTTATAGCTAAATCTCATAATAGAGTGTAATATATAATCTGAATACCAATCACCATCACCATAAATGAAACCTACAAAAGAGATTTTAAGTATTAGAAACACAATTCATGGAATGCACATATCTCCAGATGTGCGTCAGACACATAAAGCCGAATGTGCAACGGACACATATCTCCGGATGTACAAACGGATACATTTTTTGCATGTGCAACGGACACATATCTCTGGATGTGCAATGGACACATTTTCCGCATGTGCAACGGGGCATATTTTCCATATGCTCACTCGAAAACCAAAATAACATATACATTGTGCGTTGAAAAACAAAACGACATGCGTTTAGAAGTTTAGGGGATAGGGAGGGGTTTCCAAGAAGTGTTTCAGTACAAGACTCCACTCAGTCTTTTAATGGATGTGACATTCTTTTCTTGCATCAAAGAATTTACTGTGTGTTAACCGAAGAATGAATCGATAAGAAAATAATATATATCTCTTTCCATAATGAGTGTGCACATATCATATGAATAGAAATCATCATCACATATATAAAACTATGTACCTGCAAAAAAATGATATATTAGGGGCACATATCACTGAATGTGCAACAAACATATAACTTCAGATGTGCAACGAATACATTATCCGCATGTGCAATGGATATGAATGGCTTATACCGATACAATGAGTACTCACAGTTGTATATTTTAATGAGTAATAAAAGAGTACTTACCTTTTGAACCAAAGACAATGAGACACTCATAGTGAAGAATAAGTGGAAGAAGAAAACCATTTATAGCTAAATCCCATAATAGAGTGTAATATATAATTTGAATACCAATCACCATCATAACAGAGTGGGAATGTACATATCTCCCAAGATATCAATATTGTGCAAATCAAACTCATCAATTTGAATAACCTGAATTTAGAGCAAAACATATGAAGATGAGGACAATAAAAGAGCATAACCTACATAAAGAAATATTGATATCAAAATAAATTAAGTGAAAGAACGAACCTTGTGAAATTTCATCCACGAGTATGTTGTAACAAAGAATGTTCATTAGTTTCTTCCAATAATAATTACAGATTTCATTAGAGCATCCTCACATTCAGCAACATTAATAAACGTTGCATGAATGAATTTCAAACCCAGGGATGCATTTTATCCACGAGTATATTCTAAAAAAGAAGGCTCAATAGTTTCCCATATCCCTAGGAAATCTGGCTATAACAGATCATCATTCCGCTAGTGTAAGATCCTTTAATACATCTCGAGCATAGATCAAAGAGACTTCTTGGCTTTGGACTAAGAAAAAATCTGAAAAAAGAGAGAACAATATAATCCGGATTTTTTTGGACAAATATGCTGGAAAAATATGAAAATATGGTTGAAAACAAACCTGAAAAAAGCATAAGAAACTTGATAACTCTTTCATCTTCTTATTCACTTGGAACAATTAGCATAACTCAAGCTGTAAAAGAAAATAAGTATGGTCTGTAAGATGCCTTTTGATAAACTCTTTAAACAACACTATCTTATTAATGGAGCAATGTAAAATGTCATGTTCAAGTAATAAAACACTCGCCAATTATAAGTCAAGTTCAAATCAAAATGGCATGGGATGTAATGCAACATTCATACTCAACATGAAAAAGAAAGGCTATTCCAAAAGAAAGATACATATTAGATTTAGATACATGATTGGAAAAAAAGATGGAACCTATCACAATTACCTCATTTGGATGTGATATGAAAATGATGTTGAATATATGGATATGTCACTTCTGAACATCATGTATACATTAAAATGCAGCATACTCAATTAAAATCAGAATCAACCGAATTACCTATTGAAGATTTGTATGTTAATACATCTCATTTTTCCTATGTTTTGGTAGTTCACAAAAAATAATCAAGTATAATTACAAAATTTCTAGAGGAATAATGATGTTGGATGGGTAACATTAAAATGTGTGTACTCCACTTTCAGGTGAAAGTAACTACAAAAAAAGGTTTTAATTTTTCTTCCATCCAAACAAAACCAATGGACTCATTCTCTAGTTCACTTGTCATTGCATCACTTGCATCATCACCTACAATTGTGAATTAGAAAATGTATATCAATGCCACCTCAAATATATATATATATATATATATGTATATATATATATATATATATATATATATATGTGTGTGTGTGTGTGTGTGTGTGTGTGTGTATGTATACCAATGCTACCCAAAATATTCTCCTTCCATTTTTTAGGAAAAAATTAGAATAAGAAAAAGATAAAATTATAGCATAAACTACATAACAATTTCTAATATTCATCTCATAACTGAAATTAACCTCGTACCTAATTTAAACTAGTCTTCGGATATAGATGGAGAACCAACTGAACCATCAACATCCTCTTCAAATTGCACAAGTTGCTGAAATTTTGGATTTTTGACTATCATCTCTAGTAGATTTTCCACTTTGCTCAAATGACTTTGTGTTGCACACTTTTCAACTTCACTTTCTTTCAAGGCTTTCTCTTGCACATTAAAAGCTTCCTCTTTATTTTTCAATGCTTGCTCCTTTGATTTTAGCTCATCCAATAGGGCATTCTTTGTTTTGTGTGGTCCTCTTACATCTCTAGGCTTCACTCCTCCACCAGAACCTAATATGTATTTTCTTATTCGTGGTTCTCCATATACTTTTTCTACAACCTCTACATGATGAAGGGATGGCTCAGCTTGTTGGATGCTAACAATATTTTCCTATAAGAGAAAGTAATTAATGTAGTGTAAATATACAAATAGTGACATGACCATGCATGTTAGTATACTTACATGAACTTGGGATACCTCCATGTTAGCTAATGTATCACCTTACTTGTGGCTCTCAAAATATATTGTTCCAAAGTCAGGTGCATTCCCATCTTCCCCCCCAATAACATTACCAAAATAAGTTGTGTAAATAAGAAGAATGAAGGTTGTACTAAAGATATATTTAAACAACCTTCTCCCATGAAATTTCTCTAAGAGGCATGCTGCCTGTGCGATGAAGTAGTTTCTTGTTCAATCCTTCTCTATTCTTAGAGTTTCTCTTACTCATGGCCTGCATTTTTATTAATAAAACAAATATGATTAAGAAATCACAATCATAAGTTCAAGTAACTTGTACCAGTGTGAAAATGATTACTCATGAGATTACCATAAACTTTTCACTATGAAAAACTTCCTTTACGAGCCATTCCCAATCACCATCAACTTGAATTGCCATAGGCTTCTTCAATAATTGTTGCTTCATGTCTAGCCCTTTCACGGTATGATGCATTGCTGCCCTCCATTTCACCCATAACTCTTTCATATGTTTTATTGTATGGCTTTTAAAATAATCCATGTTGTTGTTAGAAAATTTATCCTATACAACAAAATATGCATTAAGGATGTTATTATCTTGTGAACATTTAAGAATTTAGATAAATATAAAATGAATGGATCCCACTCACCACAACTGTTGCCCACATGTGATCCTTTTGTCTTTCAGTGATATCATTCCATGAATGAACCTTCAATGGGCAAATGTTGCGATCACGAATAATTCTTCCCAAGTATCTACTCCATACCTTATGGATTTTCCCAACTGGCCAACCTTGATAAAATGTGATATCTATCTTGCTTCCTTCTTTAAGTCTAGCAACCTTTTTACATTTGTTACTTCCTCGACGCCTCACTATCTTTTCAAAGACATTACCTATCATCAAGTAGAAAAAGAAACAAGATACTAAATAACAAAATATATTGGGAAATCAGTTGTGTATACACTAGGAAAACATGCAACTTAATTGGTGCATGTTAATATTTCAAACTAATGCAAATCAGCAACAACTAGAAGGGGTCTTACATGTTGATATATCACCAATAGAATGTGTGGAAATTAGTTCAGCAGCCATGCCATGTTGATTGGGAGATTCTTCAAGAGGTACATGACCTGATTCAATTGGTGGAGGATCATGTTGAATTGGCAGAGTATGTTAATATTTCAAACTAATGCAAATCAGCAACAACTAGAAGGGGTCTTACATGTTGATATCTCACCAATAGAATGTGTGGAAATCGGTTCAGCAGCCATGCCATGTTGATTGGGAGATTCTTCAAGAGGTACATGACCTGATTCAATTGGTGGAGGATCATGTTGAATTGGCGGAGCAACATTTCTAATTGGCGGAGCAACATTTCTAATTGGCAGAGCAACATTTCTAATTGGTGGAGGAGTACTCTTCATTGGTGGAGATGGAACATTTTTGGAGGTAGAATCATTCCATGTTTGTGGAAGGGAAGAACTTTTTTTGGAAGAGAAAGACTTTTTCCCACTATTTAAATACAATAAATTACTATCACAATACCCATCCATACCATGGATATTATCTCCTTTGAGATTTGGTAAAGTACTTTTAAGTACCAATCCATGAACATGTCTTTTTCCAATTACACTTAGTTGTTGTGGCAAGAGATAATTCTTAGACCTAGACTTATTAGGATCCTTCTCATTTTTTGATCCTCTTGTAGACATTGTCCTGTACCACCAAGGACAATAATTAGAAGATCAACTATCAATAAATGCAGTTGATCAAACCAATAAAAATGACAATTATTACACATGTTTACATAACAACACTTGATTGCATAAAGTAAAAGACCAAATGTCATAGTCAATAACTTTACAGAAAATTAGGCTAAAAATGCTATGACAAGATATAAAACATATAATCTTTTCTAGTGGCATCACTACAACAAATTAAATGAAAAATAAATCTTCTAAACATCATCACAAATATCAATAGGAACTTATGTTGCTTCATCTGCATCAACTAGCTCAAATTTATCGTGTGGCTCAACCTTTATCACCACATGCCATCCATTGTTATTGTGATCATTGACATAAAACACCTGAGATGCTTGAGTGGCTAATACATATGGCTCATTAGTAGTTTTCCAAATGCATTTGCAATCAATACTTGTAAAATCATACTCATCAATCTTTAATCCTTTCACTTTGTCACCAACATTAAACCAATCACACCGAAATAATGTTACTCGGTTATCACCCAAGTATTGCATTTCTATAATCTCGGTCAATTTTCCAAAATAATCCATAACTTCACCACTATCATCACCACCTCCCACAACCACTCCACTAAATTGTGACCTCAATTTTTCCTCATGAGACCTAGTATGAAATCGATATCCATTCACCACATAACCATAAAAACATGTCACAGATTTAGATGGACCCCTTGATAATGAAAGAAACTCTTCTATTTTTTTGCTTTTATCATTCTCAAATTGATCTGCAACCTATGTAAATTATAATGGTGAAATTAGAAACATATAAACAATTGTGTATATATATTTCCATATTGAGAGAATAGACAACTTACCTTTGTCTTAAACCACTCAATGAAATTGTCATTTAATTCCTTATAAGATATTTGTTCTGTATTTACCCCCTAAAATTGATAGTATTCCCTACGTTAAATCATTTAAATATTAGATCAATTATATATAGTCTTACTAAAAGTTATAAATAAATGACATATAATAATTTGTAGGAAATCACTTACTCAATGAAAGGTTCAACTTCTTCACAATTATTAAGAATTTATATATGAGCTTGCTCCAATTCAAGTGCATCAAGGTCTCTTGTTTTTCCACAACCTAATCCTCTTCCCTTGTATGCAAAAGTAGATAAAATTGAATTTTCCTTGACATTATCTTCATAATTTCGATCTGGGCGATTGAACTTTGTCTCCACTTTATGCAAATATCTTGAACAAAGATTCATACATTCTTATGCTATGTATCCTTCTGCTATGGAACCCTCTGGGAGGGCCCTATTGCGGATATATGATTTTAAGGTATACAAATTTCTCTCTATAGGATACATCCAGTGCCCATGAACAGGTCCACATAGCATAGCCTCATGTGCCAAATGAATAGGAAGATGCAACATCACATCAAAAAATGATGGTGGAAATATCTTCTCTAACTTACAAAGAGTAACTGGAATTTGAGCTTCAATTTTCTTCAACTCCCTCATATTTAAGCACTTAGATCCCAATACCTTAAAAAATCGAGACAACTCAATAATTGGCTCATAAACAACCTTAGGAAGAAGACCACGTAGTGCAAGTGGAAGTATGCAGTGCAATAGAACATGATGGTCATGACTTTTTAATTCGGAAAGTTTAGACTCATTCATGTTAACACATTGTGAAATGTTTGAGGAATAGCCATCTGGGACCTTTAAATCTTTCAAAAATCTACAAAACTTCTTCTTTACATCTCGAGATAGTACAGATGATGCATCTGGTAAAACTATTTTCCCCTCCCTTGTTACGGGGTGTGATTCTTGTCTAATTTTCATAGCTTGCAAATCAAGACGAGATTTGCAATTGTCCTTTGTCTTATTCTTAACATTCAGAATAGTTGCAAGAATACTATCACATATGTTTTTCTCTATATGCATCACATCTAAAGTATGTCGTATCAAAAGATTTTTCCAGTATGGAAGTTTGAAGAAAATGATTTTCTTATTCCAATTGTCCCCCCTACTCTTGTGAGATGTCTTTTTAGAATATTTACTTAAAGGATTTCCCTCAAGATTGTCGACTTGGTTAAGTATATCATCACTAGTTAGTGGTGGCATTGGTTTGCCATTCTCAATAGTGCCATCAAATTTAGATTTATTTTTTCTCCACTTGTGATTCATAGGAAAATACTGTCTATGACCCATGAAACATTGTTTTCCACCATTAGCTAAACGAGTGGAATGGGTACTCTTATGGCAACATGGGCAGGAAAGTTTTCCCTTAGTGCTCCATCCAGATAAAATCCCATATGCAGGAAAATCATTGATCGTCCACATAAGAGTTGCATGAAGATTAAAATTTTGGCGCATAGTTGCATCAAATGTCTGTATTCCATTATTCCACAACTCTAGAAATTCATCTATTAGAGGTTGTAAATGAACATCAATAGCATCATCGGGACCACTAGGACCAGGAATGAGCATAGACAAAATCAAATTGGTTTGCTTCATGATCATCCAAGGAGGTAAATTATAAGGAATAAGAATAACTAGCCAAATGCTATATGATGGTCTAGAATTGTTGAATGGTTGAAAACCATCACTAGCTAGTCCCAATCTAACATTTCTACTCTCAGCAGAAAAATTTTCATTTAATTCATTGAATCTCTTCCATGCCAATGAATCAGCCAGATGTCGCATATCACCATTATCATGATGCCACCTCATAAGTGCATATGTTTTTGTAGACATAAACAACATTTGAAGCCGAGGAATGAGTGGAAAGTAACACAAAAAAATTGGTATTTTTTTGCCATTCACTTTTACTTTCTCCACCCCACTACACTTCTCTTGTTTCCATCTAGAAGTATTGCAAGTTTTACAATTATCAAGACCGTGGTCTTCCTTCCAAAACAACATACAATTATATATGCTGCATCAATCTTGTCATATGAGCAACCAAGATCTTTGATTGTCTTCTTTGCTTCATAATAAGAAGTGGGCAAAGTTGAGTCTTTTGGAAATAATTCATCTTTCAACAATTCAAGTAGCATTGTAAAAGACCGATTACTCCATCTCCCAAGACTCTTGATGTGAAGCAACTTGACTAAAGCAGACAACTTCGAACCCTTTGAGCTCGCATAAAGAGGTTGTTTGAGGTCATTTAGCAACCTAATAAACTTTTGAGCCTCGCAATTAGGTTCCTCTTCAAAATTATCATGGTCAAAAGATCCTATATCCTCAACATTTCCCTCAATATTAATATGGCTTGGATGTATATCTTCAAGAAGCTCTAACATTTCATCGTCATTCTCATTGTCTTGTTCATTCTCACTACTTTCAACATCTAAATCAGATTCAATTTCATGCCCCATCTCACCATGATGATACCAAAAGGTATAACTCCTCATGAAACCATACACCATTAGGTGTGTTTTGACCAAATCACGATCCATAGACACAGCATTAACACAACAAACACATGGGCATCTTATTTCATTTAGGCCAATTCTTTGACATGCATAACTTAGAAACTCTTGAACACCAAATCCATATGTTGGATCATTGAATCGGTCATCACCAAGTCTAATCCATTGCTTATTTGGTGCCATTTTCTACACAAAAATACAAGATTTTTATTAAATACAGTATATAAATTTAAAGTTATTGTAGTCCATTGTCTATTGTTTAAAAACCACGCACTTCTTCAAGTAAAATATTTGTTGTTTTTTGCATCAGTTATTTCTGATGTAACTCAAGGCTTAATTCATCTACATTTTAGTTAGGTTATAAACAATGCAGTTACGGTGTGGGTATGACCATATCCAGTTGCATATATGTTTAGTTTAGCGGGTATTGGTACGAGTCTAGACCCACATTACTTAAAACCAGACCCGCATTACTTGGACCCACATATCATGCGGGTATACTATGTGGGTCTATGGATATACAATTCGGTTGAATGATTAATTTACTTTTACATATTTTAACCAATAACAAAAGCTAATTAGAGCGGTTATTGCAGTTCAGTAAATAAAAAAAATTGATTAACAAAATAAAGTACTAATCCGAACCAAAAGTAAAATCTACAATGTACACTTTAAAATAATCTAACAAGACTAACAAATTTTCATTTATGGAAGCCACCTAGGCCAACTATTGGTTACACATGATTCCATCTATTATTTAATAATGTTCTGTTTATACCTTGTAAGGTGTTAATTGTCGATGACTTTGATGTAGTCATGGTCAAATAAACTAAATCAAACAATGCAAATCAGATGACATTTTTGTGATAGCAGAAACAAATCTAATTAGATGGGAGAGATAGCAATGAGGACATCCGTTAGAGGAAACTCAAATTTTTATACGCATATGAAGAAAGAAGCATGCATTGACAGTGAATAGCACATTATAGTAAACTATTGGGATATGCATATGAAGAAATAAGCAAGCATTGACAGTGAATAGCACATTACAGTGAACTCGATTCTGAGGTACGCGTATGAATAAAGATACAAATTGGAAACATTGCATAAAACTAAATGATCAACACAAGATCAACACATTAAAGATGTGAATAAAGACATAAGCACATGCAATTAACGAATCAAAATCCCAAAGATAGAAAGAAGCAAGACATGTCTTACTACCGATCAACACACAGAACTAGAGCACTTGGAGCTGAGATGAAGACTGAAGAAGAAGAAGAATGGCACTGTAAAAGAAGAACTAGAGCAGAGCTACAGAGGCGGATTGATTGGAGGGGTCGCCACACTTGAGCAGAGCAGAGATGTGTGATAAAGGGTCGACGCACTTGAAGCAGAGTAGAGTTGCGTGATGAAAGGGGCGGCGCTCTGGGTGTGACGGGCTGGATGAGGGCCTGCGGCTGGCTGGTGGCCTGAAGAGAGAAGACCTCCACCGCGGAGTACTTGAGACCTGGTGTGCCGACAAACTATTCTTTGTGACTCCGTCGAGGATCGCTGGGTTGGCTCAGCGATTAGGGGGTCCTCGGGGTTGTTAGGTTGTTGAGGGGCTGAAGCTGACCATGGGCGGCTTGAAGATGAGAAGAATTGCCACGGTCTACGGAGGCCTTGTCGTGCTCGATGTCAGTAGACTGAGGCGTGCAATCAATTGAAGTAGATTGAGGTGCGCGCTAGCGGCTGCCGGCCCTAGCACTGTCCGCTGCACTCGATTTGCTGGATTGAGGAGAGTATAGCGGAAAGTCTAAACGGGTTAGGGGCCGGAAAGTAGTTTTGATCTTTGAGTTAGGTTAGAAATATCCACCGTCTAATTTTAATAATAATATAATAAAGTATGTTTAAGTACAAATAAATATAATTCATATGAATTGGTTGTCTTTGTGGAGATGGAATCCTTTGATGAGTTTTAACGGCGCAAAATTTGTACATTTTACGTCGGACAAATATTATTGTCACTAAAACATGTACCGATAGCGACCATAAAAATTACTTATCGTTGTTAGTGAAGCAATGACGACAACATAATAAAGCTGTCGTAATCTTTGACATTAATACACCAGTTTCTTGTAGTGGATGTTTCCTGGAAAGCTCCGCACGAAGTGGTATGGACCATTCACAATTAAACACATCTACCCCACTGGAGCAGTCATCATCCTTGATAATAATAGGGGAGAACGGACCGTTAATGGCCACAGATTGAAGAGATACTACACACCACCAGACAAAATTCCAAGACAGACTATCGAGATCCACGATCTCTCAGCATCGACATAACCAAATCGGATTTTCATCGAGCCAGCGACGTAAAACCCAGGTGCTACTTGAGAGGCAACCCAAGATCTGAGCACCACCATTTTATTTTGCCTAGTTTTACTAATTTTCTTATCCCTTAGTTTGATTTACACTTATCATCTTTAATATGAAAATATAAAAATTCACATAAATAACCAAAACAAACAAAAAATATAAAATCCAAAAACATAAATAAATCTTAACCAAACGGTCTCGAAACCGTTTGGACTCAAATGATCTCAAAACTGTTTGATCCTCTTGGTCTCGAAACCATTTGGTCCTCTCAGTCTCGAAACTATTTGGTCCTCTCGGTCTCGAAACTGTTTGGTCCCCTCATTCCTTAAACTGTTTGGTCCCCAAACAATCTCAAGACCGTTTACCCTTGGGAATTTGAAACACCCCCATATCCTATAAATATAACCCCAACCCCTCCCTTTTTACTCTTCTAAAATCTCAAACTCCCTAAACCCTCACGCGAGCACTGTTTCATCCCCTTCATTTCTCGCTCCCGTACAACTCGTGATGCCTGCTCTCTCTACCACCATCTCCGATGACACCGTCGTCTTCCCCGTGTCTTTTCACAGAGTTTTTCACCGGCAGCATCGCCGTCACACAGCAAGGTACACCAGCAGTTCGACACCATCACCATTGTCGTATTCTCTGTCACCACACCACACTTCACATCCACCTTGTTTTCACCATCGCCAATATTGCATCGCCGATGGGGTTCTCGTTAACCGCCGACGCGCGCATCACTGCCATCATTTGATGCTTTTGCCTCCTTTTCAACAATCAACTATGCTTCCGGACACTTCACCTTCCTTACAGTCTTGACCCAAACGGTCCTAAGACTGTTTGGTGCTAAATGGTCTTAAAACTGTTTGAGCTCAAAACCATTTGGACCCAAACGGTCCTAAAACTGTTTGGTGCCAAACGGTCTTGAAACTGTTTGAGCTCGAGATCGTTTTGACCCAAACGGTCCTAAAAACGTTTGGTGCCAAAGGGTCTTGAAACCATTTGAGCTTGAGACTGTTTGGACCCAAACGGTCCTAAAACTTTTTGGTGCCAAACGGTCTTGACACCGTTTGAGCTCGAGACCGTTTGGACCCAAACGGTCCTAAAACAATTTGGTTCCAAACGGTCTTGAAACTGTTTGAGCTCGAGACCGTTTGGACCCAAATAGTTTTCTCTTTCACTCTTCGCTTAATAAGTGTTTCAAACATTTTTGCAAAATTGTTTGAAACCAAACAGTCTCAAAACTGTTTGGACCCACACGGTTTTACAAATCGTTTGGATTCCACTAAAACCTAAAAACATTAACACATACATAATGTAACTTTTCTTTTAATAAACTTGTTATCTTTGCAAATTCAAATCCTTTTAAGACACGATTTTTTGCTAATTTTTCAGAATGGCCTCCCCTGCAAAAGAAGCCACCCGAACCGCTGACACTCCCTTCTGGACAAGGGAGCAACTGATGGAAGACCGCGCTAAACTCCAGAAGATTGTAGACATCTATGACAAGACTGGAAAAGTCCCACCGAAAGTTAACCTGCTCACGATCATGAATGGAATTGATCGCATCAACATGTGTTTAACCGAGGAGCCTATCCAAGATATAGAAGAAACTTCTTCAAGTGACGAAGGCTCAGAATATGAGCCAAATTCTGAGGATGAATCCCCGACCACAAAGTCCAAGGGGAAGAGGAAGGCCCAGGAAGCTGCCATAGAGCAACTAACAAAGAAACGGGCAAGGAAGCAGGTCCATCTCGCCACTGCAAGGGAACAATTCCTGGCGGGATACATTCCATCAACCACCACCACCACCATTACCACTCCCGCTACCACCACTATTCCTATTTTCTCCACCATCACCACTACAGCACCACCACCAGCAAACCTATTCATCCACACCCTCCCATCCTTCAACAAAATGCTGAAGCCGACAAAGTACATATGTTCCAACGTACTGAAGAAGATGGGGATTTATGACAGAATCCTCACCTTGCTCGACAATGCCAACCTCGCAAGACTCTGTTTTGTCGCAGAGAATTCTTATGTTGAGCCAACAACTGAATTTTTCACCTTCCTCCACAAAGAAGCAGTGGACATAATGGACAGATCAAGAGACGGAGGCGACCGCAGGCTGGTCACCAAACTCTTTGGCAACAGAGTTGTAATAATAGAAAACTTGTTCAACGAAATCTTTATAGACAACAAGGAGCAGTTGGAAAAGGCCAAAGTTGTAGGCGTTGAAAGCTCCCAGTTCAACAAGCATATCTTCTAGAAATCCCTGATCGGGATCCCAACCTATGAGGCAAAGACCTGCAAGGCCTCAAATATTCATTCTGGGTCGGTGGGCATACTACACAAAATCCTCACAGGCGCACTCTTCCCCAGGACAGAGGGCAGAAATGTTAGCATTTTTTATCTTTTCATCCTCTGGTCCGTCCTTAATGGGCTGCCAGTCAACATAGGATGGCAATTGATACACAATCACACAGCTTACGCCCTCGGGAAAGAAGTATGTGTCGGAGGATACATAACCTCAATTCAGAATTATCTCAAGATGGATAGACTACTACCCAGATGCACGAAGATCAAGGGCAGCATCCTTACCAATGAGAAGACTTTAAAGAATTCATACATCATTAAGAAAAAAGATGTTAAGCTACACTACATCTTCTATCCCACAGTAAAATCTTCTAGGACGCTGCTTCCTCTACTGGAGCTCACAGATTATGACAAGGATAAGCTTCTCTTCACTGAAGAGGAGCTTACTAACCTCCTCGTGTTGGTCCAAGTAGCAGAAAAGAAAGCAAAGGCAGGTCAGACGGAGCATGGCATCACTGCCCCGGCAGCTAGAATAACAAAAATCCCAGTGAAACGACCATCAAAAAGGCATTTGCAAACACAACAGTTTTCGGGGACGCCGACATCAACACCAAATCCAGAAGCAAAACCTCCTCTCCCTGAAGAACACATCACCACCTCATCACTAGACTCCTTCATCATGAGTCTAAATGTTGAGCTTACCTCCACCACCACCCCCGCCACGCTACCATCCTCCACCATTCCACAATCCACCACCCTCCCATCATTCTCCACAATAATTCCACCAACAAATCCATTCCCCACATCCGCAACTCCACTCACATCCTCCGCCTCAATCCCCTTCTCATCGGGCATTCCATTCACATCGACGCCCGACCTCGATTTCACCTCGTTCGACTCCACCTCCACTGCCTTCCCATCGACATTTACGGATCAACCCTTTTCTCCCAGAATGTCGCCATCCTTCACATCCGCCACCACCCTGAAACCGTTGGTGACTCCATCTATGTCGCCACGTAGTTCGCGGGACCATCATTAGTGTCTCTTTCACAAGACACTACCACCCTTCCACCCCGACCCCAACCATCCCACCCATCCTTTTCTGGGGTCCCTTTTACAAATGTTGGTGAGGAATTCGGACGTTAATTTGACGTCATCCGAAACCTCCTCACCGACCCTTCGAATCGTGCCTTACCTGGCATCCTCTCAAGCATCAACCAACGGCAGGATGCAGCGGCCACACAAGTCGAACACATCGACGACCGCCTACAACAATTGCCACAGTTGGTGCTTGAGGTGAAAAGCCAGCAAGCAACATTACCTCAACAAGTCGATAGGATCTCTACACAGACTCAACCTCTTCCAGAGAGCCTTCATGAGCTTAAGCAGTAGCAAACCGCTTTCAGCACGCACTTGGACAATATCACTAACATCCTTGCACAGCTCAATGGCCGCCAAGAGGAGTCGTCAAATAATGAAATCAATCACCTACAAGCCCAAGTCACAGACCTTTCTGCACGACTCCTCTCTGCCGAGGCATGATACTCTGATCTCAAGGAAACCAAGACGCACTGCTTGAGACACATGAGCATGTGCAAGTGGCTTTTGATGAATTACAAGCACTTCACCGGCAGTGCAAGAAAACAACGCCAAAACAAATAAAAGATAAGGCGGCAGACGACGAAGAAGTTGAAGACGAAGAAGAAGATTCTGACTCATCCACTGACTCCAATGATGAAACCTCCTCTTCAGATGACAAACTTAATGACCCAGGGCATGTTGGGGAGGGAACCAGCCAAGGAATAGAACCTTCAAAGAAGGCAACAGACAAAGACCACCAAGAAGGTAGACAAGATCCCAAATCCCCCGATCACAATGAAAATATTAACATGTCATATGGGGATCAGTTTCTTGACTATTTTGCCATGGGATCTATGGGGGAAGTGGCCAAAGAAGCAATTTTTGCTGAGTTCCAGCAATGTATCCTAGGAACCAGCATAAGTCCACCAACATCAGCAGCTCATCATTCCTCCGCACCAGAACAATCGATGCCTTTACCCCCATAGCAAGAAGAGTCAAACAGAGTGAGTCTAGACACAGATGATGAACTCGAATCTGATTCTAGATTAGAAAAAGATAAAGTTCTGCAAAACTATATGGACGACCTAGAGCAGACTTCTTTTCCGTCGCTGCAAGAGCTCCCCCCGCCGCCACCTCTACCTAAGAAGATGCACGACCTAGACATGGTGGCCATCTCTACCCTAGATGTCCAGGATATCTTCATCTTGAACACTATCGTAGACGATGCCAAAGAAGGGGGTGACATCATCTACACAAATATAAAGACTAAGCACAAGATGACACGTGAAGATTTCCACATCATCCTTTGACCTCAATCAAAAGTAAAGATGGCAATCTTCCATGTGCTTCTTGCCAACACTATCAAAATATACAGAAGCTCAAAAAGGCCGCAGCCAGTTCCCAATGCTTCACCTACTTTGGCTCTAAGTCTACTGTACAAGGACTTACACAACAAGACTATCGAGCAGTTGCGTATGGGGGATTGAACAGAAGGTATGATATATCACAATACCCTTCCAAGTTTCTGGCCACTGGCTACTCATGATCGTCGACACCACGGCTCACGATGCCAAAGTGTACAACTTCTGCGCCAGTGAGCTTAAAGCCAGAATCATCAATTTTGCTGGTTTAGGACCGGGGAGGCAAGATGCATCCCTTTCCGGCTTCTAAAATTAATTTGGGCTGCAAAGCCATCACTCCTAAAGGGTTGGAACCAACCATGGTTCCGAATCATAAACCCACAAGTCCAAATGCAAGAAGGATCAGGGGATTGTGCTTTCTGCACTATCTGCCACATACAAGTGCTTAATCAACAAATCCCCTTCACCGAGCTAGCCGTAGAATATTTTCACTCTCTATGAGGGTGTTATACCATGGAGCTCATTTGTGATAGAAGGTTCTTTAGGGACCCGACTATGGCACCAGACGACTTCCCCTGCTACCTCTACTCGGCTATCCAACATCTACAGAAACAACCATTCTGGAAAACATTACAGGAGTTGGAGAAACAACAACCCGCCACGGTGCCTGAAAAAAACAATGAGACCCTTACAATTTCGATATGGCGAAAGTCAAAGGGGACATCGAGTTATTAATAGGGGCCACCATCAACAGACCTTCCACACAAACGGTGCCCCTACCTGCCATTGATTTGACGTTTCCTAACTTCGACCTTGCAGCTTGCAAGAGTCTTTCTAAAAATGAACTCCGACTCATCATGTCTAGGATATATGCCGAGAAAGATGAGCTCATTTTTCTAGCGGGAGATATTCTAGTCATGGCAGATACCCTCTGTGAAATCGTACAATTACAAGGATCCCTATCTGTGAGCCTGATGACTTCTTATCAACATCTCCTCGGACAGAACCATCCTACAGTTTACATGGCATCAGCTTACATGAAGGACGACCTTCTCAAGTTAAAGAACTTTGGAACCACAGAGGCACTTATCTCTTTTCTCTAGCATATAACTCTGAAGTTCATTACACTCCTTTTCCTTCATTCAGAGCACTGGATGTTAATGGCGACAAATCTTTCTTAAGGAACAACAATCATCTATAACAGTTCCGACAGCCAATTTGATCCAGATCAAAAACAGTATGATGTGATAGTGAAGATGCCCATGGAGGAGGTGGCGAAGGAGTGTGCTGACAAACTACACGATCTTTTAAGCAAGCACACAAGGGTGTATGATAAAGCACACTTCCATCACCCAGCCTTCAGCCATAGATGCCCCCAGCAGCTCCGAGAATCACACGACTGTGGTTTCCACGTCCTCTACTAGATGTACACCCTCACCATTCTTGTAAGACCAGTAGAGGACATGACGGATGTGGATTACCATGCTCTATGTGGAAAGTTCGCAGCAAATCTTCTCCGAACGCATGGAGCTAACAAAGGACTAACTGAAGCCTAATGCCCTTGTCCATGTACTTCTCAACCTATCACTTTGACACTCTGAGGACAGAGTGAGTGATAAGTTGGGGGGAGGGGTACACTAGTCAAGGGTGAGGTATCATTTTTCAACCCTTCTCCCTCTACTCTTTTAATTCACTCCTATTTTTCTATGCATTATTTTTTATCTTTCTTTTCACATCTAGACTTTTTCAGTAATTTCTTTGATAGAATAATTCTTGTACACAAGACAAAGTCACCCCCAGCTAAATTCAGAATCAAAGTAGTCCTCAAACAGCAATAACAGACATAGAATTTAGGAATGTAATGGTGAACTAATAATTTACTTTCACATTTGATCTTCATGCTTCTACTTCAATTCTATTTCAGACCCTCCACAAGTTAACATCATAGTCAAAGCCAGCCAAACCTCTCTCAAGGACGGGAGGGAACTAGGTGAAATCCAAATCAAAGAACCTTGCAAGTGGACCACCAAGTATGAAAACTGAAATAAATGCATGTTGAAAGACTCCAAGAACAGCTTTCTTCTTTTCAAAATGAGGCCTGGAAGCCCAAACAAAATCCCTAAATACCCAACTCCTAAGACTGTGAGTATAAGAATAAAAGCCAGAGCATTGAATAAAAACATGAGAGTTGTGCCAGAGCGTTGAACCAAACCTGTGGTCAGACAGGTAGTGACTCAAACCGGATTGATTCGGGTCCAACCGGAGTGGTTGAACCGGTTGGACCGAAAATAATGTCAGCATGACATAAAGAAAATTTGAACCGGAAAAACCAAACCGGTCACTATGATAAAAGGCAATTAGTGGTCAAACCGGTCAAACTGGTTGAACCGACATATTATATTATATTATATATATATATATAATCAGGCTAGAATACACTCGAGTGTATCCGGAGCGGAATACACTCAAGTAGTTTTTCATGATGCAATATTTTTTTTGAAAATATAATCCATTGATCTTCTTAAACATCTCGTGAACAACTCATACACAAATTTTGAGCACATTTGGATATGTATAGCTCATGTTATGAAGACCGCAAAAATTATGCATTTCAAATTAGTTTCGTGCGTCGATTTCGTTTCCCTTGGATGAGTGACTTACACTCATCCAAATGGGCTCAAAATTTGTATGTAACCTAGTTATAGTATGACGGTGAAGATCAACGGTTTACATTTTGCAAAAAATAGTCTTGATATGCAAACACACTTGAGTGTATTCGTGCGATCCGTACACTCGAGTGTATTCTAGCCTGACTCATATATATATATATATATATATATATATATATATATATATATATATATATATATATATATATATATATATATATATATATATATATATATATATAGTTTGTATATATACATATATATTATATCAATATATATATACATATATATATATATATATTTATGAACATATATACATTGTATATATATGTATATGTATATATAAATATATATGTATACATATATATTGTTGTGTAGATGTATATATTCATACATATATATATATATATATATATATTATCAATATATATATATATTATCAATATATATATACATAGAGAGAGAGAGAGTCAGGCTAGAATACACTCGAGTCGGCTCAGGGTGCGTGAGGAGTACGCCTCTTGTTGCCCAGTAGAGGAACGGCACTAGCAACAATAGTACCACTGCGCCGTCGGTGGACCTTAGCAAGCCCGACGGGCTATATCTGTTGAAGTCAATGAAGCTCCCCGACACCACGGCGATGAACATGATGGTGACGAATGAGGGTGACTGTTGCGTCGTGTGCCTGTTGGGTTTTAGGAGAGACAGAGAAGGCAGTGGAAACAAAAATTTTCTTCTCCCAAACCCAGAATAAAGGAATCGCGTCAACATCTATACAATAGGAAGGATGGTTTGTAGAGACATACCTTGACCTGAGGCTTGCTCAGCAACGTTACCTCGTGGCTGGCGTGGTCTTCACCTCCAGCCTTAGACGGTGTCTGTGCAGCTCCTGGTCTCACTGAGACTGTCGGGATTGACAGCTATCCTCTGAGCGGCAGAAGTCTCCCGCCTATACAGTCATCCACACGGACTGCCTAGAACTCTGATCTCCTTGTCTCACAAGGAATCGGAAGGAGTAACACCCTCATGTTAGCGTACTATTCACCGACACACTCTCCTGTAACCAGTTGCCTTTCTGCAGTTGTCTTTCCCTCGTTGTGCCTCTCTTATTGGGTAGCACTAGCTCGGGCTCTCTGGGTTACCAAAACCAGAGAGAACGACAACTTTGCAGAGAAACTGGTGTTCTGAGTTGTATCTTGAGAAGCCCTTAATAACCCTATATATATAGGAGGGTCATGGGATGGGTTTTCTACCCCAGGCAATACGGGATTAAAGCAGGAGTAGAAGGGTTCAAGATTTTCCACAAAACAGCCAACTACTCCAGCTGAACCGATCATTTCAAACATGAACCGATCAGTTGGGGACCTGAGCCGATCAGTTCACTTCTAAAACGATTAGTTCACTGCCCTGGTCAGTTCCCGATTGACTTTTCCTCTTTTGTTTCAAATTGATCCAAATACCAATCCTTGTTCCAATCAAATTGGACAAGTGAAACAAAAGAAATTTCTTGCTGACCTGACTTTCCCAACTTGCTCAGTTGGACTTGTTGAGCTGATCGATTCAACCCTCGAACCGGTCGGTTCATCCTGTCCTGAGCCGATCAGTTCATCACATGAGCCGATCGGTTCACCAACCTGAGCCGATCGATTCATCACATGAGCTGATCGGTTGGGAGTGCAGATTGTGCAAACTCAGTCAATTGTAGTTTCAATCAATCTAATACTCTATTCAATCGGTCCAACACCTTGAACACTATGATATTGAGCTATCAATTGATTGAGTGTTTAATTGAACTACTAAACTCCTTTAGTAATCAATCTAAACATCATTTGTGGATAAACTCCTCTTCCAGGTTAAATCCTTTGTGTGTGACCCTACATGTCCATTTCACATTGGCAGTGAAAGTCCATAACACTTATGACTTCACAAGCAAAGAGTGGTGCCTAATCGCACATCAGTGCTACCCAAGTGGAACATAAAGTTGGAGAACAACTTTCAATCCTAGAATCCGTGAATGGTGTTACAGCGAATGTATAATTCCTTTGTCACTAATGTCCTAAATAAACTCAAGGCATGGTATAGTCATCCTTTAAACGTTCATCCATTTCCTTGATCTCAGAGTAGACTGGGTGAGATGTGTGTGACATCAATATCACATATTGATTCACACATGCATGTGCATGCCTTTCTCAATCCTACTCATCAAGTGGCCATGGACATCAAACTCCCTTAGGAGGGACAAATCCCATATCTATCACTCACCCCTCAAAAGCCCCATGTGTCATAGTCACCCAATCATCACCTTTATAACAACCCATGTTTCAGGACTGTGTTTGATAATGTCAAAGTGTACCCAACGACATGTGTTGAGTGTAGTGATTTCAGGTTGAAGAATCACACTCACCGCCATCACTGTGAGAGCTGACTGTGACTACCAAATCATGGTTCCATTTTTCACTCTCATGGTGGGTCTATGTGGTACACTTGTTCTCTAACAAGTACATATGTGCTTGGTTTGATATCACTATATCATGACTAATGAGATTTTGTCATCAACCAACACACAATCTAGTCTTTAGTGTTATTGATGTTTATGGTTATTTCCACAATAACAACTGACTAGGGACTGAACAAGAATGCATACTCTTAACATCTGTATGGTCTCATTGTTTAGGTCATCAACCCAAAAGCATATGTCATCGAGTAAAACAATTCTTTAGACATCTATTATGTTACACTATCATCTCAGAAATAGTTAAACATATAGATCATAAATTGCCTTTATTATTATTCAAATCATTTACAAAGGATCCAATTACAATCATCACATGACTTGCTCTATGGGCATACATACCAACAGACTTTCACTTGCACTTAGAGCCAGTCACCTAGGAACCTCAGTCCTTGTGACCTAGCATGACCATCATGCTTCTGTTGAGAAAGGGCCTTAGTCAGTGGACCAGCTATGTTGTCTTCAGTTGGTACTTTGCAAATCTTCACATCTCCTCACTATACGATCTCTCGTATAAGATGGAAGCGCCGCAGTATGTTCTTGGACCGCTGATGTGATCTGGGCTCCTTAGCTTGAGCAATAGCTCCATTATTGTCACAATAAAGCTCAATTGCATCACAACTACTGGGACCTATACCAAGTTCAGTGATGAACTTCCTGATCCACACAGCCTCCTTTATTGCATGTGAAGCAGCAATATACTCGGCCTCTATAGTAGAATCGGTAATTGTTTCTTGCTTGGAACTCTTCCATCTCACAACTCCATTGTTTAGGCAAAATAAAGTCCTAATTGCGATATGTAATCATCTTTGTTGGTTTGGAAGCTTGCATCGGTGTAACCTCTTACAACCAGTTCTTCCTCGCCGTCGTATATAAGGAACTGATCCTTAGTCTTTCGCAAGTATTTGAGAATGTTCTTTACGGCTATCCAGTGAGCACCCCCGGGATCTGACTGGTACCTGCTCGTCATGCTGAGGGCATACGAGACATCTGGGTGTGTGCACAACATAGCGTACATGATGGATCTGATGGCGGATGCATATGGGATCTCATTCATACGCTCCCTCTCTTCACAAGATTGGGGACATTGAGCTCTAGAGATGGTGACTCCATGTAACATGGGGATGTTGCCTTTCTTTGAGTTCTCCATGTTGAACCGCTTCAGCACTTTGTCAATGTACGTGCTTTGACTTAGTCCGAGAAGCCTTTTAGATATATCTCTATATATATTAATACCTAGAATGTAGGATGCTTCTCCTAAGTCCTTCATTTAGAAAGTATTCCCAAACCAATTCTTTACCTTCTCTAAGGTTGTGACATCTTTCCCATCAATAGTATGTCATCCACATACAATATGAGGAATGTGGTCGTGCTCCCACTAACCTTCTTGTACACACAAGGTTCATCTTCATTTTGAATAAAGCCAAACACTTTGACTTCCTCATCAAATCGAAGATTTCACCTCCGAGATGCTTGTTTCAATCCATAGATTGACCTTTATGGCTTACAGATTTTATTAGCATTCTTTGGATCTACAAAACCTTCAGGTTGTGTCATGTACACATCCTCATGTATATTCCCATTAAGGAATGTGGTTTTAACATCCATTTTCCAAATCTTATAGTAATAGTAAGCCGCAATAGCAAGCATGATCCTGATGGACTTAATCATGGCAACTAGAGAAAAAGTTTCGTCATAGTCAACACCTTGAATTTGTCGAAAACCCTTTGCAACCAATCTGCCTTTATAAGTTTGCACATTCCCATCCATGTCGGTCTTATTCTTAAAGACCCACTTGCACCCTATGTATTTTACCCCTTCAGGTGGTTCCACCAAAGTCCATACTTTGTTAAAATACATGGATTCCATCTTGAATTTCATGGCCTCAAGCCATTTCTCAGAATCTGGTCCCTCCATAGCATCTAGATAGGTAGTTGGATCATCATCTATGATCAACTCACCGCCTTCCTGAGTCACAAGGTATCCTGTGATGACCCCGACTTTAGGGTTCATGTATTGAGGATAGTTTGGGGGACTTGTTGTGAAGAATGATAAACATGATCAAATAATGGATATAATTAGTATCGAACTAGTCATGGTTATCCACTAAGGTTTAATTCTCATGACTTTTGGATGAGTCATTGGATAGATTTTGATTTTTGAAAATTTCATTAGAGGACTTTGGTTTCATAAGATTTCCAACCTAGGTTTGGTTCTCATATATGTCGCATGGCCACTCCTATTCAATTGGTAGGTGAATGTACTAAAGCCATGCTTGGCTGATTGGTTCATCAAATCCTAGCTCCGGAATCTAAGGAGAATGTGGCTGTAATGTGAACTATTAAGGAAAGAGTCTTCGCGAGGAATCTGGGATAGCTGTTACGCCTTCCCTTCCGGATCTCATAAACCTATGATGTGGGTTGTTGTTTCGCAGATTTCCTTAGATCTGGAGTCCCACCTCACCATCTACACTTCCTCTCCACCCACATGCATAGACCATCAGGAGGAGTTATAGAATGAGAACTAGACGAACCAGAGAAAGGAGGAGGGGATCTGCCATGGTTGCAACCTGCAACCGTGACCTCTTCAATCCATGAGGAGGATCTGCGATGGCATGGAGTCCCGACGGTGCTCACACAGGTTAGAGAGGAGCCACTTGCAAGGACTGCGGGCGTACACATGGTAGGCGGCGGCGCCTGAACTTGGACACGGAGGAGGAACCTCCAGCAGTGAGGATGATGGCGTAGGTGCAAGATGTGGAGGAGGAGCAACATCCAGCGGTCGTCATCAGTAAGCTGAAGGATGGAGGTCCGGAGGCGTCGAGCTCCCTTGCAGTCGGCGGAGGACGGTGCCTTAGCGGTGGTCATTTTCCAGGAGGCGGCACACTGGGTTGCGGGCGTCGTGCGACGCCAAGAACAAACACACTCAAGCGGCGGCGACCGTTCCCTGGAAACGACACACACATGCGTCGACCGATCGGGCAGGAAGTGGACTTGCGAAGGAGGAGGAAGACAGAGATCGGGCGACCTAGACAACCTTGCAGCAAGCAGTCGAACTCACTACAGTGGGTGATGATCGGAGGAAATCGCCGGCAGAACTGTGATGGATGGGGTCACGCGACGCAGGCGGGCATCGAGCACAGTGGATCGGAGCAGACCCAGCCACAAAGGAGCGGCAATGATCTTTCACCAGAGACCAGCCTCACAGCGTCGGCTTCATCCGAGGAGGAGAGGGCACTGCCGATCGCTCGTTGTAGGAGGGTTGTTTTGTCACCGGAGATCTGGAGAGGCGGCAGCGGCTGAGAGCACAGGCTCTAGCGCTGCGTCGAGATCATGAGGACGAAAGGAGGGGGGTCGGGTCTCCAGCCTTGAACCTGAGCCAGACCAAGCATGAACCGGCAGATCTAGAGCGAACCGGTCTCACTTGGATCAGACCGACCGGCCCAAGCAAGAAGGTGTGCCAACCTGGAGCCACGTGGTGGCTTCTGATAGGACCAAGAAGGTAATAATCCCAATATCTATACTAATCTTCAATAATTCATAGTAAATAACTCTTTTATCAGAAAAATACAAATAAAGTACCAAAATTCTCAAGAAAATGAGTAGAACAATATAGAAGCATAATATCAGCCTTCTAATGCTTTAATACCAGTGATATCATGTAAAGTGTATTATTCTTGTTTCATGAGTAATAAATATCAAACAATGGCCTAAAATCATGATAAAATGTCAGTAATTCTATAATAATGTTTATAATGCATATGATATCAGATATGGTCATGATGATGCACGAAAGTATATAATTTGATTAATATGGATAATTAGGGCTAATAACACTAGAGATAATGTATTAAATGCATACATGCTCAATAAATGATGAGATTTACAAAAAACCCTCATATCTGTAACTGGAATATAATATATAAATCTGAGATCAGTTATATGCATAGAATTCATGTTATATGAATATGACCCTTAATACATGGGTTGTAACCCTAAATTGAATAATGTATATAAACTAGGGTTAATATGTGCACAAAGAGGATATGGAACCTAATGTTCAGATAATGAGCCATAATCTAGAAAATGACATCATTAAGATAATTCTATAACAAGAATACAAGTAATGATGAGAATATCCTAATGAGATAATATAAACCCTAATGAACACGACTAGGGTTAAGATGATGAGAATATGATGTTGGTATGTGGTCTTGTCTTAATCAGGTGATGACCAGACTTCTAGATGATCAAGGATAAGTTAGAAATCTCTGAACTCAGGTACGTGGATATAATTATATGACTAGATTTGCTGGATGTTAAATATATGTACTTGCTTGTTTGTACTTGAAATACATTGTTGGATGTAGATCTATATGTATTGTCATTTCCGCCTTGAACAATAAGAACACTAAAGAAAGAAAATGGAATGTAGTTACTGATGGTTCATTAATCTCCCTATTAGAGAGGAAAAGTATTAATGTTGACTAGCACCTCCCTAATGGTACAAGGTACGCAGGGAGATCCCTAATGGTATAAGGTACGCAGGGATAGGGCCCAATATTTATGTTTGTGCTAAGTCCACCATAGTAATACATGTCCATTGAAATATGGTTAATAACTTGGGTTTACCTAATTTTCCGCCATTAAATAATGTTTCTTCCTCTCTTTCTTCTTTTTCAAATATTTTCAATATGCCAGCATAGTATAGCTCTTTAATTCCACGTACCAACTTTATGTTGATTCGTTGTTTCACGTATGTTTTAGGTTCAGAGCTAGCGTGGGATAAAAGATGTGAAGTGAGCACTGTTTAGGTTGTACCTATTGTCTAAGATCTTGTTAGCATACATGTTTAGACTTGTAGAATTTTCTATTCAATATGTAAATATAAATCAATTTGTAGTAATTCATTTTGTATAAATATGCATGTTGAATGCTGAGAAATGTTATGGTTGTATGTTCATGTATGCGTATTATGCTTCCGCATCACTTTCTGATATGATTGCTAACATTTTCGGATTTTATCTTCTCATCTCCATGGGGTTTTAAGAAGGTGAAAATCCGGGGACGTTACAGTTGGAATCAGAGCATGAACAATAGCTACACCTGACAATTGATCACCACGAAATATAAAACTAAATTTCACCTATCACTTTAAATCCTAGAAACTTAGTAAGTTGTTCTGTAGGAATAAGTTTTGACTTAGCCTCTAGGTTAGAACCTAAATGTTCGAGAACTAGGTTTAGACAAGTGTCTGAAACCCTTTCCATATAGAGCTCATATGTATTGGGTAGCTACACTAGTCTACATCTCGTTCTCACCATTTCACTAGGTGACATGACACTACACTATCTACTATGTGTGGGACACTCAATTTTGCTGATTTGGTTTTGTTTTCCAATCGGCTCGAGCCTCGACAATTTTCTCTGACGTCTTCTTTCTCGGAGAAAAACTATATAATATTTTATTATATATATGTAAATATAAAAATGTGTCCCTCACACTGGAGAGTTGTTAGTGTTCATGCAATCTAAGTGAAAGGGAGTGACATCAGTCTAGAAGAGAGAATAGATCTAGATTAGATGTCTAGAGCCTCATAAGGTTATGTGATAGATAGATAGACAAAAGAAAGATGAAGGAAATAAGTATATAGAATCTTACCTAAGTTGATCTATGATGGTATAAGTTTCCTTATATAGGTTTAAGTTGTATACTTGTTGAATCTAATTTTGTAGAATTTATGAAAAATCTTGATGATGAAAGTACATTCCCTTTTCCTACTTAAGATAAGCTAAGTTAAGATAGAGATGAGTGTGCATGAGCCTCAAGCTCTTATACAAGGAGGATATCTAGTGGTAGGATGAGATATGTGGTGAACTCTAGAGATTGTAAGACCCACAAGGAGAAGGTCATAGGACCTAGCCTCCAATATATGAGATATGTGTTAAAAAAAATGTCCTACACTAGATTTCTCTCGAGTGTTGAGTTGAGTCCTTATGCATGATTCAAATCTATATGTGAGAATTGGGTAAAATAAAAGGATGGGTAGATGACCCATATGATAAAGTCAATCCTTTGGCTGAGTTAGGTCCTAGCTAGAGTGACATATTTTGTGAATCTCATCATTAGTTGCAAGTGAGGTAATATATGAACTCTAGTTATGAGAGTATGATGCTTTGTGCAAAAGATACTCAAAATACATGTTCTCCCTTATTCTTCTCTTTCTTAATATATGATGATAGAAACCTCACTTGAGCTATACAGATGATTTATATATGAGGAGTCACTCATATAAGCTTGACATATTCTATATTTTTCCCCCGATATCATACATGTAGTGCCCAAGATTGAAATCATGATAAGTTTGACTTTAAAATATTCTCTTCCCCTTCATATGAAACATGAAAGATATGATGTTGAGATCATGGGATAAATGTAGTATATTCTCTTTTTGCCTTCACATAATACATGCAAGACATAAAAAGTTGAACTCATGAACTTGATATAAAGATATTTTTGAATCATAGGATATGTGATCAGAAATATAGTTTGTAACTTTGATCCTTCTCAATGTATGCTTCTAAGTTGAGTATGAATATCACACCATAGGATGAAACCCTAATGGTCAAGCATGTTACGTAAGCCCTTCTTATGTAGAAAAATCCTAATATCAAGGATGAAGATAAATCTCCTCTTATGTTGAAATCATTGTAAGATGTTGATCATAAAACATATTTATGATGTTAGATTTGAACGATCTGAATATCATGGAATATAAACAAATTCCTCCTAAACATTAAAAGTATGAACACAACATGTACCCTAAGGGGTGATGTAATCCTAAGATATCATAATGTCATGTTATGGCTAAGACTTTAAGTGATGCTTCCACATATATATAAGGTGGGGTGGACACACCCAAGAATCTCTAGACCCTATGCTGACAACTTAGAGTGCATGCAACTATGGTGGTCTTAGAACCTAAACAATGATGATGTATATGAAGTTGAACTCCTAAATAGCCTCTTAAGGATGAGATTAGTTGAATTTTGAGGACGAAATTCCATATAAGGTGGAGTGAATGTGATGACCCCGACTTTAGGGTTCATGTATTGAGGATAGTTTGGGGGACTTGTTGTGAAGAATGATAAACATGATCAAATAATGGATATAATTAGTATCGAACTAGTCATGGTTATCCACTAAGGTTTAATTCTCATGACTTTTGGATGAGTCATTGGATAGATTTTTATTTTTGAAAATTTCATTAGAGGACTTAGGTTTCATAAGATTTCCAACCTAGGTTTGGTTCTCATATATGTCGCACAGCCACTCCTATTCAATTGGTAGGTGACTGTACTAAAGCCATGCTTGGCTGATTGGTTCATCAAATCCTAGCTCCGGAATCTAAGGAGAATGTGGCTGCAATGTGAACTATTAAGGAAAGAGTCTTCGCGAGGAATCTGGGATAGCTGTTATGCCTCCCCTTCCGGATCTCATCAACCTATGATGTGGGTTGTTGTTTCGCAGATTTCCTTAGATCTGGAGTCCCACCTCACCATCTACGCTTCCTCTCCACCCACATGCATAGACCATCAGGAGGAGTTATAGAACGAGAACTAGACGAACCAGAGAAAGGAGGAGGGGATCTGCCATGGTTGCAACCTGCAACCGTGACCTCTTCAATCCATGAGGAGGATCTACGATGGCATGGAGTCCCGACGGTGCTCACACAGGTTAGAGAGGAGCCACTTGCAAGGACTGCGGGTGTACACATGGTAGGCGGCGGCGCCTGAACTTGGACATGGAGGAGGAACCTCCAGCAGCGAGGATGATGGTGCAGGTGCAAGACGTGGAGGAGGAGCAACATCCAGCGGTCGTCATCCGTAAGCTGAAGGATGGAGGTCCGGAGGCGTCGAGCTCCCTTGCAGTCGGCGGAGGACGGTGCCTTAGCGGTGGTCGTTTTCTAGGAGGTGACACACTGGGCTGCAGGCGTCGTGCGACGCCAAGAACAAACACACTCAAGCGGCGGCGACCGTTCCCTGGAAACGACGCACACATTCGTCGACCGATCGGGCAGGAAGTGGACTTGCGAAGGAGGAGGAAGACAGAGATCGGGCGACCTAGACAACCTTGCAGCAAGCAGTCGAACTCACTGCAGTGGGTGATGATCGGAGGAAACCACCGGCAGAACCGTGATGGATGGGGTCACGCGACGCAGGCGGGCATCGAGCACAGTGGATCAGAGCAGACCCAGCCACGAAGGAGCGGCACTGATCTTTCACCAGAGACCAGCCTCGCAGCATCAGCTTCATCCGAGGAGGAGAGGGTGATGCCGATCGCTCGTTGTAGGAGGGTTGTTTTATCGTCGGAGATCTGGAGAGGCGGCGGCGGCTGAGAGCACAGGCTCTAGCGCTGCGTCGAGATCATGAGGACGAAAGGTGGGGGGTCGGGTCTCCAGCCTTGAACCTGAGCTAGACCAAGCATGAACCGGCAGATCTAGAGCGAACCAGTCTCACTTGGATCAGACCGACCGGCCCAAGCAAGAAGGTGCGCCAACCTGGAGCCACGTGGCGGCTTATGATAGGACCAAGAAGGTAATAATCCCAATATCTATACTAATCTTCAATAATTCATAGTAAATAGCTCTTTTATCAGAAAAATACAAATAAAGTACCAAAATTCTTAGGAAAATGAGTAGAACAATATATAAGCATAATATCAGCCTTGTAATGCTTTAATACCAGTGATATCTTGTAAAGTGTATTATTCTTGTTTCATGAGTAATAAATATCAAACAATGGCCTAAAATCATGATAAAATGTCAGTAATTCTATAATAATGTTTATAATGCATATGATGTCAGATATGGTCATGATGATGCACGAAAGTATATAATTTGATTAATATGGATAATTAGGGCTAATAACACTAGAGATAATGTATTAAATGCATACATGCTCAATAAATGATGAGATTTACAGAAAACCCTCATATCTGTAACTGGAATATAATATATAAATTTGAGATCAGTTATATGCATAGAATTCATGTTATATGAATATGACCCTTAATACATGGGTTGTAACCCTAAATTGAATAATGTATATAAACTAGGGTTAATATGTGCACAAAGAGGATATGGAACCTAATGTTCAGATAATGAGCCATAATCTAGAAAATGACATCATTAAGATAATTCTAAGACAAGAATACAAGTAATGATGAGAATATCCTAATGAGATAATATAAACCCTAATGAACACGACTAGGGTTAAGCTGATGAGAATCTGATGTTGGTATGTGGTCTTGTCTTAATCAGGTGATGACCAGACTTCTAGATGATCAAGGATAAGTTAGAAATCTCTGAACTCAGGTATGTGGATATAATTATATGACTAGATTTGCTGGATGTTAAATATATGTACTTGCTTGTTTGTACTTGAAATACATTGTTGGATGTAGATCTATATGTATTGTCATTTCCACCTTGAACAATACGAACACTAAAGAAAGAAAATGGAATGTAGTTACTGATGGTTCATTAATCTCCCTATTAGAGAGGGAAAGTATTAATGTTGACTAGCACCTCCCTAATGGTACAAGGTACGCAGGGAGATCCCTAATGGTACAAGGTACGCAGGGATAGGGCCCAATATTTATGTTTGTTCTAAGTCCACCATAGTAATACATGTCCATTGAAATATGGTTAATAACTTGGGTTTACCTGATTTTCCACCATTAAATAATGTTTCTTCCTCTCTTTCTTCTTTTTCAAGTATTTTCAATATGCCATCATAGTATAGATCTTTAATTCCACGTACCAACTTTATGTTGATTCGTTGTTTCATGTATGTTTTAGGTTCAGAGCTAGCGTGGGATAAAAGATGTGAAGTGAGCACTGTTTAGGTTGTACCTATTGTCTAAGATCCTGTTAGCATACATGTTTAGACTTGTAGAATTTTCTATTAAATATGTAAATGTAAATCAATTTGTAATCATTCATTTTTTATAAATATGCATGTTGAATGCTGAGAAATGTTATGGTTGTATGTTCATGTATGTGTATTATGCTTCCGCATCGCTTTCTGATATGATTGCTAACGTTTTCAGATTTTGTCTTCTCATCTCCATGGGGTTTTGAGAAGGTGAAAATCCGGGGACGTTACATATCCAAACCTCTCAGGTTCAAGGCATGTCCTACTAGATCTACGAGGTCCTTGTATTACTTGAGGAGACTGATATTCCACAACACCTTATAAATCTCTATGTTCCTCTTGTACATCTACTGGTTCAATATTTTCTTGTTGGATTTGAACCTCTTCAAGCTCTATTTTCCTCCCACTGTTTCCTCTGGAAATAAATTCCTTTTCTAGGAATACAGCTGTCCTAGCAACAAACACTTTGTTGTGAGTAGGGTGGTATAAATAGTATCCCCTTGTTTCCTTGGGGTATCCAACAAAATAGCATTTATCGGACTTGGGTCCAAGCTTATCAGGAAACATTTTCCTGATATAAGCCTCACAATCCCAAATCTTAATAAAAGATAAATCGAGACGCTTCCCGTGCCATATCTCATATGGTATCTTTTGAACCAATTTAGATGGTACTCGATTAAGTGTAAATGTGGCGGTTTCAAGAGTATAACCCCAGAAGGAAATGTGGTGGTTTCAAGAGTATAACCCCATATCCAATAAAGTGTGATTCCTTCTTTCAGACACACTGTTATGTTGTGGTGTTCCAAGCAGAGTCCATTGTGATATGATACCATGGGCTCTCAGAAGGTCCTCAAACTCTTGGCTTAAGTATTCTCGACCTCGATCGGATCGAAGTGTTTTAATACTTTTACCAAGTTGGTTATGTACTTCATTCATGAAATCTTTGAACCTTTCAAGGGTTTCTGACTTACGTTTCATCAGGTACACATAGACATACCTACTGAAGTCATCAGTGAAGGTAATGAAGTACTGATACCCACCTCTGGCATTAGTTCTAAAAGGTCCACATACATCAGTATGTATGAGTCCTAATAGATCACTAGCTCTCTCACCCTTACCTAAAAAGGGAGTCTTGGTCATCTTGCCCAGCAAACAAGATTCACATGTCTCTATCGATTCATAATCAAAAGAGTCTAGATAACCATCTTTATGTGCCCTAGACGAAAATGCCAAAGATATGTTTTGTTTGAGTTGTTGAGTTTTTGCCTTTTGGTGTTTACGTTGTATACATTTTTCTCTAGATCTATCAAGTATAGACCATAAGATATTAGGGCACTGCAATAAAAGATCTCATCTTTTGAAATGGAACACTTTCCATTCTTAATAAGAAATTCAAAACTATCCTTGTCCAAACAAGAGATGGAAATGATATTCCTATTTATGACAGGTACATAATAGCAGTTCTTCAACTCTATTATTAGCCCACTAGGTAGAGTTAACTCATAGGTTCCTACGGCACTGACGGCAACTCTTGCTCCATTAGTAACATGTAGTTCAACCTCGCCTTTCCCCAAAGGCCTACTTCTCTTAAGATCCTTCACATTTGAACAAATGTAAGATCCACATCCGGTATCAAGTACCCATGACAAGGAAGTAATAAAGTTAATCTTTATCACGTATACACCAAAAGTAGAGATCTCTATCTCTTGCTTCTTCTTCCATCATTCCTTCCATCCTCTCCATGTTTTGACCACAGAAGATTCTGACATTGGTTCGGCAAGAGAACCCTTCTCTCCCTCACCTTTGTCCTTAGACTTTGTTCCATTAATCTCTATCAATGAACTATCCTTCTTCTTAAACGTACATAGAGTAGATTTAAAGGCTACTGGTATATTTGGATTGTGTAGAACACTTCTCACAATCCCCAACCAGTTATGGAATTTATTCTCAATTAATTTACCCATTTTAAAAGATGATCCTTTTACCATTATACAAGAGAAAATTGCATTTGTCAAAACTACTTTTGATTTGATTTGAATAAAATTTGACAGTAGTTAATTAGGCCTTTAATTACCACTCCCACTATTTTGATTCAAATTGACAGCCCTCACCATCAATTCGGAAGATTGTAGCGTACAATCTTCTAGTGGGTCAAGATCCTAAAATCCTCTGAGTCATGGACCAGCTAGGGTTGTCACCCACAACTCAGATCTTCCAGGTAGGCAACTTTTTCCAATTGCATCATATGCAACTCTTGAAAGATGTCATATGCAACTCCTTGCCATGATCACCTCCATGCCTTAAGGTGTTAGATCCTATCTAGGTCACCTTGTTAAGTCCAACCCAAAGCCAACACAATGAATATGCACCCTGCTAGGGAAAACCCACATATACATCCTTCACGCTTCCACGAGATAGACGGTGCACCATGCTAGGGTGTGCCCACACTTGGCCGATCAAGCTTTTCATGTGTGTCGCATTTGGAAGGAATCTAAAACTTTAATATTTAATGAGGGATTTGGTTTTTTATAGGTACATATATATATCCAATCACCACAATATAGTAAGTATCATATACATTCTATATCCCACAGAAAACATGTGAAAAGTAAGTATCATATACATTCTATATCCCACAGAAAACATGTGAAACAATAAAAGCAATGATTATGGCCATCCTAATGTGATTCCTCGAGCCAAGAGGAATCACGGTCATCTAGGTCCACATCATATGCAACCTGTAAAAGATAAACTTTGTGCTTTGTCTTTATGGGTTTGATCAACTCATCTCCATGATTGATCGGCTCATCATCAGACTGGTCGGTTGGGTGCCACCAGCCGATCGACTGGTGCCTCCAGCCGATCGGTTCATTGGTCTTCGTGCATCTCCTCAGGTCGCCACCCCTCCTCTCATTCCTCGAACCGGTCGTCAAAAAATACGCCATTCTTTGACATAACAGGAAATAAAAATCTATCCTATTTTACAATTAAAAAAGGAAACCCTGAGTTACATTCGGGGGGAGCAAAGGTAGGAAAAAATCTCGAGTTATCTTGAGTTACATCAGGAATAGGAGACATGGAATCGGTGCGCAGACCGAGATGTAAGCAACCACATTCAACCAAGAACACATACATAGGGTTTATTGACTATAACCACGCTATACATCCGGTATCAAGTACCCATGACAAGGAAGTAGTAAAATTATCTTTATCACGTATACACCAAAAGTAGAGATCTCTATCTCTTGCTTCTTCTTCCATCGTTCCTTCCATCCTCTCCATGTTTTGAGCGCAGAAGATTCTGACATTGGTTCGGCGAGAGAACCCTTCTCTCCCTCACCTTTGTCCTTAGACTTTGTTCCATTAATCTCTATCAATGAACTATCCTTCTTCTTAAACGTACATAGAGTAGATTTAAAGGCTACCGATATATTTGGATTATGCAGAACACTTCTCACAATCCCCAACCAGTTATGGAATTTATTCTCAATTAATTTACCCATTTTAAAAGATGATCCTTTTACCATTCTACAAGAGAAAATTACATTTGTCAAAACTACTTTTGATTTGATTTGAATAAAATTTGACAGTAGTTAATTTGGCCTTTAATTACCGCTCCCACTATTTTGATTCAAATTTACAGCCCTCACCATCAATTTGGAAGATTGCAGCGTACAATCTTCTAGTGGGTCAAGATCCTGAAATCCTCTGAGTCCTGGACCAGCTAGGGCTGTCACCCACAACTCAGATGTTCTAGGTAGGCAACTTTTGCCAATTGCATCATATGCAACTCCTTGCCATGATCACATCCATGCCTTAAGGTGTTAGATCCTATCTAGGTCACCTTGTTAAGTCCAACCCAAAGCCAACACGATGAATATGCACCCTGCTAGGGCAGACCCACATATACATCCTTCACGCTTCCATGAGATAGACGGTGTACCACGCTGGGGCGTGCCCACACTTGGCCGATCAAGCTTTTCACGTGTTTCGCATTTGGAAGGTATCTAAAACTTTAATATTTAATGAGGGATTTGTTTTTTATAGGTACATATATATATCCAATCACCACAATATAGTAAGTATCATATACATGCTATATCCCACAGAAAACATGTGAAACAATAAAAGCAATGATTATGGCCATCCTAATGTGATTCCTCGAGCCAAGAGGAATCACAGTCACCTAGGTCCACATCATATGCAACCTGTAAAAGATAAACTTTGTGCTTTGTCATTATGGGTTTGATCAACTCATCTCCATGATTGATGGCTCGTCATCAGACTGGTCGGTTGGGTGCCACCAGCCGATCGACTGGTGCCTCCAGTCGATCGGTTCATTGGTCATCGTGCATCTCCTCAGATCGCCACCCCTCCTCTCATTCCTCGAACCGATCATCAAAAAGTTCGCCGTTCTTTGACAACAGGAAATAAAAATCTATCCTATTTTACATTTAAAAAAGGAAACCCCGAGTTACATTCGGGGGGAGCAAAGGTAGGAATGAAATCTCGAGTTATCTTGAGTTACATCAGGAATAGGATACATGGAATCGGTGCGTAGACCGAGATGTAAGCAACCACATTCAACCAAGAACACATACATAGGGTTTATTGGCTATAACCACGCTATACATCCACCACAAAACTCTTTTAAGGGTGACACGTATCGAGTGCATTCATATTACATATCATATATGTATATTGGAATTTGTGGATTTAGGATTGGACATGCATAAAGTCAATTTTATTCGCATCATATACAATAAATAAAGGCGACAAACTAAAATCGATCACATCGATAATCTTAAAGTATAAAGCAGTTGACGTGGCTCTGATACCACTGTTGGGTTTTAGGAGAGGCGGAGAAGGCACCGGAAACAAAAATTTTCTTCTCCCAAACCCAGAATAAAGGAATCACATCAACGTCTATAAAATAGGAAGGATGGTTTGTAAAGACATACCTTGTCCTGAGGCTTGCTTGGCGACGTTACCTCACGGCTTGCGCGGTCTTCACCTCCAGTCTTGGACGATGTTTGTGCAGCTCCTGGTCTCACCGGGACTGTCGGGATTGACAGTTGTCCTCCGAGCGGCAGAAGTCTCCCACCTCTATAGTCGTCCACACGGACTGTCTGGAACTCCGATCTCCTTGTCTCACAAGGAATCGGAAGGAGTCGCACCCTCCTGTCGGCGTACTACTCACCGACACACTTTTCTATAACCTGTTGTCTTTCTGTAGTTGTCTTTCCCTCGTTGTGCCTCCCTTATCGGGTAGCACTTGCTCGAGCTCTCTTGGTTACCAAAACCAGAGAGAACAACAACTTTGCATAGCAACTGGTGTTCTGAGTTGTATCTTGAGAAGCCCTCAATACCCCTATATATATAGGAGGGTCATGGGATAGAGTTCTCTATCCCGGGCAATACGGGATTAAAGCAGAAGTAGAAGTGTTCGAGATTTTCTACAAAAAAACCAACTGCGCCAGCTAAACCGATCGTTTCAAGCATGAACTGATCGGTTGGGGACCTTAGTCGATCGGTTCACACCCGAACCGATCGGTTGGGGCACCTGAGCCGATCGGTTCACTTCTAAAACGATCAGTTCACTACCCTCGTTAGTTCCCGATTAATCTTTTGCTCTTTTGTTTTGAATTGATCCAAATACTAATCTTAGACAAGTGAAACAAAAGAAATTTCTTGCCGACCTGACTTTCCCAACTTGCTCGGTTGGACTTGTTGAGCCGATCGATTCAACCCTTGAACCGTTCGGGTCATCCTATCCTGAGTCGATCGGTTCATCACATGAGCCGATCGGTTCACCAACCTGAGCTGATCGGTTCATCACATGAGCTGATCGGTTGGGAATGCAGACTGTGCAAACTCAGTCAATTGTAGTTTTAATCAATCTGATACTCTATTCAATCGGTCCAACACCTTGAACACTATGATATTGAGCTATCAATTGATTAAGTGTTTAATTGAACTACTAAACTCCTTTAGTAATCAATCTAAACTTCATTTGTGGATAAACTCCTCTTCCAGGTTAAATTCTTTGTGTGTGACCCTACAGGTCCATTTCACGTTGGCAGTAAAAGTCCATAACATTTATGACTTCACAAGCAAAGAGCGGTGCCTAGTCACACATCAGTGCTACCCAAGTGAAATAGAAAGTTGGAGAATAACTTTCAATCCTACAATTCGTGAATGGTGTTACAACGAATGTATAATTCCTTTGTCACTAATGTCCTGAATGAACTCAAGGCATGGTATAGTCATCCTTTCAACGTTCATCCATTTCCTTGATCTCAGAGCAGACTGGGTGAGATGTGTGTGATATCAATATCACATATTGATTCACACATGCATGTGCATGCCTTTCTCAATCCTACTCATCAAATGGTCATGGACATCAAACTCCCTTAGGATGGACAAATCTCATATCTATGATCATCACCTTTATAACAACTCATATTTTAGGATTGTGTTTGATGATGTCAAAGTGTACCAACGACATGTGTTGAGTGAAGTGATTTTAGGTCGAAGAATCACACTCACCACCATCACTGTGAGAGCTAACTGTGACTACCAAATCATGATTCCATGTGTCACTCTAATGGTGTGTCTGTCCAGTACACTTGTTCTCTAACAAGTACCTATGTGCTTGGTTTGATATCACTATATCATGACTAATGAGATTCTATCATCAACCAACACACAATCTAGTCTTTAGTGTTATTGGTATTTATGATTATTTCCACAATAACAATCGACTAGGGACTGAATAAGAATGCATACTCTTAACATCTGTATGATCTTATCGTTTAGGTTCTCAACCCAAAAGCATACGTCATCGAGTAAAATAATTCTTTAGACATCTATCATGTTCAACTATAATCTCAGAAACAGTTAAAACATACAGATCAGAAATTATCTTTATTATTATTCAAATCATTTATAAAGTATCTCATTACAATGAGACTTGTTTTATGGACATACATACCATCAGTGCTTCCAGGACAACTCCTGCACGGCGTGCTCGTATCTTTGCGGCTGCTACACATGGTCCGGCGACCTGGTTGATATGTTCCATTTGTTCACGGTGGGGAGCGACAACGGGATCTAACAACCAGCGGCCGCAGGCTGTTCGTCAGACTTGCCGGCTCTGAGATCGGTAAGCGCATACTTAACGAATCGTTTGCTTCTCTGCTTGTTTAATTTTTATTATTGTTTTGCCTGCAAATTATTTTTTCTTTTTCCGGGGGTGGTATTTGGTGGTGTGGATACACCTCGGTCCGCCTTCCCCAGTGGTAATTAGTTGGTAGGTCCTAACTCCTAAACCTAATTTCTCCCATTAAAAAACCAACCGTCCAATTGTGAGGCTTTAATACAATTGTCTAACAGGGTAGGCGACCCTAGATCAACCTAAACACCTAACCCTGTCTAGTTCTCTTATTAATATAGTAGAATTAAAAAAAAGAAGTCAGCAACATGATTGATTCTCATGTTGCGTCGATGTGAGGAACACCGTGGAAAGTTCTTTCTCCAAAAAGACAAGTGGACCCATGCCGCAAAACCAGACCAGACTACACCTTTCTTTCCTTTGCGCACACCACACCCAAAACCCATTACCACACCACAACAGCTCACCAAACAAACCACCAGATTTAATAAAAATTTAACGTAAGGATAGATGAGAGGGTAGCGGCGGTGCTTTGCTTTCGTGAAAGCAGCCGCCGAGAGGACAGCAACTCGCTGTTTTGGTCCCCAAGTTGTCATCCTGTCTGCTTGTGGTTAATGGCGATGGTGATAGGATTTAAATTTTTTCGCAAGTTGTGGGGTGCGTAGTATGGAGAAGCCCTCCACCGATCGAGCTAGCTTGCGCCGCCGGCCGCCGGACAGATCCCTTCCATGTGATCCGGTCAATATGGGTAGTGGTTCAGGCCCCGTGGTTCGACGATAGCTTCTCGTATGTATTTGGGAGGCTGACTCGGCAAACCATCAGCATCGAGCCCTAGTGGGAGTGATTTTAGTTATGTGTTAATTAATGGAGTCGATGGGTTAGTAATTAATCAAGTGGTCAGGCTCAGGCTCAGGCTCTTGTTGGTGCAGTCTGAGTCGTTTGACTCGCCTACCAGCATGTACTGGCGTGGCATTATCATCAAAGAGTCACGTTCTCGTGGTCCTTACCGATTTAGCCGTTTAAATCACGTCCACGTTGGCTGTGCTGCATTGCCCACTATTGCTGGCACTTGGCAGTGACTAGTGCACTATCTGCATTATTGTAGATGCATGCATCTGCTGCATGTTAATATCATGTTGCTTCCATTTGACGATTCTCATGTCCAGATAGATACTGATACTGTTTCTCTGAACCATCTGTCGGTTTTACATACCGCCTCAACAACAGCAGTAGCCACTCTCGGCGGAACCTTGCGGTGGTGCTAGCCGCGTCAGTCTCCTCCGCCGCCGTCGCAGTCGCGGTCATCTCTATTGCGGTGGCTGGGTGGAGGTACAACTTGGGAGGAATGCATCTTCCGTATTGGTTCTTTGTTTTTTCTCATTCAGATTAATTGACGTACTACTTACTCCGCCCACATAAGCCAATCATGTACTAACCTAACCTCTCTGTACTTACGTACGCGTCACATACAGATCTCTGGCGTAGAGGCCGGTCAGTGGACCCAGCAGCCAGCTCAGCGAACAGCGGCGAGCAACCAAAGGACCACCACCTGTGGCGGAGGCAGAATTAGGCCAAGGGGCGGGCACTTTATTGTTGCAGGCGAAAGGATAGGAATTGCATGTAATTTTTCTAAATTTGTAACAAATATGTCTTGATTAGTGTACATTTTGACAAACATAGGTTGGGCCTAGGGCCAGCTCTCAATGGGGAGGGTATGGGAAGGGTAAGGTCTTACCCTTACCCTTACCCTCTTTGAGTAGCGGGTAAGGGTAAGGGTAATTATCCTTCTCAACAATCCCCTTATTCTTCCCTTACCCTTACCCTCTTCTCCACAGGGTAAACGGGGAGGGTAAAGGGTAAACGGATAATTTTAACAAAAAAAATTTATACACATTGTGTGTTGATTTTTAATAATTTTATAACTAATTTATTGATGACAAGATATAAAACATTATATCCAATTCTAAATTATATGTTTCTCCGTGTAAAGTTAACTCAATTCACACAATAACAATTTTTATGCATAATTTATTTTTTTCCTTTGCATAAGTATGCAAAATAAATTTGCGTAACTTTTATATCATGTGCGGGTAAAAGGGTAAAAGGGTATGATAATGTCTATACCTTACCCTCCCCTTATAGTATAGCGGGGAAACGGGGAATGGATAAATGGGTAAAAGGTAATAAAAATCTCTACCCTTACCCTTACCCTCCAGGATATGGATAAGGATAAATGGATAATACCCTACCCATTGAAAGCCCTAGTCGGGCCCGTGCCCACCTCTGCCTCCATGTGGCTACGCCACTGACCACCACTCCAGCACTACAGCAGAGTACGCGAGGAGTCGGCTCCACCACATATATATATATATATATATATATATATATAGAGAGAGAGAGAGAGAGAGAGAGAGAGAAAGAGAGAGAGAGAGAGAGAGAGGGCAACGATCCAGTGAGAAACATATCTGGTGAGAGCATGAGAGGCATTTGAATAACTATCCACAGAGATCAATTTTTCATAATCCAACCATACAGATTACAAGTATATCTTAATATCTACCTTCCTATAAAATTTTATCACCGTTCAATTTGTAGATCATTCACAACAACCAAATATTTTTCGACGCTCTATATTGAATTTCTGGCTGACCGTTGGACATAAAAAGTGTATATTGTGCATATGGATATGTAAACAATGTCTGATTGCAATGATTTTTTGCGACAAGGTAAATGAAATGATGTTTTTTCCATCTATACAGTTGGATTTTAAAAAATAGTTACTAATTTCTAGTTATTCAAATGTCTCTCATGCTCTCACCGTAGGATGTTTCTCACTGGATCGCTACCATATATATATATATATATATATATATATATATATATATATATATATATATATATATATATATATATATATATATATATATATATATATATATATATATATATATATATATATATATATATATATATATATATATATATTGGCCGGTACATGTAACTTACGTGTACCGGCCATTAAAATAGCATACATGGAGTATGTTTATAAAATCCAACCATATAGATTGATTCAACACTATGTAGATTACATGTGTTTAAAAAATCATAATCATATCTCATATAGATCATGAGATATAACAATACATCATTCAATGGTTTCTACAACTTACCGTTGATTAGAAAATACACATTTTCTTTTGTTAAATGATCTATGAATGTTAGATTGTGGTGATTTTTTGTACACATCTTATCTGAGGGGTATACATTACATCCATAAGGTTAGATTATTTAGTTAAATTTTACAATCACCATAAATGAAGGTGGGTACATGTAAGCTACATGTATTCATGTACACTATTCTTTTAGCATATATATATATATATATATATATATATATATATATACATATATATATATTCTTCCTTCTTGGGGTTCTATTCAAAAGGCCTGGGTCGGTAAGGGAAACTGAGAAATTAGAAAATGCATTAAAGTAAACATGTCCATCGTCTAATGTGGATTCAACGAGTCCAAGAAGGGAATCTGAAAATTTTAGATGCCTACAGTCTCTAAGGCACAAGAGTACAGAACAATTTATACCTTTTCTTGTTAAGGATTTGGCAGATACTTGGACTAATCCTAAATGAATGAAGTTGTATCTTGAGTTATTTTTTATCATGTTTATATCTCTTTTAGACAGAAGTTGTATGCATTCTTGTGAAGATGTAACTGATATAGTTTTTTCAATAGTTTTGATGTAATAGTTGGACATTAATCGAAAGCCACCTTTAGAGTAAATGTCTTTTATGGGAACTTTAGGCATTTCCCAATATATATATATATATATATATATATATATATATATATATATATATATATATATATATATATATATATATATATATATTGCATGCACACATATATATTTTTGCATACACATACACGTATATATGTTCTAAAATTAAGTTAGAGTTGTAATCGGTATAACATGGGAAAAGAACATATAAGATAGGAAAATACAATAAACATGAATAATTCGTAAATAATTTGTGAATGACACGAGATTAAATTGTATTTTTCAGAAATTGTGATTTATTTGACTGGTTCATACGTTGGAAAAATTCGCATTTGAAACGTAAGTATATTGTGACTATGGTTAATCCTATCTTTTATAAAAAATTGAATTATATATACTTACTATTATAAAAAGAGGGAGTTTTTCCATCTATTTATAATATAACTATTTTGAACCCCAGCGACCAATCAGAAGTTAGCATTTTGAGTTGTCGTTCGCTCCTTCACTCAATCTCTTCTCACATATTTCTCACTTTTTTCTATTTTAATTGTTTTTTATTCACCAAAATACTTCTCTCCTATTAAACTACACCTCCACGATTCCCTCCAACTAACCATTATCACCTCCCTCCAACAAGTCACGATTGCCTACATGTATCAGAGTGAGAGAGGAAGGGTTGAAGAGAGCAAATCGTGGAGATTAGATAGCGGAGATCAAAACTTAAACAATTTTTATTTACTCTTTTTTCAACCTTCCATTTTTTTACCCCACGAGCATTTCTCAATCACCGTATCCATAAAGCCATCACTCTTTTTTCGGTACTTTCTGTATTCTTCTTAATTCATATTCCACACCATTATATAATGTTGCAAAATCTTCCCAATAATTGAAATCCACTCTACCCATCAATCACTCGCTTGACATGTGTTTTTTTAGAAAATGGATGAAAAAAAAGTAAAAAAATTTTTGAGAAAAGAGGTTTAAAAAAAAGTCATATTTTAATATACTATTCTATGATTGGTCGGAAGTCATAAAATGAAAGTGTTTGTAATTTGGTATACAAATTTTGCTTCATATTATTTGAACGAAACCATGATGATTTTCTCAACATAGAGTAAATAATTTATTTAATGTGATTTCCTTACGTAAAAACTACATACAATTAAGTTTTTACGTTTATGGGCAAGTATGTGTTACCTATTAATAAAGAAAGGATGATGATTTTTTATATATTTTTCTGTGTTGATGGTCGGAATTGGTTCCCAATGCAAAAGGAAGGACAACTGCCTACTCGCAAGCTCCAACTCACTCTTTATAGAGAGCAGGGTCTGACAGGCACCGTTTCAGAACGAGCAGGAGGGGCTTCTTCTTCTTGAGAACGATGCCAAACTTCTCCTCGAGGATAAGCAAGAAGGTCATCCGACTAAATGGGCTCGGTTGGATAGAGGCTTCATCAGCAGCAATTGGCCGGATGGATGGAAATGCTCTCTCGAACACTTGGCTCGTACGTAGGTTTCAGATCACGCTCCCTTATTCTTCTCCATCACCACGGGTCATCAGCTAGGGTCCTCTCGTCCCTCCTTCACCTTCAAAAAGATGTGGCTTCAACATGAAGGTTTCCCTGAAGTGGTTCGCAAAGGATGGGCTATCCCCCTTTCAGAGTTTTTGCTAAGCAAAGAAATCTGAAGTTATGGCTTGGGGATTGGAACAAGCAGGTTATTGGGAACATTTTTGCTAAATTCATCTCGTGCGAATGTAAAGTCAACGAGCTACAGGAAAAATGGGACGGGCATGATGACTATAGGGGGAGAGCAGAAATCGACGAAGCGTTGGCAAATCTGGAGGCGGCAACCAGGATTGAGGAAAGCTATTGGCGTGAGCAGGCCAGAAACAAATGGCTTCTTGAAGGGGACAAGAACACAAGGTTCTTCCACGCATTGGTCAATCACAAGCGCAAGAAGCAGAAGATCAACAAGTTGAGGAGGGAAGACGGATCCTGGGCTGAAGGTCCACAGGACATCATCAACGAAGCCGTCCTCTTTTACTCCAACCTCTTTTCTACAGGGTCCTCTACCATTACAACTCCCATTCTACAACACCTCCCTCGTTTGGTCTCTCAGGAGGACAACGATCGCCTGATGACGATCCCTGATGAGAAGGAGATTTTTACCGCTCTCCAAGGTTTAAACCCTAATAGCGCCCCGGGGCCCGACGGTTTTACCGGCAACTTCTATCGTGCTGCCTGGGAGGTGGTGAAGCAGGACATGGTGGACTTGGTTCAGCACTGCTTTAAAGGTGGTGATATGCATCCCAGCCTTAAGTGTGTCAAGTTATCTCTCATACCTAAGGTGGATAATCCTGAATCTCTAGGGGACTTTAGACCGATCAGTATCGGATCCTTCGCTATGCGTTTGGTATCCAAGACTCTTGCAAATAGATTCTCCCTCCTCCTCCCGTCTCTCATCTCGCCTGAGCAAAATGCCTTCGTCCAAGGGAGGGATATAAGCAGCAACATACACCTAGCCCAAGAATTATGCCACAACTTGGAGCACTGTCCGGATGGCGAGAATCTCATCTTCAAAGCCGACATGTCCAAGGCTTTTGACCGCACGGATTGGAACTTTCTTATGCAGGCGATGCATCACTTTGGGTTCGACAGCAGGGTCCATAATTTTGTCACCATGATCCTCCAAGGAGCCCGCTTCACAATACATATGAACGGTCATCATGGCGGATTTTTTCCAGCGACCAGAGGATTGCGGCAAGGCGATCCGATGTCCCCCACTCTCTTCATCATTATGGAGGAGGCCCTTAGCAGACACATCGACGACCTGGGATCTCAAGGCCTCATCAAGCACTTCCATACGCGAGGGTAGGGCACAGCACCGACCCACTTAATGTTCGCAGATGATATCCTCTTCTTTCTCAACACTAATGGCTCCTCTGTCCAACAGCTAATGCAAGGTCTGCACATGTACACTACTGCTTCGGGTCAATCGATCAATCATGCTAAATCGGGTTTCTTGTAGGGGAACTCAACACAAGAAGCCTATGACAGAGTCTGCCTTCACACAGGTTGCACGGATAGCACGAACATCATCTTGTATCTGGGCCTCCCTCTTGCTAAAGGAAGAGATAAAGTGGTTCACTACGAAGACATCCTTAAGAAGGTTTCCAAGAAGCTTGGGGCTTGGAGCGGACGGCTTCTGAACTTCGCTGGTAGGCTCACGCTAGTTAAATCCGTCTTGAACTCTGTACCTCTCTATGCTTTACTGAACAGCAAAGTTCCTCTAACCATCATCAAGAAGTTAGACAGATCCTTTAAAAACTTCCTTTGGGAATCCAGGGAGGGGCACAAAAGGAAGACTTGGGTTAACTGGCAATCCGTATGCCTTCCTGTGGAGAAAGGGGGGCTGGGTATCCAATCGCTAAGACAGACACAAAAGGCAGGCTTTGTAAAGGCGGCATGGAGCATTTTAGAAGGTAACTCCTTATGGGCCTCCTTCTACAGAGCTAAATACAACACCAACAAAAGGAAGGTTGATATTTCTCACCCATGGTTCATCAAGCATGGCTCCTATGATTCCCCTTACTGGAAACAAATCTGGAAAGCTTTTCCTTTAATCGTGTCCAACTCTCATTGGGAGATAGGAACGGGTGAGATCTCTTTCTGGTACGCGAACTGGATGGGAAATGGCCCTCTCGTTCTAGATCGAAGGGAGGATCATCTGTCGGACGCTAAGTTGATGATTAAGGACATCTTCTCTCCTTCTCAGGGGTGGGACCACATCTATCTCCACAACCACCTGAACGACGCAGGGATACAGAAGGTTCTTGAGAGAGACATCAACCTCCATCAGGAGACGGCCGACATTCCTATCTGGGAACCTACGGCGTCAGGACGTTTCTCGCTGCAATCAGCTAAGAGTTTAGGCGACGCCACCCCCCACCCTGGATCTGTCCCGCATCAACGTTGTCACTGGATCTGGTCTCCGACCACCCCTCTCAAGATATCAGTGCACATATGGAAGTTTCTGCACAAGGCCCTGGCTGTGGACGATAGGATTATCGCATGTAAGATCCCTTTACCTTCTAGATGTGAATGTTGCCACGATAGTAGCTATGAGGATCTGGACCACCTCTTCTTTAAAGGAGAGGCTGCCAGGTTCTTGTGGACCTCCCTAGAAGACGTGTTGGAGTTCCCTCTTCTTCACAACAGCTTATCTGCTGTAGGGGCCTTGAATCTATGCTGGGCTAAAGCAAATCGCAACACCTTCTTGGGCCACCTGCGAGGCCTTCTACCGCAAGTCACTATGTGGTGCCTGTGGAAGGCGAGATGCAAGAGCCGTTTTGATGGTCACAAGCTTAACTCAACAAGGATCTGGACGGAATCCATTCACACCTTCAACTTGATGATGGGATCCACCAGTTTCAATGAGTTGGGAGCGCAACCCAGCACCATTGCGGCATGGAAACGCTTCCATATCGCCCAACCGAATATCACTTCTTGGTCTTACCTTCCGTTCCGTTGGCACAAACCAAGTCAAGGCATGGCAAAGGTTAATGTGGCGGCCAAAAGATGGAAATCCAGAGGCGATAGAAACATCTCCACAAGTGCGGGAAGTATCGCTAGGAAGGATGACGGTACCATCCTCTGGGGGTTCTCTTCCCCCGGTGTGTCTACCGGGAAGATAGAAGCATACCTGGAAGCTCTCTTCTACGCAGTTAATCTAGGGAGGCAGCACGGGTCTCGCGTTGAATCCATAGAAACTAACCTACACCTAGCTGTAGATTTAGTCAGAGGGGCTTTTGACTCGCCATGGAAGATTAAACCGGTAGTTAAAGCGATTAAAGACATCACCAGACAAGAGAACATCGATTGTTCATGGATAGAAAAAGACGTAAACCAAGCAGCCAGATCTTTAGCAGTTTACGGTGGAGGCATCAATGAGGCCTACTGCTTCACATCGCTGCACCTGATGCCACCTACATCTAGAGAATCTTACTTCAAAGATTTACAGGGTATACCTTACACTATACGTGTGAAACGCTGACTGGTTTTTTTATTATACGAGCCTGTAGTGATCTTCTTCGTTGGGTTTCGATGTAAATGTTAAGTCTCGTCTTGTGGCTGGGTTGGGCCCCAGGGTGAATAATACTCTTGCCCGCTTAACTTTAAAAAAAAAAAAACTTCTCCTCGAGGTCGACGCCAATCTCACCGTCCGGTAGCTTCCAGTCGAAGCTGTGGAGTAGTGTCGCGAGTGCATGCACCAGTGTTCTCTCAGCCATGGCCGTACCAACGCAGATACGCCTCCCGGACCCGAATGGTATGTATGACAGGTCGCTGCCACTGAAGTCCCGCCGGACAGAAGAAGCATCGCCATCGTCAATGAACCTCTCCGGCTTGAATGCTAGTGGCTCCTCCCATGTTTCAGGATCGTGATGGATGGCCCACTCATTGATAAACACTCGAGAGTTCTTGGGGATGGTGTAGCCACTAACAACACAATCCTCGCTTGGGCTGTGCGGTACCAGCAAGGGCAAGACCAGGTGCAGCCGAAGTCCTTCCTTGATGGCCGCCGGGAGGTAACGGAGCTTGAGGGCCTCAGACTCCTCGATCATGCGATCACGCCCTACAACCTCATCTAGCTCTGCTTGGGCCTCGCGGATGGTCTCCGGCCAGTTCATCATCTCCGCCAGCACGAACTCCATAGAGTTGGACGTGGTATCAGCCTTCCCTTTCTCTTTAGTTGCTTGTTCCTTCCCTTTCCCCTTGGTTTTCATTTTTTCTTCTTTTTACATCACCTTCTTCTTCGCTAGCCTTTTCTGTCTCTTTCTATTTCTGATTTGCATCTGTACTCTCCTCATCCCCTTTGCTTTCTTCTCCTGCATACGAATAGAGTTACTCCAAGAATGTAGTATTTAGCTTAACAATATTGTTTTCTAGTTTAATTGATATGTCTAGTGTGTGAGACACTATTTGTTACTCAAGCATTACTTTCAGAAATACATACTCAAATATTACTTTCGGTTACTCAAGCATTCTGTAATAGTTACTCAAAAATTAGTTTCAGTTACTCAAGTATTCTATAATAGTTACTCAAACTTTATTTTCGGTTACTCAAGCATTAATCTCGGTTATTCAAGCATTCTGTAATAGTTACTCAAGCATAAATTTCAGTTACTCAAACATTACTTTCAGTTACTCAAGCATTTTGTAATAGTTACTCAAGCATTAATTTCATTTACTCAAGCATTAATTTTAGTTACTCAAGCATTACTCTTAGTTACTCAAGCATTACTCTCAGTTACTCGAGCATTACTCTTCCTATTATAACAGTTACTCGAGACTATCTCATAGTTACTCAGATCTGTTGGTTTAGTTACTCTAGCTATATCATCTAGTTTTAATGTAGTAACTATCATACATTGACACATTAGTAGTAGCCTGCATAGCAGGAGGGGCATGATGCAGAGAAGGTCAAAGACATAACAGTAGTAGCCTGCATGAAAATACAAATTACCTTGTTGTTCTTCTTTTCCCACTTTGTTACACGCAACTTCTTTCTTCTCAATAGCTCTGTTGCCTCCACGATCAGCAGTAGCAACCTTACTGCGCTTTGCACTTTTTGATGGAGGTTTGATCCATGGGGGAGCCGTAACCCCTTTTTTTTCCTTTTTTGTGTCTGAGATGTCGAAGAAGTAGCTTGCTTATCTCCTTCAGTAGCTATCGCAGCTCCTGTTTTGACCTCTTTTTTATATTGTCTAAGGAGTCTCAGCAGCAAACCCCTTCTCCATTTCTGCAGCTTCTTCTTTCCCCTCTTCTTCCGCTTCTGTGGCCTTGGTAGCCTCTTTCTTATCCCCTTTCAGAGTTGTCGGAGTAGTCTGTTCTTGTAATTCCCTTTCCGCGGCCGATGATGCTTTTACCGCTTCTTCTACCTATTTTGCCATCTTCTCGTCGGCTTGAAACTGGTGCGTTTCAAAGTCGTCATCGCCTATTTCGACCACTTTTGGTCTATTCTTTCTCCACTGAGGCATTGTCGACGATTTCCGTGAGGCTTTCTTCGTCCTCGTCATCTTTGAATATCTAACAAGTCGATGAAGGAGCGACCAGAGGAGGTGATGACAGAGGAGGTGGTGATGGAGTGGTTGGGTCATGTCTTTACCGGTGAGATTGCGCGACAACAGGAGAAATCGCTGAGGAGGGCGACGGATTGAGTAGAGGAATTGGGGTTTTACTTCGCTCGTTAGCTGCTCTTTCCGCTCGAATATTTTTTTTTCTGCTTTTTTCCACTATAATAGGTTCCGGGTTGCGGGAGTATTGCTGTCGGGTAGGGTAATTAAGTTACTCGTGCGGGCAACTAAAAGTAACTATATATATATATATATATATATATATATATATATATATATATATATATATATATATATATATATATATATATGTATATATGTATATGTATATATGTATATGTATATGTATATATGTATATGTATATGTATATGTATATGTATATGTATATGTATATGTATATGTATATGTATATGTATATGTATATGTATATGTATATGTATATGTATATGTATATGTATATGTATATGTATATGTATATATGTATATGCATATGTATATATGTATATGTATATGTATATATTTATATGTATATGTGTGTGTATATATATATCACTACTACAAAAATGGCTTATAAAGTCACTTTTCAAGGTGTCAGTTGTATACATAAACCGACACCTAAACTCTACAGTGTCGGTTGATAACATAAACCGACATCCAATCTATGAAGGGTGACCAGACACGGGTACCGCTTTTATTAAGTGTCGATTACTTATTAAAAAACCGACACCTAAAATCAACCGCCAAAACCAAAATTCCAGTGAAAAAATTACCTCCACATTTTGACATATGGCGTCGGTTCATAAATAAATAACCGACGACTTAAGGGTATTCGCGAGACAGGAATAGTTGTCGGTTGTCTTTTAGTTAAAAACCGACGACTATAATCTAGTATAGTTGTCGGTTTTTGGAAAAGAACCGACACTGTTGGTTTAGATGTCAGTTATTTTGAATAACCGATGCTGATTGTCAACTTAATAGCTCGCGCTAGCGCGAGCGACTCTTCCCCTAGCCTTTCCCTGTTTCATTCCCGATTTCCTGATTAGGTCCGGCGATTTTCTTGCTCGTCGCCACTCGGTGCTGCCGCCGCGTTGCTGCTGTCCTCTCGTCGCCGCCGCCGGTCGTTGTCTGTCCTCTCATCGCCGCCGCCGGTCGTTGTCTGTCCTCTCATCGCCGCCGCCGGTAGAAGCAGCTACGGTGCTCTCCTCGTCACCGCCGCCCCCGCCGGTAGAAGCAGCTTTTCTCCTCCGCCAGCTTCCTATAAGGTAACCCACAAAAGCTTCACTGCCTTTTCTGTCCTCCGCCTTGCTTTTCTGTCACACCCCGATCTCACACTAACCACTAATCATGAGATTAGGGTGCGACGGAGGGATTATCACAAAAACAAATCACTGAGAACTTTTTTTTTAAACCTCGAAATGATATCCGGATTATTGTTGTAAACTAAAGCATAATAAACTATTGCGGAAGCATTTCAGTTAAACTGTCTAGAGAACATAAACAGAGTTTACAACATGTAACATTGTTTAACAGAAAGTAAAACATAACAGTTAATTTACATTTTTTACACATTCGCCATACATACTCTCTCTTACCCACACCATGTCCCAAGGACCGAGGGGAAAGGACTAAGAGACCTCTAACTAAACTAACTACATATACCTTCTACTGTCAAAAACTAGGATGGAAAGATCCTTCAGATTCTTGATGCTGTTGTTGACCTGAAAATGTTTGAGTAGAGGAGTGAGCCTACTCGCTCAGTGAATAGCATTTCATTTAGCTATCACTAAACAACTCATCAGATATATAAAATTTAAATAAAGCATACGTGCCGTACTAAGCAGGGCAGTTCTAATGACATAGCAGATTTACAGATAATAATTACATTTCTATGCAACAACATATATTTTAAACAAATAAACAGTTATAGAGAATTGGCACAGAAGTTCAAATCTCTTAACATATTAAATTTACTGTGATCCTATATTATTACATTTTAATTATGCCCCAAACATATGCAGCGCACTCTGCATATGAAGATCTGTAGCGATCTACGATCCCACCGTACAAGACTTAGCGACACACCCGGAAAATGCTAAGTCTGACTTCTCGTCCTGGTCTGCACAGGACTCTCAGGCTCTCAAGGGCCTCAGGCACTCAAGGGCCTCACAGCACTCTCAGGCTCTCAAGGGCCTCACTGCAGTCTCAGGCACTCAAGGGCCTCACTGCACTAACTCTGAGTGCTCGAGACTCCTCCTGCAACCTGTAGTGCACAGTCGGAGGGTATGGGTTACCACCGTGACACACGCACGGATTATTGTTGAATAACCCCAATTTTACTCCAGTGCCACCGTGACACACGCACGGATTATTGTTGAACACTGGTCACCGACCATCTAGACTCAGGGCTAGATCGGTCGTTTCACCCCAAAGGTACAGACCGCGCAATGGGGTTCTACGGTGTTGGAGCACCTAAGTCTATTAAGTGATTATCATATAAACACTCAACAGGAATATCACATTTCATACTTATTTCATATTCTGGATATCACTTGAAAACACATATAAATCATTTTTCATCTTCAACATGACTCAGTATCACTTATTCAGGTTCAATACTAACAACCGCCTTTAATCAGCATATCAATGCAACTGTAATATATATAAATTCCATCATTTTCATCAATCATATTACGTATTTCAAGTTTCAATGAATCTATCATACACTATTGTATGTGCTACACTGTTTAGGAGTTATACCAACTAATACTGAAGCAATTAAGCACTTAAATTGAGTTAAATAATGATTTCTAAATGAGCTGCCACTCACATTCAACAAACTACTCAACCGGTACAAAATCATTCTCAGAGCTAGTCAAATATCTAAATTATCCAAAACATACACAACAATATTTCTATTCAAGTAATTGTATCAAGCACTTTTGGTTTCCATTGCACCAAATAAAATCATTAAACTGTTCTACACTGATCAGAAGCTGTTCTAGATCATGTATAATCATATCAAAGCAATTTATAAAATAAAATTCATGATTCGTCAAATACTGATAAAACGCCTGATAACCACTAATATCAGTGTAAAAATGCACAGTTTACCGAAAAGTTCCAACGAAGGAGTTAAATAATGATAACTAAATGAACTCCTACTCACGGCGATTTGGTCTGTCCGGTTTCGTCCGGAAGTGCATCCAGGGCCTGTTTTCGGGCACATACAAGTCTTCTTCTACCTTAGAATAGCCTGAGGCACTGTCTGAGTCCCTTGGTTCTGTTCTGTAGAATTCTGTGATTGAGCAACACTGGCCTGTTGAGCCTGAAGCTGAACGCCTAGGCATATTTGTGCATGTTCTTGTACTTGCCGATGAATGATATGTGATCCTCATCGATTGCAAACAACTGGAGAATTCCCAAAAGTGCATTCTGTACAATGAGTGACGCAGTCAGACATTGAACCCTGCCACTGACATCCACTCCTGTGATAGAGACAGTGTATTTGTATTTTATTGATAGTTTCAGCAATTGGCTTGTTTGAGTCCATCAAAGGCTTCGAGTCCACTTCTGTTATTGCTGCGCCCAAGGATCTTACCTGCTACTGCAATTAAGCCATAGCTCTACCTTACGCTCAGACTGAAAAGGGAGCTCCAGGCTGGCCTAGCCGCAGCCATTAACTGCAAATTCAACTTCATCCTCAAGAGTGGAGTCAGGGCGGCCATTTTGGGACTGCTGCTCACGCCAATTGAGCTTCTAACCGTAGGTTACAGCAGTTGTGACGTTGCTGGCCATGCTACTAGGGCACAGGTGACGGGGAGAGCTATCTTTGGTGCTAGATGCATCTACGGCCGCGGAAACTTACACAAAATCATTGGTCGAACTCGGCGCCATTCTTTCTTGGAGCTTTGTGCTCCATAACCGGCTCCATGGCCGCCCGTTGCAGCTGGCCGGCCGGCAACTGCTACTGCAAGTCGGCGCCCAGACTGGTTGTGGTGACGCGCTCCTAGGGCGAGGAAGAAGGAAGAGGGTAGGCGGAGGTAAATCACCGGTCAAGCTCACCCAAGAGCTTCCTTAGCTGGTCGCTGGGCACCACTGGCCGTGCTGCAACGCAGCAGGTTGGGCGCAGCACAGGCGCCGCTAGGGCACGACTGGAAGAGGAAGGGAAGAAGAGAAAGAAGAAGATGGGGACGGACGGGTTAGGCGCTGCTAGAGGCGAGGCTTTGAAGCCCTAGAATCGCCCAAATCACCCCTCCATCGCCCTAGGCGTGGGCTCCCCTTCCTGTTCTATCGGGCCGCTGAGTCGGTTCTATTCTGTCGACTGGGTGAAGAAGAGAATAAGCGTAAAAAGGGAAACCAAAGAATGGAATAAGGTTATTAACCTAGAAAATGGAAAAATTGCAACCTAGGTCCAAGAAAACCGAAAAGGATGTAACTTTTGCCTCGAGGGTCTGAATCAGATGATTCTTTTTTTGCAAAACATCGATCACGGAATCCACTACGACCTCGAAGCAAGAAATCTCAATTAGTATCTTATCACAACTGGTCAAAGCACCAATTGCATCTTGGCATTTAACTTAACTCAACAATTAACACTGAAATTGTCATTAGATACCTCGGATGATTTCATCTCAACTATTAATTAACAACATAGGTTAGATTGGTTATCCATGATGTTTAACAGAGTGCTTAGCACTAAGTGAGGTGCTTCACGTAATTCAAGGTATTTACTGGCTAACCCTGATATGGGTTGTAACAATCTCCCTCCCTTATAAGAATTTCGTCCCGAAATTCCTAAAAGAGAAAAGGAAACTTGTTACGCATCTCTGACTCAAGCTCCCACGTAGCTTTCTCTAGGTTATGATTCCTCCACAAAACTTTCACCAAAGGTATCTCACGATTCTTTAGTTTCTTGATCCTCTGCTCAACTATCTGAACCGGTCCTTCAACATAGGATACGTCTGTTCTGAGCGGTGCAGGTTCTGGGTTTACTATCTTTACTTATTCATATGGCAATTCCAACCTATAGGCTATAGGTCCAATCCTCTCAATAATAGAATACGGCCCATACACCTAGGAGTCAGTTTGCCTCTCTTGGCAAACCTCAACATTCCTTTCCATGGTGAAACTTTCGGATACACTTCATCACCAACCTGAATCTCAAGTGGTCAACGCCTCTTTTCGGCATGACTCTTATGTCTATCATGTGCAACTTTCAACTGTACTTTAATCACAGTAATCTTTTCAGTGGTCAAATCCACTATCTCTAATCCATGAATCTGCCTTTCACCTACCTCATATCAACATATGGATGATCTACACTTTCTGCCAAACAGAGCTTCATACTGAGCCATAGCAAGACTAGAATGGTGACTATTATTGTATGCAAACTCTATAAGGCTCAAGTGTTCTTCCCAACTTCCACTTAAATGCATGAGACATGCTCTCAGCATGTCCTTAAGAGTCTGAATGGTCCTTTCTAACTGACCATTCATTTATGCGTGAGAAGTTGTATTGAATCTCAACTTGTGCCCAAAGCATGATGCAACTGATTCCAAAACCTAGATGTAAACTTAGGATCTCTATCTGATATAATAGAAATTGTGATACCATCCAATCTGACTATCTCATCCACATATCTCTTAGTCAACTCCGGGACATCAAATGTTGACTTAATATGAAGAAAGTGAGCAGACTTAGTCAGTCTATCCACAATCACCATATCGAGTCACAACCTTTAGGTGTCCTGAGCAACTCTATCACAAAATCCATTGTGGTATGTTCCCACTTCCACTTTGGTATAGGAAGAGATTGCAAGGTACCTGCAGGTTTCTGATGCTCAGCCTTAACCTGCTGGCACACACTACATCTAGCCACGTACTCAGCTACATCCTTTTTCATACCTGACGACCAGTACAACTCCTTGAGATTCATGTACAACTTAGTGTTAAGTGGATGCATAGCGTACATCAATGCATGTGCTTCCTCAATAATCTTTTCTTTCAAATCACTGTCTCGAGGTACACAACATATCATGCTAATACAACACACCATCATCTGAAAACCTAAACTTTGGTCTTTTCCCCCTGTCATGTCATGTACGATCTGCTGCAACCCACTGTCACCCTACTGTAATTCCTTGATCTGATCATAAAAAGTAGGCTTGACTTGCATCTATGCAATCAAACCACTATGTTATGTCACCCTTAACTCTAAGTTCAACTTTCACATTTCTACTAGCATGTCTCTCTCGAAACATGCCATAGATAATGCATCAGTTGTTGAACTTAACTTCCTGCTGAGGGCATCAGCTACTACATTCACCTTTCCAGGATGATAATCTATCATTATATCATAATCCTTAATCAATTCTAATCATCTCCGCTGCCTAAGATTCAGATCCTTCTGGGTAAAGATATATGTCAAGCTCTTATGATCTATAAACACCTGGCACACCTCACCATAAGGATAGTAATGTCATGTCTTATGAGCATGAACTACAACAACTAATTCCAGATCATGTGACGAGTAATACTCCCCATTCTATGCTACTTACTTCTTATTACTACTGTAAGAATTTATTTCAAAATTATATCTTACTCTTTTCTCTGAGTCATTTTCATATTGTGTATCTACCTTCCAGATTAGCTAACTTTAAACCCTGGATTTTATTAGTGCTAGGTTACCTTTCATAGTGCAAATCGCATGATCTTGTTTAATAAAGATACTAGTATTCAAGGTCAAATCACTAGTGACATCCCTTGAACTACTACAACTCTAAACATTCTAGGGTTTGGTCCTTATCAGTAACATAGCATTATAGTGATGTGACTTTGCTTCCTTAGTTTGAAATCGAACTTTAGATCTCAAAAGTTCATCCATCTACTTGTAATGGATACAACAAATATGAATAATCATCAATGAACTATAGATATATAACAGAAATGTAACATCAACCAAGTTCTCTAGCATAACTTATTAACACAAATGCTACAAATAAACATGATACTTGTTACCCAAGCATCACACATGGCTCACAAGGCCATTCATATCTTGTCACCTCTCACTAGGCAACAACTTATTCACATGGCTCATAAAATCCGTACACATTATTACTTTTATTAAGCAACAACAACATCAACACACAAAAAGTCAATCAACATTTATTATATAAATGTCACAGCCCAGCTTAGCTATATTCATCATCTCATCATACCTACATGGTTATTAGGCATGATAATAGTCATACAAGATATTCATCACATCATGTGATACAATAGTAATACCATCATTCCTTGACCAGGAATTAGGGTTCACTATCAAACAGGGCTTATTATTCCCTTTTCCCCAAATTAGGGTTAGGGTTCCCCATTTCTCATTAATTTAGACCCTCTTGAGTTAACCAACTTTATCTTGTATTAAGGTATTTCCCCTCTTAATGCATTCCATCACAGAATACACACCCTTAGCATATAATGTATAGGCCACACATTAGAATTGTCCAGCTATCTCACAAGATATGGTCTTATTTTAGTTTAAAGCATAACTTATAAAGTTGCCTATAAACAATCGCAATGATACACCCTCAGCTAGGGTTTCACAATGATACACCCTCCACTAGGGTTTACTAATCATGTATTGGATCCATGCATTGGTTATGCATTATTGATTAGTACCATTAAGGGTATTTCTCACCTAATCATTAAATTTAACCTGACCCTTATTGTGTTCCTTTATTTCTAATTAAGGATTGCTCATATGAGGTCCCAATGTTGGGTCTCCGATGTCAGTTCCAACTAATTCTTAGTTGTTCTAATCTTTCCCTTATATCTCAACATCTTAGTGTATATATATTTTTCACCATGATTCGGGTCTAAATTATCCAGGATCTACTTTTATTATATTATTAATAGGAGTCATTAGATCTCAGTAACACATCCTGCCAGCCGGACCAGGCCGAACCTGTAGTCCTGAAGCCAAGAGCTACTCAGGATTAACCAACTCCTATTAATCTCAAACATGTGGAAAGAATATCCACCTAGGGCAGACTCATTTAAACATAATTTCTAGTCTACTTAATACAAAGAATATAAACAATAACTAAATCGCTTCATGACACACAACAATATAAAAGAACCATATTTGTTCTATAAACTGAAAATCTAAATTCATGCATATAATAGCATTTCTAATGATTTCCAATCAAATAAGCAATATAAAGCAAGAGTTGCATCGCATCCTATGTTTAATCTCTTACTCCTGTATTAATTTCCGATTTCTTAACCCTAAGACTTCTAGGGTTTGTCTCTAGCCCATCCTTCCTCTGCATACCTGGCCAGGGCATCCAGAGAAGAATGGACAGAGTAGCTTGATACTGGTCAATCTAAGTACTCAGATACCTGGCCAGGGTACCTAAATACTCAGACTTCCCAGAGCTAAAGACACATCACTTCTTATCCATCTTAATTATAATACTATCTTTTGATCCTAATGATCCCTGATAACTCAGCTTAAACTCTCAACTTGATTCTCGTGACCACGTCCTTTTTCTGCCATCTGCAATGCTATAACAGAACATTTCCTGTTATAAAATTGCAGTTAGAAGGAAGACACTTAAGTCCTAATCCTATTGGTCTCTTATCGTCCCCTGACCTTGACTTAGAGTATTCATATACTCAACCTATGCTCTGATACCAAGATGTCACACCCCGATCTCACACTAACCACTAATCATGAGATTAGGGCGCGACGGAGGGATCATCACAAAAACAAATCACTGAGAACTTTTTTTTTTAAACCTCAAAATGATATCCGGATTATTGCTGTAAACTAAAGCATAATGAACTATTGCGGAAGCATTTCAGTTAAACTGGCTAGAGAACATAAACAGAGTTTACAACATGTAACATTGTTTAACAGAAAGTAAAACATAACAGTTAATTTACATTTTTTACACATTCGCCATACATACTCTCTCGCACCCACACCATGTCCCAAGGACCAAGGGGAAAGGACTAAGAGACCTCTAACTAAACTAACTACATATACCTTCTACTGTCAAAAACTAGGATGGAAAGATCCTTCAGATTCTTGATGTTGTTGTTGACCTGAAAATGTTTGAGTAGAGGAGTGAGCCTACTCGCTCAGTGAATAGCATTTCATTTAGCTATCACTAAACAACTCATCAGATATATAAAATTTAAATAAAGCATAAGTGTCGTACTAAACAGGGCAGTTCTAATGACATAGCAGATTTACATATAATAATTTCATTTCTATGCAACAACATATATTTTAAACAAATAAACAGTTATAGAGAATTGGCACAGAAGTTCAAATCTCTTAACATATTAAATTTACTGTGATCCTATATTATTACATTTTAATTATGCCCCAAACATATGCAGCGCACTCTGCATATGAAGATCTGTAGCGAACTACGATCCCACCGTACAAGACTTAGCGACACACCCAAGAAATGCTAAGTCTGACTTCTTGTCCTGGTCTGCACAGGACTCTCAGGCTCTCAAGGGCCTCAGGCACTCAAGGGCCTCACAGCACTCTCAGGCTCTCAAGGGCCTCACTGCAGTCTCAGGCACTCAAGGGCCTCACTGCACTAACTCTGAGTGCTCTAGACTCCTCCCGCAACCTGTAGTGCACATTCGGAGGGTCTGGGTTACCACCGTGACACACACACGGATTATTGTTGAATAACCCCTATTTTACTCCAGTGCCACCGTGACACACGCACAGATTATTGTTGAACACTGGTCACCGACCATCTAGACTCAGGGCTAGATCGGTCGTTTCACCCCAAAGGTACAGACCGCGCAATGGGGTTCTACGGTGTTGGAGCACCTAAGTCTATTAACTGATTATCATATAAACACTCAACAGGAATATCACATTTCATACTTATTTCATATTCTGGATATCACTTGAAAACACATATTCAGGTTCAATACTAACAACCGCCTTTAATCAGCATATCAATGCAACTGTAATATATATAAATTCCATCATTTTCATCAATCATATTACGTATTTCAAGTTTCAATGAATCTATCATACACTATTGTATGTGCTACACTGTTTAGGAGTTATACCAACTAATACTGAAGCAATTAAGCACTTAAATTGAGTTAAATAATGATTTCTAAATGAGCTGCCACTCACATTCAACAAACTACTCAACCGGTACAAAATCATTCTCAGAGCTAGTCAAATATCTAAATTATCCAAAACATACACAACAGTATTTCTATTCAAGTAATCGTATCAAGCACTTTTGGTTTCCATTGCACCAAATAAAATCATTGAACTGTTCTACACTGATCAGAAGCTGTTCTAGATCATGTATAATCATATCGAAGCAATTTATAAAATAAAATTCATGATTCATCAAATACTGATAAAACGCCTGATAACCACTAATATCAGTGCAAAAATGCACAGTTTACCGAAAAATTCCAACGAAGGAGTTAAATAATGATAACTAAATGAACTCCTACTCACGGCGATTTGGTCTGTCCGGATTTGTCCGGAAGTGCATCCAGGGCCTATTTTCGGGCACATACAAGTCTTCTTCTACCTTAGAATAGCCGGAGGCACTGTCTGAGTCCCTTGGTTCTGTTCTGTAGAATTCTGTGATTGAGCAACACTGGCCTGTTGAGCCTGAAGCTGAACGCCTAGGCATATTTGTGCATGTTCTTGTACTTGCCGATGAATGATATGTGATCCTCATCGATTGCAAACAACTGGAGAATTCCCAAAAGTGCATTCTGTACAATGAGTGACGCAGTCAGACATTGAACCCTACCACTGACAGCCACTCCTGTGATAGAGACAGTGTACTTGTATTTTATTGATAGTTTCAGCAATTGGCTTGTTTGAGTCCATCAAAGGCTTCGAGTCCACTTCTGTTATTGTTGCGCCCAAGGATCTTACCTGCTACTGCAATTAAGCCATAGCTCTACCTTACGCTCAGACTGGAAAGGGAGCTCCGGGTTGGCCTAGTCGCAGCCATTAACTGTGAATTCAACTTCATCCTCAAGAGTGGAGTCAGGGCGGCCATTTTGGGACTGCTGCTCACGCCAATTGAGCTTCTAACCGTAGGTTACAGCAGTTGTGACGTTGGTGGCCGTGCTACTAGGGCGCAGGTGACGGGGAGAGCTATCTTTGGTGCTAGATGCATCTACGGCCGCGGAAACTTACACAAAATCATTGGTTGAACTCGGCGCCATTCTTTCCTGGAGCTTTGTGCTCCATAACCGGCTCCATGGCCGCCCGTTGCAGCTGGCCGGCCGGCAACTGCTACTGCAGGTCGGCACCCAGACTGGTTGTGGTGTTGCGCTCCTAGGGCGAGGAAGAAGGAAGAGGGTAGGCGGAGGTAAATCACCGGTCAAGCTCACCCAAGAGCTTCCTTAGCTGGTCGATGGGCGCCACTGGCCGTGCTGCAACGCAGCAGGTTGGGCACAGCACGGGCGCCGCTAGGGCACGACTGGAAGAGGAAGGGAAGAAGAGAAAGAAGAAGATGGGGACGGACGGGTTAGGCGCTGCTAGAGGCGAGGCTTCGAAGCCCTAGAATCGCCCAAATCACCCCTCCATCGCCCTAGGCGCGGGCTCCCCTTCCTGTTCTATCGGGCCGCTGAGTCGGTTCTATTCTGTCGGCTGGGTGAAGAAGAGAATAAGCGTAAAAAGGGAAACCAAAGAATGGAATAAGGTTATTAACCTAGAAAATGGAAAAATTGCAACCTAGGTCCAAGAAAACTGAAAAGGATGTAACTTTTGCCTCGAGGGTCCGAATCAGATGATTCTTTTTTTGCAAAACATCGATCACGGAATCCAGTACGACCTCGAAGCAAGAAATCTTAATTAGTATCTTATCACAACTGGTCAAAGCACCAATTGCATCTTGGCATTTAACTTAACTCAACAATTAACACTGAAATTGTCATTAGATACCTCGGATGATTTCATCTCAACTATTAATTCACGACATAGGTTAGATTGGTTATCCATGATGTTTAACAGAGTGCTTAGCACTAACTGAGGTGCTTCACGTAATTCAAGGTATTTACTGGCTAACCCTGATATGGGTTGTAACAATCTCCCTCCCTTATGAGAATTTCGTCCCGAAATTCCTAAAAGAGAAAAGGAAACTTGTTACGCATCTCTGACTCAAGCTCCCACGTAGCTTTCTCTAGGTTATGATTCCTCCACAAAACTTTCACCAAAGGTATCTCACGATTCTTCAGTTTCTTGATCCTCTGATCAACTATCTGAACCGGTCCTTCAACATAGGACATGTCTGTTCTGAGCTGTGCAGGTTCTGGGTTTACTATCTTTACTTATTCAGATGGCAATTCCAACCTATAGGCTACAGGTCCAATCCTCTCAATAATAGAATACGGCCCATACACCTAGGAGTCAGTTTGCCTCTCTTGGCAAACCTCAACATTCCTTTCCATGGTGAAACTTTCGGATACACTTCATCACCAACCTGAATCTCAAGTGGTCAACGCCTCTTTTCGGCATGACTCTTATGTCTATCATGTGTAACTTTCAACTTTACTTTAATCACAGTAATCTTTTCAGTGGTCAAATCCACTATCTCTAATCCATGAATCTGCCTTTCACCTACCTCATATCAACATATGGATGATCTACACTTTCTTCCAAACAGAGCTTCATACTGAGCCATAGCAAGACTAGAATGGTGACTATTATTGTATGCAAACTCTATAAGGCTCAAGTGTTCTTCCCAACTTCCACTGAAATGCATGAGACATGCTCTCAGCATGTCCTTAAGAGTCTGAATGGTCCTTTCTGACTGACCATTCGTTTATGCATGAGAAGTTGTATTGAATCTCAACTTGTGCCCAAAGCATGATGCAACTGATTCCAAAACCTGGATGTAAACTTAGGATCTCTATCTGATATAATAGAAATTGTGATACCATCCAATCTGACTATCTCATCCACATATCTCTTAGTCAACTCCGGAACATCAAATGTTGACTTAATATGAAGAAAGTGAGCAGACTTAGTCAGTCTATCCACAATCACCATATCGAGTCACAACCTTTAGGTGTCCTGAGCAACTCTATCACAAAATCCATTGTGGTATGTTCCCACTTCCACTTTGGTATAGGAAGAGATTGCAAGGTACCTGCAGGTTTCTGATGCTCAGCCTTAACCTGCTGGCACACACTACATCTAGCCACGTACTCAGCTACATCCTTTTTCATACCTGACGACCAGTACAACTCCTTGAGATTCATGTACAACTTAGTGTTACGTGGATGCATAGCGTACATCAATGCATGTGCTTCCTCAAGAATCTTTTCTTTCAAATCACTGTCTCGAGGTACACAACATATCATGCTAATACAACACACCATCATCTGAAAACCTAAACTTTGGTCTTTTCCCCCTGTCATGTCATGTACGATCTGCTGCAACCCACTGTCACCCTACTGTAATTCCTTGATCTGATCATAAAAAGTAGGCTTGACTTGCATCTATGCAATCAAACCACTATGTTATGTCACCCTTAACTCTAAGTTCAACTTTCACATTTCTACTAGCATGTCTCTCTCGAAACATGCCATAGAGAATGCATCAGTTGTTGAACTTAACTTCCTGCTGAGGGCATCAGCTACTACATTCACCTTTCCAGGATGATAATCTATCATTATATCATAATCCTTAATCAATTCTAATCATCTCCGCTGCCTAAGATTCAGATCCTTCTGGGTAAAGATATATGTCAAGCTCTTATGATCTATAAACACCTGGCACACCTCACCATAAGGATAGTAATGTCATGTCTTATGAGCATGAACTACAACAACTAATTCCAGATCATGTGACGAGTAATACTCCCCATTCTATGCTACTTACTTCTTATTACTACTGTAAGAATTTATTTCAAAATTATATCTTACTCTTTTCTTTGAGTCATTTTCATATTGTGTATCTACCTTCCAGATTAGCTAACTTTAAACCTTGGATTTTATTAGTGCTAGGTTACCTTTCATAGTGCAAATCGTATGATCTTGTTTAATAAAGATACTAGTATTCAAGGTCAAATCACTAGTGACATCCCTTGAACTACTACAACTCTAAACATTCTAGGGTTTGGTCCTTATCAGTAACATAGCATTATAGTGATGTGACTTTGCTTCCTTAGTTTGAAATCAAACTTTAGATCTCAAAAGTTCATCCATCTACTTGTAATGGATACAACAGATATGAATAATCATCAATGAACTATAGATATATAACAGAAATGTAACATCAACCAAGTTCTCTAGCATAACTTATTAACATAAATGCTACAAATAAACATGATACTTGTTACCCAAGCATCACACATGGCTCACAAGGCCATTCATATCTTGTCACCTCTCACTAGGCAACAACTTATTCACATGGCTCATAAAATCCGTACACATTATTACTTTTATTAAGCAACAACAACATCAACACACAAAAAGTCAATCAACATTTATTATATAAATGTCACAGCCCAACTTAGCTATATTCATCATCTCATCATACCTGCATGGTTATTAGGCATGATAACAGTCATACAAGATATTCATCACATCATGTGATACAATAGTAATACCATCATTCCTTGACCAGGAATTAGGGTTCACTATCAAACAGGGCTTATTATTCCCTTTTCCCCAAATTAGGGTTAGGGTTCCCCATTTCTCATTAATTCAGACCCTCTTGAGTTAACCAACTTTATCTTGTATTAAGGTATTTCCCCTCTTAATGCATTCCATCACAGAATACACACCCTTAGCATATAATGTATAGGCCACACATTAGAATTGTCCAGCTATCTCACAAGATATGGACTTATTTTAGTTTAAAGCATAAATTATAAAGTTGCCTATAAACAATCACAATGATACACCCTCAGCTAGGGTTTCACAATGATACACCCTCCACTAGGGTTTACTAATCATGTATTGGAACCATGCATTGGTTATGCATTATTGATTAGTACCATTAAGGGTATTTCTCACCTAATCATTAAATTTAACCTGACCCTTATTGTGTTCCTTTATTTCTAATTAAGGATTGCTCATATGAGGTCCCAATGTTGGGTCTCCGATGTCAGTTCCAACTAATTCTTAGTTGTTCTAATCTTTCCCTTATATCTCAACATCTTAGTGTATATATATTTTTCACCATGATTCGGGTCTAAATTATCCAGGATCTACTTTTACTATATTATTAATAGGAGTCATTAGATCTCAGTAACGCATCCTGCCAGCCGGACCAGGCCGAACCTGTAGTCCTGAAGCCAAGAGCTACTCAGGATTAACCAACTCCTATTAATCTCAAACATGTGGAAAGAATATCCACCTAGGGCAGACTCATTTAAACATAATTTCTGGTCTACTTAATACAAAGAATATAAACAATAACTAAATCGCTTCATGACACACAACAATATAAAAGAACCATATTTGTTCTATAAACTGAAAATCTAAATTCATGCATATAAGAGCATTTCTAATGATTTCCAATCAAATAAGCAATATAAAGCAAGAGTTGCATCGCATCCTATGTTTAATCTCTTACTCCTGTATTAATTTCCGATTTCTTAACCCTAAGACTTCTAGGGTTTGTCTCTAGCCCGTCCTTCCTCTGCATACCTGGCCAGGGCATCCAGAGAAGAATGGACAGAGTAGCTTGATACTGGTCAATCTAAGTACTCAGATACCTGGCCAGGGTACCTAAATACTCAGACTTCCCAGAGCTAAAGACACATCACTTCTTATCCATCTTAATTATAATACTATCTTTTGATCCTAATGATCCCTGATAACTCAGCTTAAACTCTCAACTTGATTCTCGTGACCATGTCCTTTTTCTGCCATCTGCAATGCTATAACAGAACATTTCCTGTTATAAAATTGCAGTTAGAAGGAAGACACTTAAGTCCTAATCCTATTGGTCTCTTATCGTCCCCTGACCTTGACTTAGAGTATTCATATACTTAACCTATGCTCTGATACGAAGATGTCACACCCCGATCTCACACTAACCACTAATCACGAGATTAGGGCACGGCGGAGGGATCATCACAAAAACAAATCACTGAGAACTTTTTTTTTAAACCTCAAAATGATATCCGGATTATTGTTGTAAACTAAAGCATAATAAACTATTGCGGAAGCATTTCAGTTAAACTGGCTAGAGAACATAAACAGAGTTTACAACATGTAACATAGTTTAACAGAAAGTAAAACATAACAATTAATTTACATTTTTTACACATTCGCCATACATACTCTCTCGCACCCACACCATGTCCCAAGGACCAAGGGGAAAGGACTAAGAGACCTCTAACTAAACTAACTACATATACCTTCTACTGTCAAAAACTAGGATGGAAAGATCCTTCGGATTCTTGATGTTGTTGTTGACCTGAAAATGTTTGAGTAGAGGAGTGAGCCTACTCGCTCAGTGAATAGCATTTCATTTAGCTATCACTAAACAACTCATCAGATATATAAAATTTAAATAAAGCATAAGTGTCGTACTAAGCAGGGCAGTTCTAATGACATAGCAGATTTACAGATAATAATTACATTTCTATGCAACAACATATATTTTAAACAAATAAACAGTTATAGAGAATTGGAATAGAAGTTCAAATCTCTTAACATATTAAATTTACTGTGATCCTATATTATTACATTTTAATTATGCCCCAAACATATGCAGCGCACTCTGCATATGAAGATCTGTAGCGAACTACGATCCCACCGTACAAGACTTAGTGACACACCCAGGAAATGCTAAGTCTGACTTCTCGTCCTGGTCTGCACAGGACTCTCAGGCTCTCAAGGGCCTCAGGCACTCAAGGGCCTCACAGCACTCTCAGGCTCTCAAGGGCCTCACTGCAGTCTCAGGCACTCAAGGGTCTCACTGCACTAACTCTGAGTGCTCTAGACTCCTCCCGCAACCTGTAGTGCACATTCGGAGGGTCTGGGTTACCACCGTGACACACGCACGGATTATTGTTGAATAACCCCTATTTTACATCAGTGCCACCGTGACACACGCACGGATTATTGTTGAACACTGGTCACCGACCATCTAGACTCAGGGCTAGATCGGTCGTTTCACCCCAAAGGTACAGACCGCGCAATGGGGTTCTACGGTGTTGGAGAACCTAAGTCTATTAACTGATTATCATATAAACACTCAACAGGAATATCACATTTCATACTTATTTCATATTCTGGATATCACTTGAAAACACATATAAATCATTTGTCATCTTCAACATGACTCAGTATCACTTATTCAGGTTCAATACTAACAACCGCCTTTAATCAACATATCAATGCAACTGTAATATATATAAATTCCATCATTTTCATCAATCATATTACGTATTTCAAGTTTCAATGAATCTATCATACACTATTGTATGTGCTACACTATTTAGGAGTTATACCAACTAATACTGAAGCAATTAAGCACTTAAATTGAGTTAAATAATGATTTCTAAATGAGCTGCCACTCACATTCAACAAACTACTCAACCGGTACAAAAGCATTCTCAGAGCTAGTCAAATATCTAAATTATCCAAAACATACACAACAGTATTTCTATTCAAGTAATTGTATCAAGCACTTTTGGTTTCCATTGCACCAAATAAAATCATTGAACTGTTCTACACTGATCAGAAGTTGTTCTAGATCATGTATAATCATATCGAAGCAATTTATAAAATAAAATTCATGATTCGTCAAATACTGATAAAACGCCTGATAACCACTAATATCAGTGCAAAAATGCACAGTTTACCGAAAAATTCCAACGAAGGAGTTAAATAATGATAACTAAATGAACTCCTACTCACAGCGATTTGGTCTGTCCGGATTCGTCTGGAAGTGCATCCAGGGCCTGTTTTCGGGCACATACAAGTCTTCTTCTACCTTAGAATAGCCTGAGGCACTGTCTGAGTCCCTTGGTTCTGTTCTGTAGAATTCTATGATTGAGCAACACTGGCCTGCTGAGCCTGAAGCTGAACGCCTAGGCATGTTTGTGCATGTTCTTGTACTTGCCGATGAATGATATGTGATCCTCATCGATTGCAAACAACTGGAGAATTCCCAAAAGTGCATTATGTACAATGAGTGACGCAGTCAGACATTGAACCCTACCACTGACAGCCACTCCTGTGATAGAGACAGTGTACTTGTATTTTATTGATAGTTTCAGCAATTGGCTTGTTTGAGTCCATCAAAGGCTTCGAGTCCACTTCTGTTATTGCTGCGCCCAAGGATCTTACCTGCTACTGCAATTAAGCCATAGCTCTACCTTACGCTCAGACTGAAAAGGGAGCTCCAGGTTGGCCTAGTCGCAGCCATTAACTGCGAATTCAACTTCATCCTCAAGAGTGGAGTCAGGGCGGCCATTTTGGGACTGCTGCTCACGCCAATTGAGCTTCTAACCGTAGGTTACAGCAGTTGTGACGTTGCTGGCCGTGCTACTAGGGTGCAGGTGACGGGGAGAGCTATCTTTGGTGCTAGATGCATCTACGGCCGTGGAAACTTACACAAAATCATTGGTCAAACTCGGCGCCATTCTTTCCTGGAGCTTTGTGCTCCATAACCGGCTCCATGGCCGCCCGTTGCAGCTGGCCGGCCGGCAACTGCTACTGCAGGTCGGCGCCCAGACTGGTTGTGGTGTTGCGCTCCTAGGGCGAGGAAGAAGGAATAGGGTAGGCGGAGGTAAATCACCGATCAAGCTCACCCAAGAGCTTCCTTAGCTGGTCGCTGGGCGCCACTGGCCGTGCTGCAACGCAGCAGGTTGGGCGCAGCACGGGCGCCGCTAGGCCACGACTGGAAGAGGAAGGGAAGAAGAGAAAGAAGAAGATGGGGACGGACGGGTTAGGCACTGCTAGAGGCGAGGCTTCGAAGCCCTAGAATCGCCCAAATCACCCCTCCATCGCCCTAGGCGCGGGCTCCCCTTCCTGTTCTATCGGGCCGCTGAGTCGGTTCTATTCTCTCGGCTGGGTGAAGAAGAGAATAAGCGTAAAAAGGGAAACCAAAGAATGGAATAAGGTTATTAACCTAGAAAATGGAAAAATTGCAACCTAGGTCCAAGAAAACCGAAAAGGATGTAACTTCTGCCTCGAGGGTCCAAATCAGATGATTCTTTTTTTGCAAAACATCGATCACGGAATCCACTACGACCTCGAAGCAAGAAATCTTAATTAGTATCTTATCACAACTGGTCAAAGCACCAATTGCATCTTGGCATTTAACTTAACTCAACAATTAACACTGAAATTGTCATTAGATACCTCGGATGATTTCATCTCAACTATTAATTCACGACATATGTTAGATTGGTTATCCATGATGTTTAACAGAGTGCTTAGCACTAACTGAGGTGCTTCACGTAATTCAAGGTATTTACTGGCTAACCCTGATATGGGTTGTAACAATCTCCCTCCCTTATGAGAATTTCGTCCCGAAATTCCTAAAAGAGAAAAGGAAACTTGTTACGCATCTCTGACTCAAGCTCCCACGTAGCTTTCTCTAGGTTATGATTCCTCCACAAAACTTTCACCAAAGGTATCTCATGATTCTTTAGTTTCTTGATCCTCTGATCAACTATCTGAACCGGTCCTTCAACATAGGACATGTCTGTTCTGAGCTGTGCAGGTTCTGGGTTTACTATCTTTACTTATTCAGATGGCAATTCCAACCTATAGGCTACAGGTCCAATCCTCTCAATAATAGAATACGGCCCATACACCTAGGAGTCAGTTTGCCTCTCTTGGCAAACCTCAACATTCCTTTCCATGGTGAAACTTTCGGATACACTTCATCACCAACCTGAATCTCAAGTGGTCAACGCCTCTTTTCGGCATGACTCTTATGTCTATCATGTGCAACTTTCAACTGTACTTTAATCACAGTAATCTTTTCAGTGGTCAAATCCACTATCTCTAATCCATGAATCTGCCTTTCACCTACCTCATATCAACATATGGATGATCTACACTTTCTGCCAAACAGAGCTTCATACTGAGCCATAGAAAGACTAGAATGGTGACTATTATTGTATGCAAACTCTATAAGGCTCAAGTGTTCTTCCCAACTTCCACTGAAATGCATGAGACATGCTCTCAGCATGTCCTTAAGAGTCTGAATGGTCCTTTCTGACTGACCATTCGTTTATGCGTGAGAAGTTGTATTGAATCTCAACTTGTGCCCAAAGCATGATGCAACTGATTCCAAAACCTGGATGTAAACTTAGGATCTCTATCTGATATAATAGAAATTGTGATACCATCCAATCTGACTATCTCATCCACATATCTCTTAGTCAACTCCGGGACATCAAATGTTGACTTAATATGAAGAAAGTGAGCAGACTTAGTCAGTCTATCCACAATCACCATATCGAGTCACAACCTTTAGGTGTCCTGAGCAACTCTATCACAAAATCCATTGTGGTATGTTCCCACTTCCACTTTGGTATAGGAAGAGATTGCAAGGTACCTGCAGGTTTCTGATGCTCAGCCTTAACCTGCTGGCACACACTACATCTAGCCACGTACTCAGCTACATCCTTTTTCATACCTGACGACCAGTACAACTCCTTGAGATTCATGTACAACTTAGTGTTACGTGGATGCATAGCGTACATCAATGCATGTGCTTCCTCAAGAATATTTTCTTTCAAATCACTGTCTCGAGGTACACAACATATCATGCTAATACAACACACCATCATCTGAAAACCTAAACTTTGGTCTTTTCCCCCTGTCATGTCATGTACGATCTGCTGCAACCCACTGTCACCCTACTATAATTCCTTGATCTGATCATAAAAAGTAGGCTTGACTTGCATCTATGCAATCAAACCACTATGTTATGTCACCCTTAACTCTAAGTTCAACTTTCACATTTCTACTAGCATGTCTCTCTCGAAACATGCCATAGAGAATGCATCAGTTGTTGAACTTAACTTCATGCTGAGGGCATCAGCTACTACATTCACCTTTCCAGGATGATAATCTATCATTATATCATAATCCTTAATCAATACTAATCATCTCCGCTGCCTAAGATTCGGATCCTTCTGAGTAAAGATATATGTCAAGCTCTTATGATCTATAAACACCTGGCACACCTCACCATAAGGATAGTAATGTCATGTATTATGAGAATGAACTACAACAACTAATTCCAGATCATGTGACGAGTAATACTCCTCATTCTATGCTACTTACTTCTTATTACTACTGTAAGCATTTATTTCAAAATTATATCTTACTCTTTTCTCTGAGTCATTTTCATATTGTGTATCTACCTTCCAGATTAGCTAACTTTAAACCCTGGATTTTATTAGTGCTAGGTTACCTTTCATAGTGCAAATCGTATGATCTTGTTTAATAAAGATACTAGTATTCAAGGTCAAATCACTAGTGACATCCCTTGAACTACTACAACTCTAAACATTCTAGGGTTTGGTCCTTATCAGTAACATAGCATTATAGTGATGTGACTTTGCTTCCTTAGTTTGAAATCAAACTTTAGATCTCAAAAGTTCATCCATCTACTTGTAATGGATACAACAGATATGAATAATCATCAATGAACTATAGATATATAACAGAAATGTAACATCAACCAAGTTCTCTAGCATAACTTATTAACACAAATGCTACAAATAAACATGATACTTGTTACCCAAGCATCACACATGGCTCACAAGGCCATTCATATCTTGTCACCTCTCACTAGGCAACAACTTATTCACATGGCTCATAAAATCCGTACACATTATTACTTTTATTAAGCAACAACAACATCAACACACAAAAAGTCAATCAACATTTATTATATAAATGTCACAGCCCAACTTAGCTATATTCATCATCTCATCATACCTGCATGGTTATTAGGCATGATAACAGTCATACAAGATATTCATCACATCATGTGATACAATAGTAATACCATCATTCCTTGACCAGGAATTAGGGTTCACTATCAAACAGGGCTTATTATTCCCTTTTCCCCAAATTAGGGTTAGGGTTCCCCATTTCTCATTAATTCAGACCCTCTTGAGTTAACCAACTTTATCTTGTATTAAGGTATTTCCCCTCTTAATGCATTCCATCACAGAATACACACCCTTAGCATATAATGTATAGGCCACACATTAGAATTGTCCAGCTATCTCACAAGATATGGACTTATTTTAGTTTAAAGCATAAATTATAAAGTTGCCTATAAACAATCGCAATGATACACCCTCAGCTAGGGTTTCACAATGATACACCCTCCACTAGGGTTTACTAATCATGTATTGGATCCATGCATTTGTTATGCATTATTGATTAGTACCATTAAGGGTATTTCTCACCTAATCATTAAATTTAACCTGACCCTTATTGTGTTCCTTTATTTCTAATTAAGGATTGCTCATATGAGGTCCCAATGTTGGGTCTCCGATGTCAGTTCCAACAAATTCTTAGTTGTTCTAATCTTTCCCTTATATCTCAACATCTTAGTGTATATATATTTTTCACCATGATTCGGGTCTAAATTATCCAGGATCTACTTTTATTATATTATTAATAGGAGTCATTAGATCTCAGTAACGCATCCTGCCAGCCGGACCAGGCCGAACCTGTAGTCCTGAAGCCAAGAGCTACTCAGGATTAACCAACTCCTATTAATCTCAAACATGTGGAAAGAATATCCACCTAGGGCAGACTCATTTAAACATAATTTCTGGTCTACTTAATACAAAGAATATAAACAATAACTAAATCGCTTCATGACACACAACAATATAAAAGAACCATATTTGTTCTATAAACTGAAAATCTAAATTCATGCATATAAGAGCATTTCTAATGATTTCCAATCAAATAAGCAATATAAAGCAAGAGTTGCATAGCATCCTATGTTTAATCTCTTACTCCTGTATTAATTTCCGATTTCTTAACCCTAAGACTTCTAGGGTTTGTCTCTAGCCCGTCCTTCCTCTGCATACCTGGCCAGGGCATCCAGAGAAGAATGGACAGAGTAGCTTGATACTGGTCAATCTAAGTACTCAGATACCTGGCCAGGGTACCTAAATACTCAGACTTCCCAGAGCTAAAGACACATCACTTCTTATCCATCTTAATTATAATACTATCTTTTGATCCTAATGATCCCTGATAACTCAGCTTAAACTCTCAACTTGATTCTCGTGACCACGTCCTTTTTCTGCCATCTGCAATGCTATAACAGAACATTTCCTGTAATAAAATTGCAGTTAGAAGGAAGACACTTAAGTCCTAATCCTATTGGTCTCTTATCGTCCCCTAACCTTGACTTAGAGTATTCATATACTCAATCTATGCTCTGATACCAAGATGTCACACCCCGATCTCACACTAACCACTAATCACGAGATTAGGGCGCGACGGAGGGATTATCACAAAAACAAATCACTGAGAACTTTTTTTTAAAAAATCTCAAAATGATATCCGGATTATTGCTGTAAACTAAAGCATAATAAACTATTGCGGAAGCATTTCAGTTAAACTGGCTAGAGAACATAAACAGAGTTTACAACATGTAACATTGTTTAACAAAAAGTAAAACATAACAGTTAATTTACATTTTTTACACATTCGCCATACATACTCTCTCGCACCCACACCATGTCCCAAGGACTGAGGGGAAAGGACTAAGAGACCTCTAACTAAACTAACTACATATACCTTCTACTGTCAAAAACTAGGATGGAAAGATCCTTCAGATTCTTGATGCTGCTGTTGACCTGAAAATGTTTGAGTAGAGGAGTGAGCCTACTCGCTCAGTGAACAACATTTCATTTAGCTATCACTAAACAACTCATCAGATATATAAAATTTAAATAAAGCATAAGTGCCGTACTAAGCAGGGCAGTTCTAATGACATAGCAGATTTACAGATAATAATTACATTTCTATGGAACAACATATATTTTAAACAAATAAACAGTTATAGAGAATTGGCACAGAAGTTCAAATCTCTTAACATATTAAATTTACTGTGATCCTATATTATTACATTTTAATTATGCCCCAAACATATGCAGCGCACTCTGCATATGAAGATCTGTAGCGAACTACGATCCCACCGTACAAGACTTAGCGACACACCCGGGAAATGCTAAGTCTAACTTCTCGTCCTGGTCTGCACATGACTCTCAGGCTCTCAAGGGCCTCAGGCACTCAAGGGCCTCACAGCACTCTCAGGCACGCAAGGGCCTCACTGCAGTCTCAGGCACTCAAGGGCCTCACTGCACTAACTCTGAGTACTTTAGACTCCTCCTGCAACCTGCAGTGCACAGTCGGAGGGTCTGGGTTACCACCGTGACACACACACGGATTATTGTTGAATAACCCCTATTTTACTCCAGTGCCACCGTGACACACACACGGATTATTGTTGAACACTGGTCACCGACCATCTAGACTCAGGGCTAGATCGGTCGTTTCACCCCAAAGGTACAGACCACGCAATGGGGTTCTACGGTGTTGGAGCACCTAAGTCTATTAACTGATTATCATATAAACACTCAACAGGAATATCACATTTCATACTTATTTCATATTCTGGATATCACTTGAAAACACATATAAATCATTTGTCATCTTCAACATGACTCAGTATCACTTATTCAGGTTCAATACTAACAACCGCCTTTAATCAGCATATCAATGCAACTGTAATATATATAAATTCCATCATTTTCATCAATCATATTACGTATTTCAAGTTTCAATGAATCTATCATACACTATTGTATGTGCTACACTGTTTAGGAGTTATACCAACTAATACTGAAGCAATTAAGCACTTAAATTGAGTTAAATAATGATTTCTAAATGAGCTGCCACTCACATTCAACAAACTACTCAACCGGTACAAAAGCATTCTCAGAGCTAGTCAAATATCTAAATTATCCAAAACATACGCAACAGTATTTCTATTCAAGTAATTGTATCAAGCACTTTTGGTTTCCATTGCACCAAATAAAATCATTGAACTGTTCTACACTGATCAGAAGTTGTTCTAGATCATGTATAATCATATCGAAGCAATTTATAAAATAAAATTCATGATTCGTCAAATACTGATAAAATGCCTGATAACCACTAATATCAGTGCAAAAATGCACAGTTTACCGAAAAATTCCAACGAAGGAGTTAAATAATGATAACTAAATGAACTCCTACTCACAGCGATTTGGTCTGTCCGGATTCGTCCGGAAGTGCATCCAGGGCCTGTTTTCGGGCACATACAAGTCTTCTTCTACCTTAGAATAGCTTGAGGCACTGTGTGAGTCCCTTGGTTCTGTTCTGTAGAATTCTGTGATTGAGCAACACTGGCCTGCTGAGCCTGAAGCTGAACGCCTAGGCATATTTGTGCATGTTCTTGTACTTGCCGATGAATGATATGTGATCCTCATCGATTGCAAACAACTGGAGAATTCCCAAAAGTGCATTCTGTACAATGAGTGACGCAGTCAGACATTGAACCCTGCCACTGACAGCCACTCCTGTGATAGAGACAGTGTACTTGTATTTTATTGATAGTTTCAGCAATTGGCTTGTTTGAGTCCATCAAAGGCTTCGAGTCCACTTCTGTTATTGCTGCGCCCAGGGATCTTACCTGCTACTGCAATTAAGCCATAGCTCTACCTTACGCTCAGACTGAAAAGGGAGCTCCAGGTTGGCCTAGTCGCAGCCATTAACTGCGAATTCAACTTCATCCTCAAGAGTGGAGTCAGGGCGGCCATTTTGGGACTGCTGCTCATGCCAATTGAGCTTCTAACCGTAGGTTACAGCAGTTGTGACGTTGCTGGCCGTGCTACTAGGGCGCAGGTGATGGGGAGAGCTATCTTTGGTGCTAGATGCATCTACGGCCGCGGAAACTTACACAAAATCATTGGTCGAACTCGGCGCCATTCTTTCCTGGAGCTTTGTGCTCCATCACCGGCTCCATGGCCGCCCGTTGCAGCTGGCCGGCCGGCAACTACTACTGCAGGTCGGCGCCCAGACTGGTTGTGGTGACGCGCTCCTAGGGCGAGGAAGAAGGAAGAGGGTAGGCGGAGGTAAATTACCGGTCAAGCTCACCCAAGAGCTTCCTTACCTGGTCGCTGGGCGCCACTGGCCGTACTGCAACGCAGCAGGTTGGGCGCAGTACGGGCGCCGCTAGGGCACGACTGGAAGAGGAAGGGAAGAAGAGAAAGAAGAAGATGGGGACGGACGGGTTAGGCGCTGCTAGAGGCGAGGCTTCGAAGCCCTAGAATCACCCAAATCACCCCTCCATCGCCCTAGGCGCGGGCTCCCCTTCCTGTTCTATCGGGCCGCTGAGTCGGTTCTATTCTGTCGGCTGGGTGAAGAAGAGAATAAGCGTAAAAAGGGAAACCAAAGAATGGAATAAGGTTATTAACCTAGAAAATGGAAAAATTGCAACCTAGGTCCAAGAAAACTGAAAAGGATGTAACTTTTGCCTCGAGGGTCTGATTCAGATGATTCTTTTTTTGCAAAACATCGATCACGGAATCCACTACGACCTCGAAGCAAGAAATCTTAATTAGTATCTTATCACAACTGGTCAAAGCACCAATTGCATCTTGGCATTTAACTTAACTCAACAATTAACGCTGAAATTGTCATTAGATACCTCGGATGATTTCATCTCAACTAGTAATTCACGACATAGGTTAGATTGGTTATCCATGATGTTTAACAGAGTGCTTAGCACTAACTGAGGTGCTTCACGTAATTCAAGGTATTTACTGGCTAACCCTGATATGGGTTGTAACATTTTCTCTGCTGCCGCCGACCTGGAACTCACCCAGGCGGCGCCTAAGCAGGTGCCAGGGCACGCCTAGGGTCCCAAGCCCAGGTGCCCTGCCTAGCTAGGCCTCTGGGCGGATGCTTGGGCGGCGCCAGGGCACGTCTAGGCTGCTGCTGGGGTTTGGATTCATCTACTGGATGCCCAAAACATGCACTGATTTCACCAAGTCACCCCAAAAGCCATGAAAAATATTCTGATTGTGTTTATTTATTAACTGATTTCACCAAGCTAGTGGAATTTTTTTTAAAGTTATTTACTGATTGTGTTTATTTAATTATGTACTGATACATATGTGCTATACCAATCTGATAGTCCATGATAGAACAAAGCATAATGATGTTGACTGCAACTTTGTGCGTCATGCTAATATGAATTAAGTGTATATTTACTTCATAATTGAATGTTTAAGTAAGTTATAGATATCTTGATGATGAACTGTAATACACACATGTGACATGCTTGGAATGTAAATGATGAATTGTAATGCACACATGTTTAACTTGTTTTATTGTTGAGTATATTGAGAATCCTAATCACCCTTCTTGCTTAATGATGAACTCTAATGCACACATGTGACATGCTTGGAATGTAAATGATAAACTTTTCCCTAAATTGCCAATCATGCTTTTAAAGACATCAATAATCACCCTAACTTGAAGAACTAGGATTTTAGGTATAAGAATGACAACACATTATTTGTTGGCCTAGAAACCCGTCCAAGATTTACTCATTAGGAGTAAATCTTGGATAGTCCCCGGTTTGGGACTGTTCTTGAACACCTAATCTCGCTTAGGATGTAAGTGTATAATGTGTATTGGGTTTTCAAGAAAATTTCGGCAGCATTTCCCCGTTTGTTCTCTAAGTACATATGTACTTGGAGAACAGCGGGGAAATGTTGCCGAAATTTTCTTGAAAACCCAATACACATTATACACTTACTAGTGAGATTAGGTGTTCAAGGATGGGATAGGTGGTACATGTACATTTATTATATATAAGAATGACATCACATGTATTTGTTAACCCTAGACCCTAATCTTGTTGTAATATATACTTGTTTTCTCTTTGATCATAGAGCTTTACAATTTAATGATGAACTGTAATGCACACATGTGACATGCTTGGAATGTAAATGATGAACTTTTCCCTAAATTGCCAATCATGCTTTTAAAGACATCAATAATCACCCTAACTTGAAGAACTAGGATTTTAGGTATAAGAATGACAACACATTATTTGTTGGCCTAGAAACCCGTCCAAGATTTACTCATTAGGAGTAAATCTTGGATAGTCCCCGGTTTGGAACTATTCTTGAACACCTAATCTTGCTTAGGATGTAAGTGTATAATGTGTATTGTGTTTTCAAGAAAATTTCGGCAGCATTTCCCCGTTTGTTCTCTAAGTACATATGTAGTTGGAGAACAACGGGGAAATGATGCCGAAATTTTCTTGAAAACCCAATACACATTATACACTTACTAGTGAGATTAGGTGTTCAAGGATGGGATAGGTGGTACATGTATATTTATTATATATAAGAATGACATCACATGTATTTGTTAACCCTAGACCGTAATCTTGTTGTAATATATACTTGTTTTCTCTTTGATCATAGAGCTTTACAATTTTGTTGTGATATATACTTTGTTGTAATAATGTGAACTTTACAATGTGAGCTTTACACTTTGAATTACTGCTTTACAATGTGAACTTTACAATTTGAATGTGAATTTGCAGATGGCTGACCATTCTCCTGATGACCGTGTTGATGACTACCGTGAGGGTGAGGACATCAATGCACCGCCTCACAATGTAAGTTTTAAAAATATATCATATATTTATATCTATATGTCCATTTATAGTTATATCTTGTAAATGTGAATTATTTTGTCAAATTTTAGGTTGATGATGCACAGGTACCATCTGAAGCACTTGAGGCACTTGATCAACAACACCAAAAAGTTGACAAGAGAAGGGGCATCACTATGATGAAGAAGTTAATTGCGCAAAAGGGCAATGGACCCAAACTTGTTGTGGATTTCGATAATGCAGGAAATGCATGTGGTGTGAATCGCAATTCATTTATTTCATATCTTGGGTTTGTTACTCGTAGCCATTGCGGTTGTCGCTTAGATTCTTGGCATAAAGTTTCTAAGGAGAAGAAAGATTTAATATGGAGGGATTTATGCGTGAGTTATTATTAATTTGCAATTCTATTTTGTAGATTACTAAATTTTTGGATACTAGTTAATAGAAATTCTATTTTGCAGAGTATATTTGAATTGGATGAAAAGCTGCATCGTAAATGCGTGATGCAACGCTGTGGGAGAGTCATAAGGAATTATAGGACAAATCTCACCAGAGAATACATAAAAGAAGCCGACAAGAGGAAGAAGACAGCCACTGAACAGTGGAACTTCCTGGACAAAGAAGAATAGGACGTGTTTGTCGCTTCAAGACAAACTGATGAATTCAAGGTATTAGGCGTCAGTCTCAATCTCATTAATTAATATATGTTGTATTCACTTATTCAAGATTAACATTTAGTGTTACTAACCAAATCATTAATTTGCATACTAACTAGGCCCTCAGTGAGGCACAAAGATCAAGGCATGCACTGAATGTGCATGACCACAGAATGGGTCCAAAGGGGTATGCAGGCGTTCGCCAAAGAGTACAGGCTGAGGCTACTACTGCTCAGTCTGCTGCTACTTAGGAGTCCTCTACCATAGGTAGCACACCTCTGCCTCGCCATGATGTCTAGATAGTTGGGAGGCAAAATAAGAAGGGAGAAATAACTAAGGCCGCAACTGCTGAGGCGGCTGCAAAAATGGTAAAATACAACTCTTACAGCAATCATTCGAATATTGATTATTTGTGTTGTTTACTTAAGTATAATTTTTTTTGGTGATTAGCGGGAGCTGCACGAGCTGAGGAAACAAGGAAAGTTCATCCCTGAGGGAACAAAGGATGAATTGACAGTTGCTCTGGGTAACCCAGAGCATCCTGGATGTGTTAGGGCTGCAGGCGTTGGTGTGGGCATCAAATCTTTTTTTGGATCATCCCAGCGCAAACATGTCCCAAAAGTGGGACTTTCACAAGAAGAGGTAACATATTCTTTCTTTATAATGTTACTGTAAAAGAGAATTCAAAAATTAGAATTTGACGTTTCTTTTATCCATGTATAGGTGGATAAGCTATTTGACAGGAAACTCAAAGAAGCAATGAAAAAGTGGCAGGCATCTCAGACTGCCACTTACCAGACAATACCTACTGCAGACTCTACTCCTACTCCTACTGCAGAGGTTGGGAGTAATCCTGTAGAACCACCACCTAGCACATCCACTGTAAGTATTTTTATGACATAGTAACTAGTTTTTTAATTCAAGATGATACGTATATATGAAATTGTAGTCGTTTCAAAAAAAGATGGTATGTATATATGTATATAACATTCTTTACACAAAAATTTGTAGGGGTTGAAGCCATGCCGTCTAAAAAGTAAAGAATATGTCGTGGCAGAGGCGTCGGCTTACCCATCCCTACCAGGGGAAACGTGTCACGGGTCTCCAGTACCAGCTGGTTAGATTCGGGTGAGCCCGATACATATATTCCCCAAGTGGATGGATCTTCCACTGCCATATGCCCACCCAGATTGTGAAACGCTTGGTGAGGCAGTAGGCGGAGTGATATTGTGGCTAAAAGCGGATGTCTTCTTTACTGATAAGGTATGGTAAATTTACATTACGTTCAATTGTTAGTGTGTATATGCTGGCAGTTGATCTGAAATTACATATATATACAGGTTAAAAAGAAGACACCCACAGCATCTAGGCCTCCACTTCCACCTCCTGCATTACCTAGTTGGGTTCCACAGGACATACCTGTCCCGTTAGGTACTAACTGTAGGGGTATGGTAGTATGGTTAGGGGAACATGATATAAACTCCCCTATAACTGTTTCTTCTGATTTAGATTCTACAGGTCAGTCATACGAAACAAAACTATTTATACAAGATATATTGGAGTTGTTTCGATATGATTGGCTAAATACATATGTGATAGAGCTATGGATAAGGTGAGATATTCTTTATACATCCATATACTTTGTGTATGATCTGGTGATCTGGTTTCTTATTTATTAATGCATGCGTAATTAATACATATTTTGCAGCTACTTAGACAACATATGTGCAGATTTTGGATTCGAACATGTAGGGTTTTTGATTCCATCCTTGATTAGTCTAGTAGCTAAAGACCCTACATCAGTTCAACAATACTGTTGTGAGTCTTTTTCAAATTTTTCTGTAAAAAAGAAGATGGTGATAATGGCTCCATTCAATGTAGAGTAAGTTTACTTTGCTTATTATAATTTGGACTTAAGAAAATTACATTTTATTGTGGATTTTGAGTTATTAATTTTTAACTTTTTTTCCTCTAGGGGTAGGCATTGGGAGTTATTGGTTATTGCCCCCGAGACGTTCACTGTGTATTATCTAGATCCTAAGGGGGGTAAATTGAATACAAGATTTGGACACATAATGAAAATGGCAATATTTCGGTGAGAAATATTTCATTTTTCATATCCGCTAACATATGTTATTACATTACTATTTAATTGCAATGTTTTGTGTTACATTAACATGTAGGGATTTTGAGGAGTACAAAAAGGCTGAAGGAAAGGTCCCCACGAAAAAGAACCAGCCAATAATTTGGAAGAACGTGCAAGTAAGTTTCCGACTGCAATATATGTATATATTATTTATGTGAACAATGCTTAATTAGTTGTATTTTTTAATATTTTGTATGTTTGAATTTATAGTGTGCTACACAAGACAACGGATGGGCATGTGGATACTATGTCATGCGATATATGCACATGATTATCAAACATGCCGTACTGGATATCGAATGTATTGCTCAGGTATTATATAGTCTCATTAGATAATATGATCGAAATATATCAATCTTATTTATAGCTCATTAATTATATATATACATCATTCTCTTTATAGGTGTTTAAAGCTGACCCCATTACAGGAAAGGACTTACCAAATGTTAATGCCTTCTATACAATGGGAGAATTAAATGAAGTAAGAGAAGAATGGGCAACAACCATACAATTAGTGGGGGCTTTAAAATATAATTGGGATCCTGATAGCGAATAATGACTAAACAATGATACTTT